>CM076583.1:1193631793-1194252717 GCA_034641835.2 Pinus albicaulis
ACATATATACTGTATACTTTCAAATGAAGCATCTTTCAATGCTTTATTGATTTGATAAAAGCCGCTCTGAATAGAGTCTAAAACAAGGACTGCTCTATTCAACGTTGTATCCACACCACAAAGCCTTTGCTCAACTTCTTCCGAAATACGACTTGCAAAGACGAAAATATTTCCAAATGAAATATAATTATGTTAATGCTATATTTTCAAACTTTTAACCTAATGAAAGGTGATAATTTGGACAATGGATACATTTGTCGTCTAGATGAAATCCGTGGTTGGTTCTCTGATGCATATTATTGGCACTGGAGGGTCTCGTTAGCGAGACTACTTGAGAGCTATCATCTCTGCTACTACCATAAGAATATGGCGCAAAACAAGAACCCCTCCTGATTGGATTATCTCATTCCTGAGAGCCATGTCTCCACTGTATTCACAGATTAAAAAAAAATGTACCGAATGGCTAGGACAGAGTATACTAACTATATAAACTACAAAACCCTGGGAAATAGGAAAATGAGACATCTAAAGATCTACAAAACCCTAGGAAATAGGAAAATAAGACATCTAAAGATGTTTTCTTTTGCCGATTTTTTTGAGAACACCTACAGAAAGTAGCTGGTATCACTAATGCAACTTCCAATATCGGAACAAAATTAATATATGAATACAATTATACAATTACAGTATCACTAACTAACTGAACTTTCGTATACAATTCAGCACTGTTGTTCCGAAATGTTCTCATCGATTGTTTCCAAAGCAACGACCTTGGAGGTATTATGCAATGGTGTAGGGGGTACCATGAACGACCAACTCCAACTGGTGTGTTATCTTTTTTTTACTTTTCTAAAGCTTAGTAATAGTCTCTAGGATTGTTTTTATCTTTGTGAAGCAAATTATACTAATTTCTTTATTGAAATATCGAACCTAATTAGAAATATTGAATGTCATGTCATAACAGATGCATATGGAGTTGCACCATGTTCTCTCACCGCTTGGTCCAGTTAGAGAACTCTATTTATTAAGGTTTTGCCAGCAGATTGATGTAGGAGTTTGAGCCGTCGTGGATGTTTAAGCAGACAGTTTAGTGGAGAAATAAATTTCGGTGAATTGCAAGAGGTAGCCATCGGGATTGAGGGGGGAGCACGAAAGACTTCTAATGGAAAACAATTCTCTTAAAGAAGCAATGACGAACAGAAGTTGTTACAACTTACAATTGTGGAGGACCAGCGATTCTCACGGAGATGCCTTTGGAAGAGCGACAACTGCAGGTTGAGAACGTGAGATTAAGAATTGAGATTTGTCTACACTACCATTCAAACATCATTTACGTTCTAAATATTAATATTGAAGGGCATTTTTGGAATTTAACGGTTTCATACATTCACTAAAACTAAACAGTTTCATACATTCATTTTGGAAAAGGTTTGATTTTTTTTAAGAAGAAAAGATAAGATAATACATATATCACAGATTTGTTATCTTTTCTGTTATGTCATCCTTCATTTTCTAAAGAAATTCTCAAACAAAAACAGTGAACACAAATATTTCTAAAAGACTATTACATCTTTGTTTATGTCTGTAAAATCCATCTTTTCCAGTTCCTACAAGGCATAGTTCGGATACCACAAAATTGAAGAATAATATAGAAATCCTGTAGACTGTTAAAATATATTAGAAAAATACAGCGTATATAGCAACTATTCCAGTCAAAGCCTGCCATATTTTCCTATATCCACTAATAGAGATGCATCTCTCTAATTCAAATTCATTGAATTGATTCGGGATACATTGATTAAGTAGACTCAAAACTATTATGGAGAATCCTATAGAAATATCTTTAGAATTCTAATAATAGATATGCAACTTATATTAGCTCACACATACATGACTAACTGTTCCTAACTTTACACTCTTCTAGAAACTAAATGATAACCATGAGTAATTAACACATTCCAACACTGCCCCCTCCCCCCTTAATACCTTTAGAATGCTAATAATAAATATGATAATATTAGCTCACACATGAATGACTAACTCTTCCTAATTTTACACTCTTCTAGAAACTATATGATAGCTAGGAGGAATTAACACATTCCAACACTTCCCCTTAATTAAGACCATGATTTCTTGTTGGTCTAAGTCTTAGCTAGGCCTTCAACACTTGAGATCAATTAAAATGTTGATTTTACTTCTATAGGTTGATGCAGGTTGTCCCCAACTCTATGTTGCATAGGATTTTTCTTCCTTTTTCTCCAAGCTTTATATTCTATATACTTTTTCTTCTTCTTCAACTTCAACTTCACTATGATTTTGATCTTCAATATTTCTTTGTTTTCTTTATCTAATTCTTCTTCTGCATATGCATGCACTTCAATTACTATTAATTGAACATATTTGTCAACCTCTGCAAGATTGAAAATCATATTTTCATTTTCTTTCATATCTTCTTCCATTGTCGCAAAAGCTTCAATAACTCTTACGGTTTCCTTCGTTACTTTGTTCCGTCTTCTGTTGTAGTTATGATAGCTTTTCAATATTCACTTTAAACTTCAACATACTTTGACCTTGTAAGCCTCCTCAAGAAATGTTGATTTAGGTTCATAATCAAATTCAACTTTTAGTACAAGATTCTTCTCACCTGTTGTTGTTGTTGCAAAGGAAATTTTAATTTCATCCTTGACATGTGTATCTACACACTAAACTTCACTTTTTAAAGATGTTCATGCACTGCATATTATACAAAATCATTTTTTTCTTCTAAAATTTCTTCAACTATATTGTTTAGGACATTTGTAGTCTCCTTGTCTTGTATATCTTCCTTTCCTTATGCAGACTATTTCATAGCTTCTGCAATTACTTTTATGATATCAAAATCTTTTAGTTCTCCCATCACAACAACTTCAATACACCGTGGATCAATGTTGCTCCCCCTTTCACTATATGCCATATCCAAAATATTCCAAGTTTATTTGTACTTGGTTGTTGTTATAATCTTGGGAGGAATGTTGTTACCAAAATCTTGTTGAATGAGAAACACTGTTGTTGGATCATTCTTATTGTTTACAATGAGCTGATCCTTTTGATCTTATATCCTGATCTCATACCTTGCTTGACTTAAAGGTTCTTCAAAGTCATTAAACAAAAAATGCATGTGAATTCAATCACATTAAAAAAACAAAGGGGATGGGAAGACCCCTTCCTTCAACACATGGTGGTTGTTCTATCATCATTGGCCACGGCTTGATTCCTACATTCTCCTCATCCCAACAAATAGTGTCACCTACAGTCACCTAATATATCCTACTCATGACTGCATATTGTACAAAATCAATTTTTTCTTCTAATTAAATCATTTTTATTTTTATTTTTAATAATGATACCTTCTAAGTAAAGGGGATGGGAAGACCCCTTCCTTTAGCACATGGTGGCTATTCTATCATCATTGGACATGGCTTGATTCCTACATTCTCCTCATCCCAACAAACAGTGTCACCTACAGTCACCTAATATATCCTACTCATGACTGCACAACATGTCTGTCATTCTCGACTAATAAAATATTCAAATCTTATCCTGAATATGCTAGATTTCAGTATTGGAGTCAAATATGCATAGTGCGTTATGAGATATATCCTTTCTATAGTTCCTCTGGCCTTTGACCACACTCTAGAGATACTTTATGTAATGGGATAGATGTGATGGGATAGATGTGAAATTCTAACTGTTTGAATCATGGTTAACTTGTAAAAGTAAATATTCAAATCCCATAGGAAAATGTAGGGACTTTAAATTCTTGTGTGTTTCTAAAGTATTGTGATCTGATTGTTTCCAGTTCTGATCTATGAGATATTTACGAATTCAGTATGTAAGCAAACAACCACCATTTCATCTTCTTGCCTACTTCATTGGTAATCTCTAACTACTGCTACTGTACACACTGTTGAACTAACTAACTGAACTTTCGTATACAATTCAGAACTGTTGTTCCAAAATGTTCTCATCAATTGTTTCCAGAGAAACGACCTTGGAGGTCTTATGCGATGGTGTAGGGGGTACCATGAATAGCCAACTCCAACTAGTGTGTTATCTTTTTTTTTACTTTTCTAAAGCTTAGTAATAGTCTATAGGATTGTTTTTATATTTGTGAAGCAAATTATACTAATTTCTTTATTGAAATATTGAACCTTATTAGAAATATTGAATGTCATGTCATAACAGATGAATATGGAGCTGCGCCATGTTCTCTCACTGCTTGGTCCAGTTAGAGAATTCTATTTCTTAAGGTTCTGCAAGAATATTGATGCAAGAGTTTGGGCCATCGTGGATCTATAAGCAGACAGTTTAGTGGAGAACTCAATTCTAGTGAATTGCAAGAGGCAGCCATCAGGATTAATAATTCGAGACCTCCCTGGCAATTGTCACTACTACATGTGGGGGTGTTTTAAGACAATGTTTAAGATAACAGTCAGCATGGAAGCATTATCACAGACATACTCCACAGCAGTAACAGGAATTGGAGCGAATTATGAAACTACTCTTGTTTTACTTGCTTTCCTTATAAATATATTTTTAAGGATTTGTGGGCTTTCATTTGCAGAAAAACTCTATGGTGGCAATTTGGGAACTGCTAGTTCCGATCTCTGATATTTAACTGATTCGAGGCTGATATTTAACACAGATCAGTGTTATGACAGCACTGAAATTAAGTATAAATTGGGCAATCAATTGTACATTCGAATGCATATACATTTTTGCTATTTTTTGTTATCAAGGAAGCCAATTCCAATTATACAAAGGTGTTGAAATGGTGGAGCTAACCACTGGATATGAATTTATTTTTCCAGCATTTAATGTGATTCAACCTTTTCGATTTATATGTCAGAGATTAAACTCTCTTGTAAGATGGAGAAATATTGTACATTTTTCTTTTACCTCATAATAGTCATGAAATGAAGTTCCAAATGAGGATCTTGCATGTTCAAATTCAATGAAATGAATTTATTTTCAACGAATATAAGTGTGATGCCTTATTATTTTCAAGGTTGCTTTCCAAGATTGTTAAGTTTTGGGAAATTATTTATCCACTTAGATTTAAAATAACTTCTGTTAGCTTTAAAAAAAATGGAATTTATTATTTCTTTCCATAAAAAAACAGAGTTTTAAGGTAATTAAAATCACTATTTGGGAACTTGAAATGTTGAAACCACCTTAAAATAACATTTAAAATGATTTGTTTATTTTTTTTTAATATTTTTTCATATCGTCTCTAGAGAGACAATAGTTTGAATTATGGACATATAGTCTCTATAGAGACAATACATTTTTTATCTTAGTTGTTGTCCATAAAGATACAAATGTTATTGTCTCTACAAAGACAAAAATGAAAGTCTCTACAGAGACAAATTGTAGACAAATGAAATTGTCTCTTAAAAGACAATAACACCTATGTCTTTATAGAGACAATAATAATATGTGTTCTATATTGTCTTTATAGAGACAATTGTTTGAGACACTAATTTTGAGACAATTGTTTGAGACACTAAATTTGAGACATCTGCTTAAAGACAATATTTAAGACGCTACACAATTTTATTTTTGTCTCTAATTAAGACAATTCACCGTAAAATTGTCTTAAATATTGTCTTAAAACACCCCCACATGTAGTAGTGGGTGCGTGATGATGATTTTCTTGGATGGACATGAATTCTTGTTTGAGGTATGTTCTTGGCCATCTCCATTCAACGAATGAACTTTGCCGCATCTCGACATCCCTATTTGACTGATATTTCTTGGTTTGCTTTGATAGTCAGGAATTGTCTCTTCGTCCAATCCTTCTGTATGTTGCTACTCGTCCCATCACTCTGGATGGATAGGAGAGGGACCTCTAGTCTCAGGAATGGATGATAGAACTGAACTGACTGATCTCCTACCTTGCTGACTTGACTAAGGGGAACTAACCTTTTAGAACAATTTTGTGCACATGTAACAAAAATTGACGATGTAACAGATTTTTTTGCTTATTATTTGTTAATTTAGAGAAATATGAGTACCTGATGGATGAATGTATTGTAATATTCCTGGCTCAAAATTGAGTAATAAATAACCAGATATGAAATTAATTTGATAAATTTTTTAATTTGATAAGCACTAAAGCTGTGCCCTATGTGGGGAACCTTGGTGCCTACATGTTTTATAGTACGGTCCAATCCATTTTATTTTGAAGATAACATTTAAATTATTTAATTTAAAATTTAAATTTGAATTAAACTTTACATAAATTTAAATATATATTTTTTTTATTTGTAAACTTATTAAAGTCAAACTAATTTAAGTAAAGGTTAATTACAATACACTACCAACATAAACATAGATATAAAAATATTATTATATTTAATTACTTTTATGATGGATAAGTATCTTTAAAATCTCACAATAATTTCAACAATGTCCGCCCTTAAGAAATCTTATAAATCTCTCAGTTAAGAGTATCGTGGAAGCCATCCCAATTACTCCCACTGTAAATCCTTTAGCTGGTTAAAAATTCAAACTATTGACCTATCACATAAAAACATAGATCTTATACTGCAAGATGACATCCCAGCAAAACCAACATTAATTGTAACGATAATCCCACTATATTAAATCCTTTTGCTTGTTAAAAATTCAAACTATTGACCAGCTAGCACATAAAAACATAGATCCTATACTACAAGATAACAACCCTAGCAAAACCAACATTAATTGTAACCATAATACAAAGCGTAGCAGCTTATTAGGATTTGGACACCACTATGAGCGACTGAAGGAAAGGTAACTTGATGATGATGTAGCTCTTGAAGCCTGCCCATTGGAACAACCATTTGAATTCTTCCTCTGTCCTCTCCTTCCCACCCATTGTATAAACCATCATCGATATATCATATAACAATCCCAATTTCCTCGACACGCTTTCACCTTCTTTGTCTCCCTCAACAACTGCTTCCACAATTAACACTTTTCCATTCGCTGGTGTTGCCTCGTAGCTTCTTCTCAACAATTTCACGCAATCCTCGCCCCCCTAGTCATGGATAATCCACTGCGGTAAATGGCAATAGAATATTATTAGCCCTCAACATGTAGGAATAATAAGTAATTTTGTTATGCAAATGGAAGACCATAGATGAAATCATGACCTTCATCATGACTGCATCGAGAGAAGGTATGTGCTCCACTCCTGCAATAATCCCTCATCCCCACTTACAAATCATCATACACTTTCTATCGTCTTATATGAACAAATTAATGATATTAATGGTGACCAACACTACTACATAAAGGGGGGTTTTAAGACAATATTTAAGACAATTTCTGGGTAAATTGTCTTAACTTAGGACAAAATAAAACTTGTGTATTGTCTTAAATATTGTCTTTAAGTGGGTGTCTCAAATTAAATTGTCCTAAAATATTGTCTCTATAAAGACAATACATAAAACAAGCATTTTTGTCTCTCCAAAGATAGTTTCGTTTTTGTCTCTCTAGAGACAATAGTAGCACTACAACACAAAGGGGGGTTTTAAGACAATTTTTGGGTAAATTGTCTCAAATTATTGTCTTAAAATTTGTCTCTATAAAGAAAATAGTTGGAATTAAAGACATATTGTATTTATGGAGACAATGTCATTAATCCTATCTATTGTCTTTCTAGAGACAATATAAAACAATGAATCCAGAAAAATATCTCACCTTTAAAATAAATCAATATAAAATTATCTAATTAAAAAAATCTACAATCTCATTGAATAATTTATATTAGGGTATAGTGGAATCGAACCACCAACCTCGTGCATGGTAGGTGCGCTTCCATTGAGCTAGCACTCTTTAAAGAATTATGTGAGGAGTTATGGCAGTCCTTGAAATTGTATAATAGGCATTGATTTTTAAAAAAGAGTTCAGCACTTAATGGCATAATCCTTGTAAAATATATAATCATGCAAGCCCTTATTTTTAACTTAATAAAAAAATAACTCAATGGAGTTAGCTCAGTGTGACACCCTTGTAGCTTGAATTGCACAAAAAGCTAATAATAAACAATAATCTACAAACAAATTAATCTAGCCATACAAAGAAAATTAACTAGAACTAGCACAAGCAATACAACCACTACCCAAAGAGCTACACCAAATTGCTAGTAGGCACTGATGACACATATGATGTACACAAAAAGCCATGACTGCATCGTCAACTCATTCAAGACAGATTGGGCACTCTCCTCATTCACCATTACTAATTTCTTTGACCACTTCTTCAATGTAAACTTTTGAACATATAGAACTAGAATCTCCATTAACACACATTTAGCTTCCTAGAAGAAAATGCCTTACCCGCTTATACATATCATATGACTGTTGTGTATCATTACTACACATCTATGGACTCAGAACTATTAGTGTGTTTATATTTTTAGGTTTTGTATGATGTCACTAGAATTACAGTTATATCTAATTTAATAGTGATTGCAAGGTTCAGGTTTTTAGATATTCTGTACAAGATCTGTGCTTGATTTGCTTGTTAAAGGGAATACTTGACATTTTTAGAGTGATTTTCATATAGATACTATATTTCAGTTAGTTTCATATAGATAAATATATTATTGTTAGTATCCTGAAATATGAAAAGTAGTGGTGTCTAAAGATACTATTTCTGGTTATCTGGACAAGTTTAGTTGGAATATTTTTTCCTTATAACCACTTGAATACCATAAATTAATACTATGGATTCTTATAAACCTAGAGCCATATAAACCTAGAGCACTAGGAATTTGATCTAGCCAAGTTACATGAACCAACATGAACCAACCTAACCATTAGTATTTGGCATTTGGTCTGTTGTGGATTCATTCAATTTCTCAAATGAAATAGTTTGAACAACATATTAGACTGAGTTATTGTGTTTATAACCACCTATTATTGTAGATACAATCTAGCCTGAGGTTATCAAAATTCATGGCCTTGGTTATAGTGTCAAAAAACAGGAAAGTAAATTGAGGACTGTTATCTTCTTGTGCATTTGTGTCATTTCACAGTCAAAATATGATTTTTACTTGTGCTAATTTTAGCTCTCTGAATACAGGTTTGAGAAGGTGTGGAAAGAGCTGCAGACTCAGATGTTTAAACTACTTGAGACCAAATATAAGGCATGGAGGGTTCTCAGAAGAAGAAGATAACATGATCTATAGCCTCTATGCTAGTATTGGTAGCAGGTAAAATGCAATCAACCAGTCTTAAAAAAATAAACAGCTTCTCATTCATCTGCAAAGTCCTTTACTAGTTTTTTTATTCAAACACAACAGCTAACCTGAGAATTCTGGCATGCATTCTTCAGGTGGTTTATCATTGCTGCCCAGTTGCCAGGGAGAACAGATAATGATATCAAAAATCATTGGAACACAAAGCTGAAGAAGAAAGTAAAACTAAACAAATAGAAGGGTCATCAAACCCATCTACCTGCTGCAACAAAACAAGAAAGTGACCACCTGCAGAACTATGTATGTCAGGGGCGATTACAATCCCAAATATCTATGGGCCACAACAAGCTTAGAATGTAATTAATATTAATATGCATGCCTCTTGCTCAAAATTCGGCCTTGGAATTGTTGTTCAACCCTTAGCATTAGCCACGGGAGTACCAATAGGATGAACAAGCCTCATATTAAAGTTTTATATCAAGTGGCAAGTATTAAATTAAATCGGGCCGAAAAGAGAAAAGGTGGTGAAGCACACATATATTGAAAACAATGGACAAACAGCACTAAGAGGTGAAAGGCGGAACAATAATGAACATCTAACACAAAAGTAAAGGGCCATGGCCACGAACTAAGTCAACAGTAACCTTTTTGTTGCTACTCGGGTGTCTTTGACAGTGTGGAGTTGATCAGGGGAGGTAGGAGCAGAGAAGGGCAGGATTACCATGGTGGGACTTGCAACACGTGGCATGGTAAGATCTCACGGTAGGAAAGGATTGGTAAGGGTGGGCCGTGGGACGTGATCTCGTGGCAAAGTAAAGATGGGCCCGCGCAGTTGAGAAAGATAAGTGTTAGTCTGGAAAAGGGAAATCATGCGCGGTAAAGATTGGACAACGTATGTGGATAAAAGGTAAGGTAAGTCCATTAGGGCAGCTGGTACTAAGACCCGTACCAACTTTTAACCCGACACGAGGCGCCCACCTACACCTTGATATACCCAATCCCCACGCGCCACGTGTCTCAGTGTCAGTGTCCTTACGACACTTGCCTTCTGTCGTCTTAATTACTCACCTTTTTACCCAAACAGTTCACTCCAATGGTAACAAACTCCCGTATTTCTCTCTGGTAAATCGTCACAGGTAATTTTCTACGGCGAATACCGAGTGGGGAAGAACGCCGGGTATATCCAAGTCACTGTCACGGTTCCCCTCGTCGTTTTCCCGAGCATTGTCACCCTCTGTTCAGGTATTCCATTCTCCGTTTTCCCTCTTTTCCTTTTGTCTCTTTTCAAAATTGTTGAATGTCTGCCATGGGAAGAGGAACGCCCAAGAAAAACGAACCTGAAACCCCCCAACTCCGTGAGTCCAGAAACCCCCCTGGTTTTGAACCCCTTTGCGACTTACAGTCGGGTATCTGCGACCCGAAATATCCTTTTGACATACGCAGTGTCAAGCCCTTGCTGTTTGGTCGTCACTGCAAAAATGCCGACCGTTTCCGAGTTGTCGCGTCTGGCTTCTATCACCATATCACCCCCCAGGTCCATTCCTGTGTCGATTTCATCATTTGGCTCAGGGACTCCTATGATGCACCACTGATAGCCAAGTTGCAGAAGGACGTTACAGCTGCTAAGAAACGGGCTCGCATACCGGCTTCACATCCGGTACACACTGATGAACTGGTGCAAGTGGAGGAAGAGAAAAATGAGCTGTCTGCTAGACTTTTCAGAGAAAGAGAAGAGAAGGAAAAGATGGCTAAAAGGATTGAAGAGCTTGAGAGCAGAGCCACTGAGTTACAGACCTGGTGGGATACACACAGTTGCCATGCAGCTGAAACATCAAGCGGGACTGGTTCAGCAACAGCACAACTATCCACAGCTATGGCTGAGATAGAAGTGTTGGAGAAGCAAACATCCACTGCCAGGCAAAAGGTGGCAGAGTTGGAGGGCGCCCTGGCTGAAAAAGCCATAACAATTGAAGGACTACAAAAAGAAGTTGAGGAAGGAAAAAGGGTCACGGCTGATCAACACCAAACCATTGCTGAGTTGAAGAGTCGAGCGAAGGGAAATCTTACCTTGCTCGAGGCCAGAAGCCTGATCTGGTCAGACATAATCACGGCTGTAACCGAGCAGTGGGAATTTTTGACAATGGTAGGGGAACTCAAGTCCACCCTGCCTTATCTCAATAGAAGGTTACAGGAGGCAGGGGGTAATCTGTCTAATAGAGCTCAACACGCCAGCAGCTATATCTCTTTTCTTTATGCGCTAAGGGCGAACGACGTGGGAAAACATGGCATTCCCAGTCGATTTATGGAAATCAACGAGTGTCAGAAAATCATTGATAAAGAGGAAGCTCGAGTAGCATCTTCAAGGGTTCTCCAACAGGTGGCTGACAGTGTGGAACAGTTCGACAAGGTGTGGGATGAGATCATCACAGCCGGCCTCCCTTCTCGTTGGGAACCGAACGCCCCTGCCGTGCTCATGCTCCCCGATCAATACACAGCACTTCTAGAAACGGAAAGGGATCGGTCCGACCTTCAAATTGGGAAATCAACTCAGCTCAAGGCCACTACCATCGTCACAGTCCTCAATAAGGAGTTTAGTCTCCTTCACATGATCAGATATCGGCTCCCAACTAAGGCAAGCATTCACACCCTTGGCGAAGCGTTTATCAGAGTGGAGAAACTCTCAGCAATGCCAGAACTGACTCCCGATAGCCAGCAGAGGTTGACACAGTTCCTGAGTCAGCATGCTAGTTCCTCTGCCAACGTGCCTCCTCTAGTATCCGCAACAGCCTCCACTCAGCTGCACCCATGACATTTCAGTTTACTCATGATATGGCCTAAACAACCTTTTACTTTCATTTAGTTTATGTTTTCAAATTTCAGAGCGGGTTGTTTTTCCCTCACTCTTGCGTTTTTACTTTTTTACATCAAACATTGGTCTAAGTTTCTGTTTTGAAATTGGCCCGGGGCCTGTTTTTGCATGATGGGAGGGTTGTTTCCCCCATCATGAAATTTTGTTGTTATGATAATGACTTGTAACAAATTTTGTTCATGCGAAGAAGATATTTCCCCCGAAATATCTTCTCGCTCAAAGGCAAAGGAATCCTATATAAGACGGAGAAAAGAAGAAAGAAGGGTTCCAATTCTTCAGAAGAAACTGACTGTGTAAAGATTTTATGTGTGCGTTTTGTAATGACTCAAATGCTAATGTGAAGAGCCCGTCGGGTTTCAATGATAAGGAGTTACACTTTAAAGAGGATTCTGGACTTGTTTTATGGTAGTGTGTGATTTCCTCCTGTTTATTGAAATGTCGTTGTTCATTTCATTTACATCCATGTCTCTGGTGTTATATTCTGGAATGCGAGTCTCCCGTTGTTTTTGATATAAATTTATCTCTTTGATACTTATATCATTAGCTTCCTGGTACTTTAAAAATGGCTCAGATATAATACAGTGTTTCATCTTCCGTTCATACATATTTCTGCTATATTGGCTACTACGAAGTGCTATTGACGAAAGTTGCCTGCATATATGGATTCTTAGTCATATAAGCCCATCATATGTTGTGAAACTCTTCTTGGTATTGTCTTCCTGATAGTTAATATCTCCTTTTTCTATACGGCTCATTACTCATCGTTATATATACCTCTTTTTCTGCCATATACCATGAATCCGGCCCTGTTTACTGTGAATTGCCTTAGAGTTGTCTGATACAGCAGTGTTTGAGTATAGCATTACATCCGTGCAGTATTACTCTTTAATGCTTCAAACTATCAGAAGTTTTGGTCCCACTCAAGTGTTATTCTCTGTTTGTAAAGAAGCGGTATGAGAGTTTTTGTCTTGTTAAATTTCTAAAACTTTGGTTTAGATCCTATACTCTCTATACATTACAAGATGTCCTAGGCACTGGTCTATAGCAACTCTAGGCTGTCTCTAGGAGTTACAACATCTTTTTGGCGCCGTTGCCGGGGATCGGAGTTGAAGAAATTTAAATCCCTGGGCCTCGACAAAACCCATCCACTCTTCAGTTAGGTGAGCATGAGGAGTTGAGAGTTGTTCATCCCTCACCTTGGCGACTCCACATTCATATTACAGATAAATATATTTGCAGTCCTGGCTCCCCGTAAGCCACACCTAAGGTCAGATACATCTCAGTCAAGGACACCCTCTGTGTCTGACCCAGAGCGAATCCTACATAGAAGGGGCTGGAGGGAAAGGCAGTCAGTTCATACCGAAATTCCTGAGTTCTCCCTTGAAAACTTTCCATATCTTCAGCCCTCCTCTTCTCAAGTCGCCCAAATCCAAGGCTCTAACCCTATTATAAGAGATACTGGTTATTATTCAGATAGCCCGCATCGAGAAGGTGTCCATATCAAAGACGAAGCCGAGTCTAGTTATACTCCACATTATTCTTTTCATCCTACCCCTGAAGTTGAAGAGGTCAAAGAAGTCAGTGAAGTATCTGTTGTTGACAGCCCGACCTTCTCATCAAACCCCCGAGCCGCTGTTCATTACATCCCCATCATTATTCATACTCCACTCCCACCACCTCCTCCACCACTCACTGCTCAGGCTCTCATTCTACCTCCACCTCCCCCAATGGCGAATATACCTGGTTTTTTACAAAACATATACGCCCCTTTACAGCTGCCTGCAGTCCTAAATGACATGCCACAAGACTATTTAAAGATTCTGCCCAGATTCAATGGGGAGAACGGTGTTGATGCCCATAAGCATGTTGAAATCTTCTGCTCTTTCGCAGAGAACTTTAATGTGGAGCATTTGGATGTGGTTCTTAGATTGTTCGTGCAGTCCCTAGATGGAGAAGCCAGAAAATGGTTTAAAACCCTCGCAGCTAATTCCATCAACACCTGGGAGGCTATGGAAGAAGCTTTCGTGAAAAAGTGGGGAGATAGGAAAGATCACGGGGATACCCTAACCGAGTTTAACACCCTTAAAAAGAAGCACAATGAAGGGGTATCAGAGTTCATCAGAAGGTTTAACAAATTGTATTTCAGCCTCCCGACTGATATGAAGCCCCACCAGACCGCTGCCAAGGTTGTTTTCGTGGCAGCATTTGATTCTGAGTTTGGTTTCTCGCTGAGAGAGAGAAAGCCAGCCACTCTGGATGATGCACAGACAGATGCATTGGAAATAGAAGCAAACTTTGTCTCGACTGGTAAGTCCAGAGTAAAGCAAGAACATGATACTAAAAGAAGAGGCAAAGAAGAAGTATCCACTTCAAGCCAAGATAGAGACTCAGCAAATGACAAGATCGAAGAAATGAATAAAATGATCAAGAATATCTCTAGCAAGTTGGTCAAGCTGGAGATGGAAGCTAAGAATTCACCACCGAAGAATTTCCAGAATGCTCCTAACAGAGGATTCAATCCTCAGTACAGAAAACCACCCTTGCAGATACTGCAGAGAGGACAGAAGGAGCAACAAGACCAAGTACCACATCCTTTATACTTGGAAGGACAAATGGAGGCTTCTCATGAAGACCCCTCCTACGAGCAAGATGAGACATGTCCTGTCTTCTCAGACAGTGACGACATAGAGTGCCCTGTGCAAGAAAGTGAGGAAGGGGAACTACAACCTCACTCAGAACCGAAGAATAATGAGGATGCTGAAGAGCCAGAAATCGATGACTACTGCAAACAGTTCGTTGATTTCATGCAAGCCCAGTTTAACAGGAAATATGACCTCAGGTCATCCAGGAAAAGAACACGTACTCAAGATGAAGAGGAGGACACACCCCAAAGATCAGCACCTGCACAGAAAGAGGCCAATACTCAAGAATCTCCGGACAAAGGTAAGAAGCCCCTTAACCAATCTCTGCAAGCTGATAGTCACATGCCTTCCTCCTCTCAAGTAACTGTGTCCCCTGTGAATATACCTCCAGTTAAAGAAGTTAAGTCTCCCCTACCAAACAAAGAGTCAAAAGAAAAGGAAGTGCCAATAGAGAAGCCTTCATCTGCCTTCAGTTTGCAAAAGGAACTTGAAAAAGTTAAAATACCTGTCCCTTTTTCTGAATTATTGAAACAGCCTGCCTACCAGTCACAAGTCTCCTCTTTCATTTTTGCTCCTGAGGTTCCACACATTCCAGACAGTCTCAATTTGCAAGAAGAAAGGCCCATGGTAGTGTTCGGCCCCCATGTCGAAGAATTAGATCCCTCCACCCCCCCCTTTTACGTATCTCTAGTAATCCATGATCTACTATTGCATAACTGTATGATGCCCCTGTCTTTCATGGAGCAATTGGGGCTCCAAATCACTCGCCCATACAAAGATCTTTACTCTTTTGATTCCAAAAGAGTGAAATGCTTGGGCATGATCAAGGATCTAGCAGTCACCCTGGCTCAAATCCCGGCCAAGAGTGTGGTGATGGATATCGTAGTGGCTGACATCCCAGCCCGCTTCGGTATGCTATTGTCAAGGTCTTGGGGGACTAGAATTGGAGGATCAATCAAGCTGGATCTGTCATACGCCACCATTCCTGTCTTTAGTGGTCAAGAAAGGAGATTGTACCGAGAGACCAGATTTGTCAAGACAGTCACAAAGGCAGGAGATTCAGTGAATTCCCCAGTTTACAGCAGAGATGGAGATTTTTCCTGTCTAATGTTGGAGGAAGATCAGGAATATGCTCATGAACCCTCATTCTGCCGGATCAAGACTGAGCTATCAGTGCAGGACCATGAATCTGACATCTGGACACTCCACTTTGATGGAGCAAATTCCAGGGAAGGAAATGAGGCTGGAGTGTTGCTTATTTCACCTATGGGTCAATGGGTCCCCCTGTCCTTCAAGTTAGAATATGAGGCCACGAACAATGTGGCTGAATATGAGGCACTCATACTGGGGTTGCAAACAGCAAGAAGTATGAAGATACAGAATTTAAAGGTGATGGGAGACTCCGAGTTGGTGGTGAGACAAGTGAGAAACCAGTGTCAAGCCAAACATCCAAGGCTAAAGGCCTACAGAAACGAAGTTTGGGATCTTGTGGAGAACTATTTTCTGGCATTTAACATTTAGTTTATGCCCAAGGAACATAACAGAATGGCAGACTCCTTGGCTGTGGCTGCTAGTACATTCCGCCCACCTCAGAACCCTCTTCTGAGATACAAAATTGAAGTAAGATACCGACCTTCAATCCCTGATAATGTCAAGCACTGGCAGGTATTTGAAGACGAGGAGCAGGTGAAGAGGTTCTTAGAGACTTTGGGGGAGTTTTCCAACCTAGAGATTGACAGTTGCGAAGAAGAAGAAGTCGGAGACATCCCAAAGAACAAGCTAGAAGAGAAAATAGCTGGTCACAGATTCCTGCAGCTGAAAGGGAATGTTATTTCCCGAGGGCTGGTACCTTTGGAGAGACTGTTCAATAAAGATGATGTTCCATTACAGCCAAACAAAATGGTGACTGAGGACCAGGTCGAAGATCTTAATCTGGGCACAAAAGAAGATCCAAAGATTGTGAAGCTGTCTAAGAAAGTTCCAGATGAATACAAACAGTTGTACCAAAAGCTGTTTCAAACCTACAAAGACGTCTTTGCCTGGTCGTATCAAGATTTGAAAACCTTTGATGTCAGTGTGATGCAGCATAAAATTCCATTAAAGGGGGATGCAAAACCTCACAAGCAAAAGCTCCGACAGATTAATCCCCTGTTGCTACCCTCGATTGAGCAAGAAATTAAAAAGTTACTGAAAGCCAAAATTATAGTGCCACTAAGGTATTCTGAGTGGGTGGCCAATTTAGTCCCAGTACGAAAGAAGAATGGCGAAATCAGGTTGTGTGTGGATTTCAGAAACCTGAACAGGGCATCTCTAAAAGATAACTACCCACTACTAAAGATGGATCATATTCTGCAAAAGGTGGTAGGAGCCTCTAGAATGTCCATGATGGATGGGTTCTCAGGCTATAATCAAGTGGTTGTATTCCCGGAGGACCAGAAAAAGACAGCCTTCACCACGCCCTGGGGAACATTTATGTATGCTAGGATGCCATTCGGGCTGATCAATGCAGGGGCCACGTTTTAGAGAGCGAT
This sequence comes from Pinus albicaulis, assembly GCA_034641835.2. NCBI lineage: Eukaryota > Viridiplantae > Streptophyta > Pinopsida > Pinales > Pinaceae > Pinus > Pinus albicaulis. Next base: position 1,193,649,065 of record CM076583.1, read on the forward strand.
GGACATAACCTTCGTTGGAGAACAGGATAAGTTTCTGGTGGTGTACCTAGATGATATAACAGTCTTTTCAAAGGATGATGTCGAGCACGTTCAGCATTTGCAGAAGACCTTTGAGAAATGCAGGAGGAGACTCAGGAAGAACCGGATGGTATGAACAGAAGGATCAATCAGTTGATTGAACTCGAGGAGACACGTATTCAGGTGAACCAGAAACTTGTGGATTACCAGGAGAAGATGAAAGAATTGTTTGATCAGCATACAAAGGATAGAAAGCTGCAGGTGGGAGACTTAGTTCTCAGGTGGGATGTACGCAGGGCCGATAAAGGGAAGCATGGTAAATTTGACCCCCTTTGGTTCGGCCCCTTCAAGATTGCGGAGCAAGGAGGAAACAATACATTTAAGCTGGAGAATTTACAAGAAGATCTGTTGGAAGCCCCTGTAAACGGGCAATTCCTCAAACCATATTTCCAATTCTGAAGCAGGCTGAAAAATCCTGACTGTATTATATTGTATAATAATTGTTGTTTTTCTTTTTCTTATCATAGATTATGCATGAGTCATGATGATCTGTACAGGGCAAAGCTCCAAAACCGTAAAGTGTTGTTCAAAGAAGATGTACAGGCGGCCTGCGTTGTTCTCGACACGTTCAGGGACAAACGTGCCGTCCCCAGGTGGAGCCAATGTTGTTCAATCCTTAGCATTAGCCACGGGAGTACCAAAAGGATGAACAGGCCTCATATTAAAGTTTTATACCAAGTGGCAAGTATTAAGCTAAATCGGGCCGAAAAGAGAAAAGGTGGTGAAACACACACATATTAAAACCAAGGGACAAACAGCACTAAGCAGTGAAAGGCGGAATAATAAATGAACATCAAATACAAAATTAAAGGGGATGCGGCATTATATGTCAACCCATATATTGAAAAGGGCCTCGGGTTATGTACGAACGTGTATGGAGAAAGTCCAAGGGGGTCGAGCCGCGGGGAAAGGACGAGACCCATACCCCCACGGACATACGACACGTGGCACGGTAAGGTCTCACGGTAGGAAAGGAATGGTAAGGGTGGGCCGCGGGACGTGATCTCGTGGCAAAGTAAAGATGGGCCCGCGCAGTTGAGAAAGATAAGTGTTAGTCCAGCAAAGGGAAATCATGCGCGGTAAAGATTGGACAGCGTATGTGGATAAAAGGTAAGGTAAGTCCATTAGGGCAGCTGGTACAAAGACCCGTACCAACTTTTAACCCGACACGAGGCGCTCACCTACATCTTGATATACCCAATCCCCACGCGCCACGTGTCTCAGTGTCAGTGTCCTTACGACACTTGCCTTCTGTCATCTTACTTATTCACCTTTTAACCCAAACAGTCCACCCCAATGGTAACAAACTCCCGTATTTCTCTCTGGTAAATCGTCACAGGTAGTTTTCTATGGCGAATACCGAGTGGGGAAGAACGCCGGGTATATCCAAGTCACTGTCACGGTTCCCCTCGTCACTTTCCTGAGCATTGTCACCCTCTGTTTAGGTATTCCATTTTCCATTTTCCCTCTTTTCCTTTCTCTCTTTTCGAAATTGTTGAATGTCTGCCATGGGAAGAGGAACGCCCAAGAAAAACGAACCTGAAACCCCCCAACTCCATGAGTCCAGAAACCCCCCTGGTTTTGAACCCCTCTGCGACTTACAGTCAGGTATCTGCGACCCCAAATATCCTTTTGACATACGCAGTATCAAGCCCCTACTGTTTGGCCGCCACTGCAAAAATGCCGACCATTTCCGAGTTGTCGCGTCTGGCTTCTATCACCATATCACCCCCCGGGTCCATTCCTGTGTCGATTTCATCATCTGGCTCAGAGACTCCTATGATGTACATCGGGACGCTTTCGTTTCTCCTCAGGGGAACGTAATTCTTTCCCTTTCCCCCGATGTTATCATACAGGCCCTCCGTTTCCCTTCCAATGACACATACTTCAGTTTCAAAGATGAAACCTTGCTCGCTCAGTTCAATAAGCTGTCAAGAGAAGCCCGCCGTGCCTTCATAGCCTCTATAACCATCGACCAGGCAACTGCCTTGCCTCCATTGGAGCCATTTTCATTGAGTCTGTTTGCCGAAGAAGTTCGACCTGTTCTGTCCCTCATCGCCGGCCTCCTGGGGGTAGGGAGCCCGGAAGACATCTCTTCAGTATGCATTCGCTTTTTTTGGCTTATGTCACAGAATGGGGTTACATTGGATATTCCAGGTTTCCTCTCCTCGACCATCCGGACCCAATTTCGGGAGCTCGCCCAAGCCCGAAAGTTCCGTTTTTGCTCATTGGTGTTCTACCTCTTCTTGTTCCAGCATGCGGATAAGTTCAATCATTTGGGGTTAGATAGGATGTATTCTGAGAATTCCCAGCCCAGGCCAGTCTTCGACTAGAATTGCTCTGTCCGTCAGTTGCCTAGGGGAGAGGGTTATGCCAACTTCGTGAACACCTTCATGTCTATTGCCTATACCATCATTCACGACGCGCCTTCCCCTAGGGTTTTCCCAGAGATGAAACGCTGGCTACAGGCTGGGAAATACCAGTGTACCGGTGATTGGTTCCTGTCTGAAGATTATACTGAAATTCGGGTCTATGGAGCCGAAGTTGCCCCATACCGGCTGCCATATTTTCCCGTCCGATGAGTTTACGCCCTCGAGTACATCCGACAAGCCCTCAAGGCTGACCAGCTCCATTTTGTTCCTGCTAAGAAAGGCTACATCTTAAAGCTTCCTGACCAAATTGGCCCCTTTGTGGTAAACTCTAGATATGCCCTCCCAATTGCCGAAAAAATGTTGCAGAACATGGACCTGAAGTTGGGGGAGAGCTGGGCTTATGACCCACGGGAAATCATTTCAAATAAAAGAAAGAGAAACAGGTCTGCGCCCTACATTCATGAGTCCAGGCCATTTCTGGAGTGGAGGACTAACCTTGAAGTCTAGCCTATGTTTTCGCAGATGGAGACGGACTCGTCTGCTACAGGAGGAGAAGAAGAAGTGAATAAAGGCACCAATGAGCAAGAGGTTGGTACTTCAGGAGCAGCACCACCACCACCCAAGAGGCAGAAGGTGGCCACTAGCGAAGCTGAAGTCATCGGGGAAGGGATAATATTGGAGCCCTTTACGAAATTTGGTCAATTCGATAAGGGCAAGGCGGGTATAGTGGTACTAAGAGACAGTGTCGCCTCCTCTGACTACACTGAAGTCACGCAAGCCATCGTCGAGCCCACTCCTTCCAGGACGAGTGAAAGGGAGCTGATAAATAAAACTGTCCGAGACAAATACAGGGCCGAATTAGGAGGGTTCGTTGAGAAATACCATACCAGACTCTCCGCTTCTGTCAATGCAGACACCGAAAGCCTGGTACTGTCTATGACCGAGGCCATCCTGGACCCGAATTCAGACATTCTGAGTTATAAGGTGCTTGAATTGGCTATCGATATGCAGAAGGTACCGGTACAGGACATGACTGACCTGTTCCAGACAGTCTGCGACATGATGAAAGACAAGCTTTCACAGATCACCCTCGCACTAAGGAAGACAGAACAGAAACATGAACACCTGATGGATTCCTTTACAGCAGAACAGAATGCTTGTCGTGCCAACGCACATCAGGTGCGCGTTCTTCAGGAGCAGATCAGAAACTCGGATGAAGGAGGGAAGGGAATGAAAGCAGCACTGATAGCCAAGTTGCAGAAGGACATTACAGCTGCTAAGAAACTGGCTCGCATACCGGCTTCACATCCGGTACAGACTGATGAATTGGTGCGAGTAGAGGAAGAGAAAAATGAGCTGTCTGCTAGACTTTTCAGAGAAAGAGAAGAGAAGGAAAAGATGGCTAAAAGGATTGAAGAGCTTGAGAGCAGAGCCACTGAGCTACAGACCCGGTGGGATACACACAGTTGCCATGCAGCCGAAACATCAAGCGGAACTGGTTCAGCGACAGCACAACTATCCACAGCTATGGCTGAGATAGAAGTATTGGAGAAGCAAACATCCACTGCCAGGCAAAAGGTGGCAGAGTTGGAGGGCGCCTTGGCTGAAAAAGCCATAACAATTGAAGGACTACAAAAAGAAGTTGAGGAAGGAAAAAGGGTCACGGCTGATCAACATCAAACCATTGCTGAGTTGAAGAGTCGAGCGAAGGGAAATCTCACCTTGCTCGAGGCCAGAAGCCTGATCTGGTCAGACATAATCACGGCTGTAACCGAGCAGTGGGAATTTTTGACAATGGTAGGGGAACTCAAGTCCACCCTGCCTTATCTCAATAGAAGGTTACAGGAGGCAGGGGGTAATATGTCTAATAGAGCTCAACACGCCAGCAGCTATATCTCTTTTCTTTATGCGCTAAGGGCGAACGACGTGGGAAAACATGGCATTCCCAGTCGATTTATGGAAATCAACGAGTGTTAGAAAATCATTGATAAAGAGGAAGCTCGAGTAGCAGCTTCAAGGGTTCTCCAACAGGTGGCTGACAGTGTGGAACAGTTCGAAAAGGTGTGGGATGAGATCATCACAGCTGGCCTCCCTTCTTGTTGGGAACCGAACACCCCTGCCGTGCTCATGCTCCCCGATCAATACACAGCACTTCTAGAAACAGAAAGGGATCGGTCCGACCTTCAAATGGGGAAATCAACTCAGCTCAAGGCCACTACCATCGTCACAGTCCTCAATAAGGAGTTTAGTCTCCTTCACATGATCAGATATCGGCTCCCAACTAAGGCAAGCATTCACACCCTTGGCGAAGTGTTTATCAGAGTGGAGAAACTCTCAGCAATGCCAGAACCGACTCCCGATAGCCAGCAGAGGTTGACACAGTTCCTGAGTCAGCATGCTAGTTCCTCTGCCAACGTGCCTCCTCCAGTATCCTCAACAGCCTCCACTCAGCCGCACCCATGACATTTCAGTTTACTCATGATATGGCCTAAAAAGCCTTTTACTTTCATTTAGTTTATGTTTTCAAATTTCAGAGCGGGTTGTTTTTCCCTCACTCTTGCGTTTTTACTTTTTTACATCAAACATTGGTCTAAGTTTCTGTTTTGAAATTGGCCCGGGGCCTGTTTTTGCATGATGGGAGGGTTGTTTCCCCCATCATGAAATTTTGTTGTTATGATAATGACTTGTAACAAATTTTGTTCATGCGAAGAAGATATTTCCCCCGAAATATCTTCTCGCTCAAAGGCAAAGGAATCCTATATAAGACGGAGAAAAGAAGAAAGAAGGGTTCCAATTCTTCAGAAGAAACTGACTGTGTAAAGATTTTCTGTGTGCGTTTTGTAATGACTCAAATGCTAATGTGAAGAGCCCGTCGGGTTTCAATGATAAGGAGTTACACTTTAAAGAGGATTCTGGACTTTTTTTATGGTAGTGTGTGATTCTCTCCTGCTTGTTGCAATGTCGTTGTTCGTTTCATTTACATCCATGTCTCTGGTGTTATAGTCTGGAATGCGAGTGTCCCGTTGTTTTTGATATAAATTTATCTCTCTGATACTTATATCATTAGCTTCCTGGTGCTTTAAAATAGCTCAGATATAATACAGTGTTTCATCTTTCATTCATACATATTTCTTCCATATTGGCTATTACGAAGTGCTATTGATGAAAGTTGCCTGCATATATGGATTCTTAGTCGTATAAGCCCATAATATGCTGTGAAACTCTTCTTGGTGTTGTCTTCCTGATAGTTAATATCTCCTTTTTCTATACAGCTCACTACTCATCGTTATATATACCTCTTTTCTGCCATATACCATGAATCCGGCCCTGTTTTCTGTGGATTGTCTTAAAGTTGTCTGATACTGCAGTGTTTGAGTACAGCATTACATTCGTTCAGTATTACTCTTTTATGCTTCAAACTATCGGAAGTTTTGGTCCCACTCAAGTGTTATTTCCTGTTTGTAAAGAAATTGTATGAGAGCCCTGTCTTGTTAAAAGTGTTGAACGCTGTTTTAAATCCTCTGCTCTCTATACATTATAAGATGTCCTAGGCACTGGTCTATAGCAACTCTAGGCTGTCTCTAGGAGTTACAATAGTCCTGATTCTATAGAAGGATTTGTGGTCAAGGTATTAGGTTGATCAGTGGCCTAACTACCGTAATATTTATTATACACTGACACCAAAATATCTGTTGATGGCTTTGTGACAGATAGCATAAGCACTTGGGAACTAGAAGCTGGATCCGTAGCAGCCAAATTTGTGTTCAGATTCGGAAATAGATATGTCAACACAACTGACGCATGTGAATTCTTAACCATTTTTGAGACTTCAACGTGGTGAGGACAATCTCGAACAAGGTATTCTTCATTATAGATTATGCATGGATAATGAGGTTTCCTATTTCCAGAAGATTGATCAGATTATCTTTCCTGCGGGTTAGAAGTCTGTTTTTTCTTTGATTGCCTTTTTTCTTACTTCTGGGTTGCTTGTCACTTTTTCCTTTGTCAAATGACATGGCATTGATTTCAGAAGAAGGTGCAGGATCAGATGCAATAGTATGATTTTTGCTTTCAGTACCAATCAAACTGTCTTTGGCATGAGAGTCCTTGGATGGAGGAGGAACAATAAAATTATGTCGCGGCGCCTTATAAATTTTTTCGAAGAGCGTGCTAGACTGAGTATAAATCAAGTCTAAATATTGGGAACGAGCAATGACCTACCCTTCAGTGACGTGACTATGAAAAATTTATCCACATCCTTAGTTATAGATGGTAACAGGGACTTAATGAACCACTCAGCAAGGAGATGATCAGGAAAAAATGTCTTAACCATTCTACGACGACGACGCCACTCATGAATATGATCAGAAATGTGAGTAGCATTATTCTGTTTAAAATTAGTCAAGAGTTCTGTTCTAGTTTCATATCATATGGGTAACTAGAAGTGAGTCAAAAAGACAGTAGCGAGGGTAGTTAAATTATCAAAAGAAGCTCTAGGTAACTCAATATACCATTTTGCAGCCGGACGAGTGAGCATACGCTGGAAAAGACGTAGTCGAACAGAGTCACCATTCAGGGAGTTTGAAGAACACCACAAATGATAAGTCATAACATGAGTCGAGGGGTCTTCCTCGGGGTTTCCATTGAACTTAGGAATATCCGAGGATAATTTATGAGGTATCACCGGCCACCAAGGAGCATAGTTGATTGGATCATTGGTGAGCCGATTTAAATCTGGTAACTCTAAAGTTGCAACAAACGACAATTGTCTATTAAGGTCAGGTTGAGCATAGCCAGGGTATGATGGAATTGCTTGGGAAACAGGCCTTTGAGCACTAGCATAAGGAATCTACTACTAGTAACCCAGATAGGGGTTGTTTTGATAAGCAAACGCTTGAGGATTCTGTTGACCAAAACCTGGGTACGATACTTGTTGAAATGAAGGTTGTGGCATTTGCACCTGTGATTGCCAAGGAGTCTGTCCACCAATGTTATAACCCAAATTAGGATAACTTGTATTTGGTTGATGATATATATAACCTATTTGTGGCTGTGACATCTGATAATATGGTAATCCAGCTCGTGAATAAATTATTCCGGGTACAGATTGTTGTAAATTAGCCGAAGGATTTGGAGTCTGTGGGCCCAATACTTAAGGGTATTTAGTTGAAGTACCCACCCGAAATGGTTTTTGTACAATAGTTTGAATCTGTAATAGGGGTAAAGATGTATTAACAAGTGGAAATGACGTGGGTGCAACAGTTTGAACTGGTTGATACGAGCGTACAACCGTTTGTCTTTGGATAAGCAAAGTGGGCTGCCATTGACAAACATTCATTTTGACATTAGGTTGACCAAAAAATGATGGAGTACTGTCAAAGTGTGTGACCAAACGTTGCCCCCCAGCATGAGGAGGATAATAAGACGAAAAATATTTTTCTCCAAATGTAGGGAGTCCAGTTGATATGGTACTGGATGGAATAGACCCAGATGGACCAACTTGATATTTCCCTGATGATGGATATAAAGGATGAAGCCATTCATTACTCACTATAGGTTTACCATTTAGAATACCAGACGATGACATTAGTGAAGTCCATGGGTTTGAAGATGCACCAGAGAAAATTCCAAATAAATATTTATAACCTGATGGGACCAAAGGGCCACCATGAAAATATGACTTTGGTGAAGTTGTGAACATCGGTGGGGTAGCAAGAGTAGGTGCTGATGTTATTGGAATAGATGGTCAAACCAAAGATGTTGATTTAGGCATGATTACTTGACCAAATGTATACCCTTTTGAATCGATGGGAATTTGAATAGGGAAAAGATCAACAAAATTATAGGATGGTGATTGAGGAAAAGACTCATACAAGTAAAGATCCTCCCCAAAATGGGTTGGAGTTAAAGGTGTTTCGTCTTGTGGTATTTCTTCAATCAAAATTAAACCAGGTGGAATGATTTTGCGGTCAAGTCCAATATTTCATGAGGTTGATTGCACGATATGGGAGACTCAATGATCTGAAAGGAGTGTATTAGTTTCTTGTGCTAAGAGTCCTTTCAGTATTAAAAAAAATTACAATTTGTCTCCATTTGTTTGCTTAAGGAATGAGTTTTTTAACCATGAAACATAGATGAATTTGTGATTTTTAAGCATGAAAATAAGCCTAAATAACATGGTACAATAGTTTATAACAGAGAAAAAACATCACACATAAGTTTTACACAGCAGGCATGATGAAGCAGTTCACCCCTCCTGGGCTACATCTGTTGGTCCAGCTCCCAATGGCATGTCCCTATTTGTCATTATGATCAAAATTGCAAATACATGTGTTTACAAGCCTCTAATGGTTGTTTTCTATACACCAGTGGCTCCAGAATGCTCAAATTATTTTAGATAGACTCTTATTTCACCCAAAATTGGTCGAAAATTGACCTCCCAAATATTTTTCCCAATCTCATCTAGAAAACCTCCACTAATTGTGGAGAACTATAGTTAATTGCAGCTAATTTGGAAATTTTTTGAAAATTAGGCTCGGCACTAAACTTTTTCCAATAAAAACCATCGCATTAAACGCAAGTGTTTAGGGGTGGAGTGGTCACAAGCCGACCCCCCTTACCCTGCGGTCACGGTTTATGTTTTAAACACCCGCATAATATTGGAGTGGAACCTGGAGATTAGAATTCCATTTTAACCATGGAAATAAAAGCCACAACCCACACATGTGACAACTCATCAAAGTCTGCTGGAATAGCCATCTAGAAACCATCCAAAAATCGTCGCATTAAACAATTGTGAAACTATCACCATGTGATAAGGAATAATCGCTGGAGGTTACGTTTAAAGAAAACCATCACATTGAAGTTTTATGTCATGGTGTGACATGTGACGATGACCTTGAAGCCACCAGAATAGTGGTTTGTATAGCTTCTAGTTAATCTTTTATGTCGGGGTTTAAGTTTCATGTGACCACATACAATGGGGCTTCCAGTGGGTTGGGACCATTGGCTGTCCCCTCTGTGGCCCACCCCCCTCCCCCCGGAAAATATGAAAACATTACACTTTAAATTTAAGCGGAAGACCTATAGGTTAAGAAAAAATGTATAGAAGAGATGGTGGAGGTATTTGCTAGCATGCTGGAGGTCGCAGGGTCGAACCCCCTGAAATTCAGAAAATCTTACACTAACCTCCTAGGGCCAAGTGGCAGCCTCCAAGCTTGCCACGTGTCACCCATGATTGGATTTGAGAAAAGGGAATATTCCCAGTATATGCCACCTGTTGATTGTACCTGCATGCTCACTGGGCATCCTAGTCACTCCTGTCAAAAAAAAATTAGCTGTTTAGGAAAATGAACAGAACGCGATATCTTCCTCATACGACATCGTTTTTTCGAACCATTCACAGTGCAGGAATCAAAATGACAAGACCTATCTGTTCACTCAGGTTTGGTACAGTTTTGAGCACTTTCAATTTTGAGAAAAACACATGATCTCCTGATCACACCTCCCCATTGGGAATCTTTTGGACCCCAAAAGTCTTTAATTACTTGTTCAGAAGGTGAGGGTACAACTCCCTCACCTTTTCAACTTCCATGCACCTTTCCTTACTTGGTTTGCTACCCTTGAGCCCAATGAGAAGATAATCGACACTTCCCCTCTTAGAAGTGCATTTCCTCCTGTCAAGGATGGTATCCCCCTTGAGCTCATCCAGAAATTCTGGGGAGAAATCTTCTATAGATGGAAACTAGATATCTCTCCCTTAATAATCAATCAAAGGAGGCTCATACAAACGTAAATTTTCCACATTGACAACGGAATACATTTACATATATGAAGGAAATTCAAGTTGAAATGCATTATTACCAACTTGTTTAATGATCTTGAATGAACCATAGCGAATGGGCTTGAGCTTTTTTCCTTCTCTGTGCATCCTTTCTTTGCTTATGTGAAACCATACCTCATCTCCTTCTAAAAACTTGTGATCAACTCTATGTTTGTCATGCCTCTCCTTGTATTTGCTTTGACTCTTCTCAAGCTGTTCTTGAACTTGTTGATGAATAATCTAAATTTTCTCAATGAACTATTGAGCCTTGTCAATATCACTATGCCCATCAATTGCAACATCCTTCTCAAAGATGAAGTCTAATGGCGATTGCAGCAAATACCCAAAGAAGGCTTCAAAAGGTGAAGTATTTGTAGAAGAGTGCTTTGCCCACTTGTAAGCGTTTTGAATGTAATGTAGTTGTTCATCCCACAACTTGGGATGTTTTCTAAAATATCCTCTCAATAGATGCACAATGGTTATGTTCACCACCTTAGTTTGGCCATCAGTTTGCGAATGAAAAGCAATACTCTTTTTCAAATTTGTATCCATCATCTTCCAAATATTGGACCAAAAATTCCGAATGAACCTAGAATCCCTGTCACTAACAATAGAAGTTTGAAATCCATGATGAACCCATACATGTTGAAAATAAAGTTTAGCAGTTTGTTCAGCAATAATGGTCTTCTTACATGGCATAAGTATACACGTTTTACTGAATCTATCCATAACTACATAAAGATAATCATGTTGTTTTCTTGACATAGGTAGACCTCCAACAAAGTCCATGGAGACACTCTCCCATGGCCTTGATGGTACTGGTAGTGGCGTGTACAACCCAAGCTTCCTAGTGCTAGCCTTGCTTGTTGCACACAGAGAAAAACCTCTTATAAAACATGACACATTATCTATCATGCAAGGCCAACAGCAATACCTCTATAGATACACCATTGTTTTCCTTAACCCAAAGTGTCCAGCAATAAGAGAGGAATGAGCCTCTCTCATAACACTAAGCCTCTTTCCTTATGGTATACACAGCTTTCCAAAATGAAATAGCTATTTTTTATGCATGTGATAATCATTTTCCTTAACTTGATTCCCTTCACTCAAACTAGCATACACATCTTGAAAATAAGCATTAGATGCATACTATTCTATGTAACTCTCATGTACAATAAAATCATTTTTAAGTAAAGTAGAAGCACTTATAATTGACCTTGAAATCATATCAACAATTTATTGATAATAAATTTCTTGTACCTTATAACCAAGTGAAACTGTTGAAGAAATCCCATCCACCTGAAATGTCGTGATTGCTGTAATTTTGTTTGCGACTGCAAGTACTGTAATTGTTGGTGATCGGTATGTATAATCGTCTCTTTACCCATCAAGTAGTGTTTCCACTTCTTGATGCTTTGTACCAATGCATACATATCTTTTTCATATTTAGGATAATTAGTTACAACACCATTGAATGTTTCAGAATGAAAAGCAATAGGCTTACCATGTTGCAAAAGTATTACGCCCATGGCATAATCACTGGCATTGGTTTGTATCTCAAATGGTTGTCTCAAATTCGGTAATGAAAGGACTAGATTTGAATTGATCTTGTCTTTTAAAGCTTCAAAATATTTATGTTGTTTTCCTCCCCATTGGAAGCCTTTCTTCACAGTTGTCACTGCATGCATAGGAGTTGCGATGGCAAAAAAGTTAGCAATAAACTTTCTCCAATACTGAGTTGTGCCTGAGAAACTTCTTACCTCAGTTACTGTTTTTGAAGTGGGCTAATTCACAATGGATTCCACTTGAGAAGGATCAATTCTTAACTCGCCTCCTCCTACAATGTGTCCCAAATAAACTAGAGAAGTCTTTCCAAATTCACATTTTGACATCTTAAAAAATAATTGCTCTTTCTTCAAAACATTAAGCACCCTTTTCACATGCAAGACATGTTCTTCTCATTTTTTTTTCTTCTGAAAATGAGTATATCATCTAAATAAACAGTCAAAAATTCATCAAGAAATGGATGTAAAACATTATCCATAACTGCATGAAAGTCGTCGGTGCATTACACAAACCAAATGGAATAACCAACCACACAAAGAGTCCTTGTTTAGTTTTGAATGCGGTCTTCCATATATCACTTTCTGTAATTCTTACCTGATGATATCCATTTCATAAATCTAACTTAGTGAAAAAAATTGCTTCTTTCATGTGATGTAGAAGAACATCTATCCTTGGGAGTGGTTATTTATTCTTTACCGTTATCTTATTCAAAGCTCTAAATTCTACACACATGCACCAAGTCCCATCTTTCTTCAGAATCAAGACTATGGGTGAACCGCATGGCGAAGTGATTTGCCTTATGAGTCCCTTGTCCAACACGTCCTTGATTTGCCTCTTTATTTCATCATTCTCCATTATCAACATGTGATACATGCCGATTTTTGGAAGAGGACAATCTTGTTGTAACTAAATCTCATGTTGAATCTCCCTTTTTGGAGGCAATCCTGTAGGCTCCTGAAACATATCATGATGTGAATCAACTACATCATATAAATATGATTATAAATTAGGATCAAAATCCTCAAACGATTCATGATTAACATCAGCTTTAGGCTTAACCATTAGAAGAACAAAATTCTTACTTGAATTCACCAACCTCTTTACCTCTCCAGCATTTACCATTGCAATATTTGTCTTCTTGTAATGTGCTCTAACAATGTACTCCTTTCCATCTTTGAATAAATGGTATTTTTTCTCATGGCGATGGAAGATCATTTTCCTATAATACAAGTAAGGAATTCCCAACACAATACCTTTAATATCAAGCGGAACCACATCTAATTCAACTGTGTCAACAAAATGTGCAGTTATTGTAAAGCGCAATATGCACTTCTTTGAAACCTGTAAATTTGCATCCCTACAAATCCACCCAAGTGGATATGGTTTTGGATATGGAATGGTCTCAAGATTAAATTTCTTGACCAAGACTTCAGAGATTAAGTTTGCTTTTGACCCACTATCAAACAATGTGTCAATCTTGGTATGTTTGGATATGACTCTCACATGAAACAGTTCAATTCTCTCTTCTTCATTTGGAGCTTGTATGTGACAGTTTGATGTACTAGTACTGGGTTTTGTTTCAATTTCTTTCCCCTTCATTTTATTTAGTCCCATGGCTATAATTTTAGATTCATCACCTGAATCCTCTCCTAAGTCATGTTGAGTTGTAGCTGCATTTTTCTGCTTCCCTTTGTTATTGTTATACTTGGGTCTCTTTTCAGAATGTAATTTCCAACAATTTTTATCTTCATGGCCTTGTCTTGAACAATGTTTACAAACCAATTTTTCTCCCTCTTTCTTGACAGATGCATTCTTTTTGCCCTCACCTTTTGAGGTCTTGTCTTTGTTTTCCCCATTAAAAGGTTTCTTCCTACCCTCATCAGTAATGGTTTTCCCTCTAGCTTCTAGATGTGTGGCCTGAACACGAACTTCATCTAATCTTGTAGGGTTAAACATGAGAATAGTATGTTTTAGGTAGCTATGTAAGCCTCCTATGTACTTGAGCAAAGTATCTTGGATTTGCAAATCTACCCCTAATAAGAGAGCTCTTCTCCTAAATTCTTGGGTGTATTCTTGCACATTTTGTCCTTTCAATTGTCTAAAATTTTGCCAGTTCATTATGGCTTTCTGATAATGGATAAAACTGTTGTTTTACTGCAGTAATGAAATCAATCCATGATAGGATAATCTTACCATGATTTTTGATCTCCTCATTTTTCTTGGCTTCCCACCAAACAAGAGTTGCACCTTCCATTATCAATGAAGCTAGTTGGATTTTGGTATCATCATCATGAAGGTTCTGAATTATCAAATAGACCTCCAATTTCCTAATCCAATTATCAATATTTTCTTCATTGAATTCACCATTAAACATTGGCAATTCAAACTTAACATCATTTTTTAGAAAATGAATTTTACCAGTGTTCTTTGACTTGTATGGCTGATGTACTGAAGATGAAGTAGAGGATGATGAGGATGAAGATGAGGGTGATGATGGTGACTTTCCACTATCTCCATTTCCTCCATTACCCTTCTTTGATTTATATTCATATCTTTGACCTCCTAATGATCCCTGACCTTCCTTATGAAGTTTGGATCGTTCTCCTTCTAGTCTCTCATTCCTTTCTTCATAAAGGACTCTCACCATTTCATTCCTGTCAAGGAATGCTTTCCTGAACACTCTTTCTTCTTTTTTGGGATCCATCGCTTCATGGATTTCTTCTTCTCCTGGAGGGATGCTTAATGCTTCTTTTGCTTCTTTTGGAGGTGAACTAGGTGGTGGAGAATGTGGCACCCTTTCCCTCCTTTGTTGTGGCTCATTTTTAGAACATCTTGCTTTCACCAATTTTCCTTCTCATCTCTTAAGCTTGAGCCTAGTAAGCATGTAAACCCTTGCAAATATTTAAATAAATATTTGCACAAAATAACACCATAGATTAAACTCTAGCTCTGATACCAACCTAATCTGAAGGGAGTGTATTAGTTTGTTGTGCTAAGTTTCCATTCAGTATTAAAAACATGTACAATTTTTCTCCATTTTTTTCTTAAGGAATGAGTGTTTTAACCATGAAACATAGATGAATTTGTGAGTTTTAAGCATGAAGCCTAAATAATACTGTACAACAGTGTATAACAGAGAAAAAGTATCACACATAAGTTTTTCACAACAGGTGTGATGAAGTATTTCACCCCTCCTAGGCTACATCTACTAGTCCAGCTCCCAATAGCATGTCCGTCTTTGTCATTATGCTCAAAATTGAAAATACATGCATTTACAAGCCTTTAATGGTTGTTTTATCTACACTAGTGGCTCCAGAATGCTCAAATTATTCTAGATAGACTCTTCTTTCACCCAAGTTGGTTGAAAATTGACCTCCCAAAGATTTTTCCCAATCTAAGCTACAAAATCTCCACTAATTGTGGAGAATTGTAGTTAACTACAGTTAATTTCGAAAAATTCTGAAAATTAGGCCCGGTGCTAAACTTCCACCAATACAAACCGTCACATTAAATGAAAGTGGTTAGGGGCGGGGTAGTCAAAAGCCAACCTCCCTTACCCCACGGTCATGGTTTATGTTTTAAACTCTGCATAATATTGGAGTGGAACCTGGAGATCGGAGTTATGTTTTAACTGTGGAAATAAAAGCCAAAACCCGCTCATATGATAGCTCGTCAGACTCCGTGGGAATAGCCTTTCAGAAACCGTCGCGTTAAAAAACCACGAAACCATCTCCATGTGATAAGGAATAACTGCTGGAGGTTACGTTTAAAGAAAATTGTCACATTGAAGTTTTATGTCATGGTGTGACGTGTGACCACGACCTTGAAGTTGTCGGAACAGTGGTTTGTATAGCTTCCAGTTAAGTTTTATGTCAGGGTTTAAGTTTCATGTGACCATATACAATGGGGCCTCCAGCGGTTTAGGACCATTGACAGTTCCCCCCCCCCCCTGCCCACCCCAAATATGAAAACATTACACTTTAAATTTAAGTGGCATACCTATAGGATAAGAAATAATGTATAGCAGAGATGGTGGAGGTCTTTGCTGGTGTACTAGAGGTCACAGGGTCGAACCCCTTGGACTTCACAAAATTTTACAATATCCTCCTGGGGACACGTGGCAGCCTTCGGGCTTGCCATGTGTCACCCATCCAACGGTGCATAATAAAACAAGTACAGATACATCCAATGATCTTGAATACGCCATGTGGCAAAGCTTGATTGGATTTGAGAAAAGGGAATATTACCAGTATATGCCACCTGCTGACTATACCTGCATGCTGATTGGGCATCCTAGTCACTCTTGTCACAAAAATTTTAGTTGTTTGGGAAAATGAACAAAACGTGATATCTTGCTCATACAACATTAGTTTTTCAAACCATTCACGGTGCCATAATTGCAACGATGAGACCTATCCGGTTGCTTAGGTTTGGTATAGTTTTGAGAAAAACACATGATCTCTTGATCACTCAATGGCTACAATAGATTGTGGGGTGACCGATACAAGAACAACTTCTGATCATTCAACTTCAGGATGCAAATGTTCTGGCAAAAAAAATACAAGATTTGGATCAACTTCCAGTTGAACAATGTTGGTTTTGGGAGGTATCGTCTCACTTATTGGATGAATCGTGACCACAGGTAGTTGTGAGGACTCCATCTCGACAACGGTAGATGAACCAGGATTTGTAGAAACAACTTGTGCCGACTCTAGTATATGGGAAGATGATGCTTCACCAAAGGTACTGATGGTACTAGTTTCAGTAGAGCGATGTCGCCTTCGCTACCCAGAAATGACTTCTAGTGGTAAAGGTGGTTTCAATGCAAGTCTACGCAAATGATGGGGAAAGGGATTTTCTTCTTCCACGATGATTGATTTATTTTATCACCAAAAATAAATAAAATAAAATAAAAGGTTAATTCTAGGAAAAATATTTACCAAGAAACTCTGAACTGCAGAATACCTCGTGGTGAACCAAGAAGTATGGGCAGACAGTCTCCCCGAATGTTGTGTTCGATGTATCACAATTTACAAGGCGACGAACTCAATTCACTATGGATGGATAGAAACCTAAAGTTGTCCTCCCAAATATACCCAAAGGTACGTGGAGGCCCAAGTCCGTATTAGCGTTGTCTAATGTGAAACCACACAGTGAGAACACCCCTTTATACTTTTCATACTATAAAACCAGCCGATATACGTGAAGGTACATGAGCTATGATATACTTACCTACGTGGAGTGAGATATCACACTCGGAATGTATCGCAGACAATTAACGATAGCTGCTATGTTTTACGACACCAGAACACTTCTCTAGCCTAGACCTTCTAAATGTTATCATTATGGTTTCAATTCTTTGTTAGGTAATTTCATGTAAATTTTAAGTTGATGTTGTTTATCAATTTTCCTTTCAAGGTTCACCACGATGATGTGATAGAAATTCCTAAAATGCAAACTAAAATGATAAGAAAACTTTTCACTTTTATCTTTTTTCAATGAAAATACTAGCTACTAAAGGGAAAGAGCAATCAGTTTTGAGAGCAAACAACAAATAGTAGAAACTAATATGCATCTTTCCTAATTTGTTCCTATGCAAAACACACAATCCACTACATGAAAATGCAGGTTTTTCTTTTAAGTCCCCTTAATGTGAATGCAGAAAGGAAACTATAGGTATCAAATCAACAAAAACAAATGCTTTTTTCTTTGAGAAACGATGAATTTAACAACAATTTCTCTTTTAGGGAAAATGAAGAATGGAACTACAATTTTTCCTACAGGAAACAAAGAATTTAACGACAATTTCCTTTACCAAAACAAATATATCTAATACAGAAATAAAATACTTTGAATTTTATTTGTTAATGATAAATAAAAATTCTTAAAGAGACATTGAACCAACTTACTTTTCAAAGGAGGAAGATTCAGGTAGATTCACTGGTCTCTATGAGGCATCATACAGTTGAAAACACAACAAACAAAAGGCTGAAAGTGATGGCAGTGACAAATTCAAAGGGAATTTGGTTGGCTTATGGGGCAATGCAGTCTTTAAGGGGAGAAAGTGTGTTGCAAAGCACCCCTGAGTGGGAGACAATGATATGCAAAGCATGATATCTTGACCAACAGTGCGTTTGGCGTAGCAGAGAAAAAAATTAAATCTACTAAAACACACTTCTAATGAAATTCTTTGTTTCAAAAGCCTAATAATTGAGAGTAGATGCTATTGGGTGGATAAGCATAGGGAAAAAAACTAAGGATGAATGTAAACTCCCCAGTGGAGTCGCTAATTTTTTATGCAGAATTATGGATTACGGATAAAACACATTCCCTAAATGTGGTGTTATGCATTTAGAACAAAAGATCAAAGACTTTGTAGATACTTTTCCTAATAGTAAATAGACACACAGAAATATGGGGAAAATTACTTGGAGTCCAAGCACTTCATATTCTCCTTCTGTCGCTCTTGCTATAGCTTCCAATCTAACTTTGATCGCCAGACTAGTTCATGCAAGTATAAACACTAAACAGCAAAGAGATTGCAATATATAGATGTCTACTCACTTTAATCAGTTAAATCAATGAAACATGAAACATATACATCAACTAATAATCCATAATATAAAATATAGAAGCTTATACAGATAGATATGTGGGAAAGTAAGCATCAATGTTTATTAATGGATAGAAGGGGGAGGTTACAACTAGCGATTGATTTGATGTCACCAACTCTAGCATCATCCCAGCCTCATCACAATGAACATCTCTCCAGCAGCATATCACTCAAATAAAACCCTCAATTGAGGTTCCAATAGCATTTCTATACCAAATTTCTTCCTTTTCAAGCACTAGGATCTGTGCTCAATTTATAGAAAAGCTAAAGGTAGTAGTTTCACAATCAATGACTTTCTAATAATAGGCAAGACATTTTTCCCATCTCACACATGTTGAATGGACACATGGATTTGAATTTTGACACATATGGACTCTTCTAGAATGTACTGACCATGTGGAGATTCAGGAACAATGAGAAATTTTCTCCCAATTGACCAACACACTCTTGAATGTCGGGAAGTGCTTTGCAGAGCACCCTTGAATGGAGGTAAATACATATGTAAAGCAGTTAGTCCCTTGAGAGGCTACGTTGGTGGGCTCACAGGTGATATAACATGTACTTCAAATATTGGAAACCTTGCAATGGAAGTCATGGATGATTTGATATTGTTCTTTGTCTGAGGGCATGTAGCAATTGAAATGGTAAGGGATGATAGACCCTATTAATTGGTTCTGGGGATGATGTCTAGTTTTACTAGGTCATTGGGAATGGTGCCAAAATTGACCTATAACATGGAGGTAAAGAAGTGGTTTTTGAAGATGGTCTTGAAAATTTTGAAGATGAACTCGAAATGTTAGGTTAGAGAGGAATTTTAGTTATGAATGGTTTTGTGGAATGAACTATGGTGGAGATTATAGGTGAGGTGGAATTGAATGGAGTTGTATTTACAGTTTCTGAAGATACTGTAGAGAGCTTAGTGTTAGCAGTAGTTAGGGCATCTAATTCAACTCACTATTGAAAATAGGCTTCGTCTATGTCTTTTATAAAATTTGAGGTTAAAACATCAAGTTTGTCAAAATTATCTAGAACTTGTTGATCTAAATCAAGTTGTATAGTATCCTTCTTTGATTCAATAAATTGAATAAAATTGGGACCTATTACAATATCATGGACTAAATTTTCAGATTTGGTACAAAATAAAGAATGCTCAAATGATAAATAAAATTGAATATCATGTATACTTGATAACTCCTTAGGAAGTGAATTTTCTTTGATTAACTCACTACTACTTCCTTGAATCTCTACTTTTTTAGGTTTTCTTAAAATTCTGTCAAGATCATCAACAATTATAGCAGGCTGTGGATCAGGATGACCCCTTGTATAATATGTTCTTTTAGAAGCCATAATTTTAACTTTCTATGATAAATTCGAACAACCCTTTAAAAACTTAATGTGAAAAATGAGGAAAATTGTTTCCTTTAAGATTTATTTTGACTAGGGACCGATTCTCCCCAGTATGGTCGCCAATATGTTATCACTCCAAAATTTCCAAAGGTTTTTCTTGCTTTAAAAATAAATATCATAGGTAACTACAAACCACTTTTGGAGTTGAGGATCTAGCTTTCCTAAACTCAAAGAGGGATCTCACTATATGATCTAACTTTGTTTCTTTAATTGATTTTAGGCTAGTTATGTATGTTTGGTTGGGTTGGTTTTTGATTGGTTTTGGTTGGTTGGTGGAATTAATGATTTAGATGAATAGGTGCTTATTAAATTTCGATGGGGCTATGGAGTCAGTGCCCTTTGAAACAAAACTGAATCAAATTATAAGGAAAGTGTTACAGGGAAAGATAGGTGAGCAATATCAGATCTCAAGGCTAAATGATGAAGTGATTTTTCAATCGGGATCAAGGAGCAATTAAGAATTCCTTAAACCAAATAATGTAGTAGGGTAAAGAAATCAATCGGGATCAGAGGGAAATTAATAATTCTCTAAACCAGATATCATAAGAAAACATATAAATGTATAACAATTACAAGTAGAGTGTAAGGTTTAAGCAAATCCTACAGTAATATTTCTGTTATAACATTCAAATTTAGAACACATAAAATTTTATGGAATACTTAGAAAATAACATGAACAATTGAAATTTTATACTTCACTGAGATAGCTCAACACATGAATCCTGTAAAGAAGTTTCTTTATAACTTGTTCAGTCTATCGACTGGAAATTGGTACAATAACCCTTAGGCAAGAGATCAGTCAACTACTGAAATATTCGAAAATCCACACTTGACTGACCCTTGATAATTAAAATGATGAAGTACTTATAAAACATATTATAAAAGTATCATATCAACTAACTATATTCTAGGAAAATAAAATATCCTTATGCAAAAGATAGTGACACCTTTCAACTGACTGATATCTGGCCCTGATTATTTGCTTGTTGTTATCTATTTGTTTCTTTCATCTTCCTTTCTTTCACCTGTCTTTCTTTCAACCTTTATAGTAAATCACACCACTTCTCCCACGTTTCCTCAACTGGGATTTTGATTTTCATTATCCTGGAGTAAATCTCATCTGCCTCTGAATATTTTTTAAACGTAGGCTTATTTACAAAAATATGATTTACCTCATGTTGGAGGTAAAAGATTTTTTCTAGAGTTTGTAAGAGTACCTTGCCTGTGGGAATGCCTTTCATTGAGGAAATGTGGCATGTTTCTTTGGCCACTTCCCTTAACTTCTTCAAATAATCCTCATGTCTCATGAGTTTTTCATTGATAACTAGAGGACAAGGTAGACCTTTATGTATCAGTATATCAAACTTGTCAAAAAACCTTTTCACTCTGAGTTCCAAAGTTTTGCATTTCTCCTCAAGCTGTGGCATTAGATTTCGTTTGGAAAAAAATTTCTTCACTTCGAGGATAGTCTTTGTTCTGTCAGCTATCCCGAGTTCTTCTAATTCATATTTATTTTTAAAATTCAGGAATTTGATTATTTCAGAGGCTTCCTCTGGTTTCTTTCCAAGGTTGGCTTTGATTTTCGGAATTGCCTCAGCAAATTCCTTCACCAAGTCGTTCGGCTCAACTATAATCTATATAGAAGGCCAAATATCATTAACAGAGTTAATGATATTGGCCCACAATTATTGTTTTTCTTGGTCTAAATGCTCTGTTAATGACAACTCTTTCTCTAGCTTGTGGATTTTGTCAGTCAGTTTATTGGCTTTTTGTACTTCAACTTGATACCTTACTTCTGCCAATTTATTTTCATCCTCTAAGATTTTACCTATTCTTTGAGTTTATTAATCTCTGTAGTCTAAATAGACATATCTTCCATTGCTTTAATTATTTTTTTGGCCTCATCAGTGGGATGGGTTGTTGGTATTACTGATGCTGGTGCTAATGTAGATACTATGGGAATAGTAGAAATGGGAACTGCTTCCATGCTAGCTTGTTTTTCTTATACAAGCTTATCCATTTCTGTCTCCATTTCCTTTAGTTGATCTATCAACTGGATGATTAAATTCATCATCTAATCCTTTTGATTGTTTGTCTCCAAAACCTCCTTGGTTTGTGTATGCTTAGTAGTTTGTAGTTTTAACTATTTCTTCAATGCAGCTATGTCTACATTTTTCTTCTTTATAATTTCTTCTGCTACTTTGATGTCAGTTGGATTATAGCCAACTTCAATTACCAACTCTTCCAATGACTTAATCCTATTTTCCTTTGCTTTTTATGAGGCTATCTCTAGCTAAAACTGTGACTATCCATTTTCTAGGGAGTTCTGCAACTTCTGGACAGTTAGAGGTTTATGTGTCATGGTTGAATATATCATCTCTCTTGCCTTCTTTTGGAATTAAATTTGGTCAATTGGTTGCACGTCCTTGGCAGGAACTTCAAAGATTCTCTTTTTATAGTCTTCTGAATTTTTGGGGGCCTATACTTTTGGCTGTAAGAATGTCATCTGCATTTTCTTTGTCCTAAGGTCAAAACCTGAAAGCAACCTACTCTGATCACTGGGAGTTTTTTCCAGTATTGTGCATATGTAACAGCCTTCAGTGCTCCATTTTTAATTTTAATCTCTTTATATTTCTCAATGATATCTTTTTCCTTCTCAACGGGCTTACTGAATGTTGAAATATCTGCACTATTTTGATTTTGAATGATTTATTCTCTGGAAGATCATGGAAGATATGTTTCTTCTGTATGTGTTCTAGGTGCATCATTCTTGATAACAATCTCTGTTTCTGTTTCAATTGTCTCTTCTTGCTCTATTACTGGGTTCAGCTTTGTTTTATTTCTATACATAAGCTTGAATTTATTATCAGATGTAGCTTCTGTTGAATAAGAGCCTTCTTCACTAGACCTTTTTGAATTTCGTTATTGTGGGTCTGGAGTATGCAAGATGGAACTAGTATCAAGCTGCTCCTCCACCTCTTGTAGAGTGTTTTCCAACCACTCTGATTGGTTGGAATGTTTTTCAATATCAGGCTTAGATTCATTAATGAAAGGGGTGAGTTTAGACTTAACTCCTAATTTGATTATGACACCCAAAGCGTCATATGACCATTTGAGACTGTTGTTGAACTTTAACTCTTGTAGGCATCTGTCTTCTTCCATTCCAGCATTCCTATTGTTGCATACAAAGGGTCCTAGTTAACTTTTTATCTTGAACTAGGTTTTCTTTTTGGCTAAAAGGAATTTTATCTCATCATAATTCAACATCTTTCTAATGTACTCTAATGCAAATATCCTCATTGGGAGTTATTTGGGAATCTTATAAGGGACTAGTTGGATTCCATATACTTTGATCTCTGTGTGATTCTGGTATAAATACCAGACTCTTGTCTTGCTCTCGTCAGGTAACTGTAGAACCTTTTTTATCTCATCATTGATTATGGGTTGAATGTTATTTCTAAGCATATTAACCACTGGGTACACAAAATAATCAATAAAGTATTTGAAACTAAATTCATTGGAATCCTTTCTGATCAAGGATGTCCAAAAGATTACAAACTAGGGATTACCCTCTATGCCCAGTTTTTGTAGGTTGACTGTAAACCTTTCAAACTGAAAATATATGAACAAATGAAATAGTGTTGAGAAGTATTTGAACACTCCTTCTTCTGGAAGTTTGATCAGTTGATCATGCATGGTATCTTCCAGAAATTGGGAAAATTTGAAAAGTGTAGATGGAAGCTGGCCTGGGAAAAAGGTAGAGAGGAAACCAATGATGGATTCATCTACCCACTCATCAGTAAAATATCCTAGGATACAAGACATCATGGCAACAATTTTTCTGGTTCGTTCTGAAAACATGGTAGTAAAGTATGATGGGTTTTTTTTAGGAGTTTTTACTAATTGAGGGAGGAAAGTCTGAAAGATTTGAAACCTTTTAGGAAAATCACAGTGAGGGTTTCAATGGAGAAAGGCACTCCCTCTGGTTGTGATGGAATCTGTAGCATTTGGTTGATGGATTGAGAAGTGATTTTAATTAGGATTTCTTGGTCAGGGGTGACTATGGCTCTTTCATTTGGCAAATAGTTGAGTTGGCATAGTCTGATGACTTCAGAGAACTCGTAGGTCTATGGAAATGTATATTTTGGTAGGTTAGAATCCCACAGATTAATATCATCTGCCCAATCAAAAAATCTGTCATGGCTCCAGCAATGGAGCTCCAAATTATTGCTATCAGTTATTGTGTCTATTATTTTGAAATTCTTATCGACCAAAGGAGTGTGGTCGACATCTAACAGGGGTGGTTGCAGAGGGTTTACAATTTGGACGTTTTGGGAAGCCATCAATTTGATTCAATTTATTAAATAATTTTCTTATTTGATTGTGTCAGGTATTTAGGATTACCTGGAATACCGAATATTTGGTTGTGGAAGGAGTCCAGGCGGCAATAGGGGCTTCAATTAGTTGAGCGATGGAAGCTTTAGTATTTTCAAAAGTCAACAAAGGTAGGGAAACAAATAGGAAAGTGGGGTTGTATAATTTTAAAACATGATGGTTTATTACACGACGTAAGGGTGGTTTGGTGGTTTGGAAAGGAGGGGATGCAAGAGCAGTAGGACACACCGCATGGTAGAGGAGCGGGCAGGGAAAACCACTTATTTCACACCCCCCCTCTTGGTTTTAAACTTTGGAATGTTGGGAGAGCCAAAATTATCGTGAGATGTTCAATCTTCCCGATGATGATCGAACGGTAGGAGGAGTTGGGAGTTTTCAAAGGAGGTGGGGTTAGAAAAAAGATTAGCGGAGGGTTAAAATAAAGTGGGTCAAGAAATATATATGTGGAGTTTGTGAAATATATTAGGCGAGAGGCTAAAATGAAAGTGGGTTTATGAAATATATTAAGCAGGGGGGCTAAGTCAAAGTGGGTCTCAATTATTATTTCACATGTTAAACTATTGAAAAGTGGGTTTTCATGTTTTTATGGAAACATAAAGTTTAATCAAGGAGAAGGGGGTTTTTAAAGGGAAAAGAGGATTTTCAAAGAGGAAAAAAAATTTTAGCAAGGGAAAGGGGATTTTAAAAGGGGAGAGTGATTTTTAGTAAGGGGAAACGGTTAGAAAGATATTTTTGATAAGCATACTAACTTATTTATAACCTTATATCTTCCAATGGCTCAGATTAAACTTATGAGCTCATTTTTATTCTCTACCTAACTACTGATCTACCAAGATTAAATGGTTTGGTCAAATCTTTATTCACTAACTATCATAACATAAAATTTAAAGGCATGAATGATCAAAATTAGACGACATGATCATCATGAATTGTGGCATTTTGAACAAGCTTCACACAATTTATTTGCATAAGTAAAGTAAACTAAGTGTAGTGGCATTTGAATGTACAACACTTTCAAAATTTATTTTTGCTTCTTTTTATGGGGTTCATATTTTATATTTTTTTTTTATCTTTATTTCTTTTGGTCCTTTGATTATTCTTTTAGAACATACCCTCTTTTCATTTTTTAATATGGAAAAAATTTCCAGAAATGCAAAGGTATGTACAATATTACAAGACTTAACATAGCCAATTGAAAATTATGATCCCTATTATTATAGGACACTAACAGGAGAAAGAACTAGATTTCACCTTGCCAATTCCTCCCAAGTTTTCCTTGGAAAAATATTCACATCCATCTCAAGATATATAATATAATATTTAATATGGTATCCTGCAATTTTAGCATCCACTCAGAATTCCCTTCTTTTTGTCTTCTTATTAATCCAAGCTCTTCGAGAATGTCTTTCAATTAAATTAGAAGAAATAGTTTTTTTTCTGAGAGTGGGTCATCTTGCACAATTGCCTTCAATTTCTTGCGCAACTGGCCAGACAGCTACTCATTATTCATGGTCTGTAAGAATAGGTGGATCCACAATAGAATAATTTGAGATGTTTCCTGCGAAAATATGGGACTGTTAGCTTGCACTCATTCTCATTGCTATGTATGAGGCCTATGAGAGGAAACCAATTGTCTAAATATTCCAGCTACAACATTATAATATTCCTCCTATTGATTGGGGTTATAAGACCTTTTTGGCGACATAGGAATTATAACGACAGGTTGCTTAGAAGTTCCAATATTAGTTATGGTCCATTTTCCTCCTCGTGTAACAATATCTATGTTAGGCTGCACATATGGCTCTGGTTCTTATGGTTTTGCATTTATCACATTTTCCCTTTTTACCCAATCGCACGCCTCCCACTGAGAAATGACTTATGGAAAATATTCAGTGGCATGTATATTTACCTCGAAGTGTGAGCAGGAAGGCCTCCTTGGAATTGTACAGTCTCTTACAACATGACCCTATTGATCACAATTATAACATCTCATTGAACCTCTTCCTTCATTCCATCCTCCCTCTGGAGCACCTCCTCCTTAACAATGAGGAGTTTCATTAAATTTAAATGTTGTGTGATCAGGACAATAGGCCAGAGAACCTAAAGATATACATTGATCCGTATGGTGCGTAGGAGATCAAAAAATTTGAAAAAATAGATTATTTGGCACATTTGAATACTTATGCAAAATAGGACATAGACATGGAAAATGACCATATGATCTGCAAATTTTGCAATACTCATTCATATTCATACCTTGGTGATTAGGAAACACATGGTACTGAGTGTGCCCTTGGAATGGCATGGCTAAAGATATCTATGCAACCCCAACATTGTGTAACAATGGAGGGGGTCCCATAGGCATAGTAGTCGGTCCCATTCCCCTAAATTGTGGGCATTTTGTGGCATGATTTCCCTCAACTTGAAAATTGGTACACCAGATGTGAGGCTTCATCGGTCTCCAGGTTTAATATCCTTCAATATCTCTATCAAAGTGGGAATTTGATTTTGGAGTCCCATAATAACAAGGTTAGTAGAAGTACTTCTTTTTCGATAGCCCTACGGGTATCCTTCCATTGCCTCAATATGCATTTTCTGCTATAAAGAATCATCCAAAGTGTCAAACTTCTAATGTGACAATAGAATCCTGGTCATTGGTAACAAATATTTAATAAAACAACATATTTTATGATGAGGTTCAATTGGATAAGATAATTTATTGGTGGCATTTTTAAATCATTGCATGCATTTCCAAGATGATTCTCCTTCTCATTTCCTAATATCCAACATCTCTACTAAACCTTGTTGATCTGACTGAGGGAGTTTAAATTCTTGAAGAAAATATTTTGAACTTGATCCATGGTGGGGTTTGGATTCAATCAAAACATTTATTGAAACATCGCATAGTGAAATATCGCAAATTTGTCTAAAACTCAATGAGATTAGTGGTGTCAGGATTATGTCTTACCCTCCAAACTACTTCACATAAGTACCAATATTTCTTAACATCTTCACCATCCCATCCTGAAAAATTCAAATAATGAGTAAGTGACCCTGCGATATTCTAGACTATATTTGTTTTCCATAGTTGAACTATTACAAATCCTTGGGAACCCGGTTGGGAATAACTACTCGAACTTGACTGAAAACTACTACCAAAAATATTTTCTCCACTAGAACCACTTTTTGCATGCCTAATGTGTGATTATTGAATTTTTTATGTCTTACACAATTTAGAAAAAAAAATTACCAAGATCTTGATACAATACTAGGGGAAGATTAGGGAGAGGATTAGTTGTTCCACCATCTTGCTAAATGTTACTTACAAGGACTAAGTCATCCTCAAAGAGTAATATCCTCATTAAAAAATGTATTCCATTGTCTACTATATTATACTCATCATTCATCGTAATCATCTATATGATTGGTTTGGGAATATGAAATCCTCCTGACTCTGGGTGGGGTGCATCTCTTCCATTCAAACTTCCCACAACACTTCCACTGGCGCCTCTTATTCCTTCAGAAGGATATCCTTCTCTTATTATTTCCCTCGCAACCCTGAACTATACATTCCTTATTTCTGCAACACTGGAATTTTCACCACTTCTCCTATCATCTACAATTTTCTTCTATTAACCCTAATTTCCTGCAACCTTCTCTCCCTCAACTCATCAGATATATATTCCCTCTGTATCACTCTAAAGTATCGATATTTATACAACTCCTATTTATCCATCGTAACAACCCCTCTCATCTTCTACAACTGTGCAACATTCCTCCCCTAGATCTGACCCCCAACACCAAGGGTTTTAAGCAACCATTTTTTTTTCTTGGGAAAAAAATAACTTTTCTTCAATAGAGAAAATTTTGATGCAAAACTGAATTTCCTTCAAAAATATCCCCCAAAACCATTATTAAATAATACTTCAAACTTAGAAAAATATTGATTCTTTTTAGCCACAAACTCAATAATGTACCCTTCTAGGGTTGCATGAACCCAAAAATCAAAAACTCTTGTTAGTTAATTATCTAACCAGTGATGCTTGGCCAAGTCAGCCATAGTCAAATATTTTTGAAGCATAAGGCGATTCCCTTCTATGGCTTTAACTTGTAGCCTCATCAACCATTTTTTTATTTCTTCTGGGAACTTGCACTAGAAGATTTCATATTGCTCACAAGCAAGTTTTGCATAAAAAATAACTTCCTTAACCCAATCTAAAATCTTTTGTCGTAGTTGAGCTTGTTGCAGAATAAAGTGATCAATATTCTCATTCCACCAATCTTGAATATCTCCACTAAGAATCCTCGACACCATGATCTAGATTCATTCTGAAATTTTCATTGGTTCTGGCAATGGAAGAATTTGTTGGCATAAAATTTAATTATTAGAGACCCATGGTTCAACCTTAGGTTTCCAACAAAAAGTGTCATTTTAGTCTAGCTTATCATTGGCATAATCATTCCTATTGGGAAAAAATGAATGTCTCACCTGATGTGTGTCAGAACAATAAGAAATAAGGGATCTAGAATGGTGGTGAAGTATTTTTTTTCATTATATTATACATGCATTATGAACATTACATTTACCATCGCAATAGAGCTAACATGCAGTTTAAACATTCATAGCTAAAAAAAATAGGATAATCGTGGAAAAACAATTATAATTTTAAAATGGGTAAAAATTAATCAACCATAAATTCACAATTCATTCCCGCAATAGCTCCTTTATTCATTGATCAAACCATTACACCAGAAGCTCGTGCATACTGTGATACATTAATACTATGGATTGCATTGCATTACAAGAACATAAAGTAACTTCATAGAATTAAAAGAATCAAACTCTTACGAGTTGTTACATATCGTAGAACTAACATAGCTTCAAATCTTTAGCCTACTACCTTATCACTTGGCCACACCCTATTCCCATCCTATTTCCCTAACTGCTAACTACAACTCAATATGCAACTAACAACTAACAACTAGCAACCTGATTTGTTCATATTTGGCCCTTTTTATAGATCAAACTCAATTGATCTACTATAACATGTATCTTCCTTCATCCCAATATCGATCGAGTCCCTTTTTATGGTTTTTGGTGCTTTTTTCCTTATCAGGTTTGATATTTTCAAAATCTGTCTTGCGCTTCCTTCTTTCACTGCTTCACAAATCCCAACATGACTTACTTTTCAATTCTTTGTCACTTCCTGATTTCTGGTGGTCTCTTCCGACAAGTCTAGTTATTTTTTCTCCACAATATATTTTCAATCATATTCTTCAAAATTATTCCAAGAAATTAAGGAACCAATAGTTCTTATTGCAGTATTCATTTATAAAATTAATTGATCTATTTTCCCTCTTTTATACATTGTATTTTTTGATATCATGACATCTTTCTAAATTTTTTGATCGGATCTTGTTGTATGATAACTTTAATTTTGTTGGAGGAAAATATTGTCTTTGCATGTTTGTGAATGTGTGTAGGTAAATACGTTTGAGCGTTGGAAAAATATCTCTAGCCGAGGATCAAGGTATTCAACTACTAGATCAATTTTAAAAGCTATGCGGACATGTGATGATATCCGAGTTAATTACTTTATTTTTCTCTTCTCTTTTATGAAAGTAAATGCATTCAATTATATCTTAGGTAGATTTTTTTTTTCATCTATATATATTTTGGTATATCATAAGGTGCGATCTATAGGACAATAATTCCTATTCCATAGAGTGAATTCTAGGAAAACACCAAGGTATTACTAGTTTCTAGATCCCTTTCCGAAATAATGTGTTGGTGTTGATAGCAAGTGATCCATCGAAGGAGGTACTTTATGTATCTCCAATAATTCAACATGAAATAGATCGATATTTTTTGTGAAGATATGAATTCATCAATTAAAATGGACATAAAAGGGTCAAAAAGATGATATATGGCCTATTGAGGCTTAGACTTCCTTTGAACATAGTTGGCATGACACAAGAGTTACCTAGTAACATTGACTCTTGAGAATGATGTGATATAATGTAACAACATAGGAGCCATTGGATCATGCTCCGTAATGACTAGAAGAATAACAACTTAGATAAGTATATGACTCATATGTATGGTAAAACTCCTAGGAAATCTATATACCAACTATAATATAATGATGCAAACATGTACCATGTTCAAGAGTAATGCAACTAATGTTGCCATTTCTTCATACGAACTCCAATAAATTCCCTAGTTCATTTTTTTAGTATCTTCTTCATAGATTACCAAGCACAAAAGAGAAGATAGATAAGCTTGATAGTGTATTTTTCATTCGGTTTTGACATATTTGAAAAATATTTAAAAGTGTACTAGATAGGGTATGTCATTTTGATGTTTTAACGAACCCAAAAAAGAGATAAAAGTGTGATTTGTTTCCTTATTTTTATTTTAATGAGAGAGATAAATGGATAAGAGTAAGCTCATCATATTTAATTTTTTAATTAAATTGAGGAGATCACAAAGGAAGCTCATATTGGAGAAATGAGTGGTATAAGCAAGTATAATCTAGTTCCAAATTGCAAGAACCGCCCTAAACAAGATGAAACAAAGAGGTTGGAAATGTAAATCCACACATTGAAACAATCTCTCTAGGATGAGAAATGTTATTAAACATAAGCAAAGCATGACAGAAATGGATATAGGTGAAATGTGACTACAGTGGTGGTAACCAAAGCAATGGAAAATTGTAGTGTAGTAGTAGGAACTAAGAAATTTGTGAAAATAAGAATAAGGAACCATAAGGAAAACATAAGATGATCAGGATCCTACTTAGGATATAGCCAAAATATAGAATAAGATATTCAAATGTGGATTGGTTTCATGTCATTGAAATTATATAGGAGGATAATTAGGTTTACAGATTGTTGCAAAATGGACACAAAAATATCAAGAGGGTGTTATTGTAGGGCTTCCATGAATGGTAGGGTCTACCACTTAAGTTACAATGTGCAAATAAAGAGAGACAAATATCGCAACCTTGCAAGATTGGACCTAAGGCATAATCAGTATAGAACAAAAAATAAATAACTTGAAGAGAGAAATATGAAAATGTCTATCCCTACATGCATAGGTTAATAAAAAATGCACCTAAAGTCGACTGGGTGATTCCTATTCCACAAATCAATTAGTCATCTGAAAGTTTTCAATGAACATAGAAATCCACAAACATATGGCATCATATCATCGAAAATTTCACAAGTGTGAATATTATACCTTAGTGAAGAAATACATTATTTTATCATCATACCCATTGTAGAAAATGGCTAACCAAGGTAAAAATGGGTCATTTTTACATGCATAATTTGAGGCTTTGACCAAATTTGGAGAAGGCCTCCTTCTCACCTACTATTTTGATGCAAAAGGAGATCCAGGACATTATGTATTGTGCCATCACTTCTAGGTTTGTCCTGTAATCCTAATTATTTTGTTTTTTGCATCCATTTTTTGTTGATTTTCATTAAGAATTGAGCCTACTAGGGACCTCCTTTTATAGCTCAGTCGCTTCATCACTCCATCTTAGGCTTAGTGGAGTAATAAAGGGAGCTCTATTACTCTATCCATGTACATATCAAGCAATGGTCACTCCGACATTGGAAAACTACAGTGATGAAGGGTAATTTTTGTCAGATCTAGTAACAAGACCATTCGTTTCTTATAGTTTTCATGTTTAATGTCTATATTGATATTATTCTTCATGTTTTTTAGGGTTGCATTTAAAATTATTGAATCATGATATAAAAGATGAGGAGGATGAAATGATATTCGTCCATCACCATTTGACCATTTAGGAATGTTTTCATGTGGCCTTCTTACGTTTTTTCATATGTAAAGTATGAAGGGCCAACTGGCTCTCGTTAAGTGTATCTTCAAGATGTGGGATTCCATGAACCAATTATTTAGTGTATAGGTTAAAACATTGACTCTATATTTTGAATGCATCTACTTTCTTAATATATTATCAAGGCGAGAAGCTCCAATCGTAGTGTCAATAAGAATGGTTACAAGTGAAAAAAAAATATGGAGGATTATATAGCTATATATTGTCAGTTAAGAGCTCAAAAATCTAGTGGAAAGATCCCTATCAAAGAATTAATCAATATCACACTTTGCACTATTACTTTTACCGTCACTTGAATAGGTGGTTTTACAAGGCCCCATTTAGCTTCCAAGGAACAAGTGGACATTGTAGTGAGATTTATGGATTTAACCATGTTTAATTGGTGCGAAGGATTGATAACAGACATGGAGTAGTTGAAAAAATGTATAATAGGGAAATACAAGAAATTTTAGTATGGTAGTATTCTTGTCTTATTCTTTCTAGAAAGAGTACCCTTGATACAACCTTGTGTGTCGACACCATTTTTAGGTCTATCAAAGTCATGCATGACCTGATGGAAAAATATCATGGCGAGGGTGGGGAGAGTAGCACATATGCATTGCTTCAATGAAGACTTATTTCACTATTTATAATAACAATACATGGTCATATATGACTACACTTATGTTGGATCAGAATTTCACAATGATGTGGACTTGCTCTTCAAGTTTATACTATTTTTATATTTTGATTATATATGATTTTTTTGTAGTATTATGTCACTAACATCGTACTTGTTTTTTTTACATATATGTGGCTCCTAACCGACGCCACGAGAAGTCGCCTTCTCATTTTTGGGGTTCACATGTGAGAGAAACTCCCAAGGATTATCTAGAGGAGGAGGACCACAATGAGATGTGTGATTTGACATGAAATATTGGCGAGTTGACCATGGTGGTACCACCCATAGAGACTGATGATATTCTGAGACATCTGTAGTGACACACCATGAGAATCGTTAGCCACCTGAGGGTTCTTATTTGGTGCATTTCTTGTGTTGTAGTGTGTTATAGGAAGAACTAGGGAGAATATCCAAGATCTTGTTCCATTTTTATATATTTTATTTCAAATTGTTTTGGTCATCTATGTTGGATGTATGGGATCATAATCCTAAGCCTAGGAGTCCAATTTAAGATATTATACTAGTTTTTTATTATGATGTAGCACACTCTTAACTATGTGTTAGATTGAAAATTTTCACATTAATTAAACATCATGAAAACATGCATGAATGTGCATAAAAACATATGGGTAAAATACATAAATAACTTCAACACTATAACTAGCTCCCACAACAATATATATATCTATTGTTGTGGGAGCTACTTATAGTCTTGAAATCATTTATCTATTGTACCCAAGTGATTTTATGCATATTCATGCATAAATTAAAAATGTATACTTAATGTGACAAATTCCAACCTAACACATAGTTATATAGGAAATCAACCAAAGTATTAGCATCTCTTGGTATGTATTGATAATCATTGTAATCAAATGATCATTCAAGGAGACATACACACAAGTAATGGTAAAGTAACATAAGATTTCTCTTGAGATAAAAATGGTTTAGTTGTGATACTATGAGTTGGGAACCTAGTTTGACAACCAAATGGTAGATGTTTATGGAAATAGCCTCAAGTAAGGGCTTGATGACAACACTATACTCCACAAAATTATTGGTTTTCTGGCCAATATATATGTCCCCAAAGCTCACGAGATTGTTAGTGGGTGAGAAAAGCACCTAAGCAGTGGAAGTAATGTTCCTAGTACTGTGATTGGAACCATCCATAAATCCTATGAAGGCTAGTGTGGAATTGAAAATTCAAAATCATGCATGATGAATATACAAAGAAAATAAAACATGCAACAACACACCAAATTACAATACATACAATCACCATCCTACGAAGTGACTTATGCATAGTAATTTTTTAGATAGATACCATTGTGAGGATCCAACAAGGGAATACCATCATATTTGAACAATGCATAGGTCCACCATTTGAGTACACATTTAAAAATAAAATGAATATGGAAGTAATTTTCTAACTTACCAACCCCTACTTGTCATGATCCTAATCATAAAAAAGGGCCAAGTCTGTATTCACTAATACATGAGGTCAAACTAAATTGTCATACTATGATTTCACACACTTCTTATGAGTTTCATTTCCCATAGTAGCATAATGACATTGTTCTTAGAGGTAAGCCAAAAAAAAGAGGCATTATTCCTCAGAATAAGTGTCAAGAAATAATTCTACAAATAGTTTCAATGACCATATTTCACCTCCAACTGGTAACATTTCCTCCACTCCATAAACTCATTAGAAAGGGCTAAAGACAATTCTAGTTTTTGCCAAGGTTTGGTAGGAAAATAATGTATAAAATTAAATTAAATTATATTTGCTTTTGTGATTTCCTACCATTTATTTGATCATTTTATTTAAGACATGATTAAATGACTCTACTTGAATGTTTTCTTGTGGATAATAGGGTTTGAAGTGTTCAAGGAGAAAACCTAACTTGGTTTCTAGTTCCATCATAATTTTGTTCAAAATGTGAGATCCCCAATCCATTATAATCATTTTAGCTACTCCAAAATGTATGAGGATGTGGTTAAATATGAATAATTCCATAGTGGTTCCATTGTTAGAGAACCATTATTGTGTAGACATGTCCATTAGCCAAGGTACAGTTACATTGGATTAAATTGGTGCTCGTTTAGAAAAGGATCTAAAAGAAACCACAAGATGAAATGGAGCAGGGTGCATAGGAATATTTTATGTGAATATTTGATAATTGTGGCACTTATAAACCACAATTATACAATACTTAAATATTCAAGGCCAAAATGAACTTGCGTGCAAGATTTTCTAGGTAGTGGAAAAACCAGATAGATGACCACCACTTGCTCTAGCATGGAAACCATTTAAAACTAGTTTAACCTAATTATTAGTAAGAAATTAGTGCAATAGAAAATCAACTCTATGGTTATAAAGATTATTATTGATAATAATGTATTTGAGTAGCCTGATGGTGTATACACCAACACTCATCATGAGATTACTGAGGATGAAAACATTAATTTTGAAGATAAAACAAGACATGTACATGACATGGATTAGCTAAGATAATTATCAATAATTAAACTTCTAAAAAAAAATCAACCACAATTTAATCAGAAGTTCAGGGAATATTAGGCATAAACTCAACTCAGGCCAAATAATTTTTGGATTTCAAAGTCGAAAACTCTAAATAAAATTATTGAAGGATAAAAATCCATTTTGAGTACTTTTCCATAGTGATATAATGATTAATATTGTGTTGCATGGGGTTGGAATATGTGATTACAATTTTCTTTTACAAGATTACGTAATGCATTAAAAATTGGATAGCATAGAAAACTACCAAGGCCAACTTTTCGACATGAAAGTATTGAAGCTTGGGACTAAAAATGCCTTTTCTAATATAATACATATTTTTTTCTATTTGAACCTCATCATATTGGATGAGAACCATACCTATGGTTGATTCAAAGGCCGCGAGATAGAGGAAAAAATCCCAAGTATAGTCAAGAGGACTCAACTGTGGGATTGACATCAAGACTTTCTTCAAAGCATCAAAAGAACTATGTGCACCCTTTTTAAAAAGTCACATAAACCCTTTTGTTATCTCATTATAGTTGTAAATGAATCTATGAATAATGATATATAAAATATTGTGCATATCCATGGATGGTTCATCACAATAGATCGTTTAAAATAAAGCAAAATCTATACTATGAAGGATTAATTCCTTTAGATTCCAGATATTTTATTATTATTTTTCATGCATACAATAGATAATATGTATAAAATAGAGAATAATGAAATGCAAAAACACCCTAATTACAAAGAAAACTAATAAATTTTATGGGAAATTATATTGAGAGAAAACCAAGTTGGTTGAGGTTGTTTTGTTCTCTTTATTTGGATGGAAAATAATGAAAATAAAAAGGAGAAGGGATTCTCTATGGAGTTACTTGAGACCTATGGTCTATATATTTCTATAGACACAATCCCCCTGTGTTTCTCTCTCTCTCTCTCTCTCTCTCTCTCTCTCTCTCTCTCTCTCTCTTAGCTACTTTGATCTACTATGGGAAAAAATGTAAGTGAATATAATGGAATCCATTTTCCTCCTAGTGGCTTGATTATAAGACATCCTATGGTTATCTCTTATACAGAATTATTCATATTTCCCATGTGTTTAGCCCCTTCTCCATGAGTAACATAGCTGACATGGCATCCTCTTAAATTATGTTGGTCAATCACAATAACTCAGATTTTAGGAGGCATAAAATTTGCATCTGAATTCCAATTGATGTGATTCTTTCATCATTGAGAAAGAAATTGAGTTTAGTGTAGTGTCATAGGGTCATGCACTTAAAAAATAATTTTTACCCCAAAAATATCATTTAAGTCTTCAAACTAGCCTCAGAAGGTTTCATACCCAAACTCTCCAAAATGGGTCCCTTCGATAAAATTTCTCCTATAAGTTGATTCCTTCAATTTTTACACTCTAAAGGAACTGAGATGGATGAAAAATTCTATAGTGATCCAATATAAATTTTATCTCCCCATTTTAAGAGTCGTTTGGTCCCCAAAAACTTTTGCTAAATGAGGTGACAAAATGTTTTCCTCTACCTTCTCCTTGTAGTACAATTTAGAATTGCTTGGATTATATCTTGTAGTTTTGGACCTCTTATACAAATTATATATTATATCAACTCTTTCGAATAATATGGTGTTAAATCCTCTATTGAAGATAGGAATTTCTCCTCTTCCTAATCCGACATGGAATGCTCATAGAGTTTCAG
This sequence comes from Pinus albicaulis, assembly GCA_034641835.2. Lineage (NCBI taxonomy): Eukaryota > Viridiplantae > Streptophyta > Pinopsida > Pinales > Pinaceae > Pinus > Pinus albicaulis. The sequence goes on from CM076583.1 coordinate 1,193,686,083, forward strand.
AACTTTTGCATTCACCATTGAGTAAATGCATATGTATGGTGGTATCCTAAGCATGTAATAATTATTCCCACATTTTCAAATATCTCAAAGGGACATATAATAGACATTTATTTTATTACTAGTATCTTTTAGCCTCTCCCTTGTTCAAATGTAACCATACTTTGTCTCCCACTTTGAATGATACCTCTTTCCCGTGTTGATCATGCTCGGTATTAAATTTTTCTTATGACTTATGTTATCACCAAATTGATCTTGATTGGCTGCTCATCAATCAACTCAATGTAACTCTTTCAAACCACTTCTAACTAAAAATTAGCCTCTTCAGTTTGAGAGGGCTCTCTCAAAGGGGGTTTATGATTTTGAATAAGGATATTACCAGATGAGTAACTCTATTGAATTGTAGCTTGTTTAATCACTTGTAGTTGATTTCATCTCTAATTACTCATAATTCATAATATTATGCTATGACTTCCTTTAGTGGTGAAATGACTATGTTTTCCTATGTTGTGTGTGTGAATTATCTCTATTAAAAACCTCTATCTGTCTCAGCTTCCATGTGAAGAACCATTGTCACTAAGACTACTGATTGTTGACTCCATAAGCCCAATGGTAGCAAGCCTGCATTTTTCAACCTACAATCATAAAAAACAAGTTAAAATTCAATAGAGTTAGCCATAAAGTACTATCCTAATTCAAAATCATAAACCCACTTTGAGAGATCCTTCTCAAACTGAAGAGGCTAATCTTCAGTTAGAAGTGGTTTGAAAGAGTTAAATTGAGTTGGTTGATGAGAAACTAATCAAGATCAATTTGGTGATAAAATTTTGGTGCGTCTGCTGGGAGTTTGAAAACATATTTCCTGTAATTTTTGTGAAAAAATTGAAGCTGAACTCTTGGAGGTAGCAGGAGCTCAGAATATTTTCGAGGCTACAACTACCTTGGTGACTCCATTTCAAAAATTAAAGCTTAAAGGTGGCTTCAAGAAGGAGATACACGAGGAGAAATCCAAATCTTAACCCACCTACTATAGTGGATAATCCAAACACAATTTCCAGAGGCATTCAAGGTAGCTCTTCAAAATTAGGTACTCCATCACATTCAAGAGATTTGTCCTCTGAAGTTTTAGAAGTCATGAAGATAAAAATTTTGATGATAAAATTCAGGATGTCTTGTTTAGGTATAAAAATGAAAATGAATTGACTAAGATTGTTTTAGACCTACAAAGAAGAGGTATTGATACCTCAGCCTTAGTGACCGAAAAAGATAAAGAAGAATTCTAGGGGGCAGTGACATCAAATTTATTGTTACAGTGGGAATATTTGGATAAGTTGAAGGAATTAGACCAATTTGAAATCTTTCTAAGAAGAAAATCTAGTTTTCCTTTACCTGAATGGAGCTCATTTGTAACTGGACTACAAAGACCAAATACACCACCTCCTAATAGTTCTTCTTCTACTACTACTGTCCCTAAAAATACCACAGTCCCTGTCATCATAGTTGGAAATGTTCCACCTCCACTTGTTGCTGCACCTACTAAGTATGCTCCACCTGTTCTCCCAGCTGTCCTTAATGCTCTCCCTAGTAAATACTCTACTAGAATTAAAACTTGGGGAAGTGATGAATAAATTACAGCTGAAGAACATGTAGACCAATTCAATGACTTTATATACAGACAGGAGGTTGACCATGAAGATGTCAAAATGATATTATTTTCTCAAAATTTCACTGGTGAGGTCAGGAAGTGGTTTAAAGCCCTTGCTCCAGGAAGCTTACATAATTGGAATGAGTTTGAGGATAGTTTCTTGAGAAAGTGGGGAAATAGAACAAACCTTGTCCAGGCCCTCACTGAATACAATAGTCTAAAAAGAGCTATAGATGAAACTGTCCAAAATTTCTCCAAGAGATTTAATAAAGTCTATGATTCCATCCCTTCTCATCTTAAACCTCCATCAGGAGCAACTCAGTTGCGCTATGCTAAGGAATTTGACTATGAATTCTCTATCCTTCTTAGAGAAAGAGAATCCCCTTCACTAGCAGAAATGAAAAATCATGCTGTGAAAGTGGAAGTGAATATGATAGTAGCCAAGAAATCAAAGATGGGAAAAAAAAAATTGAAAGAACAAGATAAGCCTTCCACATCAGATGACAAATTTGACTCCATGATGAAGACAATGGAAAAACTTATGGATAGGCTTGCCCTTCGAAATGCTTCTACACCTCCTGCACAACATGAGCCACAATTTATAAATCCACAGTTTAGAAGGCCTCAAAATCAACAGAGACCAAGGGAAAACAAAAATCAGCTTGACCCTCAAGTAAGGCCTCCTTTTCAGCAAAATTTAGTTGATGAAGAATATCAGCCTGAGATTCCAGAAGATTCCATTCACTGCCTAGATGAAAACATGTATGGAATTTTATTTACCAAAGAAGAGCATGATGAGTCTAATCATGATGTAAAAAATGATGAGGAACCATCTAACTATCTTAAGGGTTATCAACATGCAATATTTGAGATGCAGAAGCAATACAACCTCAGAAATAGAAATGTCCCTATTACTGCAAATAAAACTCAGCCCAAGAAAGATGCTCCTAAATTAGTTAAGGCTAGAAAATATCCAACACCTCCTCCTCTTGTCAAAGAGAGTGAAAATATTACTTATGTTTTCAGTTTGGAGAATTATATTTCCAAAATCAAGATCCCGATCCCTTTTGAAGAAATTCTTAAGGTGAATGAGTACAGAAGTAAAATTGTAAAAATGTTGAATTCTCAACCAGGAGCTACAGATATCCTTAATGTACAAGAATACCATCCAGCCATCTACTTGGGACCAAGATTGGAAGATGAGCAGAATGAAGAAGTACCTCCTTTCTACGTCATCCTTAGTATCTATGACATGACCTTACACAATGCCATGTTGGATTCAAGGGCTTCTCATAACCTCATGCCTAAGGTGATTATGGGGAGGACGGGATTGGAAATCACTAGGCCATACAAGGATTTGTTTTCTTTTGATTCAAAAAGATTTCAATGCATTGGATTGATAAAATATGTTCTTATTGGCCTTACACAAGTCCCTGCCAAGAGAGTGGTAATGGAAATTGTGGTAGCAGACATTCCACCCAAGTTTTGCATGCTTCTATCCAGGTCTTGGGAAGAAAACATTAAAGGCACCATGCAGAAGGACTTAACATATGCCACCATTCCTATTTTTGGTGAGAAAAGAAGACTATATAGAGAGACAAGGATGGCTTATATGATAAGCAGTAAGGATAAACCTCAGAATTTCCCAATTTATGTTGTTGAGACTGAATTAGGATCATCAATTCTTTTCAATGAACTAATTGATGAAGCAGAATATGAAAGGAAAGCAGAAATTCAGGAGGTTGAAAAGCAGCAAGCTGAAAATCAGGAAATCATTGAAGAAAAGGCAAAGGGTTAGTGGCTTTTTCACTTTGATGGATCAGTTGGAAGAGAGGGGGCTAGAGAAGGCATTTGGATCACAACTCCTAATGATGAAATTAAGTTCTATTCTTTCAAACTGAACTTTGATTGCACAAATAATATGACTGAGTATGAATCTTTGTTTTTGGGTTTAGAAATTCTGAAAAGATTGGGTGCCCAAAAAATTTAAGTTTGTGGAGATTCTGAATTGGTTATTAAACAAGTTGAAGGTGTATATCAAACCAAAGATGTGAGAATGAGAGCATACATAAATCTGATCATGGAGATGTTAGAAAAATTTCAAGAATATTCATTTATTGTGAAAACTAGGGATCAAAACTTAGTAGTTGATTCCCTAGCTATTTCTACAATTCTGTTTGTTATCCCTGCACATTCCACTAAAAAGTATGAGGTTGAATTTCATCATAGGCCTGCTATCCTAGACAACATCATCCATTGGCGTGTTTCAATATGACCAACAAGTCAAAAAATTCATCGAATTGAAAGAGGAGTTTGAAAGCACACAAGTAGATTAGAAAAACATGCTTGCTGAAACTAAGGGTAATTCTGAAGTTTTGCAGCTGAAGAATAATTGTATACCCAAGGGTCTTATTCCACTTGAAAATATTTTTAACGAAAATGATGTGTTCAAATCTCCTAGGATGCAAGTTGATGATGAAGGGGTAGAGAGTTGTAATATTGGTACAGTAGCAATGCCTAAAATGATAAAGCTTTCTAAATTTCTTTCTATAGAGATGAAACTGAAATATATTGAGTTGATGAAAAATTTCATTAATATTTTTGCATGGAGTTATGCTAATTTGAATAAATATGATCCTACTATTATTCAGCATACCATTCCTATTAAAAAAATGAGAAACCTTTCAAATATAAGTTGAGAAGTATTAATCCACTGCTCATGCCTCTGATTGAGAAGGAAATTAAGAAGCTCTTTGATGCAAAAATTATTGTTCCTATCAGATTCTCAAAATGGCTTGCTAACTTCGTACAAGTCAGGAAAAATAGTGGAGAGATCAGAATCTGCATTCACTTCAGAAACTTGAACAAGGCTTCTCTGAAAGACAATTACCCTGTCCCTAAGATGGATCAAATTCTGAGAAATATTGTTGGTTCCCAAAGGATGTCTATGTTGGATGGTTTTTTAGGATACAATCAGATATTGGTACACCGAGAAGATCAGGAGAAAACTGCTTTTACTACACCATGGGGAACATTCATGTATGTCAAGATGCCCTTTGGTCTTATGAATGCAGGAGCGACCTTTCAAAGAGCAATGGACATTGCCTTTGCTAAGGAGAAGGATAAGTTGGTGGTTGTCTATGTGCATGACATAACTGTATTCTCAAGAAGAGAGGAAGACCATTTGAAGCATCTGGAGAAAGTTCTGATGAACTGTAGGAGATTTGGTATTTCTCTTAATCCCACTAAGAGTATTTTTGCTTTAACTTCTGGAAAGTTTCTTGGGCATATTATATCAAAATATTTTATAAATATTGATCCAAATAGAGTCAATTCCATTCAGAAAGTTGACTTGCCAAGGAACAAAAAGGAAATTCAATCTTTCCTTGGTAGAGTGAATTTTGTTAGAAGGTTTATTTCCAACTTTTTTGAGATTGTCAAAGATATAACCAAGATGCTGAAGAAAGGAGCTGATATTAAATGGATGGTTGAAGCAAAGCAGTCATTTGAATAAATTAATAAGACACTCACTTAGGCCCTAGTATTGATTAGCCCAGATTTTTCAAAAGAATTTATGGTTTTTACATTTGCATGAGAAAACACAATTGCCCGAGTTTTATTGCAGAAAGGACAGCAAGGTACAAAGCAGCCCATTTCATTCTTTAGCAGAACCCTTGCTAACTCAGAGCTGAAGTATAACATCTTATAAAAACAGGAATATTCTTTTATCAAATCCATTAAAGACTTCAGAAATTATATTTTACATTCTCATGTCATAGCATTTGTGCCTAACACTATGGTGAAGGACATTTTGACTCAAGTTGATCCTAATGGAAAGAGAGGGAAGTGGATAGCTAATTCACTGGAGTATGGTATGGAAATCATACCTACAAAATTGGTGAAAGTTTAGGGGCTAGCAAAGATGATGGTACAGTCCAATTTTGACTGCTTGATATGAATTTTATTGCAGAAATTTCAGAATTATTAGATGAAGATGAAGACCTGAATCCTACTGAAGAGAAGTACACTATATCCGACTGGTACAAAGACATTGTCTTTGTCTTACATCATCATAGAGCTCCTGCTGAATTGAATAAATGTAAATAAATGTTTGTGAAGCTGAAATCTCTGAGGTACTGCATTATAGATAAAAATCTATATTGGAAAGATACTGGTGGCATTATTTTGAATTGTTTGCTGGAAGAGGAAGATGAAAAGGTGATAGAAGAGTTTCATAAAGGAGATTGTGGAGGTCATCACTATTGGAAGGCCACAGTAGAAAAATTTCTCGGAGCAGGGTATTACTAGCCCACCATTTTCAAATAAGTTTACAAGAATATAGCTGCCTGCCCTAAATGTCAGATTTTTTATGCAATATTCCAAATTTTGTGGAATATAAATTTTTTCCATTTTCACATAGGAGATAAATAAAATGGGTAGGAGACCCATTAATTTAATGAATAAAGGATAAAAATCCTCTTAGTGTGAAAGAGGATCACTGATAGAGCTGGATTTAACACCTCCATGTGTGAAAGGGGGCTTTTGCAAGAAGTCTAGGTCAAGTTTGACCAAGTCAAACTACGCAGTGGTAGGAGATGGAAAGGTATCTTGTGGGCCAGCGCAGTGGGAAAAGGAGGGAAGCTTATAGAGAAAGGAAACCCTAATGAGTGGGGCCCATGGAGAGGGGGCTCACATTGTTTAAAAGGAGGGCAAGGTAGCCATTGTGAATCATCTTGAGTATTATTCATCTTTGGTCCCTTGGACTTGATGCAACTTCTTGCTGCTTAGCAAGAATTTCCGAGGGAATTCCTGTTTAGGATTTCCTCTCCTTCTTGAGTAGCTCTTGGAGGATTTCACCCATCCCCCATATTCAGACATTGAGTTCAAGTATCATCCTTCTTCATCAGCGCAATTTTAGCTAGAGATTGTGCAGTGTTGTTGGGTGTTGCTGGGGAGGTTTTCTACAACACCATCCTTGGCTAGTTTTTTAGAGGAGGGAGCTTCCATCCCTTTGGAAGATGAGAAAGGAGGTTCATGAGCTTATTACACCATATTTGGCACCAGGCCAACCATTTTCCATCATATGCAGTGCATTCCCTCTCTTAGACAACGTTATTCTTGGAGAGCATTTGCTGTGAGGGATTAGCAGATAGTTTGGAGGGTGAGATCTGAGGTGAAGGGATCATCCTTTCACTTTATATTTCCATTGGAGGATGGTTCTTCATTTGATGCATCTATTTCAGCCTTATCCATCTATTTCCAATTCTTGAGTTGCTGTTGCTACCCAGCAACTCTGGCATCTCTGCAGGAATGCCATTTTGCCTGTATTTCAGCCAATCCTTCTTGAGGATTGATGTATTGTATTTTCAAGGGTTTAGATCATGCTCCCCCACTTTATTTGAGCTTCATATTGTCATATCTTTTTATTGTTATCATTTTGCAGCAGTTTTCTTTAAAATATTGCGTAGTCATAGCCCAGGGCTTATTTCATATAGCAGTGTTCTTCATGTTTATCATGCATGTAATGAGAGGCTTTTATTGTATTGCTTGAATGACTAAATCCTGAAGTTTTTGCATCCATTTTACTGCTTTAATCACATATGTTGGCTATTTACTTCATCTCATAACCAAGCTTAGAAAAATAATGCAGAAAATCCATTAGATGTTCATAAATTGTTGCAGCCCCATTCTTCGGGAAATTTCTGAAGGGAACTAGGTGTGGGAGGCTTGTCTCACCACCCTAGAAGGATTTCTTTGATCTAAACTCTTCGATTTTGGTCTTAGACACATTGGTCTAAGGGATCCAGGTCTTGGTATCAAATCTTGCTACCTCCATTTCTTGAATATGTGTTTTCTAGCCATGGATTGCTAGCTATTCCTAAAGAGGGATATTACATTTTATGTTAAGAAAAATCTAGTTCCTTTACCCTTAATGCCTATTTATGTTGAGGCACCTTTCCACCAGTGGGGGCTATATTTTATTGGTGAAATACACCCATCTTCTTCATGGAAGCATCGTTGGATCTTGACAGCAACATATTATTTCACGAAGTGGATTGAAGCAATCCCAACAAGGTAGGAAAATGATTCAGTCATCATCCAGTTCTTAGAGAATAACATATTTTCCAGGTTTGGATGTCCTATGAATATTATTACTGACAATGAGCAGGCTTTCAAATATAAAATCTTTATTAGCTTTTGTCATCAGTATCACATTACACTTGGACACTCTACTGCTTATTACCCACAAGGTAATGTTCATGTTGAATGTTCTAACAAAAGTATTGTGAGAATTATTAAGAAGGTGTTGCAGGAAAAAAAAATATCATGGCATCTGAAGCTAAAGTATGCTCTATGGGCTGATAGAGTATGTACAAAAGATCAATTAGTGCTTCACCTTATGAGTTGGTGTATGGAGCTGAAGCCATTTTTCCCACATCCTTGGGAGTGCCTGTTATGAACTTGCTGCAAGCATTAGAGGAGGAGCCTAATGCTATTAAGAGGAGCATAAACCAGCTTATAGCTCTGTAGAAAAAAAGGGAGGAGGTATATAACAACCATCAGCAGTCTCAAAACAAAATAAATAAGACATTTGACAGGAAGATCAAAGAGGAAATTTTTTAGATTCAAGATGTGGTGTTGAAGTGGGAGGCCAAAATTGAAGAAAAGGGAAAACATGGTAAGTTTGAGAATATTTGGAAAGGACCATTCATAGTAGCTGCATTCCATTGCAACAACACTTATCTACTGTAGGAGATGGATGGAAAACCTTGTGCTGGAGGGCCTGTCAATGGCAGGTTTCTAAAGCACTATTACTCTTAAGTTCTACTGATTTTTCACTCCATTGTATATATTCCATTTTATTATGCTTTTTTGCAAATAAAGATAAGTTTATCATCAAACTTGAGCCCGAGGTGAAGGCCATTAGAGTTTGAAGAAGGCTTGAAAAAATTTCAGAGTTTTTTATTTTCAAAAAGATGGATGGCATTAGAACTACAAGTTATTTGGTGTACCAGAGGGGCACACCATCCCAAGTGGAGCCACTCTTGTCACTCATAAAATTTTGAAACATTACTTGACATTGTTATACAATTCATTCATCAAAAGGATAAGGTCTCATTAAGCCTTTTCAAGTTGGTATAGGAAAATTTAATTTTTTACATATTTAACCTATCCTAAGGTTCAAGGTCACCTCCATTTATGTCATGTGATGTCCCATCAGTCCTCATATGGTGCCAATTTTCATTTCCCATGCATTTAAATTCAAAAAGGGCACTTGTGTCAATTTTTCAATTTTTCATAGTATTTTATACAACAAAATAGTATTTTTCGCTACGAAAATGCCTAATAGTTTTGTAGTGAAACTGTCAGAGGTTAAACTAATCACGCTACGAAAATATGTTTTCTTGCCTGTCTTGTCAAATTCGATAAGAAATGTCATTCCATTATTGGAGGAGTTAGGGTGGTGGTCATTCAAGTCTGTTATGGTCAATTCAACAGTACAAAGCCGTGTCTAAGGTCATCATTACCCTTTTTGGAATGCATATGTCATGATTAATGCATGAGTTGTCATTTAAACCATAAAACCTTACCCAAATTAGCCTTTTTATCATACTCCGCTTTATCTTTGCATGTAATTGGGTTTTTGGAGAGTTGCTTCATCGAGCCAAGAAGGTTGCTGGCAAATTTTAACTTTGTAGGTGTCATCAAGCAAGCGAGGCTGAGAAGATATAAAGCAACCATGGCTACTAAGAAGAAAAAAAACAAAGGTGGTCATTGCCACGGGTAGGAGCCCATGGACATGGATTTTATTAATTAAGACCCAACTGCCATGGAGGTTTTCAAAATAATGGGTTGCTTGAAGTTTTGTCAAAGGTTGCAGGGTTGTCATCTACAGGTTTCCAAGGATTTTGCTAACAACTTCACTGGAACAGCTTCAAAAGTGAAATTCTTAACCTTACAGTGACACTAGACAACATTTCGTCAGCAAAAGGAATCAATAGAGGAGGGGAGCAATGGCTTAAAAGTATCAAATTTACAATGCAGGACTGCAAAGAGTTCATCAAACCAGAACACAATGAAATTTATTTAACAAATGCTATCCCTAGGGGTTTCATGAAGGAAAATTATTCAAAGCTGTTGATGATCATCTAGAAGTATTTTACCTATGAAGGACAATTTCACATGGTCTAATCCTATCATCTCAGACTTCTGCTACATTTTGTGGGTAAAAGGTCACTTGACTTGCCTTTTTAATTATATAGATTCTAGGGAAAATGTCATATAAGTTTCAAATTAAAAAAGAAGGCAATGCAACTTCTCTTTTCAGTCATGGTTTGATTAAGCTATTGGTGTTAGAGGAATTGAAGAGACTAGACAGAGATTGGACATCCCTTTTGTTCATGAGTGGTTATGAAATTGATGTTGTCACTCCTAAGAGAGCCTCCAAACCTAGAAACATTTCATCACCAACTATGGAAAAGGAAGTTGAAGAAGGGAATAGATTATCCCCTCTAGAACTAGTGAGCATGGAGGCAGAGCCTTTACAAAAGGTTGAAACACCTAAAACAACACCTGCGAAACAGAAGAAAACAGTTGGCAGACAAGACATCAAGAGAGTCACTGGGATCTAGACAGTGGCTAAAGGAAACTTGGAGGGAATTCTACATGCAATTAACATTGAAGAAACTCCCATTGTCCAAGATGAAGACATTAAAATGGAGGAAGAAAGATGAAAAAGGGTAAGACTGCTAAAAAATAGAGTTTACAGGTGATGATGTTGGTTTCATTTTTAAACCTAGAAAATAAATGACCAAAAATGCAAGAAAGGTCATGGAAAGCAGCGAAGAGACTGAGAAGATAAATGAAACTGCTCAGGCACCAAGCATCATAAATCTCTCTTCACCTGCAAAAGAGGAGATGGTTATAAAACAAAGGAAAGGTAAAGATAAAATTAGTGAAAAAATAGAAATTGAAACCCTTAAAGAGCAGTTGAAGTTGACAGGTGAAGAGATATCAGTTTTGAAGTAAGAGGCAAAGAAACACAGAGTTGATAAATTTTATTTTGAGAAAATGATAAAAATTTGGGAAGATCAAGTCACCAGTGTTTCAAAGACCTTGGACAATACAGAAAAGTTGATAAAGTGGACTCAACCACTAAGAGGAGAGGTCAAACACATCGAAAAGATAAATTTTCACTTGCAATCCAAGAACAGGGCATTAAAGGACAAATTGCAAGATCTTCAAGAAAAATTGGATATGATTCATGTGGAGTTTGAAAAGAAAGGATTGAAAATGACAGTGGTAGAGGAGCCCATTAGTCAACTGATTGTGAATGAGGAGGAAACACCACATGAGTAATAAGGTAAGATGGAATATGTTTTAGGAGGTTCATAACATGCAGAGAACCCAAATTTTGCAATTGGAGGACAATTTTTTAAGATAATCTTGAACGGAGAAATTTTTGGGTTTTTGCGCATTTTTCGTAGCGTACCTCAGGCTTGAAGCCAAAAATACGCTACGAAAAAACCTGTAGGTTATTTTTTGAATTTAAACTCAGTTTTGACATGTTTAAAGGAGGGAGATCCATGATTGCAAAGTGGCATGACATGATGAAGATGTTGGAATAGCAAAGAAGTGAAGAATATTGATGGGAAAGCCATTTTTCTAACGCTACTAAAACTCGCTACGAAACTGCCCTGTTTTCGTAGTGAGCAATTGTTGAAGGATTTTGAGCATATTAATAGAATTTTTTGCTAGCTAGAGACCTTTGGCACGTCAGTGGACCTTATTAAAAAATATTTATAACTCTAAGGGAGTTCCATGCACCCAGGTCATCAGTCAAAATAGTGTTTAGGATGAAGGTAATCCATTCCTAAAAGGCAGGGTTATGTTCCACAGATCTAGGGGTGCTTTAAATATGTAAAGTGGTGGTGAACTTGGTTTTGTGTCCTTTGAGCATGTGAAATTAATTATGTAACCATCATGTAACTATTTCACAGATAGGATAAAGGAATGTAATAAATAACAGATAGAGTCCTATTAGGAGCTTGTTTCTTTAAAGGTAGTTGTCAGTTTTCTATTTTAAGTTATTGATTTCAGTTATGAAAGGTGTCATAGTATAATTCAAGGATCTAGCCACCAAGAAGATCATCCATATTGTAAAGAATGTCTATTTATAGACAAAACATCGAAGAAGCAAGGGGTTGGAGAATATTGCACCAAATGACTGCTTGTATGTTTTTGAGCATTATCAGTAATACAAAGTGACATTCTTCCAGAACTGAGATTCTCATGAGGTTTTTGATGTCTTATGGATTTGTATCTTTATGTTTAATCACTTGCAGTAGATTTCATCTCTAATTACTCATAATTCATAATATTATGCTCTCACTTCCTTTAATGGTGAAATCACTGTGTTTTCCTATGTTGTGTGTGTGAATTATCTCTGTTAAAAACCTTTATCTGCCTCAGCTTCCATGTGAAGAACCATTGTCACTAAGACTACTGATTGTTGACTCCATAAGCCTAATGGTAGCAAGCCTGAATTTTTCAACCTACAATCAAACAAAATAAGTTACAATTCAATAAAGTTTCCATCTAGTACTATCCTTATTCAAAATCATAAACCCCCTTTGAGAGAGCCCTCTCAAACTGAAGAGGCTAATCTTCAATTAGAAGTGGTTTGAAAGAGTTACATTGAGTTGATTGATGAGCAGCCAATCAAGATCAATTTGGTGATAAAAACTTATTCAACACCTCCTGCACCTATAAATATACCTTCCTAATCTTTTTGAAAAAAAAAATCTCTTAAACCATCCCTTTTGTCCTTTCTCACTCCTCCATGCTATTGATATACAATATTTAAAGCTGAAGGTGGACAATATCCAAAACAAGTTTCAAATGGTGACTTACCAGTTGAGACGTGGATTGCTTGCAAGTTTTTTCCCCATAAAAATAATTTCTACAAACATATTCTTAATAAAATAGAAAATATGCAACGAAAAACGCTAACACTAACACAAATTCTACCTTGGAAGTCAAACTAGGAAAACCAACAAGATTTTTTCAATATATATATATATATATATATATATATACATATACATATACATATATCTTGTGGCATTCATGAACTACAAATCCTTTTACCATGGATTAGAATAAGATAATAGATCCTTAACTGAAACATGGGAAAAACCTCCATGTGCCACAAAACCATTTTTAACAAAATTTGTGTGTTCAAAATCATTAAAAATGAATGCATAAACTGACCAATTTTTTTCTATGGGAATTTCCCCAAACCTCTGCAAGGCTGCCATCCCTCAAGCATGGGGGTATTCAACCTCACTATAAAACTCACTTATGACGCCCCTACACTATTACCTACGCAACATAAAATGCGTGGGGATCATTTTTCAAAGAATATAACACATACCCAACATTCTCCCAATTGTTGCTTTATTCTCACACAAGGGATCACAAGAATACATAATTAGCAATATACAGAAATACTTCTTCATCTTTTATCTACATTAAGAGATCTTTTCAATTCTCACAAATTTTGTTAATGAATCTACAACATTATTTAAAGTTTCCACATTCACTAGCAACACCTTTTCTTTCAACCATATCTCTCTCAAAGTGATAGAACAACATCAAATTGATTTGTCTTAAAATGGTATGTTGGGATTTTGGTTAGGAAGTTTGTACTCTAATTACCACAATATATCCTCACAACTTTCAATACCAACCCAATACCTTAACACAATCCGTGTAATCATACTCCTTCCTTTATTGCATGAATGGTTTCCATATATTCAATTTATGTAGTTGAAATTCCCACTATGAACTACATTTTTCTCATCTGACTGGCTTCTCTTCCAAATAGGTTAAACACATACCAACTTTTAGATATTTTGTGATCCATATCTCTAGTCTAATTTGCATCGAAAAATCCATGTACGTTCAATACTCTATCAAATCCTAGTCTTCCTTGGTAATAATACATATCCAATAGTACCACGGTGACCTAAAAACCATCTTTACTATATCCCAATTCTCCTTCCCTAGTTTTGACATATACATGTTCACTACTCCCACTACATGTGTAATAAATGATCTTGTAAAAACCATTGCATACATTAAGCTCCCAATGACACTAACATATGGAACATGGGACATGTCCTCATCCTCTTCCTTTGTCCAGGGACACTAGTGTGCAAATACCTTTACACCTAGAGGAATAGGCACCTTTATTGGTTTACATTCTTCCATATCAATCCTCTACAATATTGTCTCGATGTACTTTCTCTGACTTTACTAGAGTTTCTTATTTGCCTTATCTCTTCCAATTTCCATTACCAAAGTAAAATTTATAGCACCAAGATACTCCATGTCAAATGTAGAGGACAAATGAGTTCTCACTTCATGGATGATTTCCCTATCATTTTTAATAAGCAACATATCATCCACATACAATATCAAATAAATAACACAATCACCAACTAATTTGAAATACACATCGTGATTTTCTTTTTTCCTTATGAATCAAAATCCCAATATATAAGTATTAATTTTTTCATACCACATCTTTGGTGATTGCTTTAACCTATATAAGGACATTTTTAGCCTACATACTATTGAGCATTGGAAAAGGTATGCATCTGCCATGTATTTCTATATATTTTTCCTTTAATCATGACTCCTTTATGTTCTAGAATGATAATATATTGAAGAATTACAATAGAATTGAGGAGATTAGTGCTTATTGTGAAATTAACTAAAGATTGTCTTTTCTTCTATATAGGAACTAAATGAAGTAGGAAGCCACCATTCAGAAGGAAAAGATAAGGTAGATGTAACTGTTGTCCCTTCAACAAAAGGCCATATCCAGAAAAGAAGACCAAGATCGGAGCGCACAGTCAAAGTAAAGAAAGGAACAACACGGCACCAGCGCAAGAAGACAAAACTATAGCCGGAGAAGGAAGATAGAGCGAATCCCTCAGGATCTCTCGATCCTGAGGTATCGCTGCTCAAAGTTATATATACTTCTTTTTTCCTCCGCTGGCTGTTATAAAAGAACAGAGCTTGTAGAAATGACAGAAAGGAGACATCGTATGATTATTCAGATTTCCCTTTGTAATTTCAGGATTGTTCATTGACTCTTTTTAATTAAAATAGAGTACGATTGCTTGTAAACTCTACTACATATGATTAATACATAAATTCAGTTGTCGTTCCATTATTTGATACTCGAGTAGTTCGGTGGTGCTTCACTAGCGGCTAAGGGCCCGGCCCTGGTGGATCGATTTGCTATTTTTACCTTTAATTTCCAATTTCAGTCATGTGATGGTTTGCATTAGTTTTCATTTCCTTTAAACAGCATTGCTTCACATTTACCTTTGTTTATAGCTTAATGTTTAATGATTTATGAAATTTTTGTGTTGCATCAGTGAATCGCGTTGCTGTTACTTTCCACATAACAAGAGTATTTATTCTTTATAAATTTGTATTGTTATGCTTTGCAAACACAAAGTTTCTCTATTCAGGATTGTTGTTCATTTCCATTAATATTTTGTTGTTCATTTCCATTCATATATTGTTGTTCATTGCCATTAGGAAGAGTTTGTTGTTTATTTCCAGTAAATAAATTTGTTGTTCATTCCTGTTAATTAGCTTTACTGTTTATTCCTTTTTGCAAGAGTTTGGTTTTGCTTTGGAGTATTATTACAAAAATATTGTTTAGTCTATTTTCACCGGCAGCATTAGTGATTTAATACAGTTACCATTTCCATTTAATTGCTTTAGTGTGGAATGCAAGATCATCAACTGTAAAGGACATTGGTTATTACTGCCTACGTTCTCAAATTGATTACCTTGTTCATATTTGATTTCATTTACATCAGTTGATAGAGGAAAGAGTTATTACTACTGCATCCTTGACTGATGATTGTTGAGTGATTTTTTGAACTACAAAACATTGAGTTTCATATTGTTGTAATTAGATTTCATTTTCAAGCATCCATTTACTCTTGTATTTAAGACACTGTTATGCACATTAAAGAACATTACGCTTAGATTAAATTGCAGCCTCAGACTGAGTACACTCGAGATAAAAAGTCTTACCTGGATTGGTAATTAATGTAGGATAAATAGGAGTTAAAAAGACACCTTTTATACCTCAACACATACCATCTCTTCCTTTCCTTTCACAACAAAGCATTATGGGTGCCTCATGTATATTTCTTCTTCCAAATCCTTGTGTAGAAATGCTTCATGTTTATCTATTGTATTTCAAAATCAAAAGAAACATCAATAGATAAAATAAATACAATAGAAGTTAACCTGGAAATAAGAAAAAATATTACCAAATTCAATTCCCCCTACCTAGGAGTAACCCTTTTCTACTAATAAAGATTTATATTTCTCCAATTTTCCTTCTACATTCACCTTCTTCTTAAACATCCATTTAATTCCATTGGGATTTCTTCCTATTGGAAACTCCAGTAGATACCAAGCCTCATTCTTGTCCAAGGTTAACATTCCTCAACCATGGCATTTTTCCATATTTTTCCATCCTATAAACCCAATACCTCCCTAACAGTTCTAGGATCTTCATCAGCAATAAAAAATAAAATTTTGAATGGAAATCAGGTGGAGTATACTTTTTTGGTTTCCTTGTTTCCTGAACCAATCTCCTCAATACTAGAGTATGCGGTTCTTGTTCTTATATAGAGTATGATTCATAATCCTTTAATTTAAACTTTTCCTTTGTGGTTCTTTCTCCCTTGGTAGGACTTCCTTTTTCACAACATCTTTGATTTCTATAAATACCACGTCTTTATTATCCACAACCTTCTTGGTTTCTGGGTTCCAAAGCCGCTATAAACTTTCATACCATCATTATATCCAATAAATATACATTTTTCAACTTTCTTATCCAACTTACTCTATTCTCCTTTGGAATATATGCACATAAGCATCACATCCAAATACCCTAAGATGTTCAAAAAAGGTTATTTACTCATTACATACCTCATATGTATTATTTTCATCCAATGTTGATGAGGGTAATATATGTACTAAATATCACATAACATCCACTACCTCTACCTAGAATTCATGTCCTTACCTAGCACCATTAAGCATGTTCCTTGCTTTATCCATCAACTTCCTATTCATCCTTTCTACAACTCCATTCTACTGAGGTGTATATGGAGTACTCTTATACCTTTCTATTCCAAACTCCTTATATAATTATTTGAATTTATTCCCACATAATTCTCCACCATATTTCCTCATCCTAATTTTCTTCTCTATCTAATTTTCCATAAGAGCATTAAATTCCTTTACTATTCATGGTGAATTAAAAAGATATATGAATGGGTATTTCTTTGTTGTAGAGTATTATCACATCTAGTATATTTTTTTACTCCCTATTGTTTTAGTATTTTTTCTATATTAGCTACAAACCTTGTGATTTTCAGTTGTGGTTGTAGGTTGTCCTCATCTTATTGTGTGTGACTAATTTTATACAATGTCAATCTTATGGACTTGTTCAATGTTATTCTTTGAATTTTTCGATTGGTTTTACACCTTTATTTTTAACTTACATATTATTAAACCCATGCATTTTAATTTTCATTTTTCATATTACATATTACTATAGATCAATTTCATTCATTACATTCAAAATGAAAATAAACTACGGTCAAGCTGTAATCAAAAGAACCCAAAAACCAATAATGGGTGTTGGGCAAGAATTGGGATATTTTTTTATTGCAAATGAGTTGATGTCTAATTGTGACTTGAATTTAGGGTAATGGTATGCCCCTTCTCCATGATATGGATGTGATTAATGCAATTTTGAAACTCCATAATAGCATAGTGCTAATGGGTCAAAGTTTCAAATTTGCATCAAATTCATCCATATCTTGGAGAAGGAGAATACCTTTACTATAATAATGAAGACAAGAGATTAATATGGGATACCTTTGATGTTGGAATAACCTTATCATCAATCTCATTGGTGGATATGACATCTTCTACTACTATAGGTCACTATAAAATTGTTCCCCTTACCCTTCAATATCCAAACTTTAATTTAGCTATGTTGTTCTCAGGATCAAGCTTGTAATGAAGCTTCCAACACTTAGCTTACCAATTCCCACTTATCTTTCAATTGTAAAAAAAAAAATATTGTTGTTGATTGAGCTACTTGGCATTTTTTTAATCACATTAGACCGACAATAGTCATTAACCTCACGTACTTCAATCTTGTAGTAAAAATAAACCAAAGAACCCTTGAAATACCTACTTGGTTTATGCTTGTGCTTGCCAACTTATTTTCTTGGTCACCCAAGTATAGGTGTAGTTTTGGAAAATAGAAATATTCGATGGCTGTCTTTTTTCAATATTTGACAAGCATGTTGGAGTAATGGTTTACTACCCACTAATTTTTCCATTTCATTTTCCTTAATCCATGCTTATTTTACAATACCTATTTATTTGCAATCTTTTGCAACACCTTGTGGTTTGTTCTTATTTTCAATTAAAACCTAGGAATTCATGATTTTCTCTATGTTAAACTACAATAGGGTGCACACTTCCTTGTCTTATTTTTCCTAGCCCTTCCATTATATCCCATTTGTCTCAAGAGTTTGGAACATATCCTTTTGGTATTTTTTTTTTCAAAATAAAAAAATGGATATCAATAAAGGTCTATGTGGGGTGAGATTACCATTCTTTTCCTAGTCATGGTGTTGGATTCCACAATAAAAATGGAAAGTGTTTGCACTTCCATGGTCTCTTGGAAAACTACCTACAACTTGGTCAATTTCTAAAGCTTATTTCTAGCTACATTATCGTATCCTTCAAGTGTTGATTCTCCAATTGTATATTCTCATAAAATCCCAGTATTTCTCCCAACCTCTCTCTTCTCAATGTCTTACCAACATTGGTTTTTATTCTACTAAAAGTGATAGTAATTTCTTGAAGGTCATAGATTCAATTATATGATACCAATTTAATTGTAAACATGGAACTTATAGCTCATACATTTCACCAACATGGATCCTATATGGAAAAAAAAAGTGATTCTCTATTAGGTTGAGTATAAGATTCTTTTCTTTCTCTTCTCTCATAGGCATGAAAGAATGGATTTTTTTAGATAGGTCCATTTCTAGGTTTTATTGCTTATAATTATAGCACTAATTCTCAATTAAAGGATATGATTCTAATCAAAAAATATTGCAAATATGAAATATACCTAGTTATCCCTGAGGGTTAGCTCAGTTGGTTGAGTCCTCGTTATGAAAGAACCTATGGTATTAATGTTAGATATCTATAATACAAGTGTATCCCACTTATTGTTATTTTTAGTAGAGAACTCTTATTGTTGTTTTTGTGCACGTGTAGCCCCTATATTGTTATTGTTGTTCCCTTATGTTATTATTGTTATGTAGGCTCTAATTATATTGTGACCTCTTAGACTCCTATATATAAAAATGACGTCTTATCATTTGTATAATAAAAAAAATATTCATTTATGTGATGTAAATGAGGTTTCCCCCTCACAAAGGATATATTTCAATTCATTGAATTATCTTTTCTTCTATTTTTTGAGCTCGTTGCATAACATTTGGTATGAGAGCTTTGGATTCTAGGGTTTCATTTCTTCAAACTGGCCATCTTGGTATTTTCTCTATATATATATTTTTAGAGGATTCAGAAGCTAAAATTTCAACAACGTAGAGACGAGATCTTGGTGAACTTTGCTTACAAATTTCAGGTCTTTGTTAGCTATATTTTCTAATATATGTTCCAAAGAAATTACGGTTTTTGTAGGATCTAGAATTCAATCTCAAATAGACGACCTAGAGAAAATCGTCATAACATTCTCTCCAATCATCAGATTTGAATTTCATAAAAAGTGAATGAAAGTGCATGAAATTTCGTTTTTCTTTTTTCATTTTCAGGGTTTAAGGTCGAAACAGTGACACGTGGCTCTCAGTACAGGTTCACTCTATTGAACCAGTATATAATCAAGTCATCGTGGGATACAGGACATAACATTTTCTTTAAGAATCCAATCTTAGTTAGCCTTGTGGAGTTGAAAAAAATACTCAGGGGGGATACCATAGGATGAAATTTCGTACCTTGGAGATCTGAGATTTACATAGATACAACAATTTCAATATTGAGCTCCTATAAAGCAAGGAAAAAGTGTGTATTGTTTTAAATTTTTCATAACTTTTGTTTGAAAAAATAAATTTAAGTGATTCAAAGGGCACAATGAAGCATAGATATCATTGTTTTATTCTGAAATTCCTTGAGACAGGAAAATGGAAACACCTAGTAATTAACCATAAATCTCTACTATGGCGCATGAAGAAGAGGAATAAATGCAACACGATATATGAAAATTACGAGACCAGGTGCAACAAATTTCATTCTAACAAAGAGTAACAAAAAATGAAGTGGAAGATAATATGGATTGCATAGAAGAAAAAATTAAAGGCAACCTATAATATTTGAAGAATAGTTTAAAAGAAAACATGGAAGGCTTGAAGGAAGGCTTGACAAAGTTGTTACAAGAAATTCTTCCTAATGGTGGAAAGGTACTCCATGAAATTCAATATGAGGACAAAAGGAATATGAAATATGTTTTTAGAGACTCCAACATTGGGCCTAAGATCCAGCACATTCCAAATATAGATATGAGGAAGTATGATGGAAAGTATCTGGTAACATCGATACTACAAATGGAGCACTTCTTTGATCTACATGATGTACCGCACAAATAAAAGGTACGCATTGCATCTTATATGGTATATATGGATTTGTTCTCGTAAACCAATTATCACTTGGACAATTTTTGCGGAAAAATTGGTATCACATTATAAGGATACAAAGAGAAATACATTCTTTAGCCAATTGATGAATATCAAACAAAAGAGTTCAATGGCAGAGCACATTGAGGACTTCCAAAGATTGAATATCAAGGTAAATGATGTTACAGAGGAGCATATGATTGACGTATTCATAGGGAATTTAAAGGATAACATACAACATGAGGTTCACCTTTGGGAACTAGATTCCATGCAGAAGGCATTCAAGGTGGCAAGAAAAGTTAAAAGAAAAAAATTATGGCAACAAGGAAGTCTGCCACTCATAACTATAAATATGGAAGTGTTGCTATTCCTAGCCTCCCACAACCTAAAGGTTGAAATCACAAAAACTAGAGGAAAAAAGAGAAAAAAAGCTTTGTTACAGTTGTGATAGCACATACATTAAGGTTCATAAGTGTGCTGAGAAGAAATTATTTTACATGGATTATGAAGAGAAGGAAGAATTAAAAGAACTAGAAACATCAAAAGAAGAGGATATACACCAGGAACCAACCCTAGATAAAGAAGAAATGATTCTAACCATATATTGTAATGCATTGGCTGGAATTACCACTCATAAAACTCTCAAGATAGAAGGATTTATGGAGAATAAAAAGGTAATGGTGTTGATCGATATTGGTAGTACCCAAAAATTTATTCATTGTAATATAACCAAGGAATTGAATTTATTTCTATATCCAACACTAGAGTGTCAAGTGATGGTTGAAAATCGAGGAACTATAAATTTCTCACGGAAGTTTCATAATATAAATCTAACCATGGGGGAATATGTATTGAACAGTCTAATTCTTTCATTCCAATGTGTGGTGTTGATGTCGTATTAGGAGTCCAATGGTTACAATATTTGGGGATGATAGCTTTTAATTTTCAATAATTTTTCTTCAAATTTTCATGGGAAGGAAAGGAAATTGAATTAAGTGGAATCATAGGGAAACTGAGGAAGATAATCAGCTCTAATGCATGATAAAACTTTCAAAGAAAGAAAAACATGGCATAACTGCACAAATATGCTCACTATATATATATATATAGATATATATATATGTGTGTGTGTGTGTGTGTGTGTGTGTGTGTTTCCAGATCTCCAAATAATCTTGGGAAATCATTCCAAAATATTTGAGACTCCCAAAGGCCCCCACCTATTCTTGATCATGATCTTGCTATTTACTTGATTCCAAGAATTGTTCCTCCAAACATCATACCTTATAGATATCCCTATGCCCAAAAGAGTGAAATTGAACACATGGTTGCAAAAATGCTAGAGGTTGGTATAATTCAACCTAGCCAAAGTTATTTCTCTACTCTAGTAGTATTGGTAGACAAGAAGGATGGATCATGGTGTACATTTCAAAATTATAGGGAGATCAACAAACTCATTGTTATAAATTTCCCAATCCTGTCATTGATGAATTACATGGAGCAATTTACTTCACCAAGCTAGATATTCGTTCAAGATATCATCAAATTAGAATGAATATTGAAGATATTATAATAACAACATTCATAACTCAAGAAGGTCATTATGAATTTTTGGTCATGCCTTTTGGCCTTACTAATGCACCTTCCACATTTCAAGGTTTGATGAATTCCATTTTCAAACCCTTCCTTAGAAACTTTGTGTTAGTATTTTTTGATGATATACTAATCTACAAAAAGTCTTGGAAGGATCATGTTCAACATGTTGACATGATGCTCAAACTATTGGAGGAGAAACATCTGTATGCAAAAACCTCCAAGTGTTTCTTTGGGGTACAAGAGGTGGAATATTTGGGTCATATTGTATCTCATGATGGTGTTAAGGTAGATCCTAAAAATATTAAAAAATATTTGAGTCTTTATCGAGTTGGCAGGGTATTATCACAATTTTTTTAAGAATTATGGGAATATAACAACACCTCTAAAAAAATTACTGAAGAAAGATGCATTTTTTTGGACTCCATGAGAAACTAAATCCTTTGAGCATCTTAAAGAGGTAATGTTCCAAGCTCCGGTTTCAGATACTCCAGACTTCACAAAAACCTTTATGGTGGAATGTGGTGCCTCAGGAAATGGAATTGGTATCGTTTTAATGAAATAAGGAAAACCATTTTCTTTTTAAAGTCATCTAATCAAGGGAAAGTATTTACACAAACCCATTTAAGAGAAGGAAATGTTGGCAATACTGCATGCCCTGAAGCAATAAAACCATTATCTAATGGAAAGAAACTTCAAGGTAAAAATGGATCATCATAGTATTACATAATTTTTGGAACACATATTATCTTCAGAAGAGCAACAAAAATTGGTCACTAAGATTTTGGGTTATGAATTTGAAATCATATACAGAAACAAGGGAAGAAAAATGTCACTGTAGATGAAATCTGAAGAAAGGATGAGGATGTGGAAGAATTTCTCTATGCCATTTCAATTATCTAACTTGATTGGATAATTGAATCAAGGGAGGAATGTAAGAATGATGAAGAGGTGGGGACACTCATTCAAAAGTTGCAACAAGGTCCCAATACATGATATACACTTATCTGGAAAAATGACTCATTATGGTATAGAGATCAATTATATCTATGTAATAATTCACAACTCAAACAAAATATTATTTTGGAATTTCACATCTCTCCTTTAAGAGGGCACTCGGGATTTTTAAAAACATACCGTAGGGTCAAGAAGGGTTTCTTTGGGGATGGCCTTAAATATGATATTCAAAAAATTTTGGTAGAATTTTTGGTTTTCCAACAAAATAAAGTTGAAACAATTAAGACCCCTAGTATATTACAACCTTTATACATTCCAAGTCAACATTGGGGGGAGGTCCTAATGGATTTTATCACATGTTTACGTAAGTGTGAAGTAAAGAGTTTCACAATGGTGGTAGTTGATAGACTTACAAAGTATACACACGTTTGTGCATTATCCCATCCTTTTAAACCAAGTACAGTTGCTACTTCATTTATGGAAACAATTCAAAAGCTACATGGAAACCCAAATATTATTATAAGTGACGGATATCCCATTTTCACTAGAAATTTTTGAACAAAATTATTTTCTCTTCTTGGTACTCAATTATCTCATAGATCATCTTATCATCCTCAATATGATAGGAAAATTGAGATAGTGAACAAATGTTTGGAAGGATATCTTAGTTGTTTTGTATTTGATAAAAAAAAAAAATGGGTCAAGTGGTTACCTCTGGTTGAATGGTGATATAACACTTCCTTCCATACTGCAACAAAAATTACCCCATTTATGTCACTTTATGGATATCATCCACCATCCATCACATCATCTTTAAGATAAAATTCTAAGGTTCAAGCAGTGGAACATCACATCAAGCATCAATAAAATTCTCTCCAACTCTTAAAAGATAGCGTCACTCTGGAGTAGAATCGAATGAAACAACAAGCATATCAACATCGCAGTGATATATAAACGACTAATTTAATAGATTACATTAATTTCATTTATTTTCATTAATAATCATTATAAACGATTAATTTAGTCTTAAATTAATTTTTTTTATGTTCATCATTAATCAATATAAACTACTAATTCAGTAGTTTTAGATTGATTTTATGTGTTCATTATTAATTAACATAAATTAATTAATATGATTTTGTGACTAAATTAAAAAATTGTCATACAATGTGCATGTTCATCTAAATATGTAAACATAAAGTTACATATGTTAATTACAATACTAAACAATATCAAGTGCAACTATAAATAATTTCAACCACATAAATTATATTATGTGAAATGGCAAGTATTACAATATGAGTTTCCAACTTAATATTTATTGGACTACAATTTACACATGAAATATTGTTTCATCACTTCAAAACATTATCATTGTGTTACCAAGGCATTACAAGTGAATTCACCAACTCTGGAGACTTGACCATCAATCTATGTGTGTGTGTCTTGTGTGGGATATTGGCTCTAAGGGTATCACCAGATCGGTTCTCTTCTCTCTCTCTTTCTGCATTTGTCGCTCCAATGTTATTGTTCTCCTCTTGCTTTAATTCCTTCTTATAACCATCAATACTGAGTTCCTTTTCTAAAAGTAAAATAAGTTACAATGCAGTGTAAGACATTAAATATGATGACCACTAGAATATAAAATAAAGTAGACTATAAAATATTTATACTATATATACCTCAACATCAACAATGCCAAAACCATTTTCCCCCTTAAAAGTAAGAAACTCGAAAGAAAAAAAATTCAGTTGGGTGATAGTGATCACTATGTGGCCAGATGATCTGTATAAATGAAGGAAATAAAACATCACCATAGAAAAAACACCTTAGTAACTTAGTATTCAACCTTCAAGGAAAGCTTAGGCACAATCATGCCAACTAAATTATATGCTAAAAATCTCAAGTAGTAGATAACTTGCGAAAAAAATAATTTGAGGCGTGATGTCTAATCCTTGTCCTTTTATTTGAAACAACATTTCATCGTCTAATGTATGAACTTAGTCAAGTATATAAACAACATGTGCTCAAATAACAACATGAAAGTAAAATTTTCTAATAGTCATGAAAATATTTTAACACAAAACATATAAAAGGATTTCAATGCATGTCGTGTAATACTAATTTCATCTTCAAGATTTCGTGGTTGTTTAAATGGACATGATACCAATTATTTTCAATCTCATAGTTAAAAGACAAAACAAAACAAAAAGAAATGTGAAAAATACAATCAAACAATAAAGAGAGGATATCATGTAATGGAAATTGCAATTATAAAAAAATTATTTACTTGTCCGTCGATGTTTTGTTTGGCATTCCTAAAAACATTTCTTTCCCAAAATAACCATGAGGTGAAAGAATCACAACATTAGAAACCATAGGAATCCCTACTAGAAACATTTCCAAATTCGATGGCTTAGGTGCCTGAAGGATATCCAACATTAAATGAATCATACCGAAGACATGCTATACATTGTCTCCCCATCTTTTTTCCAATCACATTTCCTATAACTCGCCCACACTAGATTCAAGTAACAATCAAAAGAAGGAATTGAATTTTTTTTTTATGTTCTATATCTATAAATTTTGAATCTAGTTTTTTTTCCTTGTTGTTGCCACAAATTTTGTCCCTTACCTTGTGAACACTATCACAAGGCCTTGCTATATTTTGTAGCAACAATGAACAATTAGGAAACACAAGGGAAAATGATTTCCCAAGGTGGGGGAATGTTTCCCAAAAACAAGGGCTTTTGGGCTTACTCTCCTAAAAATGGGGTGCTTGTTGGCATATCCCTCAATTTTTTTCACATAACAGCTTAAAAAATGAAAAAATTAAAAAACAACATATAAAAAAACCCTACCTCACTTTAAACTTTCTTTACCTTTTATACACTTTCACTCCTTAATCCTCATTTTATTTCCAATGTTCATTGCCCATTGTTATTTTTTAGTTTTAAATTTTTAGCCT
The DNA here is from genome assembly GCA_034641835.2 of Pinus albicaulis. Classification (NCBI taxonomy): domain Eukaryota; kingdom Viridiplantae; phylum Streptophyta; class Pinopsida; order Pinales; family Pinaceae; genus Pinus; species Pinus albicaulis. Next base: position 1,193,712,073 of record CM076583.1, read on the forward strand.
GGAATCTAGATACTAATGACCTCATATTAGTATTTAATATTTTCTTAATGTTAATTACTTAATTAGATTCTAGAATGATGGATTTAATTCAATGTATTAGTGTTTACTAATTATTATTCATTTGTATTTTATGAATCAATTATTCAATTATTAAATATGAATCTGAATCATGTTTATATAATAAAAAATTTTGAATTCAGTATTGTTTTATTGTTTACTATTTAGTATTTACAATGCACAATGATGAATTTGTAAGGGAATAATTTTTTTTGGGATTTTTCCATTATTATTTTTATTTTTATATTTTGAGAGACAAGGACCCCTATGCTAGGGAAATCGACATCCCTACACCCCCCTAAATTTACCCAGAATTTGGGGGTTCTTCCACACATCCCCCACGTGTGTCTCCCTACTCCCGTGCTCCCTCGTCCCAGAAACATGGTAGAACATTGATTATAGCTTGGATTCCATACACCTATGGTCAAATGTATTAGTCACTTATTGTATTGTATTACTTGTACTTTATGGATGCCTCTTGACTTGCTTAAGATCTGAAGGAGTTCCACATGTTTTTACTTGGTTTGATTGAATGATGTATGCTTAAGTTGACATGGATTTTTTGAAACACACATCCTTTTATCATGATTAAGACCACTGCACCAAAATTTTTTATTACAAGGGATCCCTTAGCACAATTCAACATGGTTTCTCTTCGAGAGAAAAATTTGGTGGGGAATATCTATTTAACTAAAATCGTCAAGACTTGCCCCTAGCAACAAGAATTGTTTTTTCTACAATTGCATGCACTAGCATGTCACTAGAAGAGTTGAACCATAGTGGGGAATATATTAGCTACTAAATTTCATCGACCAATCAAGTTTCACTTAACAATTGACTTGGATTTGAAGACATGATTTGATGGATGATTGTTGTTAAATGAATGTATGGTTTTTCAATGATGGTTATGTGGTAATTTTTGCTTCCTATTTCCCTAGATCATTGAGTGTGATATATTTTCCTTTGGAAAGAATTTTCTCAGCACAAGGTTGGGCTCAAGCTCTATAGTTGGGTGGAAACATTACATGCACTTTTATCCCACCTTGTTGAATATGTTATGGTGTTTCCTATCCTTATTCCCCTAATTTGATTTCCAAAATGTAACATCAACTTCAATTTTCACCAATAATGTAAACACATGATAACAATATGAAATTCCATACACATCAGTAGTTTTATAATTCTCAAGTTAAATATGGATGTCAAGTTGAAAAGTTAAACATGTGATATTGGTACCATCTCCCCATTCCTAGCCACTTTCTTTGACAATTTCTTCAATGTTGATATCTAATGTTGACTTTGATTCTAAAAAAATAGATGTAGTTCAGATATGGAAAGGATTGGAAAGGATCACAAGTACAAGATAGATATGGAGTGGCCTCACTATTGATGAGGGGCTGCATAAATAATGCAAGGAAACTGTTAAAATATTCAAGATCATTACCATTGTTAGAAGCTTGCAAAATTGTATTAGCACATAATGCACACAAATATATTCCTACTCTTCATTGTTATGTTCATACCATATATTAGCTACTCACTTTCATCGACCAAGCAAGTTGCACTTAACAATTGACTTCTATTTGAAGACATGATTTGATGAATGATTGTTGTTAAATGAATGTATGGTTTTTCAATGATGGTTATGTGGTAATTTTGGCTTCCTATTTCCCTAGAGAATTAAGTGTGATAGATTAGCCTTTGGAAAGAAGGTTCTTGACACAAGGGTTAGCTCAAGCTCTATGGTTGGGTGGAAACATTCCATGCAATTTTAGTCCTCTTTGTTGAACATGCTATGATGTTTCCTATCCCTATTCCCCTAATTTGATTTCCAAACTGTAACATCAACTTCAATTTTCACCAATAATATAGACACATGATAACAACATGAAATGCCATATACATCAATAATTTTATAATTCTCAAGTCAAATATGACTATTGAATTGAAATGTGAAACATGTGATATTGGTATTGTCTCCCCATTCCTAGTCACTTGCTTTAACAATTTATTAAATATTGATATCTAATGTTGACTTTGATTCTAAGAAAATACATGCACAAACCTCCCATGAGTAAGAATATGAACAAAAAAACCAATGACCATTGTTGTGATGCTTTCCATATTGTGAATACCTATGTATCCAATATCTATATTATCACTTGTTGTTTAAAACATGTATGATCAACACATGGATCTCAACATGCATTTGAAAAAATTCTGCCTACAATAGCCATTTTGGTTGTGGCCTATAAACTATAAAAATGCAGAGCTTGAAGATAAACTGCCATGGGTTGGGATAGATGGTAGAAAAAGTACACATACGAAACATTATTCTAACTATATTAGTAAATTAAAATTTAATATGTTGCTTCTCATATTTATCTTTTTTCTTGTTCCTTTGAATTCGTTTGCATGGTCTATAGACTGTAAAACTGGATTATACCTCATAACAGGTTGAGTTTCCTCGCATGAGGGTAGTTTGGGACTGTACAACCTGACTGGGCCTAATTGTTAAGAACATGTGATTTCCTCTTGGAGGCCTCATATTTAATTATAGTGGGGAGTAGGTTATGTACACATGAGGAAATAGTTGTTTCCAAATATTTGTGTGGAATTGGAAAGGTACCAACAAATATCATTCTAACTTACAAACTAGAGAGAGATTAATTTAATTCCCAAGTGAAATTCAATGCCCAAAATATACTGAGGAAAAATGAGAAAAGTTTGAGTGCTTCAAGGTCATACTAGCAATTTAAATTAGACTTGAAACTAGAAATTTAATGTTGGTAGGAAGTATAATGCCACAATGAGAATGAGTTGTGTGGATAACTTAATAGAAACTTTTTTTGAACACAATCATCTTTAAACTAAACATGAACCTAGAGATCTTGGGTTGACATGCCCTAGTAACAAAGGATTGCATAACAAGTTCATTTATTTTCCCAAATCAACCTAAAAGTAGCCTAGATAAGCCCTCAAAATTATACTTGAGAAAAAGGAAGATTGGGAAACTTTTGGTTGACCCAAAACATATAGTGAAAGATTTGACATTAAATCTATTCATACATAGTTTTGGTACTTTTGGAATAATTTATTAGGACCCTCATTTCAAGATGTTTTTTGGTGGATTCAGTGAACTCATCATTTCATGGAATGTAACGACATTTATGTAATAGTGTTGTAGTGCCAATGGGGGCACTACACCATGTCTGTTCTATCTATTGGACAAAAATGTGCTTGTTTGTGTCACATATTGGCTGAGAAACCCATCAAATATTAAATACAAATATTATATATATATAAAGAATTGATATTGAAGAATGTAAGCAAGAGAAACACCAACCATGTAGCTTCGCTATACCACCTTTTGGAAAATTTTGGTCCACATTTTTTCAATGTTGCATGCAGTTTTTTCTTCTTGCTGTCCATTATTCATGTGGTCTGAAAAATAATTTTTTTCATTGTGTTAGTCTTCCGCATGGGTTTATAACTATTTCCTATGTTTTGAAACCATACAAGCAACATCTATTCACTCTTTGAATCAGAAGTTTTGATGTAGGTGACTAGGTATTTTTACAACTATAACCATAAAAAAAAATGTCCCTCAAGCAAGCTAAGAAGGATAATAAATCATCACCCAAGTACTATGGTACTTAGAATGTGTTGTAGAATATTGGTACTATGGCATACAAATTTAATCTTCCTGCATCTTCTCCAGTACACCCAATTTTCCATGTTTCATGCTTAAAGAAGGTTATGTTGACAAGCACCCAATTGAAACAATATTTTCATAAATATATGAGGAGGGAAAAATAATATTGGAGCCTAAAATAGTCACATAAATAAGAACCCAACAACTATGGAATCAATCAATTTCATAGTATCCCATTAAGTGGAATAATTTACCCGTAGAAGATTCCACATGGGAGGATGATAATTTTATACAGAAGCATCCAGAACTACTCAAGCATCGAGGACAACACATTTTTGAAGGAGAGGGGCATGTTAGATCCCTATAATACTAGTGTACCTCCCTTATTGTTATTGTTACTGTAGCCCCCTTATTGTTATTATTGTTCCCATGTAGCCCCCATATTGTTATTTTTGTGCCCCATAAAATCCCACTATTGTTATTGTTGTGCCCTTACACTATTATTGTTATGTAGGTTTTGATTATATTGTGACCCATTAGATGCCTCTATATGTAAAGGAGGTATTTTCATTTGTATCATCTGAAAATTGTTCATTTATGTGATGTAAATGAGGTTTCCCTCTCGAAGAGGCTATTTTTCAAGTCGTTGATCTATCTTTTCTTCTAATTTGTGAGCTGGTTGCATAACATTGAGAGGTCACAGGTTTAATTCTCTTGACACTCTCGGGGCCAGGTTCCATTGTTGAGCTAGCAGGAAGTGATCCTTTCAGGTAGATATGCCTGGTACAAATATACCATGGACATAGTAGTCACTGATCTCTGGGGACCTTGAGCCACATAGAAAGAAAAAAATATGCCTAGTTGTAAGTTGCTAACTCCTATTGCATAGTGTAAACTAAAAAATGTTATATTTGCAACTATTTCAATGTTATCCACCAATTCTAATAGCACTCTATAAATTTAGTTGACTTCCATATGTACAACACTATGATTGATATGGTTTATTAGCTAACTCTTGAAATATGTAACTAGGTTCGGTATTCATAATAACATATGTAATCATGATTTTATGTATTTAACGAAAAGAGAAAAAATAAACTTATTATTTTTATTCTTTAGGCATGGGTTTGATGCTCAAGGGAGATATAATTTTAGTTCAATTAACCATTGATTGCTTCTATACTTTGTCATCAAGTTTACAAGAAAATTGAGTCATTGTTAGGTATGAAAGATCCTTTTGGGCATGTTACATATTGTAAATAAAAAATTATTTGAGTCAAAAGTGAGTCAAAAGATCCTCTAAAACCTCATCATTGTGCAAAGATCAAGTTGGCCTACTTGAAGGGACAAGTACTCGGCCTAAAAATAACAATTTGTAACCCTCAAAAACATATAAATAAGAAGGAACTCGACCTCATTTGGACATACTCACAAGAAATTTCGATCTCCTCAAGATAGAAGCTGGAAAAGGATGATGAAGAAGAAGAATAAGAAGATCAAAGTTTTGGCTCTCTCTCTCTCTCTCTCTCTCTCTCTCTCTCTCTCTCTCTCTCTCTCTCTCTCTCTTGTTAGGGTTTCTACAGTTACTGGGTAAGACAAAATTTTGAAACTGCCTCAAAGTTGTGAAGTTGCAATGAAGCTGTGAAGCTGCATCAAAGTTGTGAATATGCATCAAAACTGTGAAGCTATATCAAATATTTGAAGCTACATAAAAGTTGTGAACTTGCATCCAAGTTTCGAAGATGCATAAAAGTTGTGAAGCCACAGCTTGGTCGAAGCTTTGAAAGGTCGAAACTGTGAATCTGTTGGAGAGGTTGAAGTTTCAATAGAATCTACTCGTCAAAGTTGCAGAAGAATTTGTTGGGTCAGAAAAATTTTCTTGAGGTCGACATTGCAGTAGTTTCTAAGGAACTACTAGAAGGAAAGCTCATTCAAGGACTTGGTCTTGGAGGGTATTTCTTAAGGATCATAGGTCTTGGAATTTATTAATTGAAGATTCTATAAGAAGAAAATAATTCTATGGTTTTTACTCTTAAGTGGATAGGTTTTTTCCCTAGTTGATAGCCTATATCTTGTCTCCTTTTTGTCTCATTCTTCTTTATGGTGTGGTAGTTGTTTGATGAAAAGAACGCACACATAATTAAGGTGAAAAATAATCTAATCAAGATAAAAAAAAAAAAAAAATACATCACAATTAGTTATCAAAGTAAGAGAAATCACATAATCTAGTTGCCGCTATATTTCTCAATGCTAACCATATTTTGTTTTAGCTATAGAGGTCCCCAATAACCCAAACAAGTTAATTTTAAGTTGTAGCTATTAATAAAATATGGCTTGTGGGTGAGTAGGTTGTAACATACCTTTTATCTGACTACATATTGGCGTGACTAATTATAGGTAGATGTCTCAAAAACCACATGAAAGCTCCATTGCAAATTGGGGATATATCAAAGGTCCATTCAAAATTCAAGCAAGAAAAACATCCAATGATTGATTAAGGGAAGAATTGAGCTATGGAAGTTAAACACATTGGGCATGAACATGGGACATAGGATCACCCAACTAGATTCAATATACATTTAAACATACATAACCAAAATGTATGCCCAATAAAAAATTCAATATACTTTAGGTAAGAGAGAGTATTGTCATAACACAGTTTTCATAGTAAAATTATAGATCCACAAAATTAAGCCATTTAACATCAAAAAAACACATGATAGACACACAGATATTACCTAGAAACCTAAATAGGAAAACCAACATTTGATGGGGATTTTAATATAGTCATGAAATTGTTACAAATGGTGAGATATTACTCTCAACATATTTTGGCGCATTATTTCTCACAAGAAATGTCTTACAAACCACTACAAGTGAGGGAAATCCTTCACTCTTCATGGACATGCTAAATGTTTCCCTTTCATCACATCTTCAAGCAATTTATTCTTCTTGAGTCCTCATACTCCTAAAAATTATTTTCCTCCCTTTCTCTCTTAGTTGTCTTTGCATCAAACAAAATTCTGTGTTATAGGGTTGTGTTTGATTTCCAGCAAGATAATGTATTTCACCTTCCTAAGGCCTTAGTGATATGACCCATTTAATTTAAATTTGGCTAAATTTTGTTTTTTAATATAAATTTTAGTATGAGGAAGTATGCCAAATCCATTTTGAATCAAATTCACCTAATCTCAATGATTTTGCAAAATATGCTTGAATCCCTTGAGTATGATAGTTTCTTATGTGTGATGCGACTAAACAAAAAGAAAAACTTAAGAAAGTGAAAAGGTATTTTGAAGCTTTTGAAAATTGATGTCATTTATATGCCATTTTTGTGGTTGCAACTGAAGATGTGCTCTGCAACCTTTGAATCTTGATGTCATTTATATTTTATTTTTGTGGTTGTAGATGGTATAAAACATGCACAACTTTTGTTAAATCTAAAAAAAACAATAATGGATACTTTATGTCCTTTGTTAGGTGATGTATAGAGACATAAATATTGTTTCATGTCATCTTCTTCTTTTATTATTAGTATTATTTGATGATGTTTTTTATATAATGTATGAAATATAAAATGGAACATAATCTTTAAAATTTCAAATGTACAAATTAAAAACTAGGTTTTTTTTTGTCTCTTTTTTTAATAAATTAAGTAAATAAATAAGAAATAAAAAAGGTAAAAGTAAAAGAGATAAAATCAAGATCAGCGTATGAAATAAATCTATTAGTGATCAATCTTTAAAGGTTACATCCATGGCCTCAAATGTGAAATCATGGGAAGTTAAAACTTAATTCAATACAATATTATTAGGACCATATAGAATTGAATAGAAACAATGCATAAAAGAAAATTTTCATCTCAACCTAGAGTTTATCTAGAATTCATGAAATTGAAAGGAAAAACCAAATAGGGTGACTACATGATTAGAAGAAAATATTTCCTGATTTAAGGTTAAGGTAAAAGTGGAATTTAAAAAGTGATTGGAAAATACTAACTCATCACCTAGATTAATTATTAAGTAGTCATTCTAATCCCATGAGACTTTGTCCAAGTATTGATTCTTCTTGAAGTGCCTTCTTTTTGTTCATAAATGTGTTGAGGGTGTTAGCCACCTATAAAAATTTGTTATACCAAACGGTGGCTAAATAATTTTTTGAGCCTTCAAGGAACAAATTTTATTACAAAAAGTGTTGGTTCTTGGAGACTTTTGAAGGCCTCATGCCTATGTCCTAAATCTTCCTTACTATGCCTATTATACCCCAGAAATTTTGCTAATTTCTAAAAGAGGATACTGTTGCAAGCACCATTTTCCCCCTTCCTTCCACCTCCAAAACTAACCTCATTTTTATCCCTCCATTTCCCATGAAAATCCCTCATTTTCATGCTTTTCCCCTTTCCCTTCATCAAAACCCCTTTGATAAGGTTTAAGACCCCTTCTTGCCTTATCGAAACTCTCAAATTCCTTTGAAAATCATTGAAAATCTATAAAAAACACATTTTTTATAGATTATAGACTTAAGCCCCCTTGGGCTAAGTCTTTAACCATCCCCCTCCACCCGTCTTGGTGCTAGAACCGAGCGCCAGCCTTCCAAGTGCTTATTGCATTGCCCAATTGCAATTAACCCTTCATCCATTAACCCCCCCCGGTCATATGGCTTTCCATATAGACCATGGCCCCACAGACGGGCGCGGAACCCTATTTGAAATTTAATCTCTCCCCCCGAAGTTTAAACCTTAGTTTTATATAAATTTGTCGGTTTTATTATATAATAAATTTTTCGTCGGTGTAAAGGTCCTAATTGCTCTCCACCTTTGATTTGATTCGTAGATCGACAGCTCGCAATCCATAGCCCTGGTGTTCCCTGCCAACCACTCACTATTGAAAAAACCGGGGGGAATCCATCACACCGCTTTCAAGCGCAGGGCGGTTTTTTCCTGATCGGCAGTGATTCCATTCACCGCCCGATGCATGGCCTTGAGCACTGTTCAAAATACCACCCTCATCGCGTGTTAAAGGTCAGATGTGGAGTGGGCGCGATATTGATGCGCGCCGTCCGATCTGAGGCTGCTCATCGGACGGTAGTCGCTCTTCGAAGATGCCCATGCGATAACTTGGGGTACAGCACAGTGTTAAAAGCATCTCCGTCGTCGATCTGATTTGTACATCGATGGCCCAAAATTCATCACCCTAATTCCTCATCCAGTCAACATTTTCGGACCCGGGAGTTTTATTCATCTGGATTTTATTGAAACTTTGATGTCCGGGCATTTTCCTAAGGTTTATTGGCACCTGTTCTCTGCTTTTGATCGCATGGGCCGCTATCATCCGACATCCCATGATCGTCCTGAACCTCAAACATGATCTTTGACCATTTTTTGCCGAAAAAAAGGTGTTAAACCTTTGTTCCATTTTTATTTTATTTTTCTAAATAATGTGACCCCTTCACATTGTTTAGTCACCCTCGCTCCCCAATTTAATTTCCTCCCCTGATCTCCTTTGACCTCCTCTAATCAATCTCGACCGTTGGATGATGCCATCCAATGGCCACGCTCTCTCCACGTGGCTTCTGAAGTAGTAAAATTATACATGCAGGATTTTATAACATTATTTGTATTTTGCAAGGTTCCAATGGTTTTTTCCGCTGTGTCTGAAGAAAATTTAAAGGCAGAAGGTGACGATCCTCCTGCCTTCGATTCATTAAAGAAAATCATTAGCAGGGTTTAAAATTCACGTTTCATCAGTGTTTCTTGAGGCATTGATGCCATATCACCCCTGCGCAGCACTATACACCGACAAAACACAGCAAGTCAATCACAAATCAAAGGATATCAATGTCGAACACAACACGCACCAGCATGGAAGATTGAAGATAGTTTTATGAGGATTACGACCAAAAAATGATTATCAAAAGCCTAATTCTCCCAATTAAGACACAATTAAACAAAAATCATAGAGGTTCATCAAACAGAAAGTCTCCACTGCCATAGCTGAGGCAAATTGATTCCTCCCAACTACCACGTTGCCACCTGTGCCTCAAAGCATTCATATCAGAAGCCGAAGTTATTGATCAAGACTAGATGTTTGCCTCACAATGCAGCCAAAGGATAAATTCTGCAGATAAAATTAATGAAAAAATATCAGCAGAGTTACTTTGACATTATACAGAGCCTCAAAGGTCAAAAAGAGCTCCCACTGAGCTTAAATCTTAATGTAAATTATTTAATATAGAGGACACCTATGTAAGCTTCTTCATTGAGCCCCCCAAAGCCCAGAAGCCATTAAGACTGTATTAATTATATTTGGAGATCTTTATTAGATCTCACCTCCTCATTCTTCTATAAATACTTCTATAGAAGATGAGAAGTTGGTTGGTTGATCACTAGTTGTAATACTGAAACTCTCTGAAATAGTACATAGTTTGCTGAAGTTAAAGAACAAATTGAAGTATTGGAAGTCTTGATGATGTTGTTGCATGCCTACTCCTAAGAAGGCTCTATCATTGGATCCATGAGCTTGGCTGTTGGTGAAGTATTATGAAACTGTTTAATGTTTTCTCCTGTTTTCATTCTGTTCCATAATTTCGTACTACAGTAGGTTGAAATTTTTAGGCTAAGAAATGACTCGTGGAAGCACCTTAGACCTGTTCATCCTTCACCGTTTCATGTTTTCTTTTGCTGAGGTATTTTAGAGTCTTTAATCTCTCTCTTTAGTCCTCATGCTTGTTTATTTCTATGATAGTTTGAATAAGATGGTTTCAACATGATTTATGGTTCTCCCTGCTTGTCTGCTGCCACTTAAAAGGTTGTTATTGAAGTCTCCCTTTGAAGTATTTCTGTTTACAGTAAGCCAAGGAGGTCTGTTCTGATCTTGCCCTTTGTCCTTACTTAAACAGTTGTCTTAAAGGCCTTTATAGTTGTAATCATAGATGTGTTAGGTGCTCCCTCTTCTATGACTGCAATTATCAGTGAATCTTTTATGTTTTCTAAGTCATTTGAAATAAAATATTTGAGGAAATAGGGTGTTCCCCGAATCTTAGATTTCATTTTAAAAAAATAATTGAAATCATTATTTTCTTAAGGGTGTGATTTGTAGAATTTATGGTTAGCCCTATCTACCAAATAGCTCTTTATTGTTCAAGTTGTGCTTTCAAATTCCCTTTGTTTGAGAATTAAACTTCTCTTTCCAAATCATTGATGTCCATCTCATTCCAAAAACCAAAGGATCCTGTGGCCAAGTTAGATTTTCCCTCTGATATACCATATCCATTGATGAGTATGTTATGACCTCTTCTTGACTCCATTGCCCAATGAACCAGATGTTTCTCCTTTCTATATATCTTTCCTAGACCTTTCATGTTATGTTGTATCAATTCAACCAAAAAAATAAACAAACACCTACACTTAATAACTATTCTAAAACCAATACTCAAAGCACACAAGATAAACCTTTTCAAACAAACGTTTGAGAGATCCCTCTCTGAGAACAGGAGGACTAGATCCTAGAACTCTAAAGATTGGTTCTGATGCTGCCTTGTCTTTTGATTTGCCAATCCATCAAAACACGGGAGACCAACATAATGGCAATCACGGTGGGACACTTATAAGTTAGTGACAATATAAGTACCCCTTAGGACTCCAGAAATCCCTTATTTTCAAAGACTATGCAGTGATTATCAGCCACCTCATCACCACCAACATAATGGCGATCACGGTGGGACCCTGAGTAAAATCTTCAAAATTAAAACACTCACTATCCAGTATAACATAAGTAACCTTCTTCAAGCACTACCTAACAAAGTGGTAATCATGATAGGAATTAATTGAATCAGTGGCAAACTAATTAGCCCTTAGGATTCTCATTGAACCTTATCAAACCTTGAAGGAATCAGTTACCAAGACATAAGAGTGAACTTTGTATGATTAAACACCTTAGCTAAGTGTTAAATCAGATTTAGGACACTCTCTTAACCTGTAAGACCAAAATAACTTAGAAAAACCCAAAACATTTCAGTTTGGCTTCATAATAAACATGGTGGTGGGACCATCCAATATTTTACCTTCATAAAAGCTAAAAAATTTCCACCTGGCGACTCCACTAGCCCCAGTAGGCCTATTACTGATCTAGGTTCCCAGATCTCTTTAGGACTGTGTTAACCATCCTTGAAGAAGTTTAGAAGCCTAGTCCCATACTAGATAATACATCATGAGAGGTGAAGCTTCCAGAAACAGTCCCTAAAAATCTCAACCTCTCTCATTTTTAAAAAAACAGTCTGGCTTCACATAGGATCAACACTAGATCCCACCCAGACCCAAATCCTCCTTTAATCGTTGACAATCCTGAGAGAATTCTGTGGTAGACTTCTAACTCTAGAAAATCAACTGCTAATAGGAGCCTCTTAAGAACAAATTATGTCCCTGAAAAACCTTATTGTCTTAGAGGATTCACACTTTGATTTACATCATACAAAGAACATCTTTAGAACCAGATCTCAAGGTGATTTCAACCAAACTGATCTTGACATTGCAGAATTGCAACAAAGCCTCAGTAGAGAAGCCTCACCTTCCACTCCTCTTGACTCCCAGCTTCTTCATCACTTTAGTCTTTTCCATAACAACTCTGTGTTGGCAATATGATGCAGAGTGTTGTCCTTGATGGCAACCCACTGAATGAAGATGAAGACATGAGATTGTTGGCATGTGTTGTCCTTGATGGCAAACCACCTGATGAAGTTATTCTTGACCTGTTGGACTTGGTAAATGATGTAAATCTGATATGAAGTGATGTTTGTTAGCAATATGATGCTGAATGTTGTCCTTGAATGGCAACCCACTTGATGAAGATGATGGCAACTTACTTGATGAAGTTGTGCTTGATAGAATATGTTCTTGATGAAGAAAATCTGATGTATCTACAGTGTGTACAGAAGGAAATGAAGAAAGGAATTTCAGCATGTGTTAAATCTTGATGAAAAGAGTATGTCTCTAGGCATACGCGGATTTTCCTAGGGGAAGTCGCATATGCACGCGGTTAAGTTCGTGCCAAGTCGCGTATGGGCAAAAGCGCTCAAAAAGTGCAAAACCAGGGGTAACCAGCATGGTATTGACCCATTGTATTGGGTAATGATTCGTCTAAATGACCCCGTCCAGGAATACCATCGGAAGTAATGTAATTTTGGGCTCATGGTATTGTTTTGGCTCATGGTATTGAAAAAGGGGCTCATGGTATTGAAAAAGGGTAAACCTATATAAGGAGAAGAAATTCATTGTGCAAATCAGGAGAGTGGGTGCAAGATGTCTGAGCTTGAATGAATACTTCTCTCTGAAGTATATATCTGAATGGAAAGGGTTATAGTTGAATGATAGATCTGAATGCATGAGGCACCAATGAAGAAAATGATGAAGAAGGGGATCTAGATCTGAAATGTATTTGTATCTACTAGATATGTTTATGGAGTGATTAGATCTGTGATGAGGCGAACATCTGTTTGAAGGAAAGGGTAAAATCTGTGTGATGTATCTATTCTGAAGATTTGCAATGACCTAAAATGTCTGAAGAACCATACGCTAGTTCGCCGCAGAGGAAGCGCGTATATACGCGGCTTTGCTGAAGAAAAAGCGCGTATGCGCAGTGAAGTTTATGTGCAGATGGATACGCTGGTTTATGTGGACGGAAGTGCGTATATACGCGACATCAGTGAAATAAAAGCGCGTATGCAAACTAGGGTTTGATGAAGTATGGGGTATGAAAGGTCTGATCTGATTTGCTGTGTTTTAGCTATCTGTTGTTGATGTTTGACTGTGCTTAAATGTGTGGAGAGGGTCCAGCCTGAAAATATGATGAAACATGGCCTGCAAGTTGTGTTCTATTGAAGTTGTTGGATCCAGTGTGAAAATTGATGAAACGTGGTCCAAGGTGGTGCTGAGGGTTGTAGCCTTCAGTCAGGGGGTCGTAGCTCCCTTCCAGGTGAGGCTGGTAAACGAGAGCAGGGGGTCGTAGCTCCCTTCTAGGTGAGGCTGGTAAACGAGATCAGGGGGTCGTAGCTCCCTTCCAGGAGAGGCTGGTAAATGAGTCAGGGGGTTGGAGCTCCCTTCCAGGAGAGGCTGGTAAACGAGCACAGGTGCCCGCGTCGGTAGGAGTCCGCACCAAAGACATATGTTGTATGTTTTCCTTATAATAAATATTGAAGACAGAGACGACGACAATAGTGGTTTTCTCTCGAATTGGGTTTCCACCTTAAATCATGGTGTTCATGTGTGTTGCTTATGTGTGATGGTTATTCTCAAGTAGCCATTACACATGTTTACTGTTAACTTAACATCAGATGATTGAATAGTGCAAAGAACTAAGCTAATAAATATCTGCATATTTAGATCTCTGCTAATACGCGAGTTATATGAAGGATATCCGCGTATATACACGGGTTTACTAAAGTAAAGTAGCATATGGGTTTTAGAGAGTGAAAAAGTAAAAAGTTTTGAATATGCTGTAAATACTGATTCAACCCCCCCCCCTCTCAGTATTTTTCCCAACACTCTGCTCAAAATCAGTTTGTTGGCCCAAGTATTTCTTCCACTCCAATTCATACTACCATTGTTCAAAACACTCCATTCCAGCCCACTTTCACTTCTGTAAATCCACCTCTTGTAAATCCACCCCTATTTCCAGCCATGGAAACATGGTATGCCCCATTAGTGTTACCACAACCTCTACTTCCCTTACCAAATGATTACCAATCTAAAATTCCTCATTTCACTGGAAAAGAGTATACAACAGCTCAACATCATGTAGATAGGATGGAAGATGCATTTGATTTCATGGAAATCGAAGAGGAAACTGTGAAGATGAGGATCTTTGCCCAAATTTTAGGAGGAGATGTAAAGAAATGGTTTAAAAACTTACCTCCTAATAGTATAAATGATCTCCTTGCCTTGCATCAAACATTCATCAACAAATGGGAACTCAAAAAGAATCCTCTCCAAATACTAGCAGAGTATAGCAGCCTCAAGAGAAATCAAGGGGAGAGTGTTCATGATTACTCCACTAGATTCAATAGTGTTTACAATGCTCTTCCACCTCACATGAAACCTCCTCAAGGCACGACCTTAGTAAGATATACTGAAGGCCTTGATGCTGACATGATGTATCAGTTAAGGGATATGGATTACTTAACCTTAGAAGACATGGATAAATGAGCTGTGAGCGTAGAAGAAAACATAATTGAGAAAATAAATAGGTTGAGATTAGAGAAGATGGTAACTTATAAAGATGACCTAATACCCTCAACCTCAACTTCTGACACAAAAATTGACAACCTAGTGAAGGTGATGGAGAGGACGCTTGAAAAGATCAACTTAAATGATAGAGTGCCACCAAGAGAACCTCAAAATAACCAAAATAGAAATAGAAATTAGAATTATAGAAGAGAAAACAATTAAGATAAGCCAAAATAAAGTGACCAATAGATTAGACATCCCTTCCAACAGAACTATGTAGATCAATATGAGGAAGATAGAGAGATGGAAAGGTTGGGAGAATCTCATGTAAACTTGATTGGATCAGACAATGGGGATGATGTTTTCCTCACCGAAGAAGAACAAGGGTTTTTATCTGATCATCGTACAAACACCTATGAAGATTATAATGACTATAGATTGGGGTTTGAAAATGCAATCATGGAGGTGCATGAACAATACGATCTTAGGAACAAAGGGAATGTAGACAACTTAAAGGATAGGAACACTAATACTACTGTCAAGAAAAACATAGAAACTCAGCCCAAAAAGACAGCAAAAAAAACCAACATTTTGACCAAGAAACCAGACATAAACAAAGACAAAAGTGTCCAGCAAGATGTTGAACAAAGTACCCCTAGCACTTCAGCTAGTGGTCCTAATAAAAATGTCCCAATTACCAGTCCAAACAAGGTTCAGCACATAAAAAGTGCTGAAAAGAATTCAATTGAAAAGCCAGATGTAAATATGAACAAGTCAATTGTTCCTTTCAGCCTTGAGAGAGAGATCGCCAAGATAAAAATTACCATCCCCCTAGCTAAACTAGTAACCCAAGAGGTGTAAAAAAACCAAGTTTTGAAAGCTTTGAACTTAGGAAATGATACTGACACCTTAAACTTGACAGATGACAAACCTGAGTTGTTGTTTGGTCCAGAAGTTGAAGGAAAATACCAAGAAGGGGTTGTCGCTCCCTTCTATGTTAGCTTGAACATACACGAGAAAATTTTACACAATGCCATGTTAGATTCAGGAGCTTCACACAATCTAATGCCCAAGGTGGTAATGGAAAGCTTAGGCTTAGAGATTACTGAACCATACAAAGACTTGTATTCCTTTGACTCAAGCAGAGTCAAATGTTTGGGTTTTATCAAAGATTTGTGTGTTAACTTATCCCAAATCCCTGCTAAGAGTTTAGTCATGGACATAGTTGTAGCTGAAATTCCCCCTAAGTATGGAATGCTCTTATCAAGATCTTGGGGAGCCAAACTTTAGGGAAGCCTTCAAATGGACATGTCTTAAGACACCATCCCTGTTTTTAACCAAAACAGAAGACTATACAAGGAATCTCACATGAAGTACATGGTCAGCAACATAGACAAACCAAACAACTCTCCAATCTATTCTATTCAATCGAGTTTAGATTCCTTTATCTTATGTAATGAAGATGAAATCACTCAACAACATAAGGAAAACATTGACCCATTCAGTTCAACAGAACAATCAAATCTTACCTCGCATCAAATGCAAAACATTGAAAATCAACAGCAACGAGAGAATGAAAATAAGGATGACATACTTTGGAAAATAAAATTTGATGGATCTTGTAATAAAACAAGTGCAGGAGCAGGTGTGTGGATTCAAAATACAAATCAGAGTTTTTCATATAAATTGGATTTCCCATGCACTAACAATATTGTTGAGTATGAAGCACTTCTCCTAGGCTTACAATTGCTTAAACAGTTAGAAGCCCAGAGGATATCAATCTTAGGAGATTCTAAACTTATCATAAGACAAATCAAAGGAGAATACTCAGCCAGAAATCCAAGGCTTAGGTAATATTGCAACGCTACCCTTGATCTATTGAAAACCTTTCAAAATTATGAACTTGTTTTCATCCCTAGAGCATTGAATCATCTAGCAAATGAACTGGCTTTCAATGCCAGCAATTGTCAAATACCTGAGATAAATCAACAACTTAGCATAAAGGTAAAACATAGGCTTGCTGTGCCTAATAACGAAGATCACTAGCAATTGTTTGATTCTGAAAAACACATAGATGATTTCTTAAGATCAGAAAATGATTTCAGCATACCAATATCAGAAACCAGCCATAAGAAAAATTGCTTGTATATTGAACAAATCCCAGAAGCTAAAATGACATATACTGCTGATATAAATCATTATGAGAATCCTTTTGAAGCAGAGACAATTGACCACATAGGCCAAGAAGACCTGGAAGTTTTATAATGCAAAAATGATAAAATTCCAAGAGGTCTCACACCTTTAGAACATCTTTTTGATTTTAACAATGTAGCCAAAGAACCGAGAATGGAGCCTATGGAAACAAATGTAGAAGAGCATAACCTAGGCAGCCTAGCATAACCCAAGATGATCAAACTATCCAGCACTCTCCCAACTCACATAAAAATGCAGTACATAGAGATGTTCAAAGAGTTTAAAGATGTTTTTGCTTGGGGATACAAGGACCTAAAATCATATGATACCAGCATCATCCAGCATAAAATCCCTTTGAAGGAAAATCAAAAGCCTTTTAAACAAAAAATAAGGATAATAAACCCTGTTTTATTACCTTTAGTTAAGGCAGAGATTGAAAAGATGCATGTTGTTGGGATCATTGTACCAATTAGATATTCATAGTGGGTATCAAACTTAGTTTCTGTTAGAAAGAAGACAGGGGAAATTAGGCTCTGTATTGACTTCAGAAATTTAAACAGAGCCTCTCTAAAAGACAACTACCCCTTACCTAAAATGGGCCATATACTTCAAAGGGTAGTTGGGTCCAAAAGAATATCCCTCTTAGATGGGTTCTCAGGTTACAACCAGGTGTTAGTGCTCCCAAGTGATCAAATCAAAACTACTTTAACTACACCTTGGGGCACCTTTATGTATGTCAAAATGCCTTTCAGATTAATGAATGCAGGGGCCACCTTCCAAAGGGCCATGGACATAGCCTTTTCTAAAGATATTGGCTATTTCATAATCATTTACCTTGATGACATAACTGTTTTCTCAAAAACTGATGAAGAACATTTGATTCACTTAAGAAAAGTTTTTGAGAAGTGTAGGAAATTTGGCTTGTCATTGAATCCCAAGAAGACACTCTTTGGTCTCCAAGAAGGTAAAATTCTTCACCATATAATTTTGGAAGAAGGAATCAAAATAGACCCTACAAGGATAGATGGCATATTGTAAATCAGCCATCCAAGAAGCCTCAAAGAATTACAATCTTTCATTAGAAAGATTAATTTTCTGAGGAGGTTCATCCCCAACCTTGCTGAGCTATTAAAAAACATTACAAACATGCTTAAGAAATATGTCGGTATAAAATGGACTTTACCAGCTAAACAATCATTCGAACTGGTCAAACAAGCTCTTACTCAAACACCAATCCTGATTAGTCCGGATTTTACCAAAGACTTTTACATCTTTTCTTTTGCATCTGAGCATACAATAGCTACAGTATTACTTCAAAAGAATGACTTGGGGCAAGAACAGCCAATATATTTCTTTAGTAGGGCCTTAAGAGATGCTCCTCTTAAATATAACATCATGGAGAAGCAAGCCTTAGCATTAGTGAAAGCATTAAAAGACTTTAGGGTCTATATTTTACACTCTCACATAATTGCTTTTGTTCCACATAATTTTTTCAAGGAGATTCTAAGTCAAGACCCTGATGGTAAAAGGGGAAAACGGATTGCAACTATTCTTGAGTATGACTTAGAAATCAGGCCCACCAAGTTAGTTAAAGGGCAAGGATTAGCAAAACTTATGGCTGAGTCTAACTTCCAAGCACTAGACATGAATATGGTAGATGTGTTGGAAGAAATAGAAGAATCTACTACTCCTTTTATTGAAGAAACATTTCTAAATTCTCCTTGGTATGTTGACATTATTTATGTGCTTTTATATTTAAATGCCCATCCTTCTCTGTCTAAAACTAAAGCTAGATTTTTGAAAAAAAAAGCTTTGAGTTTTTGCATCTTAGATGGGGTATTATATTGGAAAAATGCTGTTGGAATTTTGCTTAAATGTTTACTTGAAGATGATGCAAGAAAAATCATGCATGAGTTGCATGACGGAGAATGTGGAGGACACCTCTACTGGAAGGCCACATCGAACAAAATTCTTAGATCTGGTTACTATTGGCCTACCCTTTTCCCAGACACTCAGAAGTTGGTCATGTCTTGCCATAAGTGTCAAATCTTTGATGGCAAAAGAAAACTCCTTCCCTTACCCTTACATCACATTAGAGTTGAGGCACCTTTTCAACAATGGGGTTTAGACTTCATTGGGGAAATTCACCCATCCTCCTCAGCTCAACATAAGTGGATCCTCATAGCCACTAACTTCTTTACCAGATGGATAGAAGATATACCTTCCAGAAATGCTAATGACTCTGTCATTATCAAGTTCCTTGAAACAAATATCCTATCCAGATTTGGTTGTCCCAGAAAAATCATAACAGACAATGCTGCTACTTTTAAATCTAAAAATATGGTTGATTTCTATTACAAATACCACATAACCTTGGGCCATTCCAATGCTTACTATCCCCAAGGAAATGGATTAGCTAAATCTTCCAACAAGATTCTCATCAATATCATCAAAAAATTGTTGGAAAAAAATCAGAAATCATGGAACAGTAAACTAGTTCATGCCTTATGGGTTGATAGGTTAACTACAAATAAGTCAATAAATATGTCCCCCTATCAACTAGTATATGGCATGGATGCAGTCTTTCCCACATCATTATGAGTGCCAGTCATGAAGCTCTTTCAAGAAGTGCAGGTTGAAGAGAATGATATGCAGAGAAGAATCAACCAAACAATCCATTTACAGCAGACCAGAGAAGAAGTTTATGAGAGAACATAGTTGGTCCAAAAAAATATGAAGAAGCTTTTTGATAAGAGAACTAAGGTGGACAATTTCCAAGCTGGAAATGTTGTTCTTAAGTGGGATTCAAGGAGCGAAGAGAAGGGAAAACGTGGCAAGTTTTAGAACTTGTGGAAAGGTCCCTATATTTTTCATGTTGAAAGGGGTCACAATGCATTTTTCTTGAAAGAATTGAATGGAGAAGATCTGTATGGAGGTCATGTCAATGGCAGAATTCTCAAGCATTACTTCTACCAAGAATCATAAGTTTCAAAGCATTCTATTTTTTCATTGTAAATATCATAGTCTGAACATTGCATTCAAAGTTATGAAAATAAAAAGTACAAAAACAGAGAAAGAAAGAAAAGAGGGCAGATTGTAAAAAACAATAAAGGTATAGCCCCATACCAAAAAAGAGAAACAAATCTGAAAGTGTGCAAGCTTAAATGCCACTCCTGAAGAACACACTTCTAGTTAGTCAAACATCCAAATCTTGACTAATTAGTTTTAAATTTTCTGTTGATAGGACAGTGAATTCGATTTGCAAAACTATTTAATCTTGGCTTATCCGTAGATAGTTTAGGATAGAAATTAAAGGTTCAAACATGCTCAAAATCTGAACCTAAGTTTCAAAGAGAAAATGACTCAAATCTGTTTTAAATTCTGAGTCAAAGGATGTAAAATCTGGTTCTGAACAGCTTAAAATCTAAACCAGTTAACAAAGGAAAAACAACTCAAGTAAGAGTCAAAACAAAGCTACAGAAAAGAGGAAGGAAATGCTTTCAAATTTCAGATCTCAAGCCTTCCATCTTTGTTTTAAAAGTTTTGTGCAAAATAATGTCTATGTGCAGCTTATTTTTATGCCATAGACCAACATCAAGTTAGACTGTTCAATCCTGACTTGAATGCTTTTTAAATTTCTGTTGTAGAATTTAGAGAATAAAGCATGTTGGACAGTTTAATCCCAACAGACAGTAGATTAGGTAGAGAATCATATGGGCTCAACTGTTTAATCTAAGTCCATGGAGAAATAAGGAGTAGAAATAGATTAGATTTCCTGCTTTCAAAAGAATGAAATGTTGTGAAAGAGTTTGCCAATCCAAGTGCACTCTAAGGAAGAAAAATGTTAGATCAGTAGGATTGGGTAGGTAGAAAGATTGTATTGATAAAGCTCCATTGTTGATCCATGAATGCTAATATGTTTCAGAGCATAAGAAGATCATCCACAGAAAGAAAGGCAGCCCAATGGATGAGGCAACTGATTAGCCTCCCAGAGAAGACAAGCTTGAAATTCTTGATGCCTTCAAGAAGGCACCATCCCCAAGTGGAGCCACTGTTAGCCACCTATAAAAAATTTTTATACCAAACAGTGGCTAAATCATTTTTTGAGCCTTCAAGAAACAAATTTTATTACAAAAAGTGTTGGCTCTTGAATACTTTTGAAGGCCTCATGCCTCTGTCCTAAATCTTCCTTACTATGCCTATTATACCCTAGAAATTTTGCTGATTTCCAAAAGGGGATACTGCTGCAAGCACCATTTTCCCCCTTCCTTCCACCTCCAAAACTAACCTCATTTTTATCCATCCATTTCCCATGAAAATCCCTCATTTTCATTCTTTTCCCCTTTCCCTTCATCAAAACCCCTTTGATAAGGTTTAATACTCCTTCTTGCCTTATCAAAACCCTCAAATTCCTTTGAAAATCATTGAAAATCTATAAAAATCACATTTTTTATAGATTATAGACTTCAGCCCCCTTGGGATAAGTCTTTAACCCTCCCCCTCCACGCGTCTTGGTGCTAGAATCGAGCGCCAGCCTTCCAAGTGCTTATCGCATTGCCCGATTGCAATTAGCCCTTCATCCCTTAACCCCCCGGGTCATATGGCTTTCCATATAGACCATGGCCCCACAGACGGGTGCTAAACCTTATTTGAAATTTAATCTCTCGCCCAAAAATTTAAACCTTAGTTTTATATAAATTTTTCGGTTTTATTATATAATAAAGTTTCTGCTGGTGTAAAGGTCCTAATTGCTCTCCACCGTCGATCTGACCCGTAGATCGACGGTGCGCAATCCATCGCCCCAGTGGTCCCCGCCAACCACTCACTATTGCAAAAACCAAGCAGAATCCATAGCACTGCTTTCAAGCAGAGGGTGGTTTTTTCTTGATCAGCAGCAATTCCATTCACCGCCCGATGCATGGCCTTGAGCACTGTTCGAAATACCTCCCTCATCGCGCGTTAAAGGTTGGATGTGGAGTGGGCGTAATATTGATGCGCGTCGTCCAATCTGAGGCCGCTCATCGGACGGTAGTCGCTCTCCAAAGATGCCCGTGCGATAACTCGGGGTACGGCACAGTGTTAAAAGTATCTCCTTCGTCGATCTGATCTGCAGATCGACAGCCCAAAATTCATCACCCTAATTCCTCGTCCAGTCAACATTTCCGGACCCGGTATTTTTATTCATCTGGATTTTATTGAAAATTTGATGTCTGGGCATTTTCCTAAGGTTTATTGGTGCATGTTCTCCGTCGTTGATCTCATGGGCCGCTCTCATCTGACGGCCCACGATCGTCCCGAACCCCGAACATGATCTTCGACCATTTTTCACCGAAACAAAGGTGTTAAACCTTCGTTCCATTTTTTATTTTATTTTTCTAAATAATGTGACCCCTTCACGTTGTTTAGTCACCCTCGCTCCCGACCGTTGATCTCTGCATGATCAATGGTTCCGATTTAATTTCCTCCCCCGCTCTCCTTTGACCTCCTCTAATCAATCTCGACCGTTGGAAGATGCCATCCAACGACCACGCTCTCTCCACGCGCCTTATGAAGCAGTAAACTTATACATGCAGGATTTTATAACATTATTTGTATTTTGCAGGGTTCCAATGGTTTTTTCCGCTGTGTGTGAAGAAAATTTAAAGGCAGAGGGTGACGATCCTCCCGCCTTTGATTCATCAAATAAAATCATTCGCATGGTTTAAAATTCACGTTTCATCGGTGTTTCATGAGGCATTGATGCCATATCACCCCTGCACAACACTGTACCAAAACACAGCAAGTCAATCACAAATCAAAGTATATCAGTGTCGAACACAACACGCACCAGCATGGAATATTGAAGATAGTTTTATGAGGATTACGACCAACAAATGATTATCAAAAGCCTAATTCTCCCAATTAAGACACAGTTAAATAGAAATAATAGAGGTTCATCAGAAAAAAAGTCTCCACCACCACAGTTGAGGCAAATTGATTCCTCCCAGCTGCCACGTTGCCACCTGTGCCTCAAAGCATTCATATCAGAAGCTGAAGTTATTGATCAAGACCATATGTCTACCTCACAACACAGCCAAAGGATAAATTCTGCAGATAAACTTAATGACAAAATATCAGCAGAGTTACTTTGACATTATACAGAGCCTCAAAGGTCAAAAAGAGCTCCTGCCGAGCTTAAATCTTAACGTAAATTATTTAATACAGAGGACACCTATGTAAGCTTCTTCATTGAGCCCCCAAAAGGCTAGAAGCCATTAAGACTGTATTAATTATCTCTGGAGATCTTTATCAGATCTCACCTCCTCATTCTTCTATAAATACTTCTATAGAAGATGAGAAGTTGGTTGGTTGATCACTAGTTGTAATACTGAAACTCTCTGAAATAGTACATAGTCTGCTGAAGTTGAAGAACAAATTGAAGTCTTGGAAGTCTTGATGATGTTGTTGCATGCCTATTCCTGAGAAGGCTCTATCATTGGATCCATGAGCTTGGCTGTTGGTGAAGTATTATGAAACTGTTTAATGTTTTCTCCTGTTTTCATTCTATTCCATAATTTCGTACTACAGTAGGTTGAAATTTTTAGGCTAAGAAATGACTCATGGAAGCACCTTAGACCTGTTCATCCTTCACCGTTTCATGTTTTCTTTTGCTGAGGTATTTTAGAGTCTTTAATCTCTCTCTTTAGTCCTCATGCTTGTTTATTTCTATGATAGTTTGAATAAGATGGTTTCAGCATGATTTATGGTTCTCCCTGCTTGTCTGCTGCCACTTAAAAGGTTGTTATTGAAGTCTCCCTTTGAAGTATTTCTATTTACAGTAAGCCAAGGAGGTTTGTTCTGATTTTTCCCTTTGTCCTTACTTAAACAATTGTCTTAAAGGTCTTTATAGTTGTAATCATAGATGTGTTAGGTGTTCCCTCTTCTATGACTGCAATTATCAGTGAATCTTTTATGTTTTCTAAGTCATTTGAAATAAAATATTTGAGGAAATAGGGTGTTCCCCGAATCTTAGATTTCATTTTTAAAAAAAAATTGAAATCATTATTTTCTTAAGGGTGTGATTTGTAGAATTTATGGTTAGCCCTATCTACCAAATAGCTCTTTATTTTTCAAGTTGTGCTTTCAAATTCCCTTTGTTTGAGAATTAAACTTCTCTTTCCAAATCATTGATGTCCATCTCATCCCAAAAACCAAAGGATCCTATGGTCAAGTTAGATTTTCCCTCTGATATCCCATATCCATTGATGAGTATGTTATGACCTCTTCTTGACTCCATTGCCCGATGACCTAGATGTTTCTCCTTTCTATATATCTTTCCTAGACCTTTCATGTTATGTTGTATCAATTCAACCAAACAAATAAACAAACACCTGCACTTAATAACTAGTCTAAAACCAATACTCAAAGCACACAAGATAAACCTTTGCAAACAAACATTTGAGAGATCCCTCTCTGAGAACAGGAGCACCAGATCCTGGAACTCTAAAGATTGGTTTTGATGTTGCCTTGTCTTTTGATTTGCCAAACTATCAAAACACGGGACACCAACAGAGGGAACTCCCTTGAATGTAAAATCATATGAAAAGAATTAATTAAATGAGACTCAAGTGGGGTTTTGATACTCTTAACAATATATTTACACAATACATTACTTATAATTATTACTGAAAGAAAGGAAACTAAAAATTCTTCCCTATTAGGCCCACTTGAAACTCTATGGTTGATTATTCCAAGCACCCATTAGCTACTATAATTTCCAACTCCAAAATTGGTCTCTCCATGCATCATGAAACATTTGGTAAGTACTTATTTCATATGAGATGTGAGAACTCATTAGGCATCCCTTGTTGATAGAAAATTCATAGGGAAGGAGGGTAGGACACCTCTCTTGGCAATAACATATGATTTTATTGGGTGTAGACTCTGATTTTCTTCTTTATTCAGAGGTCTCGTTTTAGCCGTGTTCAACCCCAGTTCCTAACGGGGCAACAACGCACCCGTAGGATCGTCATCAGGGGGGTTTAGGGTGGTGGTGGTGGAGTAGTGGGGGTGGTTATGATTTTATGAGTACGTCCCCCCCCCCAGAAGGGGTTCAGCGGTAGTGCCACCAATGAAAAAAATCCTTGTAAAATATTCTAATTTCATAGTCAATCTGGGTCATTCATTTGGAGAAAGATTTTATTGTATAAGTTATGTTAATTTAGGGCTTTTCCCGTAGAAGCCAACCCTCATTTTATATGAGGGAATTTTATTGCAACTGTGTGTAATTATTTTGTGTGAGAAAGAGAGAGGAGATTGTGTGAGAGAGAAGAGGAAATTGCAGTGGATTTTTGGTAGGTTGTATCTCTTCATTTTTTTGGATAATATAAAAGGAAGGCTTGCCTATTTCTCTATGGATGTATCCAAAATTTGGTGAACCATGTATATTTGTGTCTCTCTTTTTTAATGCTTTTCTATGTTTTTGATTTCACAATATTTTATGTGTTCAATTTCTCTATTAATTCATTTCAAACAAAGTTAAAAAAAATTTCACAAGAGCATCTAGTGCCCCCAACTTACATCTAGCTTTAGCCATTGCCTTTAAAATATGAATATGAACAAAAAATATTCCTTCCTAAACACCATAATATTTAACTATTGTGTGGTGGTTTCCATGGCACAAGTATCTCTAATTTTATTGTTAACCTTCACCTTATTGTCAAACTCATCTTGATAATGACTCCATTTTATGATGGAATTCACTATGATTCAATTGGTTTCAACTGTCTCCCTCTCACACCATTATGGACCAATTTGAACCTATTTTAAGTCAAATAACACATAAACATGAATATTATAGTGATAATGGCTCATCATTGTAGAGGAATGAGAATAGTAAAACATACTCGAGCCTACTACAGTCTAGCTAAACTCAACCTCACACACGAGGGGATTTCCTCTTAGTGTTCTTGCTTCTAGAGGTATGGTGGTGATACATGGGTTGAGCTTCAACATAATGATTGAAACAAACTAGACCCCATCCTTAAAAATGTACATACATGAATTCACATAGCCTCATTATAATTCATAACTTTGCATGCTACTAAGGTGATATTAGAGGATGGTGTAAGCTAAGGCTTTAACTCTGGTTTTCTATGATTTAGATGTTTGAGAAACTTGATTCATGGATGATCCTTCATTATTAATACAATATAATCATGAGACGTGTGAAAAGGATGGAACTCCCCATTTTCCATTTAAATTTGTTTGCTTAACACAACCTAGTTAGCTAGATTGGTGGCCACCTTATTTTTCTTCCACGACACCTAGAAGGAGGACATACACATGAAGTAGAGACTTTATTCTCATGTATGAATCGTTCATGATAGTCAAATATTTTTGGAAAGGCGATGCCAAGCCATATATCTTATATCGATAATGTAGTCTCTAATCATTATCATTTTGATTATTCATTTTTCCTTAAGGAGGGTGAGACCTTGAAAATTTGTCCATGCCTTCACTTCAGTAGATATCCTCAATGCTCAAGTAAAATCCCATTCTATTTATGGTTCATAGCTAAATATAAAATCCCTCGACACCAGCTACCCTTCTTTTATATTTATAAGTAATTATGTATTTTTATTCCAAAATTAATTAATGATTTTTTTTGGAATATGTGTAATGTTTAAATTTCTAAGATATATTTTTTTGGTTCATAGTTACATATAAAAACCCTCAACTCCAACAACATTACATAACTATCATATATCTCTCTAATAACTTGAGTTTTGAGAAATAGATATCTTTATATTGCATTATTTTTAAATACACTCACTTTCTTTAAAGAAATAAGCTTACAAAATTGAATATGTCTTATATTATTATTATTTTTACAAAATTGAATGAATTTTATTATTGAAAATAAAATCAAAATTAATAACAAAATTACACATAAGCATAAAATAAGCTTAATGATCATATATATAATTTAACCGTAATTATATTATAAATGGATATGCACATAATGTAAGTTTTGTGATTGATGGGATATATATTTTATATAATTAAAATTTAAAAAAAAAAATACTTAATTATAATGTTTGAGTGGTATTAAATTTAATTTGAGTGGGCTTGATGGTTAAGAGCACGTGTTTCCTCGTAAGAGGTCACAAGTTCAAAACAAGAGGGGGTAGAGTATGTATGCCTTCGTAGACTTAGTAGTCAAATCGTTGCGCGGAGGTGGGTCCCTTATCCCACAAACAAGGGGGTCTCATACACCAATTTGGTGTTTGGCTTGGTCGTGACCTTAAAATTGGATTATTATTATTATTATTATTATTATATTATTTATTTTAAATGTTAATAATTAATTAATTTCTAAATAATATTTTTAATATAAAAATGTAAAAGTGTTGTTTAAATTTTTTTGTTTTTTTTACTCAAATATGTCCAAATAATTTTTGGTTGTATCATGTTTTTTTTATTATTGATATTTGTTTTTAATGCATAAATGGATACAACATCTTCAAAAACTTTTGAGATATTCAGATTGTGTACAGTTTACATATAAAATTTGTGATTCCAATCAATTCATGTGAAATTTTGAGCAAATTTGACCAAAAAATATAGCCTAGAAACCTCCCAAACATAGAAAAAATAAACTACTAAAAAATGTTAATATTTTTATTAAAAATATTATTATTTTTTTAAATAAAATTATTCATTTTCCAAAAATCATTTTAATAGTACAATGAATACACGAGAGATGGGGGGTCTGCAGCTTCAAGTTTCTTATGGTTTTTGGGAGGTTGATACCTAGGGGTTCAGAAGCTATGGCCAACAAGCCAACTAAAAACAGATTAGAGGAGTAAGGCCTAGCATACATAAACCTTTAGGGATATTCAAAACAAATAGGCCAATCTTGGTAGAGGGATATCTCCTCTTTTTGTACAATGGGTGGCTTTTGTCTCAAGCTATAAGCAAGTTGTGTCTTCAACCGACAAGTTTCTAAGGAACTCTGGTGTTCAAGCTAATATGTTGGTCAATGACATTGAGTTTTACATGGAGGAAGTAGAGTTGTTTGATTTCAAACTGGAAGAAGGTGGTGACTTAAAAGTCTGGGAATCCACCCCATATTTCAAGTTTAATTCGGACATAGAAAGGATGGAAGTGTGGCTAAAAGTCGAGCCCCAACGTATTCCCCCTCTAGTATCAATTGCCTTGGAAGAAAATAAGTCTCCAGTTGGAGGATGGACAAAAGTGTTTTCAGCTGCAACTCTTCCAAAGGTAGATATGCAATGGACGTCGAGCCTAGGGCCGAAAGAACAGAGCCAATTTTCTACAGAGATGTCTTGTTCATTTCTCGAAATAACTTACTTCCTCCTTGTCTAAATTCCTTTCAACAACATATGCAACAAGAACTAACTACTAGCCAATTCAGGCCCTAATAGAACCCCCTCTGGAACCAAGACTTAGTGACGATTTTATCTTTACATGGATTCCACCAATTTTAGGCCCTCCAAAGGAGCATTCTTTTCAGTAGTCAATGAAAAATTTCTTGTGGGGTCTATTGGCCTCAAAAGAATGCAGGGGTAAAAACCTAGAAGAATTTGGCAAAAAGGAATCACAAGAAAAACTTGTGACTACTTCGAGTGGAAACTAGGATTCAAAGGGGGTATAGGAGAAGGGCACAAAGTGGAAAAAGAAGCGATGCATCAAAAAGGCTAGTAGGGCTAGATTATCTTTGGTTTTTGGCATAGATGTCACATTGAATAATGCTAAATAAATGTAATAAAAATCCTTGGTTGGATGAGCTAAAGGCAGGAAATTCAGTATAAGTTTCATAAGGCATGGATGGCTAAGGAAATCTCACCTATAATCAAGAATCCCATAGAGGTTGCTTTTTTGGCGAAGGGATGGATTTACTTGATGTTCTTAGATGAAAAAAAAATTGCACAAAAGGTTTGGAAGATGGACTCTACCCTTATTCAATTCAATTTCTTGTCTCCTTTATTCAATGCCAGAACAGAAAGAATGGAACTGGTCCCAATATGGTGAGACTCCTAGGTCCACCAATAAATTATTTGGATGCCCCAGTATTCAAGGACCTTGAAAAGTCTCTAGGAACATATCTTGAACATGGCTCATCCTATTTAGTGAGAAAGCATTGAAAATTTGGACCCTAAAGTGGCTATCTAGACCAGATTTCCTTGTATTGGATTTCCCTAGCATGGATCCTAAAATCCATTCTAGAAAAAATCAGAAGAATATATTTAAAATTCCTTTGGACCAGGTGTTGAAATGACACCCCAAAACAAGGTTCCGATTTAATTTTCCCTTAATTGAATTGGAAGAGAAATTGTAATTTCATCTCATAGCAACTTGTATTAGTTAACAAAGTCAAAATGACTGAGTTAGCTTAGAAAAATAGATTTTAGGGTCTAAGAGGATGCATATAGAATGATTCGATGATTTAAGGGGGTCCAATTGCAGTTATGCATGAGTTGTAATTAGTTAACTCAAGAAATTGAGTTTTAAAAAGTTTAACTAGTTCTAGCCAAGTGATGAGCTTGAGATAGGCCCAGTGAATTAAATGTGATTTAATTCACGATGAGTGATAAAAAATTTAACTGATAATTCAATATAAATCTTTTTTGCATGTTAGTTCTGAGGAAGACCTAGTTGAGACAGAGGTTAAAGAGAAGATAACTATCAATTGTATAATTAGAAAATTGTACAGGTCAGTTATAGAGTCATTTGGAGGGCCTTGATGCATTGAAAAATCAATTGGGTCGATATTCCCATTTAATAGGGATTTAATTCCTCAAGGAATGTGTGAGCCAGGTAGGCTGAGCAGAGGCCGAGAATTGGCTAAGTACTTGGATGATTTTTCCTAGATCAGAGTGAGACAGTTGGTAGAGTACAAGAGCTTCTCTTGAGAGAGAAAGCATTGTATTGTTTCATGATCCTTGACTTTATACAATATGTAGATAATGGGGTTTTAGGCAGCGTGCTTTCCCCAGATACATCTTGTGTTATGTGATTCATTGCTTCTTTCTCTTACTTATGTGATTGTGCGATCATGTTTTGTTTCTACAAACGATAGAAGAATTCAGTGTATTGTTTTAGTACATTATAAGATTGGATTGAATCCCATTGTTAGATTTTATACATGGCATTAGAGAGCCAAGAATCACAATAACAAGAGAAGAACAAAGTGTTTTTTTATCAGGTTTGAATTTGCATATTTATTCATCGGTATCCAACAACAGATCAAGATGTCTTTCAATGGCTTAAGACTCAATTATGCACTTGAGGGAAATTATAATTATATTTCATGGGAGGATAGGATGGATGCAGTGGTTTAGGACAATGGAATGAAGGCTTTCATAGGTACTGATGTCCCGCAACCTGCAACAGCAGATGCTTAGCTTCTTGATGCATGGAAGAAGAATGTTGCAAAGGTGAGAAGGATCTTGTCATAGGGACTTCGAGACCATATTATCTCCAGCCTCCATGGGAAGGAAACTCCATATGAAATGTGGAAGGCCTTGACAGATCTGTATCAAAATAGCAGCGACCACAGGAAGCTGGCACTGAAAGACAAGCTCAACAAGATCAAAATGGAGAAGGATGACACAATCCATAGATACTTGACCAAGTTCACTCCATGTCGAGATGAGATTGGAAGAATTGGGATCGTAGTTGCCTCAGATGATTTGGTGAGCCTAGCTCTTGTAGGCCTTCCCAAGATATGGCATAGCTACCAAGACTCTGTTAATGGGAGGGAGAATTTTCCAGATTAGGAATGAATATGGTCTAATTTGGCACAAGAAGAAATTTGACAGAGCACCAGAGATGGATCCTCATTAAAGACTAATGATGAAGAGAATTGTACCTTGGATGGCAAGGTGAAGAAAGGAAAAGGGAAGGCGTCCCATTTCAAATCTGAGACTAGGAATGCAGACAAGAAGAGATACTTATCAAAGGTGAAATGTTTCAACTGTCATGAGAATGGACAATGTGCCACAAATTGTCCACAAAAAAATAACAACAAGAAGGCCTCAGGAGGAGTAGCAGGTGAAGCATTGGCTTCACAATTCGAGTTGAACTTCACCCTCATCGCATGCATGGTGTCATTGGTGATGAGATTTTTGTGGTACTTGGATAGTGGAGCCTCATTCCACATGACCGGCAGCAAATAATTCTTTA
Source organism: Pinus albicaulis (assembly GCA_034641835.2). Taxonomy (NCBI): domain Eukaryota; kingdom Viridiplantae; phylum Streptophyta; class Pinopsida; order Pinales; family Pinaceae; genus Pinus; species Pinus albicaulis. Next base: position 1,193,743,386 of record CM076583.1, read on the forward strand.
GCAGCTTGGAGGAGAAGGATATCCATATGCACATCGAGATGGATGATGACGGAAGGTATAGAGCTACCAGTATTGGTAGACTTACTTTCTAGAGAGAGTCAGGTAAACTCCTCGTACTAAAATATTTCATGCATGTACCTGGTTTAAAAAATAATTTGGTTTCTGTTGCTATGTTGGAATATTGTGGATATGATGTGATTTTCAATGAAGTAAAGGTGTTCCTTCATCACAAAACCATGGTACAGATGAAAAATTTTGGGGTTCGAGGGAAGAATGCCTACAAAATTGATGTAGACTAGTACGCAACATTGAGAAGTAAAGCATAGAAGGTGGAAAGCCGAGACATTGGTGAGTTATGGCACAGGAGGTTGGGCCATCTACACCATAGTGCTTTGAGGATCATGCAACAGATTTCTACAGGGCTTCCAAAGGGTACACTTGCACAGAGAGACACATGCAAAGGGTGTACTATGGGGAAGTATGCAAAGGCCACCTTTCATGAAAAGGAAATTTGAGCAGCGGAAATCCTTGAGAAAGTTCACTGAGATGTGTGTGGACCGTTCTCAATATATTCCATAGAAACGCATAGGTATTATGTGATGTTTGTTGATTTTTTTTCAAGAAAATGTTGGATTTTCTTCATGCAGAAGAGATATCAGACGTTCTCCAAGTTTTGTGAGTTCAAGGAACCTTTCGAGAAATATATAGGGATGAAGTTGAAGGTTCTAAGGAGAGACAATGGTGGATAATACATCTCTAATGAATTCAAGAACTTTTGTGCCTCAAGAGGAATTCAAAGAGAATTGATTATACCTCATAACCCACAACAGAATGGGGTTGTAGAAAGAAAGAACAGAAATATTGTGGGAGTAGCACGAGCTATGTTGCATGATCAGGGCCTACTATTGCATCTATGGGCAGAAGCATGTAATACAACATAATTTTTGCAGAATAGAAGTCATCATTGGATACTTGGGACGAGTACACCAGAGGAGGATTTTTCAAGTAAGAAACTTGATGTTTCATATTTTTAAATTTTTGGTTCATATATATATGCCATGTGACCAAAGATGTCAGGAAGAAGCTAGATATAACAACAGAGTTGGGGATATTTGTGGGGTACATTGATACACCTCACAACTATCGAGTGTAATTTCTAGCACATCAAATGACAATGGCTAGAAGAGATGTGAATTTTAATGAATACAAAGCCATGTGATTGTCCCTTGAGAGGGAGCTTGAGTTGCATGCATTTGAGGAGCTCTTAGCTCCAGAGGATGAACCTTAAGATGTGGAGAAGCCATAAGCAGAGGAACAGAGAGTGGTAGAAACCACTCATGCAGAGCCATCCACCAAAGATGGAAGGAAGCACACCAGAGAGGTTGGCAGATTTTCTAGATGCGAGAGATAATGTGGGAGCACCCACATCATAACGTAGGCAGATAAAGTCCCAAGAGTGATACACTAGATACACGACTCTTATCAGCAGAGGTATTGAAATCAAAACATTCTCTTTTGAGTAAGCATTGCAGCAGCCAGTGTGGGTTGATTCCATGGTTGAGGAGTATGACTCCATTATCAGGAACAGTGCATGGGAAGTTCTCCTAAGATCAGTGGGGAAGTCATTTTTAGGATCCATATGGGTATACAAGGTGAAACAAGCAACATATGGGAGTGTGGATAAAAACAAGGCTATATTTGTGGCCAGAGGGTTCTCTCAAGTGGAGGGGATTGACTATGATGAGAATTTTGCACTAGTTGCAAGCTACTCATCTATTAGATCCATCCTTGCACTCCCATTGCATATGCAATGGTAGATACATCAAATTAGTGTAAAGAAAACCTTTATCAATGGAGTTATTGAGGAATAAGTGTACATTGAGTAGTCAAAAGGTTTTGAGACCTTAGTCAGGGAGATGCATGAGTGTAGACTTAAGAGAGAATTGTATGCGCTGAAGAAAGAACCTAGTTCTTGGTACACCAGGATTGACAGCTATTTCACCGGGTTGGACTTCACGAAGAGTGAAGAGGATGTGAACCTATATCATATTGTGTCTGATGGTAAGATTTTGATTATTGTACTTTATGTTGATGATATAATACTCACAGGTGATGAGCGGCTCATAAAATATTGCAAAAATGACCTTGCAAGAGAACTTGAGATGAAGGACATGGGGCTCTTGCAATATTTCCTTGGTTTGTAAATATGGAAAAGAGATGGGGAGCTATATGTATCTTAGGGCAAGTATGCCAAAGAGATTCTGAGGAAGTTCCACATGGAGGGAAACAAACCCATGGAGACTCCTCTTACAGGAAACTGGAGGAATTAGGATGCTAATTCGGGTGAAGTAGTGGATGCTACTGTTTACAGGCAGCTTGTGGGTTCACTCATGTATTTGGTGAACACATGACCCGACATATGCTACATAGTTAACCAACTGATCCAAGCTATGGTTAAGCCTACCAATCTTTTATGGAAGGAAGGGAAGCATGTGTTGAGATATATCAGGGGCACTACAAAGTATGGATTATGGTAGAGATGGACAAAGTGAGTGAAGCTTCAAGGCTTGATCAATGCAGATTGGGCACGGATTCCATCCAACCAGAAGAGAACATCAAAAGGCATATTCAGCATAGGATCAACAATAGTTTCTTTGTACAACAGGAAATAGAGATTATTTGCACTTAGTTCAGCATAGATGGAGTACATGGAAACCAGTCAGGAAATATGTGAGGCCATCTGGATGAGGAAGATACTTGTTGGTTTGTTTGGTCAACGTATGGATCCGATGGTGATACATTGTGATAACCAGAGTTGCATCAAACTCTCGGTTAATCCAATATTCCATGACAGGTCCAAGAATATTGATATCCAGTATCACCATCTCAGAGATTGAGTTCAGAGGAGGATTATGTCATTAGATTACATTCCCATAGAGGACCAAGACGCAGACATCTTGACAAAGGCGCTAGAAAGAAGAAAAAATGAATTCTACAGAGACAAGATCAAGGTAGCATATAATCCCTTTCTTTTTGAGAGGGACCGTTGAAATGGCACCCCAAAGTGGGGCTTTTAATTTAATTAATTAAATTGGAAGAGAAATTTTAATTTCATCTCATAACAACATGTCTTAGTTAACTAAGTCAGGATGACTGAGTTATCTTAGGAAATTCAAGTTGAGGGTCTAAGAGAATGCATGTAGAGTGGCTCCATGATTTAAGGGGGTCTTGTTGCAGTTTTGCATGAGTTGTAATTAGTTAACTCACGAAATTGAGTTAAAATCAGTTTAACTAGTTCTAACTGAGTGATGAACTAGAGATAGGTCCAGTGTTTTTTCCCCATATACATCTTGTGTGTGTGCGATTGATTGTCTCTTTCTCTTACTTGTTATGTGATTGTGTGATCATGTCTTGTTTCTGCAAATGGTATAAGGATATTTCAGTATCTTGTTTTAGTACATTATAAGATTGAATTGAATCCCGTTTTTATATTTTCTACACTAGGAATCAGGAGAAGGGGATCCTTCCTTGGGTAAAATGGAATAAATTAATGGTTTGAAATCTCTTAGGAAGATGGGGGATAAAAACATTGTTTTGTTTTCAAAGGCACTAGCAGAAAAGTGCAGCTATAGATTGCTCGAAACACAGAGCCTTAGAACATCAGTATTGACTCAAAAATATATAGCCTTGAGTCCGTTGGAGGAATGGATCAGGTAGGTAAAAAAGAATCAAGAGAAAAACTCAATTATTTGGAGGGTGGTCATAAAATCCTTTGACCTCATAGGGAACATGTTGGCCTGGAAAATAGGAAATGGTGAGAGAGTGTGGATTGGAACCAATCCATGGTGAGGGAGTGTCAAAGGCGATGTCCTCCCAAAAATAATTTATTCCTTAGGTGAAAGATATATTAAAAAGCTAGCTCACATCGCCAACCAAGATAACACCACCATCTGGAGGAAAGGATGGATATCAACTGAGGAGTTAGGGATAGAGGAAAATTTCCATGTGGCTTGGAATGGTTATCTAAACACTCTGACAATTGGACACATAATTCTCACAAAAAGAGAGGGAGATCTAGTTTATTGTTGTTCCCCCTTTGGATATTACACCCCTAAGATCATTTAATTAGTTTTATATGCTGATAGGGATCCTAAAGAGCCAAAATGGTGGTGGAGGGTGGTATGGAAAGCTAATTGTCTAGAAAAAGAAATAATTTTTATGTGGTTCCCGATAGAGAAGAAGGTGCCCACTTGGGATGTCCTTCAAAGGCTTTTTTCCGATGGGCAGGGATGGTGCTCCCTTTTCAAGGGAGACAAAGAAACCACTGAGAATTTGTTCAATTACTGTCCATTTTTTAAGAAATTATGGAATGCTCGCAGGTCAACAACTGGTCTAAACCAAAATTGGGAAGGGGAAAACTTGGAGGTAGTATGGAAATAATGGTACTCAAATACAATCACTCACGCATACAGATCCCTCCCACTAATAATATGTTGGAGGGCATGGTTGGCATGAAGCAAGGCCATATTTCAGGACAAGCCCTTAGCCCCAGAGCATACCACGACATAAGCTCTTGCAATTCTTACTCATTTCCCTCACGAAAAAGGCATCTTTCCTCCCATAATTATTTAGATGATAATCCACACCACAAAAAGCCAAGGGTTTTTTTACAGTGCATCTAGTGATATAGGAAATAGGAGTGGAGGATATTTTGTTCTCTTTCTATTCGCTACACATTTTTTTTTTCAAGTAAAATGGGATTTGGTCTAGGAACGAACATTCAGGTTGAATTATTGACATATAAAAGTTTGTTGGTTTATGCAAAAGAGAAAGGATGTGCCCAACTTCAATTTTATGGAGACTCAATGCTTGTAATAAATTGGCTAAATAAATCTCAAGCATGCAGAAATTTACTTTTAACCCCCGTCATGGAAGATTTATGGAGGATCAAAGACATTCAATTTCTTTAAATGTTCTCATAATTACAGAGAGAAAAATGGACTAGATGACATGCTCTCTAAAGAAAATTTGACTATGTAACAAGTGCTCTAACATATACAGGAGCACCAAAATGATACCTCTGAGTTATATCATAGGCCATACATAGAACAAACTGATCAAATTAAAAGGACCTAATATTTGTATTGAACGCTTCACATAGAATGAGACAATGATACCTATAGTCCATGACAATTTTTTAACAGAAGGTTGAAAACAATTGTTTCATCGATTTTTGATTAACATGAAGAATGTATATTTTTTGAACATCCTAAAGAAATGTTGGAAAATGTATCAGGCATGAGCATGCTAGCTTACAACATAGGTTATTAAATTTCTTTTTCTTTCCTATAATGCAACCAAGGATGTATATACAAAATGTAATTCTGAATCATTTCAAAAATGAATGAAAATTCTAATTTTTTTATTTAGAAAAAAAATACAATGAATACGACGACTTAAAAAGAGAATTATTTATTTATTTAAAAAAAAATATATTTTTAAAATTATTTCATCAGTACAATGAATAATTCTTATTTGATTAGGTTCTTGTGTTTTTAAATTTAGATTTTATTATTTAATAACAATCTTTAAAAAAGGAATTTTTATTTTTATTTGCAATTGGCATTAACTTTTAGATATATTATTTGATTAAGTTCTTTTGTTTTTAAATGTAGATTTAATTATTTACTAGAAAATTGAAATTTAAAAAAAAAAAATATATATATATATATATATATATATATATATATATATATATATATATAATATTTTATTTGTTATTATTTAATAATAATATATTAAATAAAAGAGAAAAAATACTTTTAAATTTTTTTAGCTAATTGTATTTAATTAACATTAAAAATAAAAATATTTTCGCTCTAGATGGGTTTTTTTTTCGAGATGAAATCAGGGGTAGGTTGTCACTATCCCACCTATCCCAAGGACCTAGGGATGTGACAACACACCTTGTGATTAATTTATTTGAGCCAAAGAATGTTGATCATCACTCGGTACAACATGCAATTGGTCCATGGTGGTTGCTCAAACGTTTCATCTTTCATATGGGATCTCACTCACGTTCTCCAACGAAAGAAACATTTAATCATGGCTTTAAGGTTTCTTGTCCATTCTTTATGTAGCGATGCAACATTTGGAGGGGGGAGTACTCTACCTTTTTTTATAGTTGGGGAATGTAATAGCTTTGACTGTAGCCTACCTACACCTGATTCTTTGAAGCTTTGGTTTGGAAACCATCAATTTCCCTAGCTAAACTTTTGTCATTTTAAGGAAGCAAAACAATATCCCATCAAACAACATCATGATGTGGATGGTATATTTCCTTTTCATTGTATTTTTCTTTACATTTTGAATTCATTCAACTTTTGCAGATTTGTGAGTTTATTTGTAGCTTGTGTGCTAAGAATTATCCTCTTCCATAAGAAACTGTTGTGTCTCAGTATCTGGTCCCTGGGACCCTTCTCTTTGATATTCCATTAGATCATTATCCACCTCTGGATTCATATCATTTTTATTTATCCCCCTAACCTCTCTTGACCCCCGTCCTCTCCCTTTCATTGAATCCCTGGTTTGTCTTTGCGCTTAGCTAATGCTTTCCCCCTAGTCTGTAACACCCTCTTCCCACGTCTACCCAAGTAATCGGCCAACCAACATGTGACTAGAGGATAATAATATGAGATTCAACCTCCTAGATGACCCTAAGGAAGTTGAACTGATGGAAACACCAAAGACCCCAGGAGGTAACCCAACCTTCCAGGGCCCTGTTCCCTAAGGGGGGACTGATTTTTAGTCCCTTTAAGGCTTAGCCAGGGGATTTTAAGGGAAATGGAGTGGATATAAATGCTATAGCCATAGGTTAGCCTTGTCAAGGTAGCTACTAAAGCCCAAACAACAAATTTTCTACATGTAGCTCGCGGATCTGTGCCGCATTTTCAACCCCTAAGCCCATGTCACTACCTAGAACTTATTGTAACTTCAGGAGAGGGTAAATAACATTAAAAAAAGAATGGAAGCAATCACATCAACCGGAACTCATCCGACCCCACCCATCCCTAACATGAATTTCATCAAACATGTCACAAACATAACATCTATAGGTATAAACAATAGATTTAAACAAATGGGTCTCTTTCTTATCTGAGAATGTCTAAGAAGCATTTCTCCCCTACATCATAAGGTATCATACAATAAATTTTACCATAGATACATTGTGCATTTATTTACAAGTAAAAACATGGAGACAACCATATATCATCATTGTCACAATACATGCTTATAACCAACATAATACCAATATAAATACCATGGAGACATTAGCAATAGAATCCATATATAAACCAATGCTTATACTCACCAAATACGAAGGCATTGAACCTTTCATTACTAAATGTAAAAACCAAATTGGAATGAGACTTCCATGTTCCACTCGACGATAGACATGGTTGAGCCAAATATCACTTCAGCCAGTCACCACTATGCCATATTCCAAGCATAAATGTGGGACTTTATCAAACACATAAATCAACACCAAACTAGGTCTCTAGAGACCAAACCATCTCAAACCCAAACCAGTGATTTCATCTCGCGGTCGGACATCACTAACCATCATGGATCGGTCTCCATCCAAGCTGCTCTAGAGCTCTAGAGTGTTTGTTCCAACCAAGGCTCAAGGACTAGTAACTCAACCCCAGTTGTTCCTGGGCTCCAAAGTGTTTTTCCAACCAAGGCTCCAAGATTAGTAACTCAACCCACCTAGGGCTCTAGATAATTTTTCCAACCAAGGCTCTAGGACTAGTAACTCAACCAAATAGCTGTCTGTTAGGCTCTCAAAGAGCATTTGTCCAACCAAGGCTCTAGGAACTAATAACTCCACCCAACACCTGAAGGAATCATGAGAAGCAACCAGAATACAATCAATGGAAATAAACCTACAATCAGCATGGCTATCCAGGAAATGGCAAGGCTAGGAAAATCCATTGTCAATCATACCCATCCTTCATGCCCATGATAGATCATAATCAAGAAACCACATGCAATACCATGCATGCCAAAACTAGTGATTAAATCATACATGCAACTCGGTACCTGCACTCAAAACCTAATGTAGATGTTAATCCTGATGTCCTCTGCGCTTTCCTACTCTTCCTTTGCTTTCTTGATCCAAATATCCAAATATTCCACAGTCTCCTAGAGTGCTCCAAGAATACTTTAAGTGCTCAAGAGTTTGAGAGATAGAGAGAATAATGTGAGCTCCAAAACTGAACTGACCAAGCCTTACCCACTAATCCTCAAAAGCCTTTTTCTTAATGAGGTCTCTATTTTCTTCATTTTCCATTATTTTCCTTCATTTTCCTCCTCACGTGAAATCTATGACTTTTCACCTTCCTTTTCTCCTATTTTCCATTATTTTCATAAATAAAATGCTAGTTATTGCCTCATGCCTTTACCATTGCCTCTGTCTTTTCCTTTGCCAATTTCCTTAGCCATAATAAACCGAATGAACATCCACTAGGATATTTTTTCCCACCATTCAGCTTAGAATATGTGTCCCATCCATCGTGGTCATATATATAGTTTTACATGGATTTTTACCAAGGTTGTTACATAGTCCCTCTCCATCGTAGCCTATCTTGGACTTGTATTTTGTCGGTCTTCTTGTTTCTTCCCTGTCATCATCCACCTTGTCATTGGTTTGTATGATAGACATGTCCCTATGGTGATTTTTTTCAGTGTTGATCCTTCTCTATTTGCTTCTGTGATGTCACTTTTCCCTAGAGCATATGTTATTTTTTTCTCCCCCTCTCTAGTGATTATTCCTTTTAGTAACCCCAACCCTTCCCCAATGTTGCGTTAGTGAGCTTAGGTATGTCGAGAAGCGGTCTATTATTAGGAGAGGGCCAATAGGGGAAGTATGTGTATGAATATGCATCATTGCTTGGAGGAACTAGCCTCACATTATTGTGACCTCACTCCAGGGCCCATTTAGGAAGAGCTAGACCATGTCGAGGGTGAAGGATCCTCCCATAGACTTCATCTCTTGGACATGGGGGTTCTTACAGAGTTGGAAGATTGGGTATTGGACATTAGACACACTTGAGGCAGATTTAATTAAAACATGCAAACAATTGACCTCTATTGGCGTATTATAGCATATGAAATTCCTTTTGGGAAGAAATTTATTGGATCAACATGAGCATTAGGAAGACATCCTCCATTCCCTCGAGCATCTACACTATCATTTGAAGGATATGGATCTATGGATGGAGCACATAGAACAAGATCTCAAAATACCTCCCTTAATGGCGGGTACTAACAGAGTCAACAAAGACCCTATTTAAGTTGCTACTACAAACTCCGATCCTTTTTCTTGATTCTATGTGGTCTTGTTTCCTACTATTTTCTTTTTAACCAGATGGCCTTTTACTTTGTATTGCATGCTCAATTTTGATTATTTAAACACTCAATTATCTTGTATCTCTCTATGGAGAGTTTATTTTTGGTTGTGATCAAGTCTCCACAATGATAGAATGATCTAAAAATTCTGAAAAATATTTTTTAATGCCCAATTTTGAAGGACATGCAATCTAATGCAATGAAAAAAAAAAATATTTTCAAGAAAAAAAAATAATATTTTCAAGATATTAAAATCATTTAAATGAACTTTAATATTGAAAAATTAGTTTGTCTTTGATTTTCTTTAAATGGTGTAAAATTATTTGGATATATGTTAAAATTTAGTGTGGTTTTTCTAAAGAGATAACATTTATTATGTCTATGTATGGGGTCAAATGGGATAGGATAAATGACGAGGAACCTCATTCAATGAATGACAAATATGTGTCATCATCTCGCATTTCAATGATTAAGTGTGTGGACTATTTCATTGTCCTTTCCACCTACAAATTTATGGTAATTCATTTTTATTCCTCCTCCCTTGCACAAAGTTGTATTATGATTAGGATTATCACATGCTCTAGGTCGATGCAAGGTTGGTATGCATTCATTCTCATAATGGAATTTTATTTCCCGAGAACACTACCTCTCCATCTCCTCATGTTTTTCCCTATATTAAGTTTTGACTCTTTAACTCTTTCTATAAGTTTTCACATGGGCTTTGTTGTGGTTCTTAGGGAAAGTTTTGCTATTAGCAACTCAGTTGATTTCATTTTATTTTCCTCTAGCATTCTTGTTGTTTTTCTTTCTCTCCTGACTAGGATTTTCTTCCCCATCCCCAAATTGCAACAATGGTGCAATAAATGGATTGATGTAGGCATCGTGGGGTGGTCATGGCTCCCTTGGAGGCTCGAGGGAATTCCTCCATGAAAAGTCACCAGCTTGAATATTTCTAGAGCAGACTCCACTAGAAATTAAGGATGAGCTCTAAGACATAGAGGATAACATTATGAGTGAGCACACATTAGATTTTTTGCAGCAAGTGAGGCTTCGGCACCCAACTCTGGGCAATACCACCGGCTCGTACTAGAGTATGAAGTATCTTTTAGGCAAGGTTCTAAGGGACATGAATGATGCTAAGGATTATATTTTATTGGTCTTGGATGATATTATACTCAAACTCAAGAATATGAATGGTAGGATTGCTAGGATTAAAGTAGGTGTGGCTCCAGTCCCTGGTCCAAGTGGCCACAAACCCATCGAGCATGTCCCCATTGAGGTCCATGCCTCTACTTCTTCTTTGTTTTTTTCATGTTTCAACACTCTTAGTTTTTTTTTATGTCATATACAAGCCTAATAAGGATGCTATGCTATGTGTTGGTAGTCATTTTAATACTCTCTAAGATGGAAAACATACTTGTTCCTTTTTTAACTTAGTCATCTCTTGGATTGAGGGTCTTTAGCTCTATCAATGATCTAGTTTCCCTAGTGGTAGATCACTGACAAATATAGACAAAGCATATATGTTATTCTTTGTGGCTAATCAAAGTTCCTTAGCATTAAAAAAAAGAAGAAAATTATTGTGATTTTTTGGGAGGAGATATGTATTTAGGATAGATGATATTAAAGAGAAATGAAAAAATATAAATGTCAATAAGATTATGTAAAGAAAAAGTAATAATAAAATATCTATTATAATAATTTTCTAAGTCATCAAAATTATGGTGATTTTGAAATGTTTCTATTGGACTAAACAAATATTTTTTTTTGTTATCTTAAAGTTTACCACATTAATTCTAATTTTAGTGGATGTTAATCATTATCATCATTTTTTTGCATTTTCAAAATTTAAAATTTTATAAAATTAAGATTAATAATGGCTATAAATAGATTTAATTTAAAAAATTAGTAGAATTTTTTATTGTTAGAAAAATAAAATAAAGATAAATTTTATTATTTTTTAAAAGTAGTAAAGTTTATTGGAACAATATTTAAGACAAATATCATTGATTGTTATCATTACTAACTCATTATTGTAATCTTAAAAATATTATGTCACATGGAATAATTGGTTGGTGGTTTGTAGGGGGTGACTTTCACTCTTTCTATATGCCTTTGGATATTAGGTCATTAACATATTTCCTTATGTCCAAGAAAGATGAGCTTTTAATTGATCAAATTCAATTTTAAGTCCTACTTCAAGATCAAAAAAAAAAATTAAACTAGGGAAGCTATTATTGCTTTTATTTATATATAAGTTTATTTTCAATGAATCTCAATAGTTTTTATTAATATATAATCTAAATCTCATATGTAAACTAAGTAATATTTTAAAATATAATTTAAATTTTTATTAGAAAGGATAAATTTATATCATTTTAATATTTATTCGTTTTATTTATAAGGGAGAATCATGAAATAGAACACATTATCATTTGTGTTACTATAAATGAGTCAACTTGCATTAGCAAATAACAACTAATAATGATTATCCTTATTGTTGGTTTAACAATTGAGTTATGATAAATTTTTCCACTATTTACAAAGATATTGAAATACAAAATTATCACTATAATTTTTTGACCTAATAAAATAACATTGTTTAATGATACCTTTAACCCAATGTAATAGCATGCAAACCATATCAAGTGATGTAGATAAAATTACAATCACATTAACCTTATTAAGGTTAGCTATTCAACCTACCCTTAATAAAAAACTATTTTTTATCATTTTTATTAATTTTAAATACACAAAAAAGAATTCATTTACCTCTATCTAAATTAAAATAGTAAAAGTTATTTTTATATGTCAGCACATGACAGCAGGCGATTAAAACAACAATGACAGCAACACTTCAACTTACCTACTCATCCACATATTCCCCTTACAAGTCGCTAAAATACAAAGTACCAAAATCAAAATGTAAAGTTGTTCGAGGAAATCCCTCTATGAAACCTCAAATCCTAACCTGGAATGTAAGGCGATGATGTTCTAATGAGACAACAACCAACTACAAGAAATCCCCATGCAAGCATGACCACATGTAGATTAACTATGAATTTTAAAATGTGAAGCTCCATTTGAATGTTAAATTGTCAATGGCAAAGGCTTATTATAAGCATTTTGTCAGTAAAACAAAATTGGTTCACTTTTAAGCCACTGCCATTAGTATGTATAGTCCAAATTGTTTTAATAACCCAAGACACATTATCTATGTAAAAGCCAAAATGTGTCGTAAGGTTACATCAACAAAATTAAATAGCTAAGAAGTAAGTAGCTTCTGACGAAAGGGGCATAAAACATAATAGCCAGCTGGCCTAAATAATATAGTGAGTTGTCATCATGCAATGGGGATGACTCTGTTATCGATCATATCCCACTGTGTGTGGATTGATCTCATTCCTCACTAATAATGGGCCATGGACTATGGACTTTGGATTTTAGATAATGGAACACATTATCAAAGGAACTTTTCTATTTTGAGTAGAAAAGAGTTTTCAACCTGAAAAATAATCAGGCTAGAAGTCATCCTAATTGTATAAAATTGAGAAAGCAAATTTTACACCTTTTCAGTGGCTTTGAATAATCTTTTGTAGAGTGTGGAAAGTGATTAAATTTGTGAAATTGCACAAAGCTGTAGGGGGTTAGCAGTGATGGGAATTATTAAAAAAATATTTATTTTTTGATATAGTTATGGGTAATTTTTATTTTTGACTATGAAATGTGTATTTTAATGAAAAGTAGGAATTGAGTTTGTTGTGTATTTTAATGAAAAGTAGGAATTGAGTTTGTTTAGATAAAGATGGTAATAAGTATTAATTAAATTTGAGAATATGTATAAAAATAGTAAACTATAAAGTAAGTGTTAAAATAGTTTAGAAAATATTTTTCTGATATTATATTTACATGTTATCATAATAATTTGTTTAGTTAATATTAGATTAAATAGTATAGAGGATGGAAAAATGACAATATAAAATGTTTTAAGAATTAGGTTATAAAAGTTTAACATTTAATATATAAGTTGTGACTTAGAAATTTATGTCAATTTTGTTGTATATTCAGTTCAGATTTTATTAACTTATCTTACATGTGATTAAGTAGTATAAACAATGATAGAAAGACAATATGTGATGGTTTAAGAGGTAAGACTATAAAAATGTAATAAATTTAATATTTAAGTTGTAATATTCAAATTTATATAAATTTTGTTGGGTAACTAATTCATATAATATTAGTTTATTTACATGTGATAACACAATTTTAATCATTCTTTTATACATTTGTTTTTTAAATTATGAATTATTACTTAATATCACATAACAATTATTATGATTTTTTTTTAACTATCACACACCAATGAAACTAAGTATTCCTGGAAAAAAAAACACACAACGAAACTAAGTACTTTGAGTTCCCCCCCTCTACGTTTTATTTATCATAGATATCATAAATATCATACTTATGTAAGGGTTCCAGAGTCATAAGAACATAAAAAAATGCTCACATATGATAGTAACATCAAAATTTGATGACTCAAAGTTGTGTTCATAAAGGAAACCTTTAAGAGATATTTTATTTAATTTTTAGTTTTGCACAATCAACATCATAATTGCTAGAAGGTAAACACACTAGAGATTAAGATATTTGTCCATTGCCACATCTTACCTACTCACAATGGCCATAATATCCCATTTTAATGAGATGGATAAACATGTCCGTATGATTCAGGGGTATTGATGCTCAACACCAAAATTCCAAGATGTGTTTCTGCACAAGGAATTTCTAAACTCGGGATAATTATAAATTATAAAAGGAACTATGAACGCACAACACTTTAGTCATGTTATTTGATAAGATATGCATTTACAATTCAGATATAACACTAAAATTCTTTTGTTAATCGACAAAATGGGAAAAATACATAATAATTCAACTACTGAAAATGAAGATATTGAAAAATATTAAATGACAAAGCTCTTGGTAGTGGACTATTAAAAGAAAATATCCAAGAAACATCGACAAAATGTATAATCACATCTCTATACAAGTTCACCAAGATTCAACTACATAAATAGTTGCTCTCCCATAATGATTTTGGGTGATGGCTTATATTTTTTGTTATAGATGCACATATAAAATGTTGAAGGGTTTGAATGCACAAATATCACTTGGCACACAAGCTTTGGAGATAAGTGTACATAATGTTGCTTACATTAAATGTTCTACCAGTTTTGGGGCATTGCTCCTTAACTCTATTCATTCATAGTGATGAAAGACCACCAAGTGTCTTGTCCCTTATACATCAGCAAGTGTGTGTTGCCCCTTGAAATTGATTAGTATTCCTTATGTGTGGTTGGTATGGACCTATAATCATGCTTGAATTGTTTTCACTTCAATCCGAAAGGTTGTGTGGTATTTCCTTGCCTTGCTAGCAAAAGCGTGTCCAACCCACACCTACTACAACTAGTCTTCGCCTTTTCACTAGAGGCTTTCCCATGACTACACCTTAAAGTACAATGGGCTAGATCTACAACTAAGTTTAATACAAAGAAGTTCATGATAGGCACACATCCAAGTGTGGCCTTAAAGCATCTGAAATATACTACACTTAAATCAATATTTAATAACACCCAACCATCCAATATAATGTAGTGAATAGTAACAACTAATAAGCATAAAGAGTCCACAACATAAATGTATGGAGTACACCCATAGTGGATGCCTTAACTTTGTTATATGAATAATGTTACAAAGATACAACAAATGAGTGCAACCTTTTCCCTATTTTCTATAAAGATGTACAATTAATCCAATACAATATTGCTTATTGCTAACACTTTCCCAGTCCAACCCTTGAAGCATCTACATGTTTTCCTTCTATAAATAGAAACTCTTCCACAATTCACTCAACTAGCGTCCAGGTAGTCTATTATGCCAACCCTAGACTTCAAAATCATAGAGCTATGTGTGCACCCTTGTATGAATGAATCCTTGTTGTATTCCTTTGCACAAAGTAGAGGTCCTCTTTATGTAGTGGATGACGTCTTGTAGTTATCTTTTCTTCAAGTGATTTGAATTTCAATCTATGTCCCAAATGGACCCAACGTGCAATCCACCCAATATTCTACCAAGTATTTGCAACTCGTTAGGTTTGCACATCTTGTTTGTGTGCCCATTGAGATGCCCCAATTGTCTCATCCCTTTAATGCTCCAATTGCTTTGCTTGAACAATTTCCAAGGCACTCCTTGCCCTTCCTAGTGTTGCATGTCATGCATGGTATTTTTCCATTGAATTTGTGATGCTAGTCAATTGTTTAGGTATTGTTACCTATAAATTAGGGCATTGTGCCCAAGGCATTGTTGCCCATGTGCCCATGAATCAAAGCATATCTACCATCCAAGTCATTGTGGGGCCTCCCATCTTTTTTCCGTAGCCAAATCACTTTCCCAACTCTCCGAAACTTGAGTATGTATTGCTAACATGCATGATCTTCCAAGCCATACTTGTCCAATCCTACAACTTATCCCCACAACTAACTGAAGCCTACTAATGATCATTTTAATGTACAAGTAAAGATGCCCATTACCAACTCCAAAACAAAAACTTTACAGTAATATTGTAAAAATTAATATGCATAATTAAAAACACTACCACAATCTATTAAACATAATTTATTCTTATATCTAAATGTATTGAAATACAAACTATTCATCAATCCATTTCATAACAAAATCAAACCCATAAGACGGTTTAAGATGATTATTCTCTCATAAAACTTACCATACGTAAAGTGGACCTTGTGTAAAGATTAATGGTTATTGTTTTCCAAAATACATCGTTGTTAATGCTCCACTGAGGAGATGCTAATCCTACCAAAAACCACAAACAGGTATACACATCCCAACCAAACCAAGGCACACCAACTCCAACATCTCATCTGAAACCTTTGACATCTTTTGATGAAGATGTTCTAGAACAAACATGGAGATAGTGATTCCTATCAAATTTTCCACTGGGCACAAGGTTCAAAACATTCCACCGATGCCACCATGTCCTTGCTCACACTCATCCATGTAAATGCCACCGTGTCTAAGCCTCAACGAAGGGAACGGGATCCACCTATACTACTTGCAAGGACAAAAGCATACAACACATTCCCCGGCTTCAAGGTCCCTCCGCCTTTGAAAAGCCAAAAAGCATTAACGTAATTATTCTTCCACTCCGCAAAATTACAAACAAAAGCTGCCCTGTGCTTTTCACCCACTGACATTCACGGACTTATAAATTGTCCAAAATTCGATCAGGCAACGCATGTGGGATATGTCATGGGAAAGAGGGCACGGTAATAAAGGGGGAGTCCACCTCAACTGCGCGGTGGTTAACAGGGAATCCAAATCTTCCAAGGACTCGAGACAAAATCTTGCAGGGGAGGAAAAAGCAGATTTCGCTTTTTAAAAAGCGTGGATGTGCATGGGCCACACGCAAGCGGCCTTAATCCTGTCAAAGTAAAGTTGTGTTTAATCCTAAAAAAATTTCCAGCAGGCCATTTCACGTTGACTAAGGTTCGATCCCGGCCCGGTCCTCGACAGCGTTAGGGGCCGCGCTGTTGCTTTTGCAGAAAGGGGGCGTGGAATGGTCTGCGGGGGCGGTCTTTTGATTCTTTCTTTTTGGAAGGGCATCTGACGATGGGAAAGCCACGTGAGGTTGGCCCACTCGGCTTAACGCCTGCCCATGTTTTTGATTTGTTTTTTCAAGGGTAGCGGTTTTGGGAAAGGAGGGACTTTTGGTGGGACGTGAATTCCCTAAAATGGTATGTGTAAATGTATTAACGAACATAGAAGAAGAGCAATATGAAACCACAGGGATATAGGAAACATGGAAATGATTTGTAACATCATATGGTTATTAATAATAATTGATTAATACTTATCAATGGTGAATGGTGAGGAGGCTTATTATTTTCCATATGTTGATGATTAGACATTTTTCATTCGTTAAAATATAGATATGTCGAATCCTAACAATGAAATTATTAATACATTTGGTATATTTTCTCCTATTTCCAAAATAAAAACATTTATTAATATCAAAATAATAATTATAATTAAAAATACAGTAAAATATGTTATTAATATGGTTTAGAGTATCAAGAGTTAAAAATTTTATATTAATTGAAGATTTGTTTTTTGAAATTATATTCTAAGTTAACAATGTTTTTAATGGGGAGAATGCTTTATAAGTAGTCATGGTTCCACAATATATTTTTCTTGATGGGTGATAGTTGATTATGATAATTAGGAATTTCTTATATTTTTCCAAGAGGATTGTCCTTTAAAAGTATAGATGTACCTATCAAGATTTGATTAGCGTGCTAAAGGTAATGATAACTAGCTAGGACTATGCCACAAGTTTCCTTTCAACAATAATGTTACTTATCGAAATAAACTAGTTATGATATTAGAGATATTTAGGTCAATTTAATGATGGCCCAATTTCATCAAATAATGCTAAAACACAAATATCATTTTTTTGGGTTTATCCCTTGAGACTAAGACATGTTTTAGGTGATTTTGATGAAGCTCACTTGCTTATAATTAATGGTTCGCCCTCTATGAGTCATTTTGCTTGTGAACATGGGTTGATTATGGTAATTGATGTATTTTGGTTAATTGTGATGATTAAGGAATATGGTGTAATTTTATTAGAAAGTGCTACAATAATTTTGACTTTGGGTGGTTCAAATTAGGGTTTAACCTTTAGGACCACTTGCTAGTCATCAAATGATTTTGACACCATATCTCTTGTTTCTAATTATTAGTGATTCACCTTTCAAGATCATTTTGACTATGGAAACAACTTGCTTGTGAAATGCTTGACATATTTAAGTTAAGTATAATAATTTCTAGATATGGTGGGTGTTCATGAAAAAGGGAAAATTAGGGTTTGACTTAGAGATTGAATTGAAGGTTAAGATATCATCTCATTTTTAGGTGGTGCATATTGGAATTTGGCTTGAGATTTAACTATGAATTATAACACACTAATATTTTGTGTTGTTTTTTGTGAATAATTTTGCTTGATATGTAAAGTACTATAAATTTCAATTCTGTATTAATATAGTATAAATACCCCACTTTAGCATAATAAAAAAAATTTAAACTTTAATTCTCTTCTATATAATAATCTGTAAATTTAATTAACTAATTAAATTTGGTAAAATAATTAAATAAAAGCTACGATATAACTCTAAAAGTGAACATAGATTAATCAACCTATTCAATGCCCTTTGAGTGCTCTAAAATAGTAGCCTATTATAAAACTTATTTTTCCAAAGAGGGATGTATCACATGATGTCTATATTTTTGCTTATAATTTATAAGTTTTATTAATTTCAAAAATAACTTATCAATTAGATTATGATTTATATAATAATGGTAAATATTTTTTATTTATATATGATTTAGTTAATTTTTATATATTTTTAAAATTATATTTTTATAAATATTTTTAAATTAAAATATTATAAAATTAATTTATAAGTATAGTTATAAATTATAATGTTATATAAAATATATTTATAAAGGAATATGATTGCTATCACTTCTCAAAATAAATTTGTTAAATATCCTATCATTATACATGTAGCCATTTTATTTACACCTGAGAAAGGCTGCAACACTGTCCAGACATTTTCAAGAAAAGCAAATCTGACTCGCATCTTGATCCCTTGGGTCTACTTATTCCCGGGCAATGGGTCCACGGATAGAAGCCATGAGACAATGGCCTTCCTCAAATGTCACTTGTCAATCACAACCCAGGCTTCAAGGGCAATGTCCTCCTCCTAAAGTGGTCAAGATTAATCATATAAAGATTAAAATAAGAAAACATCTTCTCTACTTTTAAGAAAGAAAAAGTCTAGTTTATCTTTTTTTAGTAGAATGGTATGATATTGACCACACTTCTATGTCACGGAAGAAGATATTCAGCTTTCAAATTTGATGAAAAAACCTTTACAAATAAAAAGGCATATATTATTTATATATATAAATACATTTTCAACGAAATGGATATATAAATATTATTTATATATATAAATACATTTATGCAATATTATTTATATATATAAATACATTTTCAACGAAATGGATATTTTGTGAATCATTCTAATTTGTTGTTTTTCTTACAAAAAATTATTTGAACAAATCAATTTGAAACTTTTGTATGTTATCAATAACCAGTAACTCCTGCATTGCGTTACGTTACTCTTAACATATGCTGATAGTTCAGAAAATTTCACCTTCATAGTACTCAACTATACTAAATTTTATTTGTCTGAGTTGTGCCAGTGTTACTCTGAGTACTTAATAGACCCAAGTCAAATCTATCATTTCAGTGTACTTCAAAGCATCATTTGGTGCATGATAGTCAACTTTGTTATGACTAATCACAACAGTTGAGCTGAAAAGATTGGGTATGTAAAGTCCCTTTGAGTATTTGATTGAACAAATTTTTCTTTTAAATCTTTTAGTTATATCAATATGTGATATTAACTGGTTTATATGTTAATATATTAACAAATGAATATAGAGTAGCTGTGCATTAAATTAAATTATATATAATTTAATGTATTGTTTATATATATATATATATATAATTTTGTAAAGATTTTTAAAAATTTGAATTTAAGTTGTTTAATTTGTAAAATTTTAGTGTTTAAGAGTTTTATAAGGTGTTGAATTTATTTATGTATTCAAAAATGTATTTTAAACATAAAAATTTACAATCTTATTTGAAATTGTACAATCTGGTAAGTAAAAAAAAACTATCTCTTTTATAAGTTAGATTACACTTCTCTATATATGATTTGGTATTTTTAGTTAATTTAATTTAAGAGTTAAGTTATGGTATTCTTATTTCTAGATAAAACATTAAAATAAATAATCAAATTTTTAATTATATTGATATATTCATGTAGTGATACAATTACATTGAATTGAAATAACATATTAAATGTATTGAATATCTATACCAATACAAATCCATCTAAATAAGACTCTTTCAAAATTGCAAAGGTGCAATACATATACGCTTTAAGTTATTCCATGATTTCTATAACTATACTAATTATGTGAAATCTAATTTTAAATAGGTTTAATCCATGATTTTTATAACTATTCTAATTATGTAAAATCTAATATTAGGTAGGTTTAACCTGACATTTTTATAGCTATTTTAGTTATGTGAAACCTAATTTTAAATAGGTTTGTGGCATTTAGATCTAAAAATAGACTTTAAGAATTAATTTTCAATTTCATTCTTAAATCACATGTTTATCTTATACATCTATTAAGTGTTAATTTTAATTTTTTTTGAAATGAATTTAAAACTTAAGAAAGTAATTGAAAACAAACTTATTAAAAGAATAAATTTACTCCCATTATCATACTTCACTAAACCACACCATAAAAAAGTTTAGACAATGAATTTTATATGCATACAACTTTGTAAATACAAATATTAACATGTTTATAAGAAGATCATTAACATACTTTACTAAACCACACCATAAGAAAGTTTGGACAATGAATTTTATATGCATAAAAAGTTATAAATACAAATATTAACATGCTTATAAGAAGATCATTAAGACCATGTTATATTTCCTAGTCAACATTCACACATTAAGATGCACAAATACCAACATGTCAATAGAACATACTTTTAGCCTATTGTTATCCAAGAAACAACATTTAACATTGAGGGACATTTTCTTTGAGATATGAGAATACTTGATAGTAAATTATACACATTAATCAAATGACATGGGTAGTGAGGTTATGGCACATATATATATTTAATTTATTGATATACAAGTGATAAAAATCAAATTTAAGTTATATATATATATATATATATATATATATATATATATATATATATATATATATATAATTAATGGTTAATGTTTATTGAGACTAAATTTTGGTTTATTGGACTTAAAAAATGATTTTTTTAGTTTGTTTTAAAATTGTATTCTTACGCTCAAAGAGCTTGGAGAGAAGCGTCTCGAGCTCACTATAATTTTGGCATGTTAAAAGTCTAGGAAAGTCGGTATTGCAACAAAGATTATGAAACTGAGATCTAATGTGGGTGTATGCAGGGTACTCTAAGAGGAAGTGGTTTTCATCCTCAATGTTCATATTCTCACAGATATGGCAGATGGTGTTTTAGGAATTACCCAATGACATGTTTCACTATGGAGCTCATGAGAGTTCGTTATTATCTTAGCTATATTAATTTTTTTCTTTGAGCTAGTTAAAACACAGAGATACTTTTGATCTTCTAGAATAGGGTTGATGACCTCCTTATAATATCTTAATTTTCTTTCAGCCTCTAAATATTTCTCACACCACATTTTCTCTTTAAACTTAGAAGTAACAATATTTTTAATGTGATTAATATTTTGCAATGCAACATTTTCGTTGATCTCCCAATAGTTTAACCAATCCCTGTATCTTTATACCAACCTTGTTTGAGCCTTAGGTGGTTTTGGCTAGAATATAAAGCTAGCTTAGGAAGTATATGGTCTCCCATGTTACTTATTCTGTACTTGTACAACAGGAGCCTAGTCATAGCTAGGCTCTCGATACGGGAAATACCCACTTCTATAAGAAGAATAGGATAGGGTGTATTGCTTTTAATTTTGAGGTTATACGTTATAAAACGCTTCTGGATTTGTTCAATCTTTCTCGAGGATTCTCTAGAGATGCTGCAACCCCAAACCTCACATCCATACAAGATTACATGAGTGACTAAAATTTCAAATATGAGCTTCTTTTTATCCCACATCACAAGGTTTGTTGCTTTACAATTATTTTCAAGACCAAAATAAGCTTTCCACCCTCCATTAATCATTTTCTCAATGCTATAGTTCCAATTGAGCTTGTGATGAATATCAATTCCTAGGTACATGTAAGAAGACACTTCCTCCAAGTTGTGATTGTCATACATAAAATTAGGGTAAGTCTCCTTCTTGGATTTGATAATCATAATTTTTGTTTTGTGAGTGTTCAGAGTCATACCCATGATAGAGCAGAAATCCTTAAAAAGTCTTAGTTGCTTATCAAGATCAAATAGACACCTTGCCAATATCGTCAACATAGAAAAAAAAGATGATAACTATTCTAGCTAGAAACTTGCCAACACAACCTATTTCCTCTATATAATGATTTTAACAATTTTTTATTTTATATCATTAAAAGTTGAAAACTTATATTTTAAATATAAATTAATTTATTAAAACAAAACATTAAAACACACCATCTTCATCCTTTAAAATAAAATTATTATGTAAAAATCATATTATATATATAAAATAAAAATTATTATATATAAAGATATATATATAAAATAAAATAAAATTATATATATGTTAAATTTTAATCCAAATTTTTAAAATTTAAAATATTAAAATTTTAAATTCAATATGTTCAATTATCCCTATTCATATATATAATTTTATTATTATATATATATATAATTTCAAATTTTAATTAAGGAAAAGAAAACACCCCTATTAAAACCCTAATTCAAAAGTTTCAAAACAATTACCAATAAAATAAAATCATACATAAAACACCCCTCCCCTTTGCTTTGTTACTGCTTTTATATATATATATATCTGCAGGCACATGGAAAAACACACCCAATGCGCAAAAACCTAAACCCATAACGACTACTTATTGTAATCAATACATGCGCACTATTTAAGTTGAGTGGTTGCCTAGAAAGGTGTGTAGGGCCCGACCGCGGTCCTTCTACTTTCTCGTGCAACCCGACCGAGGAATAATAAAGAAATGCATGGCAAAACGCGAGACATTCCCTTGCCACAATAAATTCAAGTCACGCCATGCCCGCTTCTGCGTAATTCAAAGTCAACCTTCTTTACTACGCGCTCTTCCTTTCTCACCGCGCTCTTCGTATATATATATTTGACATTACCCCATCCATATCCATCTCCACTCCTCAGACGAGGCCCTCTTTGGCTCCTTATCTGCTATTCATCATCAATTTCTAAGTTGTAGTTGTGGGCTTCTTCAGATCTTCAAGCTTTCTCTGCCTATCCCTGTAAGTTCAGTATAAAATACTGATTACAGTAGAAACTCTATTAATGCATTCCATGGCTGGTATTGCTTTATTTTTCAGTCTGCAACTACTGTGGATTTTAAGTAAACTTTCATGCATAATATCTTCTTGTATGTAGTCATTTTTGTTCTTTTTTAGGGACTGTGACATGAATTGTAACTCTATTGTTTTGGTCGCCTGAGTATTTTCCATGGCTGTTTCTTGGCTTGATCTCGTTCTGGCAGCTTTACTGCTAGCGATTTTATGAGGAATGATAGCTTTGTTACACGTGTTCATGATATTGGTAATGATTCTGTGAATGAGTTCAATGATATATGGGTTTATTTCATGATGTTACAGAGGGTGGGATGAGGAGGCGGTTCAGGAGGGTTAAAGCTGGGCATTATATGCAAAGGTTGATGTGTGCCTGGCTCCCTGTATGCCACATACAAAGCTCAGTCATATGTTGATTGGCTTCATAGGTGGCTTACAAGGAGCCAAGCATACGTTTTCTTACCCTCTTAGCTTGTTCATGTTTTTTTATTTTCATTTCCATGTCTCTGTCGCTGATTTTACCTCCTTTCATCCATATCTAGAGGTTTCAAGTTCCACTGCCCTTTAAGTTATTGCTATGTTGGAACAAGTTTATTTGCAAAATATATGATTCAGCTATAATATTATATACTTTGCTGAAAACTAAAGTTAGGGTTAGGTTTTTCTGGTCAAAGGGTTCATGTTCATATGTCAAATTTCCAGTTGCAAAGAAAATAAACCTTTTGGAAATGATAAATATTAGTATATTACATTTCAGAAATACAATATAATTTGCTTAAACATTATATGTTGTTTTTCATTTTTTTGGTCAAAGGGTTCATGTTCATATGTCAAATTTCCAGTTGCAGAGAAAATAAACCTTTTGGAAATGATAAATATTAGTATATTACATTTCAGAAATACAATATAATTTTCTTAAACATTATATGTTTTGTATTATAAATGCAATGCCGACATTGTTTTTTGGGTGTCATAATGAAGTTAATTTGGAGAAGTTCAGACATTTCCTATCTTATGAGAGAAAGGGAATTGAGAAAGCTGGTTTTAGAAGGTATTGTTCAGGTCGTTACAATGACAAAATCAGCCTATTAGGTTGTATGCTGCATGGACAATACAAGCAATGTGCTGTCATTGGCTTATCAGAACTACTGGCATGGAGCATAAAGCTACTTTTAGAAAGTATGGATTTTCAGGTTTTCACACTGAGTACAAAATCAGCCTATTTGGTTGTATGTTGCATTGACAGCACAAGCACTGTGCTGTTCTGTTCTGTGCTGTTCATTGGCATATCAAAACTATTGGCATTGAGCATAATGCTAGTTTTAGAAGGTATGGATTCAGGTCTTCACAATGACAAAATCAGCTTGTCAGGTTCTATGCTGCATGGACAATACAAGCAATGTGCTGTTCATTGGCTTATCAAAACTATGTGATGTTCAGTGGCTTATCAAAACTACTGGCATTGAGCATTAGGCAGCACCTCTCCTGGTGACTCAATGTATTGGATTTACTGTTATCTATAGATAGTAGTTGAGTACTGCCTAGCTACCAGTCTTGAGTATCAATAAGGCAGCTGCTGTATCTTGAGTTTTGCATTACATGTAATAGTTTGTCAGCCATTGCGATTTAATAAACTGGAGGAGAATTCTATGGTTACAATACCAAACCTAGCCACATGATTCTGAATAATGTATCCTTAATTGGTAACAAGTTTAGAATCTCAAGAGAACAATCTATAAGTTTAGAATGTCTGAACACATGATCATTTGTATTAACTACTGTCACACTTGGGAAAGGTGTTTCTATTATAATATTATGGGTTTTTTTCAGGTCAAGAGTTGTTTTGAAATCTATATTGCACTTATAATATTATGTGTTTAAACTGGTCAAAAGTGGCAGTGAAATCTAGACTACTCATTTTGATATTATATGTATCCACACCACGATTTTCACTGAATCTTTTTTAATCCTAAAAAAATTCCGAGCATTGAAATCTGTAGCAGTCATTTTGATATTCTATGTATCTGTATCATGATTTTCTGAAACTTAATTACTCGTAAAAGATTTCTAAGCATGTGGTGATTGTACTGAAAGAAACAAATCTCAGTAAAATCTTCAACCTAAATATTAACACAACATAAATATTAACACATTAATCTGCATATACATTTTAATATTATGTGCATCTATAGCATGATTTCTTGAAGCGCTTTGCATCAATAGCTTTATAACTGTACTATTGGTACTTTGGAATATACTAGTTTCAGTAAAAAAGTTCACAGAAATAGGACTGAGGCACATTAATGTGTACACACATTTCATGTTATAGTTATACATATTCTTTATGTTTTCCAGGCTATCAAGCTCAGAGAGTTAAAATTAACACGTGTCTATACATTTCATCGTACGATTCTTCAGGTCCTTTTGAAAGGTCTGACGATATAAAGTCTGAGAGATTTTTCATTTTTACACTATCAGTTTACATTGTACTTACGACCACAGATGTCTACATTTTATCATATTAATGTTAAATGCGTTCCATTTACACATATATTGCCAAGGCTATATGTCCCTCTAGCTTACTCCATCTGTATAAAAGGCATGCTCCATGTGAATTTCATTACACGAGACTTGAACTGTTAGACAGGGTTCAGGTTATAAATTTATTCAAGGCAAGGCATGAGCCATGTGAATTCCATTATACGAGACTTCCAAGTTCTTAGACAGTGTTTAGGTCATATATTTATTTTAGTTTTTTAATTTACAGGGTTCAGATTATAGTTTAGTTTGTTTTTTTTTTAAAACAAAATGAGTATAAAAAGATAGTTAGGCGAAATTTAATTTCAGGATTTTAAAGGCTGAGAAAATAATTAACCAATATTATATTGAAATAATTTATATGTTTGTTACTTTTTTTTTAGTTATTTTAAATGTTGAGTAGTGATACCTTTCCAAAAATATATATATTATATGGTTTTATTATTTAAATATATATATCTATATATATATCATTTAAATATTTGTTATTTATATTTATATGATTTGTTTTTAATATCGAGTAGTTTAACTTTCTTAAAATAATATGCATATTATATGGTTTTATTATTTAAATATTAGTTATTTATTTTTATATCATTTTTTTTGTTATTGAATTTTTTTTATTTAAAAAGTTTTAATTATTTATTATGATAAAGTTGTTATTGAAAATTGTTATAATAAAGGGAGATTAATTTTAATTTTTTATATCTTTTAGAATAAGAGGGTCTTATACAACAATTTGGTGTATATAATGGTCTAACCAAAAATTAACTTTTATGTATCATTCTCTTTTAAGTAATGAATGACTTTGACCAAAGTTTTAGAAATTCTTCTATTTTTCATGTTAATTATTTTACATTTGTATATTGATAATGTTATTACTAAAAACTGAAAATTGCTATAACAAAGGGACATTAATTTTAATTTATTATATCTTTTAGAAAAATAAAAGAAAGTTTTAATGTGTATTTTCTTTAAATTTTTATTTTATTTTATTTTAATGTTGATATTTTTAATTAATTATATTATAAGATATCATTGAATACCTATATTACCTTGTATTAGCAACCTTTCTCCATTGCCAACTTCTCTATTGTAAGATGGATATAATAGTGACTTAATAAAAGCTAATACTTGTCTTGATATGGACAATAGTGAGAAGCATCACTTTGGATTTGTTTAACAACATCTTAAGCTCATCCTTCTTGAGCATGCTATCATGTTATTTTAAGGAGAAAAAACTTAAATACCCTAATACTCTTCCATAACTACTATACTATAAATAACTTCAATTTACTTCTTTTGACTTATATAGATACTTTTCTATACTATCTTCCTTAAGATCTTAAATTTTCCATTCGCGAGCTTTTCTCTTTCAATATTACTTTGTTTTTTATTAAGATTTAAAATCTATATATATTTCTTCTTTATCTACAACCTTTGGTATCAAATATTACCTACAACCATGAGTTTGATCTAGATTGATTCTAATGTATGGCACACTAAGGATGATTTTTCTCATCAAATGCATTGTTCAATTGAATTATCATCACCATTAGCATTATGCACTACTCTTGTGGTCCATTCATAAGGATCTTGGTCAATACAAAGACCTCTCTAAAGATTATTTATCCCATAAGTGGAATATTCACATGAGTATGAAGCTCGAAATATGGAGGATAGGTCTTCTTATCAAATTTATGGTTAAGGGATGAAACCTACGATCATAGGCCCTATACAATGCATTTAGTTTTCATGAGAACATTTTAGATTCTCGAACATAAAGTAGGACCTCCATAAGAAATATTTGTCCCTCAATTGACACATAAGATGCATTATAAAGCAAGAAGGGTGGGATTTTGGCCCATGGAATCATTCATGGCTAAAAACTAAGGCCTTTATACCTAAACTATACTCTTAGGTTGTATAGGGCATGCATTAGTTCTCAGAAAATGACACAAGGTCCACAAATACTATTTGAAATTTTAGTGTGACACTAGCCTCATCACACTATGGACAAGTATTCTAACTAAAGTTTATTTATCCCATTGGTATATATATATATATATATATATATATATATATATATATATAATTATAATTTAAATATTTGTTATTTATATTTATATGATTTGTTTTTAATGTTGAGTAGTTATAACTTTCCTAAAATAATATATATATTATATGGTTTTATTGTTTAAATATTGGTTATTTATTTTTATATGATTTTTGTTGTGATTGAATTTTTTTTATTTAAAAAGTTTTAATTATTTATTAGGATAATGCTGTTATTGAAAATTGTTATAGTAAAGGGAGATTAATTTTAATTTATTATATCTTTTAGAATAAGAGGGTCTTATACACCAATTTGGTGTATACAATGGTTTAACCAAAAAATAACTTTTATGTATCATTCTCTTTTAAACAATGAATGATTTTAGCTAAAGTTTTAGAAATTCTTCTATTTTTCATGTTAATTATTTTATATTTGTATACTGATAATGTTATTACTAAAAACGGAAAATTTCTATAACAAAGAGACTTTAATTTTAATTTATTATATCTTTAGAAAAATAAAAGAATGTTTTAATGTGTATTTTCTTTAAATTTTTATTTTATTTTATTTTAATGTTGGTTTTTTAATTAATTATATTATAAGGTATCATTGAATACATATATTACCTTGTATTAGCAACCTTTCTCCATTGCCAACTTCTCTATTGATGAATATAACCGTGACTTAATGAGAACTAATACTTGTCTTGAAATGAACACTAGTGAGAAGCATCACTTTGGATTTGTTTAATATTGTCTTAAGCTCATCCTTCTTGAGCATGCTATCATAGTATTTTAAGGAGAAACAACTTAAATACCTTAATACTCTTCCATAACTACTATACTATAAATAACTTTAATTTCCTTACTTTTGACTTATGTAGATACTTTTCTATACTATCTTCTTTAAGATCTTAAGTTTTCCATTAGTGAGCTTTTCTCTTTCAATATTACTTAGTTTTTTTATTAAGATTTAAAATCTATATATCTTTCTTCTTTATGTACAACCTTTGGTATCAAATATTACCTACAACCATGAGTTTAATCTAGATTTTACCTACAACCGTGACTTTGATCTAGATTGATTCTGATGTATGGCACACTAAGGATGATTTTTCTCATCAAATGCATTGTCCAATTGAATTATCATCACCACTAGCATTATGCACTACTATTGTGGTCCATTCATAAGGATCTTGGTCAATACAAAGACCTCTCTAAAGATTATTTATCGCATAAGTGGAATATTCACACGAGTATGAAGCTCAAAATATTGAGGATAATATCCTTATCAAATTTATGGTTAAGAGATGAAACCTACGATCATAGGCCCTATACAATGCATTTAGTTTTCATGAGAACATTTTAGATTCTCGAACATAAAGTGGGACCTCCATAAGAAATATTTCTCCCTCAACTGACACATAAGATGCATTCTAGAGCAAGAAGGGTGGGATTTTGGCCCATGGAATCATTCATGGCTAAAAACTAAGGCCTTTATCCCTAAAATATATTGTTAGGTTGTATAGGGCATGCATTAGTTCTCAAAAAATGACACAAGGTTCACAAATACTATTTGGGATTTTAGTGTGACACTAGCCTCATTCTAATGTTAGTCACACCATGGAAAAGTATTCTAACTAAAGATTATTTATCTCATAAGTGGAATATATATAATATTTGTTATTTATATTTATATGATTTGTTTTTAATGTTGAGTAGTTATAACTTTCCTAAAATAATATATATATTATATGGTTTTATTATTTAAACATTGGTTATTTATTTTTATATGATTTTTGTTGCTATTGAATTTTTTTTATTTAAGAAGTTTTAATTATTTATTAGGATAAAGTTTTTATTGAAAATTGTTATAGTAAAGAGAGATTAATTTTTATTTATTATATCTTTTAGAACAAGAGGGTCTTATACACCAATTTGGTGTATATAATGGTTTAACCAAAAATTAACTTTTATGTATCATTCTCTTTTAAGCAATGAATGACTTTGTCTAAAGTCTTAGAAATTCTTCTATTTTTCATTATAATTATTTTATATTTGTATCCTGATAATGTTATTACTAAAAACTGAAAATTGCTATAACAAAGAGACATTAATTTTAATTTATTATACCTTTTAGAAAATTAAAAGAATGTTTTAATGTGTATTTCCTTTAAATTTTTATTTTATTTTATTTTAATGTTGGTTTTTTTTAATTAATTATATTATAAGATATCATTGAATACCTATATTACCTTGTATTAGCAACCTTTCTCCATTGCCAACTTCTCTATTGTAATATGAATATAATAGTGACTTAATGAGAACTAATACTTGTCTTGAAATGAACACGAGTGAGAAGCATCACTTTGGATTTGTTTAATAATGTCTTAAGCTCATCCTTCTTGAGCATGCTATCATAGTATTTTAAGGAGAAAAATCTTAAATACCCTAATACTCTTCCATAACTACTATACTATAAATAACTTCAATTTCCTTACTTTTGACTTATGTAGAATTTTTCTATACTATCTTCCTTAAGATCCTAAATTTTCCATTCATGAGCTTTTCTCTTTCAATATTACTTGTTTTTTTTATTAAGATTTAAAATCTATATATCTTTCTTCTTTATCTACAACCTTTGGTATCATATATTACCTATAACCATGAGTTTGATCTAGATTTTACCTACAACCGTGAGTTTGATCTAGATTGATTCTAATGTATTGCACACTAAGGATGATTTTTCTCATCAAATGCATTGCCCAATTGAGTTATCATCAACATTAGCATTATGAACTACTCTTGTGGTCCATTCATAAGGATCTTGGTCAATGCAAAGACCTCTATAAATATTATTTATCCCATAAGTGGAATATTCACATGAGTATGAAGCTCGAAATATTGAGGATAGGTCTCCTTATCAAATTTATGGTTAAGGGATGAAACCTACGATCATAGGCCCTATACAATGCATTTAGTTTTCATGAGAACATTTTAGATTCTCGAACATAAAGTAGGACCTCCATAAGAAATATGTGTCCCTCAACTGACACATAAGATGCATTATAAAGCAAGAAGGGTGGGATTTTGGCCCATGGAATCATTCATGGCTAAAAACTAAGGCCTTTATCCCTAAACTATACTGTTAGGTTGTATAGGGCATGCATTAGTTCTCAAAAAATGACACAAGGTCCACAAATACTATTTGGGATTTTAGGGTGACACTAGCCTCATTCTAATGTTAGTCACACCATGGACAAGTATTCTAACTAAATTGGATTTTAGGGTGATACTAGCCTCATTCTAGTGTTAGTCACACCATGGAAAATTATTCTAACTAAATGCATTATTCAACTATGAAAATAAGGACCTTATGTGATAAATGATTAGGATTGGTTTACAATATTGATTCAATATTTTTGTGCACCAAGTATTTTGGTTCTATTATTCATTTTCAAGGAAACAATCCCACCTCACCTTCATAGACTTAATTAAATAATAGGGGTAGGTTTGGAACACGAAGGTGGGTTACATCTTTTTCAGAAACGCATCCGAAAACTTCACTCTCCCAAAATTTCGGTTGAACTTCCTAAACGTTCAATCGAACTTTTGAAATTAATTCGGCCGGACTTTTTTTGTCGTTTGTTGAACTTATTCCATTGTTTATGTTGAAGACAATGATAACCAGATTTTTGGTTGGAGGTAGAAAAACTAGCCTTAAAAGTTCGATCGAAACAAGAGTTAGTTTGGTCGAACTTTCAAAAAAGTTCAACCGAACTTTTTCTTATAAATATAACGACCTTCATGCCACAGAAGGATTTTCTGCAATTTTAGTTTAACATGACCTTTCTGTAGCATTGTGTGACCATTGGAGAGTACTGGGAGATGAGTTTTTTTGTCTTGTTTTATGATTTTTTATGTTTATTAGCTTGTTTTGTTTTTTTTTTTAATGTTAATTTCATGTTTTTGGCAGTGTTTGTAGTGTTTTTTCAAGATTCCTGGGGTCCTCGTCTTCTCTACGTCTTCAGTGTGCTCATTCAACAGGCTTGTCCTCGTCTTCTCGTCTTGACATGCTTGTCCTTGTCTCCTTGTCTTGATTCCAGGTAATTCTGCTGTACATCCTCGGCGTGCTTGTTCAACTTTTAATTTTTTACAAAAAGAAAATTGGAATTCCATTAACATATCTATCTTTTCCACCTTTTTAGATTTTCATTGAGATCAACAGCCTGAGCAGTTGAATGCCCAAGACAATTAATATATTAATTAAAGATCGACAGAGTCTAATTAAAAAAAAAATTACAAACAAATTTGTCCAGAATCAACTTTCTGTTGTTCAAAAGTTGCATTTATATATATGTTTTTTTTTTTATCAACATATTAGGTGTGGCTATAATTTTTTTTGGATGGAATATATAGTAGTCTTGGTTATGTATCTCTGTAACAATTTTTTCAATGGCGTTTTTCCAAATTTTGAACAAATTTTCCTATATGAATGCATACTAGACATATATCTACACAATATATACTGGACATATAACTTGGTTCAAAAATCAAGTCCAATATGAGAATTTGTGTTCTAAAATAACCTGTCTCAATTGCTTAAACTTAGGTAGCAATGACTTCACCGACTGGATCAAAAGCTTCTTCTACTAGTTCAAATGTTATTGGTAATGATTGACAAGATAGAATTCTGTACAAACTACTCTATCTTGATTTGGTGGATATGTATCTGGATGAGATGTTGTCTCTACTACTAGATAAGATGCTACTGGAAATCTCTCTCCTCTTGCTTCTATAGCTACCTTGTCTTCTGTAGGATCTGCTGGTAGATCTCCTGCTCTAGGTACCTATGCTTCTATCGCAACTGAAGCGTTTTCTTTGGTGCTACTTATGCTCTTGTTCCCTCCTTTGATGTTGTTCTTACTCCTTCAGTTGTTGAATTGAAAAATAAACCATTTCAAGGGGCTTCATAGACTAAAGTAAAAAAAACATATGTATGTTCATATTGCAACAAAATTATATAGAAGAAATTTTCTTTGGGTTGCTTGTTCAATGTTCAGCCTTCAAGAGATTGAACATCGATCTCACTACATAAATGTCATTTGGGTTTCTTTCTTTATCTTTATTTCTTTTAAACTTCAAAAATAGGTTAGATTTCATTGATGTGATTGGTTCTTCTACTTATACGACTGCTTCATACATTAGTGCCCTGGAATGTGCTTCAAATATTGCAAATTTATTGTCACAGTCCTTGTTATACTTTATATTAAATATATGAATGCTTTGGATATCTACCTTAACATGCTTCAGAGGCAATCCATAAAATATTTTTGTCCTTTATTTTATCCTTCATTTCTCAAGTATATAATCATAGTTCTTGCATTACAAATATTGGTATAAATATGTTTGATGATGCTTTAATATATGATGTTGATATGTGTTACTTGCTAAAGTCTTGCTTATATTTATGTTGAATGAATTTCCTTCATGTATTATATTCAGTCTCGTATGTAAGTGTGTTCATTTATGCATTGAATAATCCCTTATTTAGGAAAATAAAGAACACATAACTAGATTTGAATTGTATAATCCCATATTTAGGAAAATAAATAACACATACTTAGATTTGAATTGTACAATCCCCTATTTCAGAAAATAAAGAACACATACTTATATTTGAATTGTACAGGGAGGAGACAATAAAAATACTAGATCCTTGTAGCACAATACACCTTCCATAAAAAATATAATAGAAATTTGAATTTAAATGTAAAATAAATATGCTTAATTTCCTATGATAATAAATTCCATCGAGAGTTTTGTTATGTCTCCATATATTACCACCCATGGATGAATTGCATAATAATAGTAAGTTTACAATCTCAAAGTCCATGCAATCATTAGGTTCATGTATGGTTATCATTATTCAAGAAACATTTTTGGTGCCCATCACAATGGTGGGTAATATGTGACTCTTTCTTTGGGATCTTGTGGGATTGCTTCAAAATCCTAGAATGTCATCATGAAATGAGGTGATTCCAATTTAAGTTTGTAGTCCAATGTAACCACCTCAAAATTGTATCTAAATTGTGATCCTTTCCCTTATTCTTCATCATCATGGAGAAAAATTAAAATTAAAATATTGGATACATGTAGGTTGTGGCCTCTTTCAATGCTAGATCACAAGCCAATTAGAGAACCTACTAGTAAAAAAAATGATAGCTCACAACCCAATCCAAGAGCTTGCTAGTCAAAAAAAAAAATTTAGTTCTTTGATTAGTCGGGCTACCATAAAATTTCTCTATCTAAATGAACAATATTTTGATTAGTTGGGCTACCATAAAATTTCTCTCTCTAATTCTGAACAACATTGTTGCAATGAATATATCCATAAACCTTTATGCCAACCTCTTGTTACATTTTCATTTTAGGATAAATATAAGATATATTAGTAGGTAGTGAATTTATGGTCAACAATATATCTATATATTCTCTTGTTAGCTCAAACACCTCACCGCTTAAAGGTTTCCATCTCCAAAATCATTAGAATTACCAATTTCTACCTCCAACATCAAAGTTATTACCATTCTATAGTCATCATTGAAGAATTGATTAAAATTCATCAATCTAGTTTCATTTCCATGTGGATCATAACTATCATAGAATGAAGAATCCTTAAAATAAACCACCTATGATTTGGGATGACTACATGTTAGCTACCATTCAAAAAATTCAACATTTTTTCTATCTTTTGCTTGAAGATATCCCTAATATTCTTGGTTTTCATGTCACTATTTTGTTTGGATAGAAAGCATGAGAATATGGTCTAGAACTAAGATGAGTTTAAACCACACAAACACTCTACATACAACGATGGGTTTACCACACAAGAAATCTACATATTCATTTGAAAAATGTTTCAATCCTCAATAATCTAATCCAAAACTTTTGACTAGCTTCCTCGACATTACAACCACAATATTCAAAAATATTGTGGGGTTGCACTTGTTGCAGATTGTGGCAATCATTTACTTCAACATATCCCTCATCTTCTTGGTTTTTAGGTCACTATTATTTTTGGATAGAAATCATGAGAACATGGTAATGGGTTTACCCATAAGCACTCTACATATTCATTTGAAATCTATGTTTATCCTCAATAATATAATCCAAAATTACTTTTCGATTACACACCATACACCTCCAAAAGTACTTTTCGATTACACATCATACACCTCATAGGGGTCCACTATCACCTCACCAACCATAATGGCTAGGATGTGTTGTTACTCATTTTCATTTTTATAAACTATTATAAAACTTTTAGCTAAATGTAGAGATGTTCCTAGTGTTTTTGGAAACCATGTATTTCATTTCTCCCATAAACTAAGGCATTTTCAATAAATGATTTTTGAATTTTAATTTAATTTAATTTTTTTCAGTGATCAGAAGGCCCACTAAACATGGTTGAAAAATGGACATTATGCATAGATGTTTCTTGTTATCCCAATCCATGGCAAGAAATGATTACATATGTGCTATTCAATATTGTGACAAACAAAGTCCTCCAAAGGAAAATGAATATACCTGGAAAAAAACAAACAATAAAGCATATTATATTGTATTGATAGAAGACTTGGGAACCGATGGGAGTATGGATCCAATGGAATTGTAGTTTTCACAAATTCTAAACTTGTGTGCAACCAGATGAAATGCTTGTACCAAGTTAATAAGGAGAGGCTAAACCAACTCCATGGAAAAGAAAACAATATTGCTAGAAAATTTCAATCATTTAGTATAAGAAATTGTGAAAATGTTAATAATTTGTCTAATGACCTATTGAATGGGCCAATGCCAATTCCAGGATTTTGTGTCAAAGATGAATCAATGTTAAGAAGCTTCTCTCCATCAAAATTTATTGATGGAAATTGTAAGATATCTTTGATATGTGTGTGATTTTTAGTTATAAATGTGTCGTTTTTAATGATCATGTGTTTTTTTCAATTATATATTAAGTGTGCCACCACTATGTAGGAACAACTTGGTGAACTTCATGTTTTAGAAATTTTTGTATTTAATTTTCAAAATGTGCACCCACTATGTAAGCACAACTTGGTGAACTTCATGTTTTAGAAAATTTTGTATTTAATTTTCAAAATGTGCACGACTTCAACATATTTTTGTTTAAATATTCAAGTGAGTTTTGCACATCAATTTGTGCTAAGATTTCAAAATAATTCAAAAATTTGATGTAATTTACACAAATGTTGGAGCACAAATTAATTTGTAAATAGTAATTTTAAAAA
Source organism: Pinus albicaulis (assembly GCA_034641835.2). Lineage (NCBI taxonomy): Eukaryota > Viridiplantae > Streptophyta > Pinopsida > Pinales > Pinaceae > Pinus > Pinus albicaulis. Next base: position 1,193,779,884 of record CM076583.1, read on the forward strand.
TAATTGTAAACGTATGAGGTAGCTTTTTAAACATCACGTATCTAGATGTATTTGTAGATATCCATATATATCATGTATGATAATTTTCCATGTGATTCTTTGAGGCTTTAAACATCATGTATCTATGTATCTATAGATATCCATATAGATCATAGATGATCATTTTCCATGCAATTCTTTGAGGTGAAGATTAATAGAGTGTCATTCATCTACGAGATAGGGGGATCATGGATCGGGGGATGTCCATCATGTTCATGGTATTTATATTAAATGTGCAAGTTTTTAAATGATATTTGAATATAATATTATGTGCATACATGTTTATACATTTATGGAATTGATTTTTTATCAATTTAGTGAGTGAAATTAGTTTTTAATAAATTTCATATTGTTAGGAGTTCAAAGGAAAATAGTATCTACTTAATCAATGGAGGACCATGGTTCATGCAATCATGGTGTGTGTATATATATATATATATATATATATATATATATATATATATATATATATATATATATATATATATATATATATATATAATGATAAATAGGTTGAATCATATGTATGCATGTATGCACATGTGTATATAATTTAATTGATTATAAATTCTATTCTTTTATAAAGCTTCGCTCTTGTCGCATGAGAGTGGTGGTGGTGGTACACATTCCCCTTGTCGCCAATCAATAGGTGGTGGAAAATCGTGTGAGGGTTGTGGTGCACATTCCCCTGGTGTCCAATCAATGGGTGGTCATGCTGGTTCTCAACCAATGGGTGGTGCCCAATCAATGGGTGGTCATGCTTGTTCTCAACCAATAGATGGTGGCCAACCAATGGGTGTTCATGCTGGTTCTCGACCATCTCTGGGTGGGTATGATGGCACTCAGCCATATCGAGGTGGCCATCAATCTCAATCTTATTATCATTATTATTATTTTGTTAAATTCTTTATATAAATTTTTTTTATACATTAAAAAAAAATTTTGCACATTTGTTCATATGTTTTTTTTATTTATGCATAATTTTATATATTGATGCAAAGGGTGAAATTGTTGCTATAAAAAGACGTAGGCCAAATCACGTAATTCAAGAAGAAGTTTGTACACCAACCACAACTTATCCATCTGAAATTCCCAATTATTTACCTTGGGAAACAAACATCCAACAATGAACATTAAAAAAGTGTGAAAGTCTTTATTCAAAATTGAGGAAAGATCTTGGGAGTTTGAATCTCCCTGCAGGGAGCCGGGAAAGATTAGAACTAGTTACACACTCTCTAAGCACACTTGTATATGTTTACAAAAATCTTGGTCCAACCACCGATACCTTTGTCAAAATGATGAGAAAAAGAAAGGAAGCGGTAATGGGTCCCAATACAAGGGACGATGTTAAAAACAAGGTTACAAAACAAATGGAAAAATCTATGTTTAATTTCAAAGAAGGGCTGAAAAGAAAGATGCTGAAGGTGCAATATTTCAAGTGCCCTAATATAGTCCACCATATGTATGATAGGCACCTTGTAGCCTATGGAAAAATACCATGGAATGACGAGGTTCCTATTTATTTTGCAAAATTATTTTATGCATAATTATTTTTAGGAATGAAACACAATTTTTATGACCTTCCTTTTGAATTTTTTGGTCTTGGGAAAGGTCTATTATGTAATCGTAAGGGCACTAAGAGTGATACTGAGTTGCCTCACCCTGAGCCACCTTTGGTAATCCATCCTCCTCGTGTGGAAAATTTGTGGTTAAAGATGGATGTCACTCTCAATCTAGTCGAGAAGCAAGGGATGCCATCATAGACAACATTCAAACTGGACTTAGTGGAATTGTTATTTTTTCTGAATCGAAAAAGAGCACGAGATAATGCACGTACCAATTTTGTATATAATACAAATGAGGATATAGACAACATGAATATTTATGAGCTTAGAACATATGCAAAGCATTGTCGCAATGGGTGGCAAGATTTAATTCTTCATGAGGAAGAGGGCGTGGGATTTGTATGTGTTTATGGTTAGGATGGATATTTCAATATATATGTGTGTGTGTGTGTGTGTGTTATTCTAACATAAATGTATCATATGTTCACCATTTGCAATTTACATGCATGTTGAATGAAAATTTTGATTATATCACGGTCCAAGGTTCAAGTTCTGTCAATCGAGATGATATTTTGGGAAATTTTAGTGTTTTTTAAGAGTTCGTGACGTTGATCTACAATTATTATTTTATTATTATATCGACCTATCATGAGGTGTATATTTTTAAAAGAAATAATTATGTGCACACATGTATATAATTAAATGTTAACATATTCTGCTTCTGGGAAATTTTAGTGTTTTTTAAGAATTCGTGACATTGATCTACAATTATTATTTTACTATTATATCGACCTATCATGAGGTGTATATTTTTTAAAGAAATAATTATGTGAACACATGTATATAATTAAATGTTAACATATTCTGCTTCCGTCCGGTGTTTTCAAAATGGAGCCACCATCTTCTTCCCTGTTAGGAGATGTGTCAAATAATCCATTATCACAAGTATTCAATTTTTCAATTATGTTTCAAGAGATAAATTGAAGTGCAAGTTTCATTAAAAAATGAGATAGATCTTGAGTTATTTTACAATTTTGAAATTTTTGAATTTTAGGTTTGTGGATATGATATTTTTTCTCCAAAGAATTTAATAATGGAGTCCACGATGAGGATAAGAACATCCAAACAATTTGAAGAAGTTTTCTAACATTATTTTTAATAAATTGTATTAGTTTATGCATTTTCATTTGCAAAATTTTAAAATTTTAATATATATATATATATATATATATATATATATATATATATATATATATATATATATATATATATATATATATATATATTATGCGGTTTATCCGGGAGGATGCATCGATGCAAGGCCAACATAGGATAATGTACGGGGACATACAGGGTATTGCATGATTTTTTTATTTTTTGAATTATTTTTTATGAAGTTCTACATTCTCATTCAATTTTAAAACATTAAACTTTAATTTTAATATATATATATATATATATATATATATATATATATATATATATATATATATATATATATATATATATATGGCCAACACAAGAATGTAACTAAATGAGGTATTGCATGAAATTTAGAAAAAAAATTCATTTTTTTTATGAAGTTCTACATTCTATTTCAAATTTTTAAAATTAAATTTAAATTTTAATACATCTACATAAATTTACTATACATCTATATATATGTAATTACACACGTTGTGCAAGTTCCCCATTCTTCAGATGAGAGCACAAAGAGGTTGTTGGAAAATACATTTCAGCACAATTCTCTATATTGATGCACACCATTTTATTTAATCTTGTTTTTTTTTATAGTACATGTTATATTTACTTTTCTATAACTTGATGCATGTAACATTTTACTTTCAAAATTATTTTTATATCTAGTACACATGTGTTATAGTTACTTTTATTGAATGATGTAAATTTTGGACATATTTTACATTTTGGATAGTTGTTACATTTACTTTTATTGAATGATTTTAAATTTTGGATAGTTAGATTTTTCATTACAAAACAAACATGTGGTACATTATGCATTTGAACATGTGAATGTTATAATTAGGTGTAGATGTCTATTAAAGGTGATATTTAGGTACATTTTGCATGATCATGTGTCATGATCATAGATGGTTTTACATATTTAAGTTGATGAATATGTAAAAATGATTGAAGAACATTTGCATTTAGTTGTTACATTTTGCGTGTGATCACATGTTGTTTTAACTTGTTAACTTAGATGATAAGATTATGTTTTGTTTAACTTCTTGTTTTATCAAGTTTTTTATTTAAAATGAATCTAGATTGAAATTGAAAATACAAAACACATGTGGTACATTACGCATTTGAAAATGTGAATGCTATAATTATGTGTAGATGTCTTTTAAAGGTGATATTTAGGTACATTTTGCATTCAATCACGTGTCATTTAAAAAAATCATAGATGGTTTTACATATTTAAGTTGATGAATATGTAACAATGATTGACATACATTTTCATTTAGTTGTTACATTTTGCATGTGATAACATGTTGTTATAATTTGTTAACTTAGATGATAAGATTATGTTTTTTTTAACTTGTTGTTTGGCCAAGTTTGTTATTTAAAATGAATCTATATTGAAATTTCAAATTACAAAAACACGTGGTACATTATGCCTTTGAAAATGTGAATGTTATAATTAGGTGTAGATGTCTCTTAAAGGTGATATTTAGGTATATTTTGCATGATCATGTGTCATTTAAAACAATCATAAATGGTTTTATATATCTAAGTTCATGAATATGTAACAATGATTGAAGTACATTTGTATTTAGTTGTTACATTTTGCATGTGATCACATGTTGTTATAATTTATTCACTTAGATGATAAGATTATGTTTTGTTTAACTTGTTGTTTTGTCAAGTTTGTTATTTAAAATGAATCTAGATTGAAATTGAAAATTACAAAACACATGTGGTACATTATGCATTTGAAAATGTGAATGTTATAATTAGGTGTAGATGTCTCTTAAAGGTGATATTAGGTACATTTTTCATGATTATGTGTAATTTAAAACAATCATAGATTGTTTTACTTATTTATTTGATGAATATATACCAATGATTGAAGTACATTTTGCATTTAGTTGTTACATTTGCATTTGGATGATTTTTTAACTTATATGATAAGATTATATTTTGTTTAACTTGTTGTTTTGTCAATTTTGTTATTTAAAATGAATCTAGATTGAAATTGAAAATTAGAACACAGATGTGGTACATTATGCATTTGAAAATGTGAATGTTATTATTAGGTGTAGATGTCTATTAAAGGTGATATTTAGGTGCAGGAATTTACAAGGTAAGTTCCTTAGATCAAGAACCAAAGGTCACCGCTCACAAACAGATCACAAATCAGTACACCATTATAATCACGTGGTTAAAACCCTTAAAGAGGGAAACAGTCCACGGCCTGAGCCAATGCGGCCACTTCAGGCAATTTATTAATATAAAAATAAAAGTTACATATGTTTCTCTCATAAACGGTTACCGGAAAAATGACCCTCCATGCTCTTTAAATAGAGATCATGGACCAATCAGGTGTGAAGCCACGGATCAAGTGTCATTAATACCGAGGTGAGAGATAACCGTCGGATCACTACAAATCGTGACCGTCGGATTATAAGTTATAAATGTACATGGTAAAGAAACACACTTTACCTAACTCTACACTAGACTAAGTTATTCTTAACTATTTCCTATGTGTCGGAATATCCTAACGTCCCACCTTAAGAACAACTTGGGATAGGATTGAAGGATTTACAAAGGTGACACAAAAGGAGCCTATTTCCTATGTGTCGAAATATCTTAACATCCCCCCTTAAGAAAAAATTGGGAGAGGATTGAAGGATTTACAAAAGTGACACAATAGGAGAAGAAGGAGGCATTAGAGCCTATCCCCCCTCAATGAAAACTTTCCTGAACTCCAAGCATGGATCAAAGTTTGGTAAACTTCGCTTCTGTGAGAGCCTTCGTAAAGATATCGGCTACTTGATCATTGGTTGGGTAATACTGCACTTCAAGAACACAATCATGAATGAGCTTTATGATGAAGTGTATGTGGAGTTTAATGTGTTTAATACGCTGATGCTGAACTGGATCTTTACATAGCTAAATGGCACCCTGATTATCACACCAAAGTGTAGTTGGATGCTGCTGATGAAGTCCAAATTCAGGCAGAATCTGATGAAGCCACATGGCTTCCTTTCTAGATTCAACTGCACCACGATACTATACTTCTGCTGAAGAAAGAGAGATGGCACTTTGTTTCTTACAAGTCCAAGTAATAGGTCATGAACTAAGAGGGAATACATATCCTGTAGTAGACTTTCAATCATTAGGGTCACCAACACAATCAAAATTAGTGAAACCAATAAACAATGGAGATGCTCCTGCACTGTAATGAATCCGAAACTGAACTGTACCTCGAATATATCGAAGTATTCTTTTAGCTACTTTCTAGTGACTTTCATGAGGTTGGTGCATAAGCTGAGCGGCAAGACCAATGACAAAGGAAAGGTTAGGATGGGTATGGGTTAGATACAAAAGTTTACCAACAAGTTGACGGTATAAGGTAGAATCAACTTCAGGGGTAGTACAAGTGACTGAAATATTGACTCCAGACTGAAAGGGAGAAGGGGATGGATTACAGTCTTCCATGTGAAAGTGGTGCAGAAGATCACAAGCATACTTGGACTGAGAGAGGGTAATGCCTTCCTTGGATTGCAAGACTTGAAGACCAAGGAAATAATGAAAGTGTCCTAAGTCTGTCATTTAGAACTTATTTTTAAGGCTAGAATTCACATGGCTTATATGGTTTGGATCACCGCTAGTAAGGATAAGGTCATCAACACAAAGAACAAGGATGGTGAAGGACTTACCCACTTTCTTGGTGTAGACATTGTTGTCAAAATGACACCTAGAAAAGCCATTATCTAATAGAATTCTATCCATTTTGGCATACCAAGCCCGAGGAGCTTGTTTGAGACCATAGAGAGACTTCATAAGGCAAAAAACAAGGCTAGAGTCATTTTGGATAAATCCAAGGGGATGTTCCATGTAGATTTCTTCTTGTAAATCTCCATGTAAGAAGGCAGATTTAACATCCATCTGATGGACTTCCCATTTAAAGGAAGCAACAAGGGAAAGAACAAGGTGGATATAATTCATTTTGGCAATAGGGGAGAAGGTTTCAGTATAGTCAATGCCTTCAACTTGTGAAAATCCTTTAGCAACAAGACGAGCTTTATGTCTATCCACTGTTCCATCTAGTCCAAATTTTTTTTTGTAAACCCATCTACATCTGACAAGTTTTCTTCCTTTTGGAAGAGGAACAAGATCCCAAGTATCATTTTACAATAAGGAGCGATACTCTTCATTCATAGCTTCATCCCAATATGGATGAATGGAGGCTTTTTAAAAGGTTTCTGGATCAAGTTTTTCGGGAACTTGAGCCAATAAGGAAGAGGCTCTTTCGAACTAAGAATGTGTATGTCGTCGATCGGCAAGGTCACCTGCAAGAGAACCTGTTGCATCCTGAGTAGAGCGGACCCATCTTGGAAGTGGTGGAGTATAAGGAACAATTTCAAGAGGTGGAGGAGGATTGTCATCCTCGCTGTCATCATATGAACTAGGAGGAATGCTATTAAAAATAGAAGAGAGAGAGAGAGAGGTGACACATATGTTGAATCAGGCTTGCAGGCCAAAGGTGGCACACTTTTCGAACTAGGCTTGCAGGTTGATATATTTTCATCAAATTTTGCATCTTTTCTAATGATAATATTTTTGAATTTTGGTTGAAGAAGTCTATATCCTTTGACATCTTTAGAATATCCAACAAAAATTCATTTTTCACTCTTAGGTTCTAAGGCTTTATGTTTCACATCTGGAATATGGGCCCAAGCATCACTTCTAAAAACACAAAAGTGACTTACATGTGGTTTGATTGAGCTCCATGCTTCTACTGGAGTTATATTCTTTAAAACCTTAATAGAAGTGCGATTTACTATGTAATTTGCACAGTTAATGGCTTCTTCCCAAAAATTGAGACCAAGTCCTTTGGATTGAAGCATATAATTATCCATTTCTTTTAAGGTGTGATTCTTTCGTTCAACTACACCATTTTTTTGTGGAGTATATGGAACAATATGTTGCAATTGAATGTCATGCTTAGTGCAGAAGTTGATAAATTTTTTGTTAACATACTCTCTGCCATTGTCTGATCTTAACTTAAGAATTTGATGTCCAGATTGTTTCTCAACAAAGGCCTTAAAGGCCAAGAACATGTTAAAAACGCCACTCTTGAGTTTTAAGAGATATACCCAAGTGTGTCTGCAAAAATAATCAATGAAATTTAAGAAGTACTTGCAACGAGAGAAAGAAAAAATAGGAAGCAGACCACATAAATCACTGTGAACAAGCTGAAAGGCGCTGAAGCATGCCAAGAGGCATGTTTGTCAAAACTATCCCAATGTTGTTTTCCGAGTACACATCCCGAGAAAACACCATCTCGGCAAGATACCATAGGAAGGCCCGTCACCATATTTTCCTTACATAGAGTTTGAAGAGAGAGATAATTTAAGTGACCAAATCGCTCATGCCAAAGTTTGCTCATATCATCATTATGAGCAACAAAATCAAAGGGAAGGCATGATGACCCAAATTTGTCAAACTTATACAACCTTGTGGAATCATTAGTAATGCCAATAGCTAAAATATGTTTAGGATCTTTGAGGTCCTTGATTACAACATCATGAGGTGAGAATTCTACTATTTTCCCTTCACCTGAATGAGTTATTTGCATGACAAGGTAGGAACACATAGTACATCATTAAACTGGCCATTATCTAGATGAATGGTTCTAGATCCTACAACACGAAGAGATCTATCAATACCAACATAAATATGTTTGGTGTTACAATCATTTAAAGAAGAAAACATGGATTTATTTTTAGCCACGTGGTAAGAAGCTCCAGAATCAATAAGCCATTCACGTGAAGGAGAAGAAGAAGATACATTTAATGCATAACCAGATCTTGATGCTTGAAAACCACAAGAAGAAAGTGCCATGCCTGAAGATGAAGGTGAAGAGTGCTCCAAATTGATGTTGTGCTTCTTCATTGCTGCTTCTAAGGCTTCCATCTTCTTAAAACATTTGGACTCACTATGGCCATCCCGATTGAAAAAGTTGCAATGCCTATTTGTCTTCTTCCCTTTGTTTTGATTTTCCTTATTATTTTGGTGATTTGATTTTTCAGTTTGCAACTGAAATTGCTTAGGGCCCTTGTTTGGTTTAGGACCATATTTTTTAAGATACTTCTTCTTGGGATTCTTTTGATATGGTTGTTTTCGGGCTGCTAAGGCTTTCTTAGAAGCGTTTCCAGTAGTGATAAGACCAAGGTGTAAATTTTTTTCTTGTTCTCTTATCGAAGAATCGCAAAAGGCATCAAAAGAGGGATTCTTGTAGGTGGTTCCTGAAGAAATGATGGATTCTCTAGTGGAATGGAAGGCAGAAACAAATACAGAGTATGCAGGGTCAATCTTAGCAAGAATACAATAGATGAGGCTAGCATCATCCTTTTTGATCTTACAACCTTCTAAAATAATTTTGAGGGTCTTAAATTTGGACAAAAAATCTTCAATGGAGGAGAAATTATTGGGGTCCAAAGTAAGCAACTCATTTTCAAGCTGGTGGGCCCTGATTTGATTTTGAATGCCAAAAATATTTTTTAGCTTTTCCAGGGCTTCATCAGGGGTGTCAATGTCAAGGATATGAAATCGAATATCTTGGGCAATGGACATTCCTATCAACCCTCGTGCTTGATCTTGTTTATTTTCCCATTTAGCAGTTTTATAATCATTGGAAGGTTTATTTTCTTGTCTTATGGCTATTCTATAAATCCCTTTACTTATAAGTATATCTACCATATGAGGTAGCCATTGGAAATAATTGGTGCTGTTAAGAATAACCGAGCATGCACTTTCCATTTAAAAAAAAACTGAAGCTGAGAAATGCTGAAACTAACTGCTCCAATGGAAAGATCTCAAAAAATTATTCCGTTTAAAAAAAAATGGCTTCCAGATGAAGAACTTATGCCTTTTGAAAAATCTGAGTTGTAGATGCTGAATAGTTACGGGAATGGGATGAAGTGCGACTTAAAAAAAAAAGAAAATTCCGCCCCTTTTAACAATTTATTTTTACAAAAGAAGCTTGAGAAGGAGACTTGAACCCAAGACCTCTATTCTCATAAACTAACCTCTCACCAAGTGAGATAGTAAAAGGATCACATTATTTTATGAAAGGAGGAAGGGTTTTTTTTTTTTTAACTCTTTTTTGTGCGTGCCTTTTCCTACACAAAAAACACAAAAAAAATGAGCAAAAAAAAATGAAATGCAAAGCCTTACGGCAGAATGTTATATTTCCAGTTAGCCTTAGCGACAACTATCACTTTTTTCACTATTTTTGATTTCCCAAGATCACACAAAGACTCCGGGAAAGAATATACGTAGCAAAAAAAAAATCCCTTTTTCTTGCTTCTGATTTGCCGAGATCGCACGCAGCGCATAGAAAATAGAATACACAGAGAAGAGGGTATAGGTCTGGAAAATAAATAAAACCTAAAAACCAAAAATGAAAAGAGGGAACCGAAATAAGCAGAACTATTAACAAATATAACTGCAAAACAGATGCTTTATACCTCTAGATCTAAACTGTCATAACTTGGGTAGCCGGAAACATTTTTGCATGAACCAAAAGTTGTTCCTCACTCTAACAGACGCTGCAGACACAACCGAGCAGTTCTCCAAGCCCAAAAAAGTTCAGAAATAGTAGATCTAAAGAAATGCATTTGCATGCAGTCAAACCAGTTTCAGATTTTGATCAACAACGGATGCAGTCGTCAAAATAGCTCCAATACCATGTAGGAATTTATAGGGTAAGTTACTTAGATCAAGAACCAAAGGTCACCGCTCACATACACATCAAAAATCAGTACACCAGTATAATCACGTGGTTAAAACCCTAAAAAAGGGAAACAGTCCACGACCTGAGCCAACACAGCCACTTCAGGAAATTTATTAATATAAAAATAAAAGTTACATATGTTTCTCTCATAAACGGTTGACCCTCCCTCTTTAAATAGAGATCACAGACCAATCGAGTGTTAAGCCACGGATCAAGTGTTGTTAATACCGAGGTGAGAGATAAGCATCAGATCACTACAAATCGTGACTGTCGAATTATAAGTTACAGATGTACATGGTAAAGAAAGACACTTTACCTAACTCTACACTAGACTAAGTTATTCTTAACTATTTCATATGTGTTGGAATATCCTAACACATTTTGTATGATCACGTGTCATTTAAAATAATCATAGATGGTTTTACTTATTTAAGTTGATGAATATGTAACAATTATTGAAGTACATTTGCATTTAGTTGTCACATTTTTCATGTGATCACATGTTGTGATAATTTGTTAACTTGAATGATAAGATTATGTTTTGTTTAACATTTTGTTTTGTCAAGTTTTTTATTTAAATTGAATCTAGATTGAAATTGAAAATTACAAAACACACGTGGTACATTATGCATTTGAAAATGTGAATGTTATAATTAGGTGTAGATGTCAATTAAAGGTGATATTTAGGTACATTTTGCATGATCGTATGTCATTTAAAACAATCATAGATGGTTTTAAATATTTAAGTTCATGAATATGTAGCAATGATTGAAGTACAATTTCATTTAGTTGTTACATTTTTCATGTGATCACATGTTGTTATAATGTGACCTGTCTAAAATAATCATACAACCATGAGTTTGATATAGATTGATTCTAATGTATGGCACACTAATGATGGGTTTTATCATCAAATGCATTGTCCATTTGAATTATCATCACCATTAGCATTATGCACTACTATTGTGGTCCATTCATAATGCCCTTGGTCAATACAAATACCTCTCTAAAGATTATTTATCCCATAAATGGAATATTCACATGAGTATGAAGCTTGAAATATTGTGGATAGGTCTCCTTATCGAATTTATGGTTAAGGGATGAAACCTAGGATCATATGCCCTATACAATGAATTTAGTTTTCATGGGAACATTTTAAATTCTCGAACATAATGTAGGACCTCCATAAGAAATATTTATCCCTCAACTGGCACATAATATGAATTCTAAGTTTTGGTGCACCAAGGGTGGGATTTTATTCCATGGAACCATTCATGGCTAGAAACTATGGAATTTAGCCCTACTCTATATTGTTAGGTTGTATAGGGCATGCATTAGTTCTCAAAAAATGACACAAGGTCCACAAATAATATTTTGGATATTAGTGTGACATTAGCCTTATTATAATGTTAGTAACACCATGGAAAATTATTCTAACTAAATAAATTCTTCAAGTATTCTATCTAAATAAATTCTTTGGATTGGTTTACGATATTGATTTAGTATTTTGGTGCACCAAGTATTCTGGTTCTATTATTCATTTTCAAAGAATCAATCCCACCTCACCATCATAGACTTAAGTAAATAATAGGGGTATTGATATCATTGTAACCTTCATGAAGTTCTCCCCAATTTTCCTAGAATTTCCAAATGGAAGGTGCCTTAACAACCAATTGCATAGATAGCTAACCCTTGTGACCTTTCTGGACCTTAGCATAAGAAGATTTGTTCATATAGTTAACCCTTGGAGCTAGAGTTTGATTTTATTATGGAGCACATTGTTTGCTCCTTACATGTTTAACCATATAGGGGTTAATTGTTTACTACACATAATAACTACAATGTATTTCTTAAATCTTCGTTCATTGTAGAGTAAGTCAAATTCATATTCTAAGGAATCATATATCTAAATGAAAGATTCACTATGCATATTTTATGACCAACCTTTTCTTAGAGGATTATATGAACCCTACCCAAAAGTTACTTTGTGCATTCTTAATCTTTCACACAATCATCTAGCTATATGTATTGGACAGTGAGACTGCAATTCGACCAACTGCACTCCTTCATCCTTTCAAGAGTATTGTTTCCATACAATATGGAATATATACTAATCCTTGTCATAATGGTTTTTCTATTAACCTCCCTAAATGATGTTTATTATATGATCTTGAGGATCCATATTAGAAAAATGACTACCTCTAACATAATGTTAGATAATGCATGGATGAACCTTATGCACAATGGTCCCAAAATTCTCATTCTAGAAAGAGAAGATGATTATTAAAAAGAAATTCAATCAAGTAGACTCTAAATATCCTACTATCACATGCTTCTATATATGATGCCATACTCAATCAAGATTGATATAGAAAATATAATGATGCATGCTAACTCCTTTAATGAATTTGTTAGCATCAATTCCTTTTGGATCCTTACTATTCCCTCCTTTTATCATGCCCATCACTAACAAGCACAAGAAAAGATTTGTTTCACCACCCTTCTGATTTTTCTTCCTTCATTATGTACCTACAATATTCACCGAAATGTACAACCAAGAAAAATATACAAATACAAGAGAATGATGATGATATAGGCTTTCCATGGTTTTCTTAAAGGGTATACTCTAGGGTTCTTAGACTCAAAGCCTAAATTCCTTGAAATTTCTTTTGGAAACATCAACCCCAGGGTTTTGATGTCATATCCTATATTTCATCCAATTCCACTCTCACTAGGGTTTACCATATACCCTATATTATCTACAAAACCTAGAAGTGAAGAGCTAGGGTTTATATGAGGGAAAAAATACATTAGGGTTAGGGTTTTCTCATACAAGTCATATCTAGGTTTTACAATCCTTAAATACCCACAAAACTTCAACAAAGTGAAGTTTACAAACCCTAGAACCCTAATTCATTCCACGCCCTTACATTATGCAGACCATTTATTTAACTTAAGCTAGATAAGTATAAAAATAGTTATACATACTTCACTTATCCTCACCTTATCCTTTCTTGCAAAGAATTGGTCTCTAGATGGCTTCAGTTTCTTCTCAAGGATAAAATATTGATATCCTAGATCTAGTAATAATTCTATTTTTGAGTTATGTCATAAATGTTGTTGTTGGTGTCCGAGTGTGAATAAACTATTCAACCCTTTTCCACATTAATTTATCAATCTAGGTGCATACATTATTTCAAGGTAATGGGCAAGGTGTATGCAGGAGCAATGGCACAATCCAACATTAATCACAGGTTTAACGACTAAAATAATCAAGAACCAATGTAATAGTAATGAAAGATAAAGTGTAGAATTATAAAAGAATTCACAAAAAATTAAAGAAAATTACCTTAACAACATTTAAAATGTATAAACAGAAATGCGAGAACAACGCACAGAAGTAACGCAACACCTGGTCAGAAAAGTGGGCTACGATGGATTCACAACTTACATATAGAACAATAAAATGACTTGCATTCAATTAATTAACAATATTGTGTTACAAAATTGATCTCTTGCACGACTAACCCAATTCACAACCTTGAAAACCTTATTATACAATGTTTGAGAAAACCCTGTTTCTCAAATCTAAAAACAAGTGTCTATACATATACGATTGTTACAATGGCAAAACCAGTTGCCGAGAGAAAATATAAAGGTCTAAAATTGGTCTAGATTCTGGTATGTTGTTATAATGATATCGAAATAGTGTTGTAAGCTCAGAGTTGCTCGTGTGATCTACAGATACGACCATTTTACCACTGAATCTATGGAAATGACAGAATTAGTAACTTGCGTAGGCAAAATCCCCATGACTATTATTTCATAATTAAACATTCCAGATAAGACAATGGAAGGGGGTTTACCTTGTGCGTTAGAGAATTTAATGAGTATTAATGATATAAAGAAGTGAAAGAGTGGGTAAAAATGGAGGGAAAAATTATGCAGATTTTGTACCCAACATCTCCCCCCAACTCGTCTTTCTGTATGTCCTCATGTAGTTCACTGTCTCTTCAAGTCTAGGTTGGACTGACTGTGGTTAGCATGAAACTGAGAGAGGTTGTATCCTACAGCCATCTCTGTTCCAGGGGGTTTATATCCTTCTGTCAGGATGATATTCTTCCACGAATTTTCACTTACGTTGTATGCTAGAGTATACTGATCTGCTGGCAACCAAATGAGGGGGAACTAAAACCTCAGCCCCATCCACTAGACCCCACAAGTCTGAATGCATGCAACAAAACATGGCACTCTTTTTAATGGCCGTGAAAAATTGGGTACCCCAAAAGGTTCTCGGTTTCTGATAACTAATGACGACAACATACATCTCCTTTGACAACTATCAAGAGCTTCATCCTAAAAAGCCTAACTACATGTCTAACATAGAGGTCAACACACAACTTCAATGTTTTCAGCATATGTTCTTTATTTCCCTCAATCTGCAAAAGGGTAGAGTGGTCGTTATAAATATTCACTGACTGACCATGCTCCCTCCTTATCATAAGTGGCCTTGCAACTTGATTTTCCACAAAAGTATCAGAGACCTTCTTCCATTTAACTTGGTTGATGGTATAGGAGGTGAAAGCTCTCAGGTGAACGTCTCGCACAAATGGAACTGGATTGAAGGTCTGATCATTCTTTAATAAATAATTATGCATGTAAAGCTCGTGCATCAATTGTTGGTCAACAATATCATGGATTTTCAAAATACGAAGAAATTGTATTGGGTTGTCACTCTCATGGCTGATTTCCTTGCGAATAATTTCCAAGAAGAAGAAAAATAACTGCTCTTGAATAAATAAAGCTTAACTATGGGCGGGAGTTCTACAGGCCATTACCTGCTGCGCCAAGGTAAAAATTTCCTCTTTATCTTCCTTTAGCACTTGTACGTGCTCCTCTAAGTCCTCCATATTACCTTGTTTTTTCTCTTGCCTTCACCTTTCTCTATCCAAATGGTCTATATACCCAATAACAATCACAACGCCCTGCTCCCGAACCCTCTTCGTATCCTCCTTATGTTCATTAGCAGCAGACTGCCATTTCTAAATATCAGCAACTAGGAAAAATTCTTGGGCCTCAAACAAATGTTCAATAGGGTCAGTTTGTGTGGCAGAAGAGGTTCTAGGAACATCTTCCGTTTGTACAGTTGCTAAGGAAACTTTGACCTTAGGTTTCACTGCCTTCCATTTATATTCTCTTACATTTTTCTTTAACCAAGATACTTTCTTTCTCAACTTCCAAACTTCTTCCTTTAGCCACATGGTATCATTAAACTGAAGTTGGTACCTTTCTTTGAGAGGTGGTCTCCTATTTTCACATTGTTCTATCCACTCTTGTTTAACCGTAAATTTGTCTCTCAACCCTGCAATAGGTTTAGAAGGCGGTGGGTTGTTGTTATCAGCATCAACTGGCTTCCTTACCAGGTCTTCTTTACTTGGTTACCTTTCTTTGGGAGTAATCCCCTATTCTCCTTTTCTTAATTCAAGACTTTCCGTCACTTGGATAGTGCCTTCATCAACCATTCTCTGCTCCAGTTCTTTTACAAAATTCCCTTCTTTAGTCTGAACTTGAGGATGCCCTTACTTAGAATTAGCAAGCGATGGATCGACAATAGTCATATCCTTCCTTGAATTGATAAATTCAGTATGGGTGGGATAATAATCTCTTTTATAAACATTGGGGAGAACGAAACCCCCTTTCTCCTTTTGGAATTATAGTCTGAAAAGGAGAATGGGAAATATTCTCTGTCTGGTCTATGTTAGTCTTGTCTACCTCATTTGATTCCTTTTCTCAATCATCTTCATTATTAATTGGGCCGAGCCTTCTTCATGAATTTCTTCTTTACCTGTGGTCAACACTGGTTATTGTGGAGCAGTGTCAACCTCAGAGATTGTTCTTTCCACATTTTTCTTGTCCTGACTGAGTTAGTGGTGGTTTTTGTGTGACACCCATTCTAATTTAAATATCCAAATCTTCTTGGGCAAGTGATGTTGGTTCTTGTGTGAAAACATCACTTTCCAGCCCCTTGACTAGTATTTCTTCTCCTTGTACATAATTAATGAAATTTTATTCCTACAGAACAATATCAATTTTATCCCATATCTCCATGATTCCTTCATCATTAGGTTCCATAGGTGAGGCTGGTTCTTGTGTGACATCCTTGAATATATCACAAATTGTTTCTTCTAATTCCATTTCCTATGGTTCTTCATCTTCTTCCTCCAACTCCTCTGGTTCTTCTTCTTCTCTTACTGAATCAACAGAATATGTTGGTTCTTCTTCCATTTCCTCCGACTCTTCCTCTTCTACTGAGTCAGCTAGAGGTGCTGGTTCTTCCTCCATTTCTTATGACTCTTCCTCTTTTGTTGAATCAACCAAAGGTGTTGGTTCTTCCTCCCTAGCAGCAATGACAATTGCTACTCCCTCTTATGATAGTTCAAAGGGTTGTGCCCCGAGGACTTGGAATTGAGCCATTGCATGCATAACCACCAAAAAAACCAGTCCTTGATTGGTAAGGACTTCCAACACCTGGCGTGAACGCCGAACGAACTGCGCCATGAGTTGGAGATTCTTCTTTAGAAAGAAAGGCATGTTTAAAGAGTGAACCTGTGCCCACGAGAATCAAATATGGGCTAGGATTTTGAAATGGTACTTGAAAAAAGTGGTAAACCATCCTTCCTAGGTTATATATTTCATAACAAAGCCTGATACCTCATTCCATGGGTATGGTAAGAATTTACGATCATACCCTCTCCCCTTCTGGACAACATTTCTCCAGCCTGCAAAAACAGTTCAGTAAATTCTAGCAGGGGTGTCCTCCGAGAGAACCACTGTTTTCCTTGTCGTGTTAGCCCACTAACTTCTCCAATAGCTTCTTCTATGACGGGGATTTATATTCCTCTGACCCGGGATAAATTCTCATCCAAATTTAGCACAAATTCTCTTATGATCCCTTCATCGAATCCCTGCAGTCTATTAAAATAGATATCACATCCTGCATCGATGAAAAATTTCCACACATTGGCATTGCTACAGAGCATATTTGTATCTTCGGTTTCATGCCACAAAGCCAGTTCGCCCATCCTATAGAGGCTGTAAAAACACTTTGGATGTAGCAAACTGTTGGAAGGAGTGACGGCTACCAATTCCGACAATAATAACATGGTGAAAAATGAAGTGGAATAATGGTAAATATGGTAGGTGATTTCTCAGGAAACGAATAAAATCATGGTGGATTATAGTAAGTATGATGGATGAGATGGTAATTATTTCACATAATTTGGAAGGGAATAATCAATTGGCAAAATGTGCATGTTTCTATTCCAAATACATGTTAATTATTATATGAAATACGGTGAAGATCATGGAGCATACCATCGGCACAAGGCTTAATAATGATTTAGGATAATCATTGGTGTGATTTAATTACGCTATCGTTTAATTATGATGGCACCCACCCCAAATTAAAAAAATTTCATCCACGAAGTCAATGTATTATTGATGAAATATTTAATTAAATCCATAAGAGTTAATCAAGACGTACCTGGTGACCTACCTGAGGGAAGTGACCGTTGGCAGAGGAATGCCAGAATAACGACGAAGTAACGACGTTGACAGAGTAAAAACACCGATGGAGTGATGGCGTTGACAGAGTAACAACATCGCGGAATAACAACATCCAAGGAGTAACAACATTGCGGAGTAACAACAACCAAGGAGTAACAACATCACAAAGTAGCAACAAACAAGGAGTAATGACATCACGTAGTAGCAATGTTCAAGGAATAACAACATCACGAGTAGCAGTGTCCAAGGAGTAACATCAACATAGATTAACAACATCCAAGGAGTAACAACGTTCAATGGAGTAACAACATCCAAGGAGTAACAACATCTGATACTTAGAAAATTTCCAAGAGTAACAATAGTAGCGGAGTAACAACACCCCAGTAGTAACAACTTTCATTATTACTTAGGAAATTTCCAACTCCAAAACATTGCACCTGAGTAGTAGCGCCTGCAAAAAGACAAACAAGTGAATAGTAGCATAATTTTTATTTATTTATTTACTTTATTTATCTATATTTATGTATATATATATATATATATATATATATATATATATATATATTATTTTTTTTAATTTGTTATTATTATTATTGTTTATATTATTATATAAAGGATGCATAGGAGGAATTATCTGCACTGACAACCTTCATACCATATTTCTTAGAGAGATGTTTAATGAAGGCATCCTTAGAGGCTGGACGGTGATACGGTCTCATATGATGTCCATTTGCTATGAAAGAAGCACGTGTATCATCAATTGTGACCAGTCTAACTATGCCATTATCAAATACAACATCCACGTCATAAGGCCCCATCCATTGAGTGCAAAGCTTTCCTTTAAAATCCTTAAAATGGGAGTCATAAAGTAATGCCCAATCCCCTTTGTGAAACACCTTATTTTTTATAAACTTATCATGCCATTTCATCCTCTGCTGCTGAATAGAAGTAGTCTTTTGGACAACCATTAAATGTGTAATATTCCTAAATTAGCATGTAGCTAATTAGAATATTAATTTTTCTCTTAACAAGTAGTTAGATGAATAAATTGGTAGGGAGGCCCATAAATATTTTTAGTAGGCATAAAATCCCTCTTAATGTGAAAATGGATCATATTCATAGCTTGATAAATCACCCTCATGTGTTAACATGGGCTAATGCATGTGGACAAGGTCAATTTGACCAAGTCAACAGAGCTGGATGGAGGGAGTGAATCATCAATAGAGACAGCCCAGTATGAATGTGGATTAGTTTAGATAGTTGTATAAAAGTTGGATTGAAGACCCTCACGTGTGAAAAGGGGTTAGACCAGGTTGAATAGGTCAACATTGACCAAATCAAAGAACGATGTTATGGATAAGTGGCATTAATGATGGGACAACGCAATTTTGAAGGGAGATTAAATGCTTGATAATGGAAACCCTAATGAGTGGGACCCAAAGTAAGAAGGCTCACATTGTTTATAAGGAAGAGGATAGAAGCCATATGGGGTTAGCTTATGGTTATTATTTTCTAATTATATGGTCTATTTAGACATTTATCCTTCTCTGGCTGTTTAGCTGAGATTGGATTTTTTTTAGCATTAGGTGTTCCTGATCAGGAATCCCACCTCTTCCATTGAGGAGATCTTGGAGGAGTCTTGCACCATTTGGAGAGCTGATTTTCTAAGTGCTGGGGATATGCCCTTCACATTGGAGATCTATTGGAGGATTCCACTTTATTGATCATATCACATCAGCTACACTTTCCAAATCTGTAATTTTCAATATATTTGTAGTCCTAAATCTAAGATCTATAATTTGTACTTGGTGTTTTTCAGAAAACCCCAAGGGGGTTCTTTAGAGGAGCTTGTATAGTGCATGGATCTGATATAGATGTAAATTTTTATGATGTACGATCTAATTCTGTTGCAGAGGGAATAAAATAACACTTTCAGGTTACTCCAACTTTTATACATGGTTGCAGCCCCTCTTTTTACATGATTTTTGGGCTATTATGGTTTGGGAGGCTTGTTTAACTAAGCTACCATGATTTGTTTTAGATCTCATTTTGTATTTGGCTGATATAATGTATAAAATAATGGATCCATGGATTGATATTAACTGTTATAACATAAAATTCCAAAAAATGCATTTTTAATTGCTTATAGTGCTGATTTCCCCATTTGGGAATATTACAGTGGTATCAGAGCATAATCTTGGCTCAACCTGTGAGTTTCAAGCCAATATGCTATAAGAAGAAGAGAAGAAGAAGAGATCTAAAATGGTGGAAGGAATGAGCTTTGTCTCATCACTTTTCAGATCTATGAAGAACCTCTCCAAGGATGTTAAGTAGATGAAAGAGGATAGATATAATGAGACCTCTAGAGGGTTTCAAGAAGAGGAAGGCCCATGTAATTCCTATCATCAAAAGAGAGAACCAATGTTGCATAGAACTCCAAAGAAATACACTATTCTCTTCTCCTTTGAGGAAGAAGATAAGATGCATGGAGATGGAAGGAACTTGGAACATGAGATCCTAAGTAGGTACCTGGCATAATAGAAGTCTCAACCTAGAGCTTTCAAGGAGACTCTAACCCTCCCACAGTTCATTCAGCTTGAAGAAGAAAGGAGACCTTGAAACAATAGGAGTATAAATGGCAATAGATTTCTATTGTCTACCTTTGATGGGTCATCCGCATGTATAGCAAGGGCTTGGGGAATGAAGTTGAATGCATTCTTCTTACTACATCTAGTGATATATAGAGAAGTTGTTGAGATTGTAGCGTTGCACCTTGAGGGTGAAGCAAAAATTTGGTGGTTCAGCCATTTGAGTCATGTAAGAGTGACTGCATTTGCAGATTTTAATCAAAGGTTGATCAAGAAATTTGACAAGAAGAAATCAGGGGAGAAGAGGCCTTCACCACCACTTGAGGAGACTTGTACCAGTGTTGATACAGCTATGGAAGATCATCCATCATCATCAGCAGTTGGGGGAGCCATCACACTAGAGGGAGGAACCCTTGTAGCAATACAAGATGTTCCCAAGCTTTACTGAGGTATGAATAAGTTTCCACTTTTTGTTATTTTAGCACATCTTCTAGAGGGTTGTGGAAATATGCCATTGCATGAATAAGGGTCAAAGCATATTGCTGATTTGGAGCATCAAACTTTCATTATGTTGAGCAGCCTTGAGTTGTTCAAGGAGGGGATAAACAATCATCCTAGTGTATCATTTTTGAGCTACACACAACTCTAGGGGTTGGAGTGTAGACTTTTGGAGGAAGGGATGAACATTGCCTGAGCAAAGAAATGTAGAACTATATGTTCAACATTGAACATAATCTTGAGACAACACATGCACCATTATGGAGATCAACAACACTGTCATTGAGAAACATCGATGAGTTTGGGGCCCAACTATTACTACAGCATGCTAATGACCATTACACTTGTGTGACATTGGATGAGAAGATGATTGATGAGAGATATCTTATATTTCAACACTATGATGGTTCTTTCTTGATGAGCATTATATAGCTCTATGAGGAGACTTTGCATTCAACATATCTTGATCCTCATGGATTCAATATGGTCATTGGTGAGGAGTATTCACTTGGAGATCTCTAAGAGGTTGCATTTCAACATCCCATGAAATGAAAATATGGAAATCTGATTTGGGAGGGTAATATTCTCCATTGGAGGAGTACCAAGATGGAGCATGGTAGGAGACAACCCCATTTGGATGAATGGGTGTGGATGGTGATCAAGAGGTTGGTGAGTCACCTACATATCTATGATATAGGGCAGCAGGAGGCATGGCTACATTGGCTACTTTTTGAAAGGTTTTGGCCATCATATGACATATCCTTCTTCCAAGGGTATGTTGGTAGGTGTAATTCGGTTTGGCACTTGCATCATATGGTAGCAAGGAGTTTGGGTGCATTTTGTTGATATGAAATTCTCCATGTCAGTCATCATATTTTCACCTCATGATTTTTATGATGGAGGTATGAGGGGTAGCAAGAGCTATTGTTTCTTTGGATACTCTTGGGAGAGTATGGGCATAATTTTTCCCATACTTGGGATGATATTTCAGGAGAAAGGGATGGCACCACCAAAGTGAAAAGAGGCTACCCTTCAACATTGGATAATTAGGAGGTACTTCCACATAGGAAGGAGACTTCCACACATAGCAGCATGATGGTGGATGAATTTGGAATATGGTTTGCCCAAGAGTGGAATCATGGAGTGGCAAGAGCCTTATCACTAAGGCCAACAACGCTGTTACTTTGGTGTATGCATTTATTGATGGAGTGTTCCAAGGGGAGTATGCATCCCTACATTTTCCAGATCTTTATGAAGAGACCCTCTTGGGAGGACTCATCTATGGACCTCACTTTCAGCCTACTCACTATGCATGGTAAGAAATGTATTTATGTACTTATTGATCATTTCATAAAGTATTTACATCTTCTCACCATCTATGCATAGTGCATTGCTCCACAAGAGGGCAAGATTATCTTTGGCTTCCATGGTCATTCTAGGACCAACATTTTTGATGGAGATAACTTTCATTTGCATGAACTTGGGCAAGTATGGTCTTATTTTATTATGCTCAGCTGATATATAATGCCATTTACTACCTCATAGTAGATGATCAAACTTGCACAACTAGCAACTTGTTGGGAGATAACTTGCCACATGATGTTCTAGAACAAAAGTTGGTAAAATTGAGTTGTATCCATTGGAGAAACCATTGGGACCATCCAAACTTGCACATAACCTTCAAAAATTTTCTGATTTGGATGCCATATGGTGATGATGTACCATTCATTTTGTATGGAATGGTTTGGGCCAGCATGATTCATGATTTTATGGAGGGAATTTTGGGAGATCCATTCTTCTTCTTGCCTCTTGAGGGCAACATTATTGCAACCCAAAATCAGAAGCTACTCTACAATTATCATAATTGGAGAGAGAGATAGTGTGGGTTAGGATATTTTTTCTACCATATTCAGCTATGAAACCCACCTACATTGTAGGATCCAAAGGTGGAGGGGATTTTTCATGAGTTACCATTTTGGAGGGTGGCTCATTTTGCATGGATGATAGCTTGGGGATGGGAGATTTACATTGGGATGATAGTTCCCAACATATCTCAGATTCCATGCCTCAAGAAGGCCTCTAAAAAACACATTGTTTCCTCCATGGGTGTTTTACTTCTACATGATGATAGCTATTTCTGATGGTCACCAAAATCAAACTTGCATACTTGGGAGGGGCAAATTTGAGATGTATTGATGAGAAAACATCTCGTTCCTTGGAGGAGTTTATCATATGAGGATGCTACAGGAGGAGGAGAGGAGGCTCTTCAGTTATATACTTGTAGTTTCTTGAGGAAAAGCAACATTTGGGAGGGGAGGACTGTAATATTCCTAAATTATCATGCAGTTAATTGGAATATTAATTTTTCTCTTGACAAGTAGTTAGATTACTAAATCGGTAGGGAGGCCCATAAATATTTTTAGTAGGCATAAAATCCCTCTTAATGTGAAAAGGGATCATATTCATAGTTCGATAAAGCACCCTCATGTGTGAACAAGGGCTAATGCATGTGGTCAAGGTAAAGTTTGACCAAGTCAATAGAGCTGGATGGAGGGAGTGAATCATCAATAGAGATAGCCCAGTATGAATGTGGATTAGTTTAGATAGTTGTTTAAAAGCTGGATTGAAGACCCTTAGGTGTGAAAATGGGTTGGAGCAGGTTTAATAGGTCAAATTTGACCAAATCAAACAATGCTGTTATGGATAAGTGGCATTAATGATGGGACAATGCAGTTTTGGAGGGAGATTAATTTCTTGACGATGGAAACCCTAATGAGTGGGACCAAGGTGAGAAGGCTCACATTTTTTATAAGGAAGAGGATGGAAGCCATATGGGGTTAGCTTATGATTATCATTTTCTGATTATATGGTATGTTTAGACATATATCTTTCTCTGGTTGTTTAGCTGAGATTGAATGTTGTTTAGCAGTAGGCGTTCCTGATCGTGAACCCCACCTCTTCCATTAAGGAGATCTTGGAGGAGTCTTGCACCATATTTTACACTATCTAGATTTAGGCCAAGCTTCACCTTTCTTTTAAAATGTAAATCTTGTTGAGGGTTTTGTTGTTTCAGCAAGCTGCAACAAGTCGAGACTAGATCTCAGATCTAGGCCATTTCAGTGCTCCTTTTCAGTGGAGGAGGTTTCTACTTCATTGGGAGGACATTATTGAAGGAATTGACCCTCATTTATAGATCTTGGCATTAGGCCAACTAAATTTTGATCCCTACAGTGTAGTATAGATCCATATTTTCGTTATTCCTGTAGGTGTAGTTGCAGGGTAGTTCAACACACCATTTGGAGAGTTGATTTTCTAAGTGTTGGGGATCTGCCCTTCACTTTGGAGATCTATTGGAGGAGTCCACTTTATTGATCATATCGGATCAGTAAATATTTCTAGATATATAATTTTCAGTAGATCTTTAGTCCTAAATATGAGATCTAAAATTTGTACTTGGTGTTTTGCTGAAAACCCCAAGGGGGTTCTTTAAAGGAGCTTGTATAGTGCATGGATCTGATATAGATCTCAATTTTTATGCACGTAACAACTCTATATATGATGTACAATATAATTTTGTTGCAGAGGCAATACAATAATGCTGTCAGGGTACTCCAGCTTTTATACATGCTTGCAGCCCCTCTTTTTGCATGATTTTTGGGCTATTATGGCTTGGGAGGCTTGTTTAACTAAGCTACCATGATTTGTTTATGATATCCTTTTGTATTTGGCTGCTATAATGTATAAAATATTGGATCCATAGGTTTATATTAACTTTCGTAGCATAAAATTCCAAAAAATGCGTTTTTAATTGCTTATAGTGATGTTTTCCCCATTTAGAAATATTACAGAACGTATTTAATCTAATTCATTAAGCTGATCTGACCAGTGTTTTTGGGCATCTGATAGGTCCAAACCTACTTCAAGAGCAGTTCTGAGCGCACTGATCTAAAATTATATCAGTAACAAGGGGGATTTCCCATAAACCAAATCGAATGGTGAAAACCCAATTGTGTTCCGCCATGTTGTTCTATATGCCCAAAGAGCTTCGGGAAACTTTTGAACCCAATCTTGACGATGGTTTGCCACAATATTTGTCAAGATATTTTCCAATAATTTTTTTGTGCTTTCCACTTGTCCATTCTCCTAGGGGTGGTATGGAGATGTCACCCTATGCTTGACCCCATATTTATGCATAAGCCTCGCTATCATGTGTGACATAAATTGTGCTCCTCCATATGAAACAATCTCCCTCGGCATATCGTAATGATAAAAAATATCCTCAAATAGAAAATATGAAACCACTAGTTCTATTTATTTCACAATAGCTTTGCGTCCACCCACTTAGTCACATAATCAGTGCAAACCAGAATGTGAAACTTTTGTTGGGAAGGTGGGTTAAAAGGTCCAAAAAAATTGATAGCCCAATTCTCAAAAGGTTCGAGGACTAATTGGGGCTGTAAATGCATTTCATCAAATTGACCAGGCTGCCCCATGCACTGGCAACTGTCGCACCTTTGGACATAGTTTCGCGCATCTTGGAAGATAGAAGGCCAGTAATATCCCATCTATAACACATTATGGCCTATTATTTTATCTCAAAAATTCCCTCCATAAGGGCCATCATGGGAAAAATTCAACCCTTCGTAGATATCATCCTTAGGTACACAAAGCCGAACTTGTTGATCAACTTATGTATGAAAAAGGTATCCTACCATCTAGGAATACCAGGCACTATGATGAATTATTTTTCGATATTACCTGTATGAAAAATTATGAGGCACCTTCCCTATAGAAAGATAGTTAGCAAAGATATGCTTATCTAGAAATATATCCTCTACGGGTGTGCCTTCACCATTATTATCCAATCTAGACAGAAAATCAATGACTACATTATCCTTCCCTGGTTTATCTACTATTGTAATATCAAATTCTCGAAGCAATAGCAGCCATCTTGTAATGTGACCAAGTGTGATAGGTTTGTTCATCAAATACCTTATTGCTGCATGATCCGTATGTATAAAAGTTGGATACCTGGTGATATAGTATCGAAACTTGTTGATAGCTTAGATGATAGCCAGGAATTCTTTTTCAGTCACCCTGTAATTTAACTTAGCAGGAGTCAAATTCTCGCTAACGTAGTAAACTAAATACGATGTCTTGTCTACCTGGTATCCTAAAACTTCTCCTATTGATGTATGAGAGGCATCAGCATGTATATGGAATAGTAATGCCCAATCAGGTCCTCAAAGGATTGGAGCTTAAAAAACCAGTCCCTTGATCTTCACAAAAGTTGTTTAACAACCCTCTTTCCACAAAAAATTTGCATCTTTTGTTAGCAACTGAAAAAGTGGATGTAATATTTTAGAAAAAATTTCTATAAAGAATCTATAATCACCATCGCAACTAATAAAGCTACATACCTATGTGAGTGTCTTAGGTACGAGAAAATGCATTATTACCTCTACTTTGGCTGGATCAACTCAAATTCTGGCAGCTGAGAGAAAATGTCCCAATACTATTCCTTCTTCCCTCATCATGACACATTTCAATGTACTCAGAGACACATGGGTCTGTTTTCATCTTTCAAGTACTTTTTCCAGATTCCCCAATCCTTCTTCAAATCAATTCCCATATGGAGTAAAACCATCCATATAGATTTCAACATTGTCATGAACTAAATTAGAAAAAACTCCTAGAATTGCCCTCTAGAATGCGGTAGGTGCATTACACAAATCAAATGGAAGAAATATGTACATAAGTTCCCCCATGGGCATGTAAAGGTTGTCTTATCTTGGTCCTCTAGGAATATTTGGATTTGATTATACCTGCTAAACCCGTCTAGGAAGGAGAAAAACTTCTTCCCAACCAAGGTGTCCAGGACTTGGTCAATGAATGGAAAAGGGAAATGGTCTTTTTGAGTTTCTTTGTTTAATTCGCTATAGTCCACATAGACCCTCCATTTACAGTTATTTTTGGGAATGATAACCATCAGGGACACCCATTATATGTCTGATATGGGGTAAATGAATCCTACATCAAGTAATTTCTAAAGTTCATCCTTTACAATTTTCTTTAAAGAGGGATTCATTCTTCGTTGGGGCTGTTTCACAGGACGAAAATCTTCCTTAATGTAAATATGATGAATACATAAACTAACAAGAATCCCATTCATATCGGTATAATCCTAGGTGAAGGATTCCTTATGATTTTGAAGAAATTTTAGGAGATGTTTTGTTTGGGATTCTGAGAGATTCGGGTTGATGTTCAATGTTTTTCCCAGTTCAATTTCAATAGGAATACTATCATGGGATGAATTTGCAGGGATGTTATAAATTTCATCTTCTGGTTCAATACTTTACTGCATTTCACAACTCATGGCATATTTTATAATATGACGAGTTGAAGCAGAAAAAAATAGGGTTCATTAATAAAAGTGTTAATGGTATCATCCTCAGTTTCTATTTTGAATTGAAGGGCCTTCCCAATGGTAAGGATCGGTCTAATTTCTTCAATTTCAAGTTCAGATTCTTCCATTGGTAGAGTTTTCCATTTGGCTAATGGTTTCTCTGATGGGTTTGGTTCTGCAAGAGGATAGAGAGTGAGGTTCTTTGTGAACATCCCATTTGATATAACCATATTTCCATATCAACACCCAATATAGGCATCCACAGGTGCAAGCCAAGGTATTCCCAAAATCAAGGGATGACCACCGACTGGGGATCATGTTTGTAATACAAGGAGGTCCACATGATATTGCCATCAGTCTACCAAAATAGTAATGTCTTCCAACTTCCCTACTATTTTTATTGTAGACCTATCTGCCAATTCCAAGAGAGTAGGGGTCAATTTAATATTTCTATGACCCAATGGATTCATTTTTTCAGAGGTAATGACATTTATGGCAACCCCCAAATCTACTAGTACATTTGGTATTTAAACCCCATTAATTTGTACCGTTAGAATTGGATTCCCTTGGTCGCCATATTTTACAGGAATGAATTTTCCTAGCATGATGTTAGAAAATTTTCCCATCACATAGATGGTCAACGGATCCCTTGATTTCTTTCTGGGTTTCTTGGAGCAGTATTCTTTGAGAGTTTTTGCATATATAGGTACGTCCGTCATAGCTTGAAGCAGGGGAATTTTAACAAATAGATTTTTTGATTCCCCAAGAAAATCAAATTCTACTTGAGGGCTCTGTTTACTCAGGGCCAATCTTTCAGGATATGGTGGATTGACTGGACATCCCTGGTTAACAGTATGTTGAGGAGGTGTTTGATTTATAATGTTTTGTTCTAGTTGATCCCCAAATATTTTTGGTTCTGGTTCCATAACTTCATTGTCAATATGTTCAATAATAACAGGTGAAGTTGGAGCATTCAATACTCGCCCAGATCGTAATTTTATTTCATTAAGCCCTATGGTAGAAATGCTATATGATGGAAGGTTGAGAGTGCCAGCTTGTTGAACCCCTTCATTGTTAGGATTTGGGTTGGGTTGGATGGGAAGTTGAGGTTGAGGGGGTGGATTACCTAGAGGTAAATTGGAAGGAAACTGAGGTTACTATTGTGGCATTGATTGGGGAAACTATCCAGTAAGAGAGGGTTCGCACTAGTTCTGAGCCCATGGAGGATTCAAACTAGTCTGGGGAAACCACTGTTTCCAGGGTGGACATTGATATTGAGATGATACTAGTGAAGATGTACAACTTGGTGACCCACATTACATTTATTAAAACACTGATACAGGTTCTGAGGCATACCTGAATTCATATTCGGTGGTCAGGGCTGCCATGGCTTCTTCAGTCACATGAAATATAGTTGATCCATCGAACTTTATTCACTTGAAAAACTACCTTCAATCCTAGAAAGGAAGGGCACAAGATGGTTGCATGGGAATGTTTTCAAATTTCACAAGCTTCAACTGTATTCAATGGGAATTCCTTCAACATATGTTTATTTTTACACTAAGGGAAGAATATAGCCATAGTCTTCTCCAACTCCATTTTCGTCTGTTTCACCTGCAAGGTGTCCATGTGGGCAGATAGTGTACTTAGGATATCAGTCCTCAGGTTATCCAACAGATTTCCGATTTTCGCCTTTGTGACCCCTCCACCAGAATTTTTTGATGACTGAATTCTTTGTCCATTTCTTGCAGCCCCTCGCGAACACTGGATGCACAACCCATAGATGGTATCAAAGTATTCCTTTGATATGTCCCCCTTTAATACTATGTTTAAAAGATGCAGAGAAGGATGATCTTCAGAATATCTTTGTCTAGGTCACTATGGCCTGACCTATGCAGTATATATTTAAATCGCTCCAGACAATCTTGAATATTATTGTCTTCTTTCTGCACAAACATAGAAATCTCCTCCTTGATATCAGGGGATTCATAGTAATCCTGGTATTTCTCTAGGAAAATTTCGTTCATCGCATCCCATGAGGAGATAGTATTTCCCCCTAAACCCATGAACCATCGCAGAGTTGTTCCCTTTATCGTACCCATGACAAACAATGTAAAATTCAAAGAGGAATGTATTAGGGTCCTCAAAGGACAAACCATGTAAATTAGGAAAAGTTGTTAGAGGGATGGGCTTCATTGGTGCATCA
This sequence comes from Pinus albicaulis, assembly GCA_034641835.2. Classification (NCBI taxonomy): domain Eukaryota; kingdom Viridiplantae; phylum Streptophyta; class Pinopsida; order Pinales; family Pinaceae; genus Pinus; species Pinus albicaulis. The sequence goes on from CM076583.1 coordinate 1,193,809,735, forward strand.
CCTCTGATGTCCCTAATTGGGAAATCAATAGAGGAAGTTGTAGGTGCATTAATATCCTCCAACACTCACCTGAGATTTCAAGTGGTTCTGCAATTGATATTTGGGGTGATTCAATTGCAGGAGGTTTTAAAACACTTCCTCGGTCTTGCGGCGACAAAAAATCCTTCAGAAGTTTCTCTTCCCTATTGGAATTTCTCGATACCTCAAATCCCATGCTTACAATTTCTTATGCTTATGTCAACAACATGGGTATTTCTTTTACTAATAATCCATTTACTTCTTCCTCTCCCATTGGAAGGGTTCTTTCTTGTACTATGGATGGCACTGTCTGCACTACCGACTGCCCCTCAAACTTCATTTGAATTCTTACCCTAACAACAACATGAGAATATGCTTCCAAGTCAGCTTTTGCGATGATCTCTTAGATATAATTATTCCTTCCCATATCCCTTCCTTTCTTTAGGGGTCTTCATCTACCCCTCTTATTTGAATCTTTGATCATACAATTGGTGAGAAGAAATAATTAAAATAACAACAATTCTTAGGACTTGGAGCAGAACAAAACAATATCTTCCCTAGGATGAGAGATTGGACTCAAGCAGAAAATAAATAAAAAAATTAAAAATGAAAGCTGGATTCAAATAGAAAATCACACAACTTGAAAATTTAAAGTTCAGAACCTGAAGTAGGGTAGTCAAATACCCTCCCGAGGATGAGAAATTGGTTCCTAGGGTTGGATTCAAACAGAGAATCATAAAACTTGAAAAATCAAAGTTCAGGACTCGAAGTAGGGTAGTTAAATACCCTCCCAAGAACGAGAAATTGGCCACTAGGAAAACAATCGAAACAAAAAAACAATAGAATGCAGAAAAATAGAACACTACGCTCAGGAATTAGAGCAGGGTAACAAATTCCCTCCCTAAGACGGGAGATTGATCTTTGGATCAATGTGGATCCTATTCTTGCACCTTGTTAGCCTTTCCCGACAACAACGCCAAAATGTTGGTGTCCAAGTGTGAATAAACTATTCAACCCTTTTCCACGTTAATTTATCAATCCGGGTGCATACATTATTTCAAGGTAATGTGCAAAGTATATGCAGGAGCAATGGCACAATCCAACATTAATTACAGATTTAACGGCTGAAAGAAGCAAGAACCACTGTAACAATAATTAAAGATAAACTGAAGAATTATAAAAGCATTCACATCAAATTAAAGAAAAGTACCATAATAGTGGTTAAAATGTACAAACATAAATGCGATAACAACACATAGAAATAATGCAACACATGGTCATAAGAGTGGGCTCAACTCTCTGACCAGGGCTACGATGGATTCACAGCTTACAGATAGAACAGAAAAATGACTTGCATTTAATTAATTAACATTATTCTATTACAAACATGATCTCTTGCACAGCTAACCTGATTCACAGTCTTGAAACCCTTCTTATACAATCTTTCAGAAAATCCCGTTTCTCAAATTCGTCAACAAATGTGTATACATATAAAATTGTTACAACGACCAAACTAGTCACCAAGAAAAAACAAGAAAGGTTTGAAATTGGTATAGAATGTGGTATGTTGTTACAATGATATAAAAATAGTGCGGTAATCTCTAAGTTTCTCTTGTGATCTATAGATACAACCCTTTGACCACCGAATCTACGGAAATGACAGAATTAGTAACTCACATAGGAAAAATCCCCATGACTAATATTTCATTAATTAAAAATTCTAGATATGAAAATGGAAGGGGGTTTACCTTATGCTTTAGAGCATTTAATGAATATTAATGACACAAAGAAGTGAAAGAGTGGGTGAAAATGGAGGGAAACAGTATGTAGATTTGGTACCCAATAGTTGCTATAGATATTCATGCTAGAATTTCGTTGCAACCCCTTGCTTCAAACAATATTTGTATGGGATAGAAAAATCCTTTCTTACTTTTATTCCCGTTATGATAGATTTATTCTATCATTCTGCAACTTCAACCCTTCGAGTTAGGGATTACCACAATCACTATAAATGTCTCTTCAATCTTCGGTCTTGTATTTTCTATAAGTTTCCTTACTTAGTTGGACTGTAGGGCTACTACTAGCCATGGACTCCACAAGAAATGAGGTTATAGGTCTTGTCCTATATTATCAAAACCTCATGGCCTTTGATTAAGTTTTATATATCTTGGTATTTCTAAATTTTGTACGGTAACTTTGACCCTATGGTTAGGGATTCGATAACCACTTAAAAGACATCACAAACAAGCCTAAAATACCTTCCAAAAAAATATGGTCATTTATTTTATTCAAGGGGACTTCTTCACAGGCTTAAAGGCTACCTATAGGAGAATTCTCAGCTTTCCTTCATGTCTCAACTTTTCTTGCAGTGTTATTGATGTATTATAGGCATATTAACTTACTTCTCGTATCTCTTGAAATGATGAAGTCACTTCCTGAGGTGAATGTAGATGTTTTTTTCAATAAGTCGAAGATCCATATTTATATAGATTTTTCAAGAGGCTCCATTAGCCCTCCATAGGTCAACTTTTCCTTGTCTAGCTAGCCTAGCCTTGGGAGCGTTCTAGACATTTCTAATTTCAAAATAATTTTTCTTTCCTTGATGCAAATGCGTGAAATGGTATTTTAAAATATGACAAGGACTCTTGACTCATACCAAACCATAGGAGAATTCAATGGATACTTGAAATAATGAAAAAATGGCTTGAATATTAAATCCATGATTTACAAAAATCATTCTCTTTCTTCTTTTGATATATACATAATAATTACACCATGACATGAGTCAAATGACAATTATGAAGGAAAAAACTATTTACATTCTTCAGCATATCGAACTATGTGGGTATTTTTTTGTAATGGAAGATTAAATTCTATTAGATTGTGTTGATTTCGCAAGTTATCTAGTGATTTTATTATTTAGGATGAATAAGTTCTCAAGTTCTCAAATTTTTAAATATTACTTGAATATTTTAAATGCGTAGAACTTCCTTGTATGTCACTTGTACTATTATAATGTTCATGTGCTTTCGTCAAGACATTTCTCAACATCCCTTATGAAACTTGATAAAAATTCATCTCATTTGATGGAGTGTTGTAGGACATTCGACCAAATAGGTATTTTTCATATCTATCTTCATAAAATGACGAAATTTTAGATAGGATAGAAGAAATTGGCCAAACATCTGCTACGTCATCTAGTAGGCAAAGATAAACTAGAGGTGAAAAGATTAGAAAAAAGTTCCATAGACACATGGATTTTTTTCTCGCTAAAGGGGGGTCATGTTCTTATGATTATGAGAGCATAGATGACATCGAGGTGCCCTTGAGGTACAAACATCTAGTCAAACAATGTGTACCAAGGAACTTCTTAAAATAAACACTAATTTTTCTATGAATGAAAGGATATAACATATTTACCCATCAATATTACATGGTTTGGGGCTATTTTACATGGATGGTGTAAAGGTATATTACGGTGGATTAATTGAATTAATGGAGTATGTTGGACCCTATTATGTCTACAATGATTGGGTGTGACTAGTCCAATATAGAAAAAGTATGTGAAGATATGGTGTGGCTGCAAATCATATACAACTAAAAGACAATGATCAAAATAAAGGTGAAACTATGTTTATTGATGGAAGGTTAAAACTAGAAGGGAATATTGCATGGTTTATAAATAGTACATGTCCCGTGACCACAAATAAGCAATCCAATTGCATATTCGAAGGGCATGAAGGGAACCGTGTATTGATATATGCCATAAAATCAATAGCTACAGGGAAAGAGTTTCTCATTGATTACAATTTGAATGGAATATATACAAACATTTTTATTATGGGGCTGGTATGTATTCTATTTTACCCAACTTGTAAGAAACTCATATTATATGCTATGATTTTCATTTACTAAAATATATTTTCATGCATTTTGAGAGTTAAGGAAACATTTTAATAAATCATGGTTATAATATTGTAGTAGGCTGATCAAGGCCAATGGTGTTATGTCAATTGACTCAGGGTTAGATTCAAGGTTGACCAGGTTAAACAATGGTAGTTTTGGGGCACGTGGTATTGTGTACCCATGGTTTTATACCCATGGTATTGCATGTAATGAGGGCTATAGAACGATGAGAAGACTTCATTGTAATTAGGCCAAGGATGTGAGCGGTGAAGGCTCACTTAGCTTGGTTTGAGAGGGTTTTGGCCAAGGCTAATGAAATTTCATTGGGTTGGTTTTTTCCTAGGGTAAGTATTTTGTGCATTATGTTTGAATGTGTTTGTTGTTAGTTTTATGTTTTCTTGTCAGTAAATATTAGTAAACAATAAATGCTCTCTGATTAAAATTTATTCATTTGGTATTAGATCCAAATATTGGATTCAGAGGGATGCCTCTGTTTCCCAAGGGTTTAGGGCTTGATGAATGTAGATCTGCACAAGGTACATAAAATTTCGAGCATAGAATTAATTAATTCTATGGATTTGTGCGTGGGTTATGGCTCTGGCGATAACATATACCACAGGGAATCCCCCCGAGGGTTTCGACGGTGAAAGAGGATGAAAATGTGTTCTAAATTTTGGGCGCTAGGACTATGGTGTTGCTACAAAAGAGGAAACACATGGCTGATGGTATGATGCTCGAGCGAACAAGTTGAAACTGGTTGATTTGTAGGGAACAATGGATCCCCATGGCCAAGAGAATTGGGTCCGATAGCAACATATATCATATAAACGTGTTATGAGGAGTGTCAACGTAATAAAAAATGTCATTTCATTGATGTGAATATGAACAAAGAACATGATCGTGAAAACTCGACAACTACTTTTTGAGAGATGAATTCAAAAGACTAGTTTGTGTTGTGGTGCTAGTCGATGAGTTGGCAAGAAAAAGTAATGGGAGCATATCAGATCTATCACATTCGTTTAGTTAGTGTTATAAAGGCATAATCAAGGCTAGATATCCACGAATCATGGTGTGTGTTGATTCTTGGTAGGGTTCAAAATACCCAGGTTTAGGTATGAATGGAATGTGTTTTCCATTCACCAATGAAAAATTTATTGTTAAAGAGGAGTAATGTTCAAGAGGGAAACAGAATCTCAATGCTTAGATCAGCTATAGCTTGTCTCTTTACTAGAACAAGAATAAATATAACGTTTTGCTAAAAATATAAATAAGCCACTAAAGATGTCTAAGTTTAAAGAATTTGGTTGTGATAATCACGTTGATTATGGAGGCCATGATAGCGCCAGTGGTCGAGCTAGTGATTTTGGAGGTCGTGATGGCATCTCGCCCTTGTTAGGAGTAGGATGGAAATTTAGACTTGATGATGGAGAAAGTTTTAGTGATAGGTGATCCATGGTTTACACTATTAGCAATCTGTAATCAGCAATATTGGCAAAGTCCGATCACAGAAACAACATCGTTTCAACCAACTTTGGGATTCTAGGATCTAGCCCTCCTGAATCCGGAGAGGGATCTCTCCAATAAGTGCAAAGATGGATTTGTCTTTGAATTTTGGGGCTTATGATATTATGCTAGTTATGAAGGCCAGGGGTTTGTTTGTTTTTTGGATGGTTGAGCATGATTACTGTTTGAAGTGGAAAGTCACAAATGCAAAGAGTTTCAAAGGTGAGAAGTTGCAAGCAATCAGAGTAAGCTTTGGCCATAAGATATATAATTGCAGGTTTTAGTCCATTGGGCTATGGAGTAATAATAGGGTTTAATTGGAACAACAAGAGGAAAGAGTGGTCCATGGGGCAAGTCATCTATGTCTAAGGATCTCTTTGAAGTTTGATTTATGGAATGAAATGATACAATAAGAAGGAGAAATAAACAGATGCAGAAAAAAGAGCAACCCAGGATCTGATAAGTACTTTTAAACTAGTCAGCCTTTGACATAGACTCAAGAAAAACATAAAATTAAACTAGGATCTGGTAAGTACTTTTAAACTAACCATCCTTTGATACACTTTCAATAGAAAAACATTTTAAAACAAAGGGAACTTGAAAGCAGCTTTTGGAGAAGAAACTAGCGGCCCGGGCTCACCACAAATCCTCTCCTAGATCTGCTTTACTTGGTTACTTTCAAGACAAACACAAAGATAACACAGAATGGCCTAAGATCTGGTAAGTACTTTTAAACTAGCCAGCTTTTAACACATTCCAAGGGAAACATCCAGATAGTTGTGGGAACAAAACTGGGACCAGTGCTCACCATATCTTCCTCAGTTCATCTTCACAAAACATATACTGAAAATAACATTTAAGAATAACATTCATCTAAGACAATAAGATGAGGGAATGCCAACATTCCTATGCTTGAATTGAATTAAATCATTCCTAAATAACACAGATTGGAAGAAAACATATATATAAAGATTTTCAGTCAGAGAAGGTTACTGATGTACAGTAGGTCCTAACTCTATGTGTGCTGTTATTTATAAGAGAATATGAAACACAGTGAAAACAGAAAAAAAAAACAAGTTACAATTAGAAAAACATCACCGTCAACATAGACCAGGATCCCATAAATCAACTTGTATTAATGCTCCAAACCAGTTACAGCTTTAAGTCCAGTGCTTTAGGTTAGCGACCATCTACACATCTCAGCCTAACCTATCTATCACCAGCAGAGCTCCAAGAGCCAGTGAATAGTATGTACAATCAGAAGTTTAAGCTGAAGTGTATATAAAAGTTTTACAACCAACCCCTCACTCATCTTCTACAAAAGTATTTATAGAAGGATGAGGAGGTGAGATCTGATAAAATATCTCAACTACAATTAATACATACTTAATGGCTTCTTGTCCTTTGAGGGGCTCAATGAAGAAACTTACATACATATCCTCTGTATTAAATGATTTACATAATGATTAAGCTCGGTGGGAGCTTTTGTTGACCTTTGAGGCTCTATGTGGTGTCGAAGTAACTCTGCAGATTTCTGTCATTAATTTCCCTGGCAGAGTTTCCTCTTCGGCTGCGTTGTGAGGCATACATCTGGTCTTGATCAATAACTTCAGCCTCTGATTGAATGATTTGAGGCACATGTGCCATCGTGGTAGCTAGAGGGATCAATTTGCCTCAATTTGTGGTGGTGGAGGGTTTTCTGTCGGTTAAAACACTTCAGATTTTCTTTAAACTGTGTTTTACTTGGGGATTAGGCTTTTGATAAGCATCTTAGAAGTAATCCCCACAAAACTGTCCTTTAATCCTCTGTTCAGGTAAATTATGGTCTTCATCATTGATACTCTCTGTCTGTGCTTGATTCATGGTTTTTGCTAGTATGCAGGGCTGCGCAGGGGCGATATGGCATCAATGCCTGAAGAAACACTGATGAAACGTGTTTTTAACATCCTGCGATGATTTTATTTTATGAATCGAAGGTAGGAAAATCATCATCCTCTGCCCTCGAATTTTCTTCGAAAATGGCGAGAAAACCATTTAAACCTTGCAAAATACGAAAAACTATTATAAAATCCTGCATATATAGGTTTATTGCTTCAGAAGGCATGTGGAGGAAGCATGGCCGTTGGATGGCATCATCCAACGATCAGGATTGATCGGAGAAGGAGGAAGAAAGATTAAATCAGAGCCTTCAATCGCGCAAAGATCGACAGTCGGGGGCAAAGGGGAAAGTCAAAGCGGAGAATCGTTGACTGGGCGACGGAATCAAGGCGATGGAATATGGACCGTCGATGTACAGATCAGATCGACGGCGGAGATTGAATGGATGGCGTGCCGTAGCCCGGTTACCAATCATGCATCTTTAGTGAGCGATACTCGTTGGATGGCCCGCCCCAGATCGGATGGTGGATAGTAATATCGAATATCGCTGGGCGTTCACGTCTGAACGATAACACGCGATGGGCAAGTAGTTTTGAAAAAGTACACGGGACGCGTGTCATGCGATGGATGGAATCACTGGTGATCGGGGGAAAACAACTTTTGCCCAGAGGCGGTGCGATGGATACCGTCGGTTTTGGGCAATCAGCTTATGAACGATGGGGACCACAGGGAGATGGACTCCACACCGTCGATCTGCAGATCAGATCAACGGTGGAGGTTAATTTGAAATTTGGACCGGCAGATAAGTTATAAAATAATTAAAAACCTAAAAATCAAAATAACCAAAGGTTTTAATACTTCGGGCAGAGAAATATTAAAGGCTGGGCGCTCGATTGTGGGGCCGTGGGGCATATGAATGGTCATATGACTAGGGATTTATGCGGGAAGGGGCTAGGACCCATATATGTACAAAATGTGGTTTTTCATGGTTTTCCAATGGTTTTCACGAGAAATCGAGGGTTCCGATAAAGCTTAAAAGTGAGTTTTAAACCTTATAAAAGTGGATTTTCATGAATGGGAGAAGAGAACTCATGAAAAATAGAGGAAATTTTATGAAGAAATAGGGAAGAAAATGAAGGTTGGTTTTGGAAGAAGGGGAAAAGGGAAATGGGGCTCGCAGCATTATTCTGACTTGGAAATCAGCAGGATTTATGAGTTCTGAAAGGAAAAAGCAATGAATTTTTGGATAGAGGAAAAGGCATGAGGCCTTCAAGAGTCTTCAAGAGGCAACACTTTTTAGTAATAAAATTTGTTCCTTGAAGGCTCAAAAAAGTCTTAGTCACCTTTCGCTATAACAAATATTATAGGTGGCTAACAGTGGCTCCACTTGGGGATGGTGCCTTCTTGAAGGCATCAAGAACTTCAGACTTGCATTCTCTGGGAGGCTGACCTGTGCCACATCCATTATGTTCTTTGGGAGGCTGACCTTTGCCTTATCCATTGGGCTGCCCTTCCTTTGCTGAGATGACTTTCTCTGAAAATATATTAGCAACCATAAAAATAATGGATCTTTATCAATACAAACTTTCTACCTACCCAATCCTACTGTTCTAACATTTTTTCTTCATTAGAGTGCACTTGGATTGGCAAATTCTTTTCACAACATTTTATTCTTTTGAAAAGCATGAAATCTAATCTAGTTCTACTCCTTATTTCTCCATGGACCCAGATTAAATAGTTGAGCCCATATGATTCTCTACCTATTCTACTATCTGTTGGGATTAAACTGTCCAACATATTTTAATTCTCTAAATTCTAAAACATAAATTTAAAATTAGTCAAGTCAAGATTAAACTGTTTGACTTGCTGTGATCTATGGCATAAAAAGAAGCTACACATAGACATTTATTTTACAGAAAATTAAAACAAAATGGAAGGCTTAAGATATGAAAATTGAAAACTCTTCCTTCATATTTTTTAACAACTATGTTGTGACTTTTGTTTGAGTTGTTCCTTCTTTGTTTTCTGGTTCAGATTTTGAGCTAATTAGAACCAGATTTACATCTTTTTGACTCAGAAAATGAAATAGATTAGAGTCATCTCTTTATGGAAACTTAGGTTCAGATTTTGAAAATGTTTGAACCTTTAATTTCTATCCTAAACTATCTACTGATAAGCCAAGATTGAACAACTTGGCAAATCAAATTCACTATCCTATCAGCAGAAAATTTAAAACTAATTAGTCAAGATTAAACTGTTTGACTAAATAGAAGTGTGTTTTGTAGGAGTGGCATTTAAGCTTGCACACTTTCAGAATTTGTTTCTCTCTCTCTTTTTTTTTTTTTGGTATGGGGCTATACCTTTCTTGTTTTCATAATCTACCCTCTTTTCTTTCTTTTCGTTGTTTTTGTACTTTTTATTTTTACAACTTTGAATGCAATGGTGGATGAAATATTTACAATGGAAAAAGATAAAAAGGCTTTTGGAACATAACATGGATCAAGTGAAGTAATGCTTAAGCATCCTGCCATTGACAGGACCCCCAAATAGTCCTGCTCCATTCAACTCCTGCAAGAAAAATGCATTGTTACTAGCAGCTGAGTGAATATAGTAAGGGCCAAGCCATAAGTTGTCAAATTTTCCATGCTTGCCCTTCTCTTCCCTTCTTGAATCCCACTTCAAAACTTTGTCCTCAATCTTGAAATTGCTGGCCTTTGTTCCTCTGTCAAAAAACTTTTTAATGTTTTCCTGCTTCTTTAATGCTTGGTTATACACTTCCTCTCTGGTTTTCTGAAGATGAATGGTCTGGTTCATTCTTCTGATCATGTAATTTTCTTCAGTTTTTAACTCTTGAATCAAACTCATTACTGGTATCCCAAGGTTTTTTGGAAAAATTGCATCAGTACCATACACAAGCTGGAAAGGTGACATACCAATATATTTCTTCAAAGTCAATCTATCAGCCCAAAGTGCATGAACTAGCTTTGTATGCCAAGACTTCTTATTGTACTCCAACAGTTTCTTGATTATGTTCACTAAGATTTTTTTTTAGGATTCTGCAAGTCCATTACCTTGAGGGTAATAAGCCGTGGAATGCCCCAATGTTATATGATATCTATGACAGAACTCAACCATTTTCTTTGATCCAAATGTTGTTGCATTATCAGTGATAATCTTGGTAGGACAACCGAATCTGGAGAGAATTTTAGTCTCCATAAATTTTATAATAACTGAATCATTGGCCTGTCTACAAGGTATGGCTTCTATCCACTTAGTGAAATAGTCCGTGGCGGTGAGAATCCATCTATGCTGGGCAGAAGATGGGGGATGGATTTCTCCTATGAAGTCAAGTCCCCACTGTTGAAATGGGGCCTCAACAGTGATTGGATGCAGAGGTAAGGGTAACAATTTTCTTTTGCCTTCAAAAAGTTGACACTTATGACAGGCTATGATCATCTTGTGCACATCATGAAAAAGAGTAGGCCAATAGAACCAGCCCTCAAAATTTTGTTGGCTGTTGTCTTCCGGTACAAATGACCTCCACACTCTCCTTCATGGAACTGGTGCTTAACCTTCTCTGCATCAAACTCAGGAAAACATTTAAGCAATAGACCACTTGCATTTTTCCAATAAAGACATCTATCTATAATGCAATAGTTTACAACTTTCAATTTGAGGAATCTTGCCTTTTTTTTTGTCAAACCAGGAGGTGTATTCAAATTAAGAAAAATATAAACAATATCAGCATACCAAGAGGAAATCATAAAATGGTTTTCAACAATAGGAGTTGAGAGTTCCTCTTGATCATCCAAAGCATTAATCATATTAATATCAAGAACTTCAAAATTGGATTCAACCATCAATCTAGCTAGACCCTGGACTTTGATGAGTTTAGTGGGTTTTATCTCTAAATCATATTCAAGAATAATAGTGATCCACTTACCTCTCTTACCATCTGGGTCCTATGTTAGAATGTCTTTGACAACTGAGTTTGGGACAAAGGTAATGACGTGTGAGTGAAGAATGTATACTCTGAAGTCTTTCAAAGCTTTAACCAAAGAGAAATCTTGCTTTTCCATAATGTTATACTTCAAAGGGGCATCCCTCAATGCCTTGCTAAATAATGCAATAGGCTGCTCTTGTCCTTGTGGATTTTTTTGTAGAAGGACAACAACTATGGTATGTTCTGATGCAAATGAAAAAATATAAAAATCCTTTGAAAAATCAGGACTTATGAGAACCAGTGTTTTGGTTAAAGCTTGTTTCACCAGTTCAAAAGACTTCTTTGCTTCCAAGGTACATTTTACCCCTTGCTCCTTTTTTAACATGTTCGTGATATTCCTAAGGAGCTCAGCCAAGTTGGGGATGAACCTTCTTAAAAATTTAATCTTTCCGATGAAAGACTACAACTCTTTAATGTTTCGAGGCTGAGAGATTTGCAATATGGCCTCAATCCTCTTGGGATCTATATTTATACCTTCCTCAGAAATAATGTGCCCAAGAATTTTACCTTCTTGGAGGCCAAATAGTGTCTTCTTAGGGTTTAAAAATATCCCAAACTTTCTGCACTTCTCAAAAAATTTTCTTAAATGTTCTAAGTTCTCTTCATCTGTTTTTGAAAATACAGTGACATCATCGAGATAGATAATGATGAAGAAGCCCAATTCCTCCGAGAATGCTATGTCCATGGCTCTTTGAAAAGTTGCTCCAACATTCATTAGACCAAAGGGAATTTTCACATACATGAAAGTGCCCCATGGTGTAGTGAATGTTGTCTTTAATTGATCAGCAGGGTGAACTAAGATCTGATTGTACCCTGAATAGCCATCCAGCAAAGAAATTTTTCTAGACCCTACCACCCTTTGTAAAATGTGATCCATCTTTGGTAAACGGTAGTTGTCCTTTAATGAAGCTTTGTTCAAGTCTATAAAGTCTATACAAAGCCTGATCTCTCCAGTTTTCTTCCTAATAGACACCAGATTAGACACCCACTCATAATATCTAATAGGGACAATAATACCAACATCATGCATTTTCATGATCTCCTTCTGAACCAATGGTAACTGGACAGGGTTTATTCTGTGCAGTTTCTGTTTGAATGGTTTTTGGTTTTCTTTGAGGGGAATTTTGTGCTGTATTATTTCAGTGTCATAGGACTTGAGATCTTCGTAACTCCACGCAAAAACATCAGAAAACTCTTTAAACAACTCAATGCATTTTAGTTTAATGTGATCTGGTAAAGTTTTAGACAGTTTAATCATCATAGGTTTAAGTTCACTGCCTATATTGCACTCTTCTACTTTAGCCTCTACAGGTTCCAGTTTTGGCCTTTTGGCCACATCGTTAAGATCAAACAACTCTTCTAAAGGTGCTAGACCACTTGGAAAACTTTCATCTTTAGAATGCAGAGTTTATAACTCATCTGTTTCGAACTCAACATCCAATTCTGTTTTGTTTTTTAGTTTGTTTGATAGTAGGTTAATATTAACAGGTTTAGGAGACGGTTCCTCTTCACCAAGGAAATTTTTTTCACTGCAGTATGTATCATAATCTGAGTCCGAACTATTTGGTTCAAATTCATTTCTAAATTGCATGAAGTCTTCTATTTGTTTGTCGTTGTCAAATACCTGCCAATATTTCTCATTATCAGGCATAGATGGTCTAAATTTTTTTTTAGTTGTGCAGTATTTAGTTTCATATGGCATCAAGCATGTCCTAGCTACAAAGGCTAAATTGTGGGCCGTGATATTTCTTTTTCTTGGGACAAAAAACAATTTAGACTCCTCGAATGTTTTCAAAAGGTCCATGACATCATTTCGGTAGGCCCTGAGTCTGGGATGATTTTCTTTATACTCCCCATTGACCTGCCTAATAACTAACTCTGAATCCCCGTGAAATTTAATTATTTTGGCTCCTATATTTTTTAACAAATGTAAGCCTAGGAGAAGGGATTCATATTCTAATATGTTATTGGAACACTGAAAATTTAATGTACAGGAAATACATTCTGTGTGGTTGTTTACAGTGTTAGAAATCTAGACACCTACACCAGCGTTAGTCTTAGTGCAGGATCCATCAAAATACATACTCCACAGAGGACTACTCTTAGTTTCATCCTGGTTACTGTCCTCTCCAACTAACATTCTCAAAGGCTGTTGTGGTAACTCAACACTTAGTTGTATTTGTTTTGATTCCGCAAGTTTTGCGCTTATTTGAGGGTCGTTCTCTTTAGTGTCCAGGTTAAAAAACAAAGGACGCAGGACCTGTAGTTTAAGACCTTTGTTTAGTTTTCTAATATCTTCAAATGCTGCAAACTGCTTTGGGATTTTTGCGTTGTGATCCTCTTCCTCTCTGTCAGCTGTTAACTCTGTCAAAGTTACTTTTTCATCTGATGTTTCTTCATTAAAGAGGATAAATTAATCAAGGCCTGTGTTTACAGAATATAAAGGGGATTTTTGTGGTCTGTCTTGACTTGTAATTGTGTATTGCATATGAGACTCCCTGTAAAGTCTTCTATTGTGATTGAAAATAGGGATAGTCACGTAGGTCATGTCCATTTGCATAGTCCCTTGTAACTTAGCCCCCCATGATCTTGATAATAGAATTCCATACTTGGGGGAACATCAGCCACGACAATGTCCATGACTAAACATTTGGCTGGAATTTGGGCTAAGTTAACACAAAGGTCTTTGATTAACCCTAAACATTTTACTCTGCTGGAATCAAAAGAGTACAGATCTTTGTAAGGTCTGGTGATTTCTAGACCAAGGCTCTCCATTACAGCTTTTGGCATTAAAGTATGAGAAGCCCCGGAATCATGCATAACGTTGTGCAAAATTTTGTCGTGAACGTTTAAACTTACATAAAAGGGAGGAACATGTCCCTCTTGATATCTACCTTCAATCTTAGGACCAAAAATCAACTCTGGTTGGTCATCATTTAAGATTGAGTGTGTCCTCATTTTCTTCAATGTTTAAAGCCTTCAAAATTTGGTTTCTATATACATGTTGGGAAACTAACTCAGTCAAGGGAATGAAGATTTTGATCTTTGAAATTTCCTGCTCAAGGCTGAAAGGGATTTGGTTCTTTGAAGAACTCATTTTAGCCTTATTAGTTGTTATTCTATCAGCAATATCAGCTTGCTAGTTTGTTTTATTTACACTTGACAAAATTGTTTTCACAGGAGTACTAGCTGAAGTGTTAGTACTGCTAATGTCTTCACTCTGTTTTTCTTTGTTTTGAGTGTCTTTTTCTTTATCATTACCAAAATTTACAGCCACTGTTTTATCCCTTTGTTTGACAATTTTAGGCTTGGCTGTAGTGCTGTTTTGTGAATATTTTCCAGAGGTTTTGTTGTTGGGAGTTTGTTGACTGGTTTTTCTTCTAAGGTCATATTCTCTTTGAGATTCTATGATGACATTTTCCATGTCTTGATATAATTTCCATCATCATCTCTTCTATCATCGTAAGGTGTGTATAGGCTTTGTTTTCTATCACAATGAATCTCAAAGTCATCATCCTCTACCCAAAACATGTTGACATCATCTCCCTCTGTTATCTCATTCGTTTCCTCAACCTCACTTACATAATTTTGATGAAAGGGAGGAATGATCTGTTGATCATCTTCCCTAGGTCTATTTGGAGGTTGGTTCCTTCTAACATTCTGATTCTGGTTCTGGTTTCTATTTTGAGGAGCAGTTTGGTTTTTATTTTCTTGTGCTCTCTTAATTATGCTCATCTCTTTCATCATTTCTTCCATCATTCTCTCCATCTTTGAGTTGGAAGTACAAGGTGTGGATTCTTCTCTAAAGGAAACTCTCTTTTCAGTTTTAATTCTTGATCTTTTTTCCATTAATTTGACTTCCACAGAAAGAGCGCCTCTTTGCATATCCTCAAGAGTTGCAAAATCTCTCTCTCTCAGTTGATAGGTCATGTTAGAGTCGAACCCTTCAGGAAACTTGTTTAAAGCTGAGCCCTGTGGAGGTTTTAGTTTTGGGGAAAGTGCATTATACACACTATTGAATCTGGTGCAATAAGCTTGCACACCTTCCCCAGCGTTTCTATGGAGGTTTTTGTAATCAGAAAGGACTTGGAGAGGGTTTTTTTTTACTTCCCATTTGTTTAAGAATGATTGATGGAAGGCTTGAAGATCATTAATACTATGGGGGGCTAAAGTTTTGAACCATTTTCTTGCTTCTCCCCCTAAGCTCTGAGAAAATAACCTATGTTTGATAGAATCATCATCAATTTCATTTCTATCAAAGTAGTCATCCATCTTATCCACATGTTGTGATGAAGTTGTAGTATTGCTAGCATCATATAATGGAATTTTGGACTGATAGTCCTATGGAAGATTAACTAGTGGTGCAGGAAGGACTAAGGGAGCATACCATGCTGCCATGATATGTGGTGGGGGTGGATTCACAAGGAGTGGATTAACAACCGAAAGAGTGGGCCAGAGTGGAGTGGTTTGAACAGTGGACATAGGGTGGGCAGAAGTGGATGAACCAGGAAAAGATTGCTGAGCTGACCTTGGATGAGAGACACCTAAATTGTGAAGGAAATGAAAATCAGGAGGTGTTGTTTCTCTACCACCAAGATGTTCACTTGTTTCAGAAGATGAAAGTGAAGACTCAGAATCTAACTGATCTAAGTCACTAAGAGACCTAGTTCTAAAGGGATTTACTAAGTCAACTTGTGATTGTTGTAGAGCTGAAAGATTTTCGGGGACTGGATTAGCTCTCAAGGGTGATCTGAAAATAGTTGATAATTTAATCTTAGGAGACTTCCTAAGGATACCTTCTAGGTTATCAACTACTTCAGGTGGATCAGGGTCAAGATGGGCTCTGGTGTGAATCTTTCTAGGAGCCACTATGTTGTGTTTTTTAGACCCAAATAAACAAGAAAAGTTTAACCAGGTATGAAAATATTTGAAAGGTTAACTAATCTGTTTAAAATTCAATCCTACAGTCCTCTAACTGAGATTGAATGATATTATAAATAAGGGTTCTTCCCAGTGGAGTCTTAAGGTCTATTAAGGATTGTAGAGTCGCCAAGTGGAAGTTTTTAGCTCTTTTCAGAGGTAAAAGGTTGTATGGTCCACCACCATGTTTATTGAATACCAATCTGAAATATTTTTGATGATTCTGAGTTATTTTTCAGTTGTATGTTTTTTTTTTTTAAAGAATAACCTAACTCTGTTTCAAAACTTAGCTACGGTTATGAGACAAAGACAATTTACTCTTATGGCTAAGCCAGCTGATCTTTCAAGGTTAGATAAAGTCTTAAGAGAATCTTAGGTTTTACCTAGCTTGTCACTGATTCAAACAAGTTTTACCATGATTACCACTTCTTTGGTAGTGCTTGAAAAGGTTGCTTTTAACTCACAAGGTTTTATAAAAATAAAAAATTCTTCTGGGTTCAGATCCCCAGCGGAGTCGCCAGAAATGTTAGGAATCTATACAACAATATTGGCAAAGTCCGATCACAGAAACAACATCGTTTCAACCAACTTTGGGATTCTAGGATCTAGCCCTCCTGAATCCGGAGAGGGATCTCTCCAATAAGTGCAAAGATGGATTTGTCTTTGAAGTTTTGGGTTTATGATATTAGGCTAGTTATGAAGGCCAGGGGTTTGTTTTTTTTTTGGATGGTTGAGCATGATTACTATTTGAGGTGGAAAGTCCCAAATGCAAAGAGTTTCAAAGGTGAGAAGTTGCAAGCAATCAGAGTAAACTTCGGCCATAATATATATAATTGCAGGTTTTAGTCCATTGGACTATGGAGTCATAATAGGGTTTAATTGGAACATCAAGAGGCAAGAGTGGTCCATGGGGCAAGTCATCTATGTCTAAGAATCTCTTTGAAGTTTTATTTATGGAATGAAATGATACAATAAGAAGGATAAATAAACAAATGCAGAACAAAGAGTAGCCCAGGTTCTGATAAGTACTTTTAAACTAGTCAACCTTTGACATAGACTCTAGAAAAGCATAAAATTAAACTAGGATCTGGTAAGTACTTTTAAACTAGCCAGCCTTTGATACACTTTCAATAGAAAAACATTTTAAAACAAAGGGAACTTGAAAGAAACTTTTGGAGAAGAAACTAGCGGGTTGGGCTCACCACAAATCCTCTCCTAGCTCTGATTTACTTGGTTACTTTCAAGACAAACACAAAGATAACACATAATGGCCTACGATCTGGTAAGTACTTTTAAACTAGCTAGATTTTAACACATTCCAAGGGAAACATCCAGATAGTTGTGGGAACAAAACTGGGACCAAGGCTCACCATATCTTCCTCAGTTCATCTTCACAGAACATATATTGAAAATAACATTCAAGAATAACATTCAGCTAAGACAATAAGACGAGGGAACGCCGACATTCCTATGCTTGAATCGAATTAAATCATTCCTAAATAACAGATATTGCAAGAAAACATATATATAAAGATTTTCAGTCAGAGAAGGTTACTAATGTACAGTAGGTCCTAACTCTATGCGTGTTGTTCTTTATAAGAGAATATGAAACACAGTGAAAATAGAAAAAAAAAACAAGTTACAATTAGAAAAACATCACCGTCAACATAGACCAGGATCCCATAAATCAGCTTGTATTAATGCTCCAAACCAGTTACAGCTTTAAGTCTAGTGCTTTAGGTTAGCAACCATCTACACATCTCAGCCTAACCTATCTATCACCAGCAGAGCTCCAAGAGCCAGTGAATACTATGTACAATCAGAAGTTTAAGCTCAAGTGTATATCAAATTTCTACAACCAACCCCTCACTCATCTTCTGCAGAAGTATTTATAGAAGGATGAGGAGGTGAGATCTGATAAAAGATCTCAATTACAATTAATACAGACTTAATGGCTTCTTGGCCTTTGAGGGGCTCAATCAAGAAACTTACATACATATCCTCTGTATTAAATGATTTACATAATGATTAAGCTCAGTGGGAGCTTTTGTTGACCTTTGAGGCTATGTGTGGCGTCGAAGTAACTCTGCAGATGTCTTTCATTAATTTCCCTAGCAGAGTTTCCTCTTCGGTTGCGTTTCGAGGAAGACATATGGTCTTGATCAATAACTTCAGCCTCTAATTGAATGCTTTGAGGCACAGGTGGCATCGTGGTAGCTAGAGGGATCAATTTGCCTCAATTTGTGGCGGTGGAGGGTTTTCTATCAATTAAAACACTTCAGATTTTATTTAAAATGTGTTTTACTTGGGGATTATGCTTTTGATAAGAATCTTAGATGTAATCCACACAAAACTGTCCTTTAATCTTCGTCACTGATACTCTCTGTCTGTGCCCGATTCATGGTTTTTGCTGGTATGCAGGGCTGCGCAGGGGCGATATGGCATCAATGCCCGAAGAAACACTGATGAACCATGTTTTTAACATCCTGCGATGAGTTTCTTTAATGAATCGAAGGTAGGAAAATCGTCATCCTCCGCCCTTGAATTTTCTTCGAAAATGGCAAGAAAACCATTTAAACCCTGCAAAATACGAAAAACTATTATAAAATCCTGGATATATAGGTTTACTGCTTCAGAAGGCATGTGGAGGAAGCGTGGCCGTTGGAGGGCATCACCCAACAATCAGGATTGATTGGAGAACACGGAAGAAAGATTAAATCAGAGCCATCTATCGCGCAGAGATCGACGGTCGGGGGCAAAGGGGAAAGTGAAAATGGAGAATCATTGACTGGGTGACAGAATCAAGGCGATGGAATATAGACCGTCGATATGCAGATCAGATCGATGATGAAGATTGACTGGATGGTGTGCCATAGCCCGGTTAACGATCAAGCATCTTCAGTGAGCGATACCCGTTGGATGGCCTGCCCCAGATCGTATGGTGGATATCAATATCGCTGGGCGTCCACGTCCGAATGATAACGTGTGACGGGCAAGCAATTTTGAAAAAGTACATGGGACGCGTGTCATGTGATGGATGGAATTGCTGGTGATCGGGGGAAAACAAATTTTTACCAAAGGCAGTGCGATGGATACCGCTGGTTTTGGGCAATCGGCTTATGGAAGACGGGGACCACAGGGAGACAGACTCTGCACCGTCATTCTGCAGATCAGATCAATGGTGGAGGTTAATTTGAAATTCGAACCGGCGGATAAGTTATAAAATAATTAAAAACCTAAAAATCAAAATAACCAAAGGTTTTAATACTTCGGGCAGAGAAATATTTAAAGGCTGGGCGCTCGATTATGGGGCCGTCGGGCATATGAAGGGTCATATGACCAAGGATTTATGCGGGAAGGGGCTAGGACCCATATATGTACAAAATGTGGTTTTTCATGGTTTTCCAATGGTTTTCACGGGAAATCAAGGGTTTCGATAAAGCTTAAAAGTGAGTTTTAAACCTTATAAAAGTGGATTTTCATGAATGGGAGAAGAGAACTCATGAAAAATAGAGGAAATTTTATGAAGAAATAGGGAAGAAAATGAAGGTTAGTTTTGGAAGAAGGGGAAAAGGGAAATGGGGCTCGTAGCAGTATTCTGACTTGGAAATCAGCAGGATTTCTGAGTTATGAAAGGAAAAAGCAGCGAAGTTTTAGATAGAGGAAAAGGCATGAGGCCTTCAAGAGTCTTTAGGAGCCAACACTTTTTAGTAATAAAATTTGTTCCTTGAAGGCTCAAAAAAGTTTTAGCCACCTTTCGCTATAACAAATATTATAGGTGGCTAGCATACACAACACAAATTTCAAAACTGGAACTTTGGATATGGAATGACCGAGTTAGTGGTTGCCTCTATTGTAAAAACTCGAGAATGTCTAGAGGAAAGTCCAAAAATGACTGAAATCAATGTATGGATATGTTGGTTCTAATGCAACTGGCCCAAATGGCGAGGGTTGGATAATATACCTAGTAATCCACTACAACATTAGTATGGAAACAACTACAACATTACTTTTGGCAGTGGATCTGTCGAGAGAATGTCACTAATGGTGATTTGTGGTAAACAAGTGAAAACTGAGACCATGGGGCATATGATGGACGTGAAAGTCTGCTACAACATAAAAATGAGGAAGAGGAGGTAGAACTTATTGTTGAGGGATTCAATTGGACCAGAGAGTACTGGGAAAGAAAATGGAAAAGGAGAGCAACAATAATTAAAAAATATATATATTGAAGCCATATATTTTCATGTAGATGGGAATATAGATGTAAGACCTGGTATGGCATGCATACCCCTACATAATCACTGATAAATTCTGGGTTTAGACCTAGATGTTAGGGTGGATGTCAGGTTAACACGAACCCTAGGTAAAAAATTTGAGGGGGGTGAGGGCCAGAGTGAGCAGGGTTGGGCTAACTCACTAAGCAAGGCTGGATGGATTAAGTCAAGGAACCCCAAGTCAAGCTTAATCGGGGACTTTTAGGTAAATTGACTCAGGGTTAGAGTAAAGGTTGACCAAGTTAAATAGTGGTAGTTTTTGGGCATATGGTATTGTGTACCCATGGTTTTCTGCTCATGCTATTGTATATAATGAATCCTATAAAAGGATGAGAAGACTTCATTATAAGTAGGCCAGGGATGTGAGAGGTGAAGACTCACTTGGTCGGGTTGGCCATGGTTTTGGGCAAGGCTAATGAAATTTCATTGGGCTGGATTTTTCCCCAGAGTTGGGGTTTTCGTAGGATAAATATTATGTTCATTATGTTTGAATGTGTTCGTTTTTATTTTTAAGTTTTCTTCTTAGTAAATCTCGTTAAACAATTAATACTCCTCGGTTATAAATTTCTTCAAAAGGGAGCCGACATCGCAACAGATAAAAATCAATATAATTGTATATAAAATACTATAACCAAGAGATTCAATTCAACGTTCTCATTCCCTTACTTTAAGAATATTCTAGCTGTATTTAAAGAACAAAGTTATTGAAATTCTCTTCATTTGACTTTGTCATCATCACTTTTTGTGGTCAATATAATTAATTAGATCATGTTTTTTGGTAGGAGTAACTGAAGTTGTTATAAATTTCATCACTTGATTGTATAATATCAGTAGTATGTTGGAAAATTTATTAGGGAAACATTTAATTCATTTTTCCATACATGAGAATTTTTTTTTGATGTTAAGTTCTTCTTCTTCTTTGATATTATTATATTCTTATCATCAAATGAATTCCAAAATGAGAAGATCACAACCACACATATAGGCTCCAATATAAGGAAAAACCTCTCCAAGGGGAAAACGCAAAAATAACTTATCTTATTATAGAATCAACTTCAAGGGAGACTTCTAAGACCAAACCCTAAAGCAACTCTGCCACCAAGAACCAAGCCAACCAACCAATATTCCAAGAAAATATCTCCAAGTGAATTAGGGATCTTCTAGCTTGTCATCCTTTCCAAGAAAACCTGTAGCACTTACTGTAATTTCATACTTGAGGTAACCCTAGAATTCTTAGGGTACTCACACGTGTGAGCAACATATAGCAAGATTTCATACCTTCACACTCTCTCTATGGATTGCTCCTCCTTCGCTAGCCTTCTATCTTGTCTTCTAGGACTCCAACATTCCTTCTCCATTGAATACCTAACCCAAAAATATAATTGATTGATGTGCATGTCAATAGGTCAAATTCCTTCCTTTAATTGTATTTCCTAGTGCTCGAATAACCCTCACAAGGTTGAATCTTTCTTGGATGGATGGCTTTCTTCTTTAGAGCCTTCTTGATCCGTATTTATGCAGGAATGCAATAAAATACAAAATAGACATAAACATAGAGATACAGAAGAAACAATTCTTCATTTCATTAATATCAAATAACATAAATATGCTTACATACATAATGGAAATCAAACAGCTAGGGCGCTGGTAGCTAATCTATGAGAAGAGATGTGACGGCTACATGCCTTTGAACTATGTTACAATGAGGCTCAAAGGCCTATTTATTGTTGAGAAATAATGCAAAACCCTAAAAATCCAAAAAATTAATCGTAGGAGATGAAGCGCCAAAACTATGGGCCCCATTTGAGTAAATTGGTGTTTCAACTTCCCAAGGTCATAACTTCGGCATCCTATCTTCATTTGACACACATGATACATCATTAGAAATATCTATCTGAGGAATACAAATACTAATTGCAAATGTAGATGTAAATAGAGATAGATTTTCCAGTGACGCGATGCCCAAAAAACGTCGTTTAGGGCCTCAAAATGGCTCTGGAAGTTCAGGACCCAAAAAAATACTAAAAATAGTAAGTTGTGCTGAAATTGAAAAACTGAAAGAACTAATGGTACGGGTCCAAATGGAATAGGTGGGTGGCCACCAATATCCACATGACTCATTAGGGCCTCCAAACGGCTCCGAAAGTTCAGGAACCGACAACCTCCTAAAAATAGTAAGTTGTGCTGAAAGTGAAAAGTTGCAATAGTTGATGGTGCAGGTCCAAATGGAATAAGTGGGTGGCCATGGATATCCACCTAGATCACTTCTAGACATTTCCATATACAAATATTTTTTATTTCTTTGATACAAGTTCCCAAGAGGGTATTTTATAATAACATTCACTCTTTTTACGCATGTTAAACCTAAGAGATTGTTGACGGTGTTGGACCTACCAACATTCAGGATATCTCCCCGATATAAATTCCCAATCAGAACTCACACTATTTGGTGTAGGAGTCCCACCTATAATACAACTCAGTTGTCGATGTAGTGGGTGTTAATGACATGCCTTGGCTGAAATAACACATAGAGTGATGTATGGTGACTTTGGTGAGAGAAAGTATGTGAGCTTGTGAATATTCAAGTGCAATGCATGAAGGTTCTAACACAGGAAGGGAAAATGAGTGAGCCCCTTACAAGCCTATAATAGTGTGCAACTTGAAATGAACATGCAGACATAAATGACATCACAAACTAATATGAGAAATAGTTCACAAGTTAATAATGAAGGAATAATACATAACACGAATTTAACAAGGTTCATACCAATGGAAATGAAATATTTAATAAGAATAAGCGTAAATTAAATAACATACATCACAAATACAACAAAAATAGTCCTACTATATTTACAACATATGCATGAAAAGGTGTCACCTTTGATATTTTATTAAAGTGAAAGTTCCAATCATACATATACCATTAACAGACCACTAGCCCCAATAATGGACTCTTGGACTTCCCTCATGACTCTTCAACTTCTTTAAAAAATAATATTCAATTATATTACATTATGAATCTTCATATTCCAAAATCGAGACTTTGAATTTTACTTCCAAATTAATTACAAAATGATATTATAATTACTCATACCCATATGAGACATAATTGGGTAGAGCCCACTAGAAAACCTAATAAGAAAAAACACTATAATGCTTGAATTTGGGGAAAATATAGCTCATTAATTTCCACTTGATGTAGTTTGGTCACACGTCAATGCCAAGCTTGGGAATTTACGATGAAATCCCCAAACTATATGATGGTTTCTGGTTGGAATGGCATCTAGATACAATGATTTGGAACCAATTTACAATTCCTTATGGAGAATGAGAAACATTGTGTTCACTTGTACAAGACCACCGATGTACTTCTGCATGTTTTATCTGTTCAACTCCAAATATTTCTTGGCGGAAATATGTCTAAGCTACTTCAAGTATTCTTTGATCTCCTGCCTAACCTGGTTCTTGGGTTTGGCTTCAGTGAGTGAGCCAACTGCTGGGATCCTGTGTGAGTTCACCAAGAAATCCATACTATTGTATAACCGTGCATATGAGGCTTGATTGTTACCAATGAATGAGGAAATTTATCTTTTTTTTTATGGATGAGCATGCAAACTCTTGCTTTCTCCAGCTATGCCTATTGCTTTGTTTTCTTTCCCAAGTTAAGAGGTTCCCAATTTTATTACATTTACCATTCATCCACAACGATGATGGCAGCTTGTACATACCTGAGATTTTTTACAAAGTCTTTACACTTTTGCTACAAGCCATGCCAGTGGAAAACTTCCTTATGCATGGTAACAAGCTCCTCATAAAGATTCCACATCGTCCCTCCAAGTGTTGATAATTTGTTGAGTATCAATGCCTTCATTTCCTTTAGATGTACCTATGTGGAATATGTATTCTGAGCTGCTACGTGGAGTTGTTCAACCTCTTTCCTGGTAGCCTGCAAGTATTTTTCTAATTGATTATTCTTGGCCATCAAATACTCAATGTTTTCCTTTGCTGCACCTACAAAGGCCAACTTGGTTGCGATAATGGCATCACGATTATTCTTGGTGTCTGCCACTATCACCCTTTCTATAATAAATGTAGGATATGAGATGTCATCTGGAAAATGCTTCTTACGTGATTGTACAATATTATTTTGAAGTTTCTCGTACAACATATTATACATGTCTGTTATTAGATCATCATCAAGATAAACAACTTCCTCTTCCACTCTTGGAGCTAACTCTGGTGTATTGAACGATGACCTATTATGTAATGTAAATTAGGTCAAGATCTTGATTACGTGGCTTTGGTTCCTCCTCCATGTCTATGATCTCTATCAAATCTTTAATTTGCTGAGAAAGCTCTGTGTCCTACATCTATTCTCTCTCCTATGTCTATCCGCTCTCCTCCTCTGGTTGTTAGTTTTTTCCTTGCTCCTTAGCTTGTTTCTACATTGTTTATTTTTCTGTTGCACTTTTCCTTTATTATTCATCCTACTTCTGCTTCCCTTCTTATTCTTTCTTCTTCTTTTATTCCCCCAATATCCTCTGCTCTTCCCTCTTCTTTCATTCTTCTCCCTACATCATCTGTTTCCTCCTTGCCTATGTTGATAAAGTTGCTTTCATAATAGCTCAATCCACTTTCATCTTGTGGCTTCATTCTCCCTTTGACTATAAGCAAATTTCCTCTCTCCCTTATACCATGTGGGGTTTCTCCCTTCTGTTGACAGTACGTCTGACGTAGCTTGCTTCTACGGAGTCACCTGTCAAGTTCCTACAAAATTGACCAACTTGCGAGTTTTGGAGGATTTATAAAAATTCTTCCATGGATCCTCCTCTAACCAATTAAATGTCCCATTGAGCCACTGAAAGTGAATTCTCGCATAATGGTCTTTGCAAATACCATGGGGATCATATGGATTAAAGTCCTGAGTACCGAATGCAAACTTCTCTATCACCTTTCCTTTGGTATCCATGACTTTCAGGTTCTTGATCTTGTGCAATCCAATTTTCATAGGAAGAGTTAGCCAAGGTGCTTTATTCTCGCTGTCTAAATATGTTGACAATCCTGTGGAGATATGATATGAAAATTCTTGCATGACAAGCTTATCGATGGCATACCTTGGAAAAATATGCGTCGACTTCTGATCGCCGAACACTCTAAGGAAGGTGCCATCTGGTGAGGAAAACCAACATGCTATCTCTATTACTGCTTCTTGTTGTAACTTATTTTTATCCTTGTAATAGTCTATAATTTTTCTTCCAATATAAAAATAAAAATAAAAATAGAAAAATAGAGAAAAGGGAAGAAAAAGAGAAAATAAATAAGAAAAATGGGAGAAAAGGGAAATAAAAGAATAAATTACATATACCCTTAAGAACCAGTGAGCATATTTAAATGACTCTCTTTTATTTTTATTCAAAATTTTTAAATAAATTATTTATTTTTAATAAAGTCAATTTTTTTGACCACTCACCAAGCAATTAACAATCTTGCAACTTTCAATGACCATGATTGGGCATGCCGAGATCAACTGCCATCGATGCATTGCGGGACCTCCAACATTCCTGAATGTTAATGAAAGGGGAGGGGTGTTCACAAAGTAGTTTCATTCAACTCCACTTTTAATATGTGGAAGCCTCCTGTCGATTGCAGGACCCCTCCATTTAAAACCATAAAGCACTATACCATGCCTACAAACCACTTGTCACATCACGTCAATTCTCTGTCACTGCTCCTACCAGTTTCACCTCCTACTAACTTTCCACCATGGTTAGCCATCACCATCACGTCTGCTAAATTCAACAAATAACTGTTACACCATTAAATTCTCCTACCAATGTTCAAAAATCATTAAAAATCCATGCCAAGAATGGTTATTCCATCTAATGGTCGTTACCAAATCCTCAATAAAAGTTTTGATCCTCTCTGAAATGCATCCTTTTTCTATTTATGTATGCAACTAGAACTTCTATCACAACATCGAAAGCAAATTACAGTGAAAAAAAACCTTGAATATTCATTATTTATTGGTAAATATCCAATTGTCCTCAGTAACTTTGTTTTTCACAAAATGGATAGCCATAAAGGAAAGTCTAAAATGATCGTAGATAATCCTTTTTTACCCCTATGATTGACTTAAGAAGACTGCCCCTCATTGAAACCCATTTAAAATTTTTTGAAAAAAATTGTCAATTCTACTTGTACAAAATTCACAATTGAGCATTTAAAAAATATGAAGATGTCAATGTTGAGTTTTCCTTTTGGGAATCCTTATTACCTCAAATTTCTTTCCCCTAGTGATATGAAAATGGTTTGGATAACTCGTATGTATTTCAAGAACTACCATTCAGTTTAAATTAAAATGATCTAGCTTGAACTTGACGTTTTGTGGAATTTTGGCATGAAAGTGGTGTATGTTCTCTTTACTGTTTATGTGTCTATATTTTATTTGTTCATGTTGTAATTTAACATGTATAACAAAAGCATATTTTAGCAATAAAACCATTAAACACAACAGCAATATAATATAGGATTTCACCTAAAATCTCGTGGGCTACGTCTCCTTTGAGTCCCAAAAATGATATCTAATATAATGCGCTGCAGATACCCATCATACTTAAATACAAATAGTAAAGGGAGCTCTACTTGATTGGTTCATGAGGCACAATACTTGCTAAGGTTTTTGAAATGGGATAACAAGCTAAGTGGGCTTGATTGTGGGGAAAAGCTCCACAGTTAAGCGTGCTTGAGCCAGAGGAGTTCTGGGATGGGTGACCTCCCGGGAAGTCCTGGTTATTGGGTGGAAGCCCCGAAAGTGATGATTGACACTATGTGATTCATTTCACTAGTTTCAATCCCAATTCTTCACCCTTGTGAGCATCACCCGATGCAATGAGTGTTGAGTGGACTATTCAAAAACTATTAAAAAATCATGAGAAATTAGTCAGTTACGAATACCTCTCATGGAAATGGTCATAGATGAATGACTTACTTAACACAATTGAATCCAAAAAATGATATCT
Source organism: Pinus albicaulis (assembly GCA_034641835.2). Taxonomy (NCBI): domain Eukaryota; kingdom Viridiplantae; phylum Streptophyta; class Pinopsida; order Pinales; family Pinaceae; genus Pinus; species Pinus albicaulis. The sequence continues at coordinate 1,193,837,259 of CM076583.1, forward strand.
AATATAATGCGTTGCGGATACCCCTCATACTTAAATACAAAAAGTAAAGGGAGCTCTACTTGAATGGTTCATGAGGCACAATACTTGCTAAGGTTTTGCAAATGGGGTAGCAAGCTAAGTGGGCTTGATTGTGGGGAAAATCTCCACAGTTAAGCATGCTTGAGCCAGAGGAGTTCTATGATGGGTGACCTCCTGGAAAGTCTTGGTTACCGGGTGCAAGCCCCAAAAGTGATCATTGACACTATGTGATTCATTTCACTAGTTTCAATCCCACTTCTTCACCCCTGTGAGCATCACCCAATGCAATGAGTGCTGAGTGGACTATTCAAAAATCATGAGAAATTAGTCAGTTACGACTACCTCTTATGGTAATGGTCATAGATGAATGACTTAATTAACATAGTTGAATCCCAAAAATGATATCTAATATAATGCACTACGGATACCCCTCATACTTAAATACAAAGAGTAAAGGGATTTATATTTGTATGGTTCATGAGGCACAATACTTGCTAAGGTTTTACAAATGGGGTAGCAAGCTAAGTGGGCTTGATTGTGGGGAAAATCTCCACAGTTAAGCATGCTTGAGCCAGAGGAGTTCTATGATGGGTGACCTCCTGGAAAGTCTTGGTTACCGGGTGCAAGCCCCAAAAGTGATCATTGACACTATGTGATTCATTTCACTAGTTTCAATCCCACTTCTTCACCCCTGTGAGCATCACCCAATGCAATGAGTGCTGAGTGGACTATTCAAAAATCATGAGAAATTAGTCAGTTACGACTACCTCTTATGGTAATGGTCATAGATGAATGACTTAATTAACATAGTTGAATCCCAAAAATGATATCTAATATAATGCACTACGGATACCCCTCATACTTAAATACAAAGAGTAAAGGGATTTATATTTGTATGGTTCATGAGGCACAATACTTGCTAAGGTTTTGCAAATGGGGTAGCAAGATAAGTGGGCTTGATTGTGGGGAAAAACTCCACAGTTAAGCACACTTCAGCCACAGGAGTTCTGGGATGGGTGACCTCCCGGGAAGTCATGGTTACTGAGTGCAAGCCCCGGAAGTAATGATTGACACTATGTGATTCATTTCAATAGTTTCAATCCCACTTCTTCACCCCTATGAGCATCACTCGATGCGATAAGTGTTAAGTGGACTATTCAAAAATCATGAGAAATTAATCAGTTACAACTACCTCTCATGGAAATGGTCATAGATGAGTGACTTGCTTAACCTAGTTGAATCCCAAAAAAGATATCTAATATAATGCACTGCGGATACCCCTCATACTTAAATACAGAGAGTAAAGGGAGCTCTACTTGAATGGTTCATGAGGCACAATACTTGCTAAGGTTTTGGAAATGGGGTAGCAAGCTAAGTGGACTTGATTGTGGGGAAAAAATCCACAGTTAAGCATGCTTGAGCTAGAGGAGCTCTGGGATGGGTGACCTTCGGAGAAGTCTTGGTTACCGGATGCAAGCCCAGGAAGTGATGATTGACAATATGTGATTCATTTCACTAGTTTCAATCCCACTTCTTCACCACTGTGAGCATCACCCGATGCAATGAGTGCTAAGTGGAATATTAAAAAATAATGAGAAATTAGTGAGTTACGACTACCTCTCATGGAAATGGTCATAGATGAATGACTTTCTTAACGCAGTTAATCCCAAAAATGATATCTAATATAATGCGTTGTGGATACCCCTCATACTTAAATACAAAGAGTAAAGGGAGATCTACTTGAATGGTTCATGAGGCACAATAATTTCTAAGGTTTTTCAAATGGGGTAGGAAGCTAAGTGGGATTGATTGTGGGGAAAAAATCCATAGTTAAGTGCTCTTGAGCTAGAGAATTTTTGGGATGGGTGACCTCCCAAGAACTCTTGGTTACCAGGTGCAATCCCCGAAAGTGATGATTGACACTATGTGATTCATTTCACTAATTTCAATCCCACTCTTCACCACTGTGAGCATCACCCAATGCAATGAGTGCTAAGTGGACTATTCAAAATTCATGAGAAATTAGTCAGTTACAAATACCTCTCATGAAAATGGTCATAGATGAATGACTTACTTAACGCAGTTGAATCTATAATATTCCAAAATTTTCACATAAGCAAATTGGAATATTAGATTTTTCTACTTTCGCCTAGGAGAAGAATAAATGGGTAAGGAGGCCCATGAAAAATAAAATATAAATAAATTCCACCTTAGTAAGGGTAGATATCACCTTAGGAGCTGGTTTTACACTTCCAAATGTAAACAAGGACATTTTAGATGGAGACATAGTCAAGTTTGACTAAGTCAACATCCATTCTTAAGGAGGAAGAAATACTCAAGTAAACTAGCTCAATGTGAGCAAGGATTAGCCTAAGACACATATGTAAACTATATTGAAGATCTATAGTGTGAAAATAGGCATTGGAGGTGGATTATTTGACCAAGTCAACAACGCAGCCACAAGAGGAGGGAATCAAGCTAGGGTAGCGCAGTTTTGAAAGAGGAAGCTTCATGAAGAAGTCACCTCAACATTGTGTGGGGTCCGGGGTGAGTAGGCTCACCAAAGATAAAAGGAAGGCATATCATCAAAGGGAGATCATTCATGTATTCATCTATCTTGGTCTTGAGACCAATTGCATGCTTCAGCTGTTTAGCCAGAGTTGCTGCAATGCTTAGTGCAAGGAATTCCTATGCAGGAATTCCATCCTCTCTTGAGATCAGCTTTCTTAAGGGATCAAAGGGGAGTGATTTGAGCTTCATTTCAGTATTTGGATTGAGACTATTCATTCACATCCAGCCAAAATGTATTCTACTTCAGAAAATTGCATCCTTGATGCAGGGGCAGTAGCAGCAGTGTTGCACCCTTTGATTTTTTGCTCATCTTGTAAGAGGAGGTGCTTATTTCCCTCCGGGAGTTTTTTAGAGAGGCATATGGCCATATTTATATATTATTAAGATATTTCATATCATACTCAGTCATTTTTAATACAGTGTTTTAGTAAACTGCGTTATTTTCTGCAATGGTGCTTTGTACATGCATTTTTCCGGAAACCTTGCCAGGTGCCTTATTTCTACTGTATAAGTGATTAATCCTCCATTAATTTTCTGTGTGATCAATAAAAGTTGTATATCATACCTATTTATTCATTTTCTATAGAAACCCTCATGGGAATTATGCTCTCACTGTATTCAGAAATTTTAGTTTAGTAAAGTCATGGGAAATCAGTGTTTTCTAGCCTAGTCGGGAAAGGAGGAGCTATTTAATATATCTAGAAGCATTATTTTGAGCTGAAATTCGGATCATAGGTCCCTCTAGACCTAAGATATTATATCCAACCATTTTCCCTACTTATTGTCATGCTCATTTCTCAAAAAAACCTTTTTAGGGCATAAAATCCCCTTTTTCCCCACTTTCCGGATCAAGAAACGAAATCCAAGTTGCTTCTGTAACTAAAAATGATGTATATGTGTTTATTATGTATATTTTAAGTTTATTCATCATAAAAGTATTGTTATACATCTTATTCATTGTAGAGTTTCAGATTTGGAATATTACAGTGGTATCAGAGCTTCGAACTTGGCCCACCCTGTGGAAGTTCGAATTGCAGAGGCAGAAGAGATAAAAATTATGGAGAGGATGATATTACTCTCATCCATTTTAATATCCAATAATAAAGAATAATATAAAGGCTTTGAAACTCCAAGAGGGTTTCAAGGAGGAGAGAGTTGCAGTGAGACCTCTAGAAGGTTTCAAGAAGCAGAAGAAGATGCATGCACTTCCTATTCTCATAGAGGAAGTGAAAAGCAAGGATACCAATTAGAGCATGAAATCTTGAGTGGGTATTTGGCAGAATACAAGTTCCAACCTAGGGCTTCCAAAGAGACCCTAGATTTTCCTCAGTGTGTTCAATTGAGAGAAGAAAGAAGATCTTGCAGCAAAGTAGAAATCAAGGGCAATAGGTTCCTATTGTCTAAATTTGATGGGTCAACTACAACAAGAGCTTGGGCAAGAAAGCTTGAGGCATTATTCCTACTTCATCCAGTGGAAGATAGGGAGGAAGCAGAATTTGTAGCGTTGCACCTGGAGGGTGAAGCCAATACTTGATGGTGCAATCACTTAAGCCACACAAGAATGACTTCCTTTTTTGAGTTCACTCAAGAGCTGATTAGAAATTTTGATGAAGAGAGGTTAGAGGAGAGAGGGTCCACACCACCATGGGAAGAGGCTTTACCTTTTTCACGTTTGGATCTTGATGGATTCGAGATGACCATGGACATGAGATCTTCTATAAGAGATCTCCAAGGAAATGCATTCCAGAATTTCATGGCATGCATAAGAGAAGAACTGATTATGGAGGGTGATAGCCTGCATGGGGAGAATTCCAAGGTAAATAATGATAGAAGGCATTCACATGGTGTTGAGTGGATGTGGGGGAAGAGCAAGAGGCTGGTGAGCCACTTGCAAATTTATGATACAGGGCAGCAAGAGGCCAAACTGCGTTGGCTGTTCTTGAGAGAATTTGGCCATCATGAGACATATCCTTTTTCCAAGGGTATGTGGGAGAAGAGTACTTTCATCATGGGGTAGCAAGGAGTGTGGATGCATTGTGATGATGGAATCATTATGTATTCACCACATGAGTCATATGATGGAGGTTTGAAGAGGATTGAGAGAGAGCAAATGCAGAACTACTCTCACATTTTGCATGATGTTGCAATAGGAGGAGATGGCAACATTATGGGAGGAGTCTTTGACATTGGGCATGTCAGAGAAGGGAGTTATGAGTTGGCAGGACCCTATTTGCATAGGCCAACAACGCTGTCACTTTGGAGCATGAACTTATTGATGGAGTGTTCCCAGGATCACTTCATATTTGATGCACTTGATGGGCATAGAGGAGATGAGAATAGAAGAATTATGGATGGACTCATTGATTATTGTGGTATGATCTCCTTGACTTGGATTTCCAAGCATGAGAAGGAGGATTTTCATGCAGCATGTGGTTCATTCCTCTTCATATGGGTATATCATGCCACTATGGAGGATTCACCTATAGATCTTGTCACCCTCTTGTCTTCATTACATGGTAAGAATTCTATTATTGCATTTATTGATTATACCATATAATATTTTTCTCTTACCATTTCCTTGTAGTACATTTCTCTTCAAAGGGGAAAATTTCTCTTTAGGCTCCATGTTCTATTTCTGGCCAACTATCATGATGGAGACAACCATCTAATGTATGATCCGGGGAAAATAAATGGTTGCTTCTTGTGTGCTCAGTTGACATACTCAGCCATCTACTATTTAATAGTGGGTTTGATGACTTATACAACAAGCCATTTGTCAGGAGACAACTTGCCATACAATCTTCTAAAGCTGCAGTGGGGAAGACTGCGCTGTGACCACTTGGGAGACTGTTGGTACCTTCCAGCACCACATAAAACCTTCAGTCTTTCTTTCATTATGATGCTAATCATGATCCTATTTGCTGATATCATTCTTGCCTATATGAGGAGCATGATTGGAGGAGGGACACATGGAGTGGATGTGTTCTATAGGGAGGAGGATTCCATCACTTTCTGCATTACATGTTCTAAAGGGAGCACGGGGAGAGACATGGCCTCTACAACAAAGTATTTATTCCTGGATGAGGAGGGCCATGAGATGGATGAGATGCTTTATGATGATGATTTATTATCCATCATGTATGAGATGGTTTGCACCAGCTTGATTCACAGTGATGGGAGAGGGACCTTTGGAGGTCTAGCTTCCTTCTTGCCATTTGAGGGCAACATGATGGCAGCCCAAGATCAGTAAATCCTTTCCACTTGTCTTAAGTGGAGAGGAAAGCAGCGTGGGGTAGACTACTATTTCTACCATGTCCAAAATTTCAGCCCACCTACTTTGTCAAAGCTTCAGGTTGAGGATGATTTGCATGAGTTACCATTTTGGAGGGTGGCTCATCTTGTTTGGTTGATAGCCTAGGGAGGAGAGATTCAAAGGGGAATGATGAATCCCAATATATATCAGCCCTCATGCTTCAAGAGGACCTACAAACAACCCATTTTTGCTTCAATTGATGTTCCATTATCACACATCGTTAGCTGCTGCTTGTACATGCATTTTGCCAGAAACCTTGCCGGATGCCTTGTTTCTACTGTATAAGTGATTAATCCTCAATTTATTTACCATGTGATTAATAGAAGTTTTATATCAGACCTCTTTCTTCATTTTCTGTAGAAACCCTCATGGGAATTACGCTCTCACTGTATTCAAAAATTTCTGTTTAGTAAAGTCATGGGAAATCAGTGTTTTCTAGCCTAGTTGGGAAAGGAGTAGTTGTCTAATATAGATAGAAGCATTAGTTTGAGCTGAAATTCAGAGCTTAGGTCCCTCTTGACCTAAGATATCATATCCAGCCATTTCCCCTGCTTATTGTTATGTTCATTTCTGAAAAAAAACCTTTTTAGGGCATAAAAACCCCTTTTTCCCCACTTTCCGGATCAAGAAACGAAATCCAAGTTGCTGCTGTAACTAAAAATGATGTCTATGTGTTTATTATGTATATTTTAAGCTTATTCATCATAAAAATACTTTTATACAGCTTATTCGTTGCAGAGTTTCAGATTTGGAATATTACAGAATCCCAAAAATGATATCTAATATAATGCGCTGCAGATACCCCTCATACTTAAATAGAAAGAGTAAAGGGAGCTCTAATTGAATGGTTCATGAGGCAAAATACTTGCTAAGGTTTTGAAAATGGGGTAGCAAGCTAAGTGGTCTTGATTGTGTGGAAAAACTCGACAGTTAAGTGCGCTTGAGGTAGAGGAGTTCTGGGATGGGTGACCTCCTGCAAAGTCCTGGTTACCAGGTGCAAGCCCCGGAAGTGATGATTGACACTATGTGATTAATTTCACTAGTTTCAATCCCACTTATTCACCCTTATGAGCATCACCTGATGCAATGAGTGCTAAGTGGACTATTCAAGAATCATGAGAAATTAGTGAGTTACGACTACCTCTCATGGAAATGGTCATAGATGAATGACTTACCTAACGCAGTTGAATCCCAAAAATGATATCTAATAGACTCAACTCTTTGGGATTAAAGTAATTTTTCTTTTAGAAGTTTCATGCTTAACACCAATGAATAAAAAAATGATTCAAAGGGTCGAGAATACCATTTAACATCCCTCTAATGGCTGTCCAAATTCTGCAAACAACTTTAGGCTCTTGTTAACACATTTCATTTTGTCGGTGCACTAAACTTCTTTGAGCTTATAAATGGCACAAAATCCCTCAGAATTCTATTTAAATAATTGAAACCACTACTGTTTTATCCAACAAACATTAGACACCAAATTTCAACTCATAAATTTCTTAAATCAAGCACAACATCCCCAAAATAGGCTATCCTCCATGTTTTTCCCAAGGCTTCCCAAAAATTCCAATCAACTTCTCGAGCTAAATAATTTCTCAAAATGTTTTGAAACCACTTCCAGTGGTTCCAAAATGTCTGAAATAACCAAGTTCGACTATTTTTTTATCAGAAACAACCTCCGTCTACTCCAGTTTTGCCTCCATACACTGTCGACACCTCTTGGCATTGGGGTCAGAAAAACTTCTTTGCTAAGTTTTTGACCTCTAGAAGTTATCCAAACTTTCTGAAACCTTTGTCATTAGATTCACAATCAAATTTTCAGTCACTAATGACCACTGGTTCACTACAAATGGTTTCTAGATCCTCTGGCTAGGCTCTACTTTGCTATTGGAAAAAGAAGGCAAAAATGGCATCTGGAACTTAAATGTAGCTTTTTGGCTTTCTAATTCTCTCTATAGGCTCTGCAAACCATTTCATGAAACTTAGAACATTTTAATTATCCAATTTAGCCTATTGGAACTCTGGGAAAGGACTCTAACTCCCCCGGTTAGGCTTAAAATTGAATTTGTCTCATGGTGGCCTTGATGGCTCCTTCATCTTCCCTGAAGCAAAAGCTGCTGACAATCACCTCCATTTGACCTGAAACCTATCCCAAAGTGTTCAGAAGGTCGAAGAGATCCAAATTGACTAAATTTTTTTCCAATTTGGTCCAATAATGAGGAAGTTGTGACCATAACAACTTTGCCCCAATTTCCTCCACTAAATGTGGGGCAACTACTAGTTAACTCCACTAAAAGTTGAAGTTCGCCTAAATTTGGGAGCGCCTCCAGAATCTACACCATATTAAAATCCACTTAACTGAAGCTTAGTTAAATATTAAACCTAAGATTAGGCTTCTTAAGAAATCTTAACATTAAGTTCCCACATTGGTCATATGATGATGTTCCATGGGAGGAGGGTTAGCCCCTTCGTGCTCCGCCAGATCCACTTGGCATTCAAAGTGCAATAACTTCTTCATGCAGTGTCTGTCTTTCAAACTATTTGCGGTGTAGGAATCAGGAATATGAGACCTATGCAACCATCATGGTTTAAACCCAATCATGTAAATTTTAATTTTGAGCTAATCCTTATGTCCTTGCTCTAGTTCTGATCACACCTCCCAAATGAGAAGCTTTTGGATCCAAAAATCTCTCTTGGAATACTGAAATAGATCTGTACAGCAAATGAGAGTACTAAAACCTCTTCTCTTCATCCTCCAAACACTTGCCTTGCGTGGCTAGTGACTTTTAACCACAACTAGAAAGAAATTCACACTTCCCTTCTTTGATGCGCTTATCCTTCTGTCAAGAGCTGTCTTTCTTGCACTCACTTAGAAAATTTCTGGTGAGAAATTTGCAGATGGTAGCTGAACATCGCTGCCTTGATCGATGATCCAAGGTGGCTCAAACATAAGTCATGCAACATGCGACATCAACAACCAGTCGTCATAAAATGTGTTATACAATTGACACAAAATCAATGTAAAAAGTGTGCAACACAATCGACACAAGTCGACAAACATGTGCGACACAATCGACACAAGTCAACAAACATGCGTGACACAATCGACACAAGTCAATAAGCAACATGATACATCTTGAAAAGCTCATGTGCATGTATCAATGTACAATGAACCTATTTACATTTTGCTATTTACACATACAACTTCCATGCACATGTACACCTTCAACTCTTCCTTTCAAGTACCAACAAGTACATAATCCCAAAAACATGTAGGTGACTATAAGAGCTGAACTAAAAGATATTTCTGCAATATAAGTGAGTGTCATACTCATCGTTTACACCTCTATGACGAAATTTTGCAACAACAAAGAAATTAGTTCAATTGAACCACATTTAAATGCAATCTTGCATCAAAAATTTCAATAGAAATACATGCATACAACCGAAATGTGCATATGTACAAAGGAGTATTTCTTAGTGTGTTAAGAAGTCCATCCATTTCTTTCCAAGCCACCTCCATGGCGATTTTTTTTGCTACAACACTTCTTCATGTGAATCTTCCATTTTCACATCGATAATGGAATCCTTAGTTCCACTTGCGCCAATCTTTTTGTCCTCTTGCTGCATGTGCTTTGGACGACTAGTTGGATGCAAAGTCCAACAATGAGAGACAACATGTCCTCTTTTTTGGAAATATGTGAAAAACTTATGCACCTTCTTTGAAAGCTGTATTTTCCTCATCTGCTTCTTGTATGATTTCTTCCTCATCCATTATCTCAAAACAACATGGTTAAATCCACCACAATATGTACAACAGATTTTTCTTCCATTTAAGTATGAAAAATTATCATGCTTTGCAGAAACACAATCAAATTGATCATGAGAAGATTTATACCTCATGTACTGATTTGAATGTTCATCCTTTTTGTCTTCATGAGAAGATTTATACCTCATGTACTGCTTTGAATGTTCATCCTTTTTGTCTTCATGAGAAGATGAAGTAGTAGAGGCTACAACTTTCATTTGCAGACTAACATCACCGTTCCTGTCTTGAAAACTGTATGAACTTGCATGCTCGCCATAAGCTGCATGTATACCATCTTCTTGCTGCAAAAAAGGCTTAAAGAAATGGAAATCATCTTTGAAACAAATTTGACATATTTGAATCTTAGAACTTGGAATAAAGGTTCTCTTTGAAATAGCCTCACATGCTTTCATGGTTTTGGAGTCTTCGCCATTAAATTGCACATAACCAAGACCAAGATTCTTGGGTCCTTCCTCAACTGAAATGGGATCAACCATGCCTTGTCCATGCTTACCTAATCCCTTGCTTTCATAGCCCATTTTAATCATTAATTTGGAATCTATACCTCTTGTATTTTTTTCGAAATAACCAACACATCTTTCTAATGAGGAAACTAAAGACAAGTTAGAATGGATTACCTCTTCCTCATGTAATTTCTTGGTCAAAGCCTCTTGGGCTTGATGGAGTTGCCCCTCCATATCATGAAATATTTGAATAATTTATTCCTTCTCTTCCTTCATGGAAAACAACTTTTCACGAAGTTCAGTGCTTTCTCATTTATCCTTAAACAAAATCTTCACCATGTCCTTCAATATAATAAAGTCACGCTTCATATCATCATCAAAGAATCTTGTGAAGGAGGAAAATTCACTTGTAGAAGTTGTCATTATGATGTCAATGAAAAAATTAACTTCAACAAAGTTCTCAAAGCTTTTAAAAAAAAATGATAAAGCTTTTTTAAACCAAATGGCTGTAAATACCAAACTCTTATTCAAGCAACTAAACAACAAACAAACTCCAAGAGCTTCTTAACAAACAATCATCAAGAGGGTTTGTTCCAAAAGTGACCTTGAGGTCCCTTGGGGTAAGGAATATTCCTTCAGCCCTTTCTTCCTTTTTTTCCTCTCCAAGACTTATCTAATCAATAGCTATCCCCAAATCTCAATCAAACTCAAACAACAATCAGTTTGAAAACAATAAAACAGTTAATCTTTTACACTTTTTAAACACCTTTCAAGCTATACAATCAATCAACCAAGTGCTTTGTCAAGCAAGAAACTATGCTCCGATACCAACCTGATCTGAAAATGGTCTGGATAACTTGTATGTATTTCAAGAACCTACAACTCAGTTTAAATTAAAATGATCTAGCTTGAACTTGACGTTTTGCGGAATTATGGATTGAAAGTGGTGTATGTTTTTTTTACTATTTATGTGTCTTAAGTTTATTTTTTCTTGATTTAATTTAACATGTATAACAGCAACATAATTCAGCAATAAAACCATTAAACACAACAGCAATATAATATATAATTTCACCTGAAATCTCGTGGGCTACGTCTCCTTTGAGTCTTGTAAACTAGACTCGATTCTCTGGGACTAAAGTAATTGTTATTTTACAAGTTTCATGCTTAACATAAATGAATACAAAAATGATTCAAAGGGCTAATAATACCATTTAACATCCCTCTAATGGCTGTCAAAATTCTGCAAAAAGTTTTAGGCTCTTGTTAACACATTTCCTTCTGTCAGTGCACTAAGCTTCTCTGAGCTTCTAAATGGCTCAAAATCCCATAGAATTCTATTTAAATCATGAAACCACTATTTTTTTATCCAAAAAACATCATAAACCAAATTTCAACTAATAAATTTCTTAAATCAAGCACAACATCCCCAAAATAGGCTATCCTCCACAGTTTGCCTAGGGCTGCCCAAAACTTCCCATCAACTTCTCCAGCTGAATAAATTCTCAAAATGTTCTGAAACCACTTCCATTGGTTCCAAAATGTCTGAAATAACCAATTTAAACTATTTTTTCATCAGAAACAGCCTTCAGCTGCTCCAGTTTCACCTCCATACACTGTCGGCACCCCCTGGCACTCGGGTCAAAGAAAAACTCTCTGCTAAGTTTTCGACCTCTAGAAGTTATTGAAACTTTCTGAAACCTTTGTCATTAGATTCAAAATCAAATTTTCAGTCAATAATGACCATTTCTTCGCTGCAAATGGTCTCTATCTCCCCTGGCTAAGCCCTACACTGCTGCTGGAAAAAATAAGAAAAAATGGTTTCTAGAACATAAATGAAGCTTTTAAGCTTTCTAATGCTCTCCAAAGACTCTACAAACCATTTCATCAGATTTAGAAAATCTGAATTATCCAATTTAGCCTATTGGAACTCTGGAAAATGACTCTAACTCCCCTGGTTAGGCCTCAAACTTAATTTGTCTCATGGTGGCCCTGATGGCTCATTCATCTTCCTTGAAGCAAAAGCTACTAAAGATCACCTCCATTCGACCTGAAACCTTTCCCAAAGTGTTTCGAAGGTCACAGAGACCCAAAATTGACTAAAATTTCATCCACTTTGGTCCAATAATGAGGAAGTTATGACCAAAACAACTTTGCCCCAATTTCCTCCATTAAATGTGTGGCAACTGCCAGTTAACTCCACTAAAAGTGGAAGTTTTCCTAAATTTGGGATCGCCTCCATAATCGTTGCCATATTAAACTCCACTTAACTGAAGCTTAATTAAATATTAAACTTGATATTAGGCTCCTTAAGCGCTCTTAACATTAAGCTCCCACACTAGTCATATGATGAGGTTCCATGGGAGGAGGGCTGACCCCTCCGTGCTCCGCCGGACCCACTCGACATTCAAAGTGAAATAACTTCTTCATACAGTGTCCGTTTTTTGAACCATTTGCTGTGCAAAAATCAGGAAGACGAGACCTATGCAACCATGTTGGTTTAAACCCAATCATGTAACTTTGAATTTTGAGCTAATCCTTAGGTCCTTGATCCAGTTTTGATCACCTATACATATCATTTTTCAGAAATTTTCACTTGGTGTGGAGCTCGATACCTTCCAACTTAGATAGATGTAATTGATTAGAACAATGAAACTCTCTTTTATATAACTTCTGAGTCAATCTATCAAGCCCTCCAATTAAGCCCCTATGATTCCCTACACCCTTTTTCTACTGATTCTCTAATGGAAATTTACCAAATACTATATTTTTTAGAAAGAGTCCATATTTTTGAATCCTTTATGGCAGAAAAAATTGAGTTTACAAGGACAACCCACCTTATTTCTCTGCAATGTTCCATGATATTTCTAGGAAGGATATTTCCTTAGTTTCTTGTCTGTTAGGATATCCCTGTGATCAATGGGTAGATGAAGTTAATTTGGGGGTTTTATCAGTCTTTTCTTCTAGTAAAAAACCCTCAATAATGCTCAATTACAGTGAATTTATATCAGATACATTTCATGATCAGTTCTTAAAATTCAGTGTTGCAGGTTCATTCAAGCACCAATTAGTTTTGGTCTACTTATTTTCATATCATCAGTAAAAAAGAAGTTTAATTTACAAAAATTGGATGTTGCTGGAAGAGCACAATCAATGATTCATTGGACCTCATTAGTGAGGAAAACTTCTGAAGAATTTTTTTTAGTGATTTTCTCAATCAGTTTTTGGGGAAATTGTTTTTTGAATAGTGATGGAGTTCCCAGAGTTTGCAGTGAGATCAAAAGAATTTTTCATTTAAGTGAGAAGTCTAAGGTTGGATACTAGTATCTATTCTATATTTTTTTAGAGATTAGGATTTATGGCTATGAACTCCCACCTTACAAATTTCCATTTTTCCTCCCTATGTGAATTTTTTCACTTGAGTATATTAGGGAGATGATGAACATGGATGATGTTCATTTTGTCTCTAGGAAAAAAAAATATCAGTTAAACTAAAGGCACATGTTGGCCCATTCATATCCAAAACCAGAGCTATAGAAAAGGAATTCAATGATTCGTTAAGACAAATAAAATTTATATTGAGTTTCAGTTGGTCGTATGATAGATTAAGAACAATATCATCAATGAGGGCTGGGAAAAAGTCAGGATCCTATGTCCATATAGAAAAACTATAAGTTTAACAATATGCCAACAAAGAAGAATGGGAGGAGAATACATTGCAAAAATTTGAGGAGTTATTCTCGAGTCAAACAACATTGGAGAATCCAAGGATGACAAAAAAAGAATTGAAAAGGATGAGAGAAAGTGTATCTCCAGTAGAATCATAATTATAGAAAACAATGTTCAAAGTGATCAAGAGAAGAAATACAACACATGTTGAGGAAGAATCCTCATAAGCTATGACTTTTGAAGAACCTACTATAATTATACTTTCAAGAGAATCTACATTTTCATTACAATAGATTGAAAAAACTAAAACAGATTTTCCTTCTTTTCCTTCTTATTCAAGGCAACAAAGTATTTTTACAAGATTCTTAGAGATAAAGAAGAAAATTAAACACTAAAAATTTCAACCTATGTCGAATTCTGGAAATAGTCTTCCACAACTCAAACAAGACTCCTTTATTCTTTAGACAATGAAAAAGGACAATTCCAAGTAGAATTTTTGGAACCAAAGGTCTTTGTGCCTAGGAGTGATGAATATTATAAAACCTTTGTGTTTTCATTTGATACCAAACATATGCATCCTATAGATCAAATTGATATTCACAAGCAAGCATGCGAAATGATATATACATCCTTGACAAGCTCTATCATGGTAGCTTCTAAGCTACAAGAATATTTAAATAATATTCACTGTCAATTGAAGCTAGAAAATATGCCTTATCTAGCCAAGGATACCAAAATTAAGGTGCTGGAGGATCTAGTTTTAAAATTAGGATTGAATCCTAATGATGTAAATGAAACTAAGGAAAAAATTAAAAGTAGAAGTACAAATATCCAAGCATTGACAAAATAATTAAAATTTCCAATAGCCAAACACCCTCAAGCACAAGAAGTAATTTAGCTGGAGAAGGAACAAGAAAACATGCTTGAGATGATTGTATAATAGAATATATAGATTTAAAAAATGTAGGCAAAGATGGAGAAATTGATCTAGGAAATATAAATCCAAATTAGTACTTGAGTAGGGACATGTACAACAACATTGTCAACAATGAAAACAAAATATACTAGTCAAAATCCAATAGAGAAACTATCAAAAGATATGGGAGACTTGTCAATAAAAGATATGGAGATTGGAAAACTTATAGTTCAGTTGGAAAAGACCTAAGATAATAAGAGAAAATTTTGTCATGCATATTTGGCTGTAGTACAAAAAAACTTCAAATTAACTAAGCAATTGGAGAAATATGAAAATGAATCATTAATTGCAGAAACATTATCTGAAGCCAAAGAAAATATTTGGATTGATATTAATGTAACCTTGATTGAATTATAGTCATCTATTAAAATTATTTTTTAACAATAGGATCTATTGCAAAAATCAAAGGAAAAAATTACTGAGATCAAAGAAGATTTAGATCATAAGCCAAGGGAAAAAACCAAAATGATTGAAGTGTTAAATTCTAAGACAAAATACAAGATGTAGGAATTTGGAATTGAAAACATGATTGATGCAGTCCTAGAAGCAAGGAAAATTTTGAAAAAAAGGAGTTTAATGTTACAATTAGAAAATAAATGTCAAAACTTAGAAGCACAGATTAGAAAATTTCATAAAAATATTTATTTTCATGCTAGAAAAGACTTCCAGATCTATGAGACTCTAGTGTCCAATTTATTCCACTATAGAATTATCAGCAGATATTGCACAAGATAGCAGCAGACAGAACCAAATTTTCCAAAGTAAGAGGGAGAATAAATGGTAAATCATTAATTGAAGGCCTATAATATGATTTCTTTATTCAACATGAACTTCAACAATTATTTATTACTAGGCCAACCTTTGAGAAATACACATAAATTGATGAGGCATATAGAAAAGTAACAAAATTTTCTATTCGAGATGATAAAGCATGGGATAATTTACTTGAACTCATCGAGTTAAACAAAATGTGGAAATTCAGTGACTAGTTTTAGGGAAACAAGAGAAGAAAGCAAGGAAATAAGAGCAAAAAGTAGGGAAACAAGAGAAAAAAGCAGAAAATTTAGTTCGAAGCAACAATCATCAAACAACACCCTGGAATTAAGTGTTGATTATTCAAAATCAGTTCAGAAAATCCTATTTTTGTATTCTACTTTTGTAAAATCCAAATCAGTTTTGGATATTATTATATTTTGTATTGATAATAATTTCATATTTGGATATTTTTGAATTATAATCTATAAAAATGTTGTAAATAAAAGAAAAAAGGGTTCCTTTGTGATCATCCAGCGACATGATTGTAATAATATAAAATATTTCTGAAGATAATCAAAGGATTCTGGCTTAATTCTTAACAAATTTTGTGTACATGTGATTTTTTCATGTTTATTCATTTATGTTTCTCATATTTTATTTCTGCACATGTTCAAGGTAACATAGGAGTTAGGGCAAGGATAGATTGAGTATCAATCTCCCTGAAAGGCCATTAAAAAGTTATAATCATTAAAGGGATTAATTAACTAAATATTTTGTTTAAGTTAGTTCCACTATATCTTTTAATTGTTGCCTTCTGTCATCTCTTGAACATATATTATTTGGTTGTAGAATTTTTCTGCATGCATAAACTATATGTGATTAATTAAATATTTATTGGATGTTAGAATCACATATATTATTAATTTTTTCTTTTCAAAATAAAATTAAATATTTGTTCTGTTATGAATTAAAATCAACCCTTTGAGCCTCTTAGAAATATTTAGATTTTACATCTGTTAAATGTTTAATACATAGGTCATCAAATTCAATTAAACCCTTAATTAGATGCTTTGGCATAGTTCCCATCCTAGAACTATCTACAAAGATACAACACTTCCATTTCCCCATGTGACATGCAAGGTGGTTCTTTCTCAAAAATCATCTTGTACAATGAAATGAGGAAGTGGTCAGTTAGCTTCTCCATTACTCCACGATGGCTACAATCTAAGAGTAGTTTGTAGTGGATGTGCACGACAGGGTCTCGAGGTTACCAAGTCCATTCCATGCCGAGGAATGCATTATGTTCACATATTGCATCGAGTAAATATGTAGAAATGTAGAATCTTGCTTTCCCACCCTTGGGAGGATTCTTGGCATTTCCTACATGGATGCTTAACAACCGCGCTAATAAATCTGACCAGTTGAACGAATTAACCTTATTCAGAAATTGGTTTAATAAGATTTCCCACACTTCAAGAAAATTCTTAGTACTCTTCTGGCCATAGATTCTGTAATTTAGGATAACCAAACACTAATAGGCCTTCTTGAGAGACTTTGTCTTGTATGTGTTGGTGGGTTTCTGTCGATTTTTTGATGGATCTTTCACTTGTCCTTTAAAATTTTACTTCTTTCTTAGATATTTTTTGGTGGAAGAGAATTATGAATCAATGAGTGCTTCTAGCTCTGAAAAATGGTACATAAGATGGTAATCTTTTTCCAAAAAGGTAGCAAGGTTATGTCTGCTGGCATTGCTCAAAGTCATAGTCTTCACATTGATGTGTGACACAATATAGATGATAACATTTGCACATGGGAAGGTTGTGTATATCCATGCAACTCTGTGTAATCCTGCCTGATGAATAATTACATATTATTTTCGGTCAGCTAGATTTTCCTTGAATTTATTTTCCTAAAAATATTCGTTCACTTTCTGTTATGTAAGATCAGATTCCTTTTCCACAAACAATTGAATACACTAGAAATTTTACTAGCATACTCTCAACTGATTCCTTGATACTTCTCTATGTGGTATATTTTTAACAACTCTATTTGGTTCGATGGTAAAAATGAGTGATAGAGAGAAGTGCTCAATAACTGTAATACCTGCATAAGGGAAAAGGAAGTCATGGAAAGAATAAATTAGCTTTTGTAAATCCACTTTCAAAGTAAGATCAAGAAGCAAACTAGTGAAATGATGAGAGAGATTGCACAATTTTCATTATCAAGGGAGGGATACTGGTTGAGGGAACTATGCATTTCACAATCTAAGAAACCATTAATGAATCTTAAGGCTTACGACTGCATAATGTGTAGTTTCAGCCTGGGCAGTGACAGGGAGAGATTGTACATTGCATAGTCTCAGTGGTTAAGGTTGAAGGACTGAGCCCTGGTATTACACAATGTGAAGTTGGGTCATCTTGTAGTGAAAATTGAGCAATATCAGAGGTCAATCTCTCAGCTTGGGCCTTGGACTTACCCAATGCCTATCTGGGCAAGGTTGTGAATGGAAACGTGAAGTGCATATCTACCCTATGTGGGTGTGGGAAATAAGTAGATCTAAGTGATAATGCAAGTTAAAGTGTAGATATGAATAAGTATGGATAATTTAGTGTCAATCAAGTACATAAGCGCAACAAACGAAAGGAAAAACAAATATGCAAGGAGAGTTATTGAAACGACGATCACCAGGGTGCAAAAACAAGAAAACTAATGCGACACTTATGAAAGGAGAAAAAAAGAATGAACCAACACTTATACAAGCTACTATAAGTTAAAAATCTAGAAACCATGTAGAGAAACAAGCAAAAAAATACTCACAGAAGTGAAAGAATAAAAGGCGACAAAAAGCTGCAAAAGACGACAAAAGAAAAAATCACTTGGAAAAGTGATGCAAACTCCACCAAAGGCTCCTTGATATCCTTAGGAATGCTAGAGCTCCAAGATCAAATGTAAAAATGAGATATAGAGGTATCAATTAAATATATTTTAGGATATTATGGTTTACGATGCACATGCCAAAAATGAAGGAGAAAGCGAGACTTGGTGGAAATTTCTAAAAATAGAAACTATGCCACCTTCAGGAAACTAATAATGACCCCATATTTTCTAGGGATTTTTATCCCATTTTTATTTTTTTGGGAAAATTTCCATGCACACTGCCAAGGAAGATTGCAGAATTCCAGATAAATGAGAAACTTCTTAGCTCAATGCATTGCGCAGTTTCTAAGCTTAGGGATGGATTGCATAGTGTTTCTGAGCCTAGTTTTGGGATGCCATTCATGGATTCACAATTCTCAAGCTCAAGGGTGAGCTGCTCTTATGGATTGCACAATTTCCATCATCAATGTTGGCTTTCCCTCATGGATTGTACATTTTCAGGAGGCAAGCACAAAAATTCTACAAGGTCACTTCAAGAGGTTAGCTTGTGACTCAAAAATATCAGATAAGTATGAAAACAAGAAAACAAAAGAACAACATGAAAATAATAAGTCTTGATGAAATCATGAATACATGACATTAGTAAAATATAAGCTCTTGTGGACAGAAGGGAAGGCTTCAAAATAAAAGCATAGGAAAATTTCTATAAGGTGGTTATAGTAGCTACTACACATGGCGACACACTGGTAGAAATCAAACTCTCTCTATAGGTATTATCTCATGAAAAACAAGTCTAACTCTTAAGTAAGTATTTTTCATTTCATTGATTATCATAGCTTCTTTATTTAGATCGAGTTGATTATATAGTCCATACCATTCTCTTCATCAGAGATGCACTTAACCAAGCCAAGGAAAAGTGATTTGTTTTGATTTGGGACAAGGAGTATATAAGTATACTCGTAAAATAAATTTCAGTCTTAGTTTTCATCTATAGTATTTCTCCATTGCCAACAGGCTTGGACAGTACCTTGACAGAGTCACTTCAAGAACACAAACATTGATCCTCTACCAGTGAGCCTGGAAAGTACCCTGACGAAGTTTCTTGATTCACCTCCCTTCGTAGGAATCCTTTCTCTTCTTTTTCCCTTTATTTTATTTTTTCATTTTTTCAAATTTTTTTTTTTTGTTCATAGAACTGTGCAAAGGAACTTATTTATTTCATGGGGCGGAAGAGGGGTCCCAAATTATTAAGAAAATATGAGGTTTTTCCTTTATATAGGGATATTTATATATAACTTTGACACATTTTCTAAATTTTCCTCCCCTCCTTACTCTACTTGACATAGTTTTCAAGGAATAAACAAAAATTATAAAAGACCGATTAGAGTAGGTGGTACTAGTTGTAGGTTCAAGCTTCGTGATTCCACAACATTTTTCTCAAAAAAAGAATGTATTTTCCATCAAAGTGTCATAAACTAAAATAATTCAATATTCATGCAAAGAGAGGGAATAAGCAAATAACCAAGCATTGACAACAGCATGACTTCCTGTTGAACTTCACCATGCTTGCTCCAAGAACCAAACACACTCTCATGCGAAAGCTATCCTATGACTTGAAAATAAACGAAAATAAAGGAGAAGAGTGGAAAATAAATCAACACACACACAAAAAAAACACCTAATACTACTTCTAACTTGATGGGGACTAGGCCAGACTTACGTAAAATTAAAATTCCAATGTAACCATCGACACATAGGTTGGCCTATGTAAGCGAGGGAATATATATCAAGAAAGATAAGATAATACATACCAAGATGTTCAAAGTTTGAAAATGCACAAAGAAAAGTATGAAAAAAAAGCGCATGTGAAGCATTCTGCATATGCATTATGGTGTTCAGACACACTATGAATCAAAGACCTGCAAGA
Source organism: Pinus albicaulis (assembly GCA_034641835.2). Taxonomy (NCBI): domain Eukaryota; kingdom Viridiplantae; phylum Streptophyta; class Pinopsida; order Pinales; family Pinaceae; genus Pinus; species Pinus albicaulis. The sequence continues at coordinate 1,193,857,641 of CM076583.1, forward strand.
AAAAAATCTCGAACTTTGAAACTGAGCGAATATAAAGAAAGAATAAAACTTTCATTTTGAAATAGTGTTGACCAAGTATGACTCCTCCAACGACTAAGTGATAGTGTTGTGTAATACAAATGGAGGATGCAAAAATTGTGAGACAGATTGACTTTTAATTTGTGCGGTAGACTGATGAGGTGCCTTGAGAGGAAAAACATTATTCTGATTAGAACTACAACTCAACTTAAGACTATGAGGACTTAACATAACCATCAACTCAGTATGAAGTTCCTCGACAACTTGTGGAATTTCCAAATCAACAGAAGGTAGATAATCAAACATCAATGGCTTAAAAATATCAACAATGGAAAAATTAGAGTTATGACAGGATGAATCGATGAATAGATCACGATAGCCACAATCAGAGAGTTCAAGATAGAAAATAGAGGAATCCTCATGATCTGACAAATCATAGAGAGGGGAATATTGAAAACAAGAAATTTCACCCTTTATTTCTTTAGAATGATGAGATGATAGATTGAGGAGAACAAGAAGATAAGAATTTTTCTCTCTGCATTCAGATGTGAGACTCAAATTTCACGATTTCTAAGTGTGATCGGAAATAATATCATCAAGAACTAATTATTCACAAGATTCAACAAGAATGAAAAAATCATGGAAAATGTCAGGATAATGAGGGAGAGGTGTGGAAGGAAAGGAATCAATCTTCATCACAAATACTTGTTCAAAAGTGAACTCCCACACATTTCCATTGTAAATGATATCGCTAGTTTTTTTTTTGAACACTGTAGTATCCCAAAGTGGGAAAAATGAGCTATATATGCATAAATAACGCATTTTTCAAAAATGTATGCAATAAATATCAAGTGTAGCTCAAAAATTCCTTAGATATGATATTATAACACTCAAATCTAAAAGGAAATTAGAAACAAATCACTATTTCATAGTTAAATAGGTCTCCCATGCCATAAATAGCCCAAAATCATGCAAAAAGAGGGGATGCACCCATGTATTAAAGCTGGAATAAAATGTGTTACACAGAAATTTGTCACTGTCCATACCATTCCCCATCTCGCACATTGGAGGGCTTATTTTGTGACCTGTGAGCAGTGATATAACTTGAAAATACTTTCATGGCATTCCCTTGAACATGTACTTTCATCCCCCTGAAGACATCTCCTGCTGAAAAACCCTAAAAACACCTCTTTTTGCATTGGCGCGGGTAGCCAGTCCAGTACCCGCGCCAATGGGGGAAATCCTTCAAAGAGGGTGCGCCAATTGGCGCTCTGTCCCAGAGTCGCACTCGCGCCAGCCAATTTAAGCTGTGTTTTTAAAAAATAAAAGGCAAAAGTTTCATCCTAACAAATTACTGGGCTGATTTCTATCTTGATTTGGGAGGTTTGGCTATGGATTTCCATGGAGAGGAAGTGGTTTGCCACCTCTCATGGAAGCTTCCTTGATGATAGGGCCAATCCCATAATTATAGGGATCCCAACTCCCCTTCCTCCTTCTATAAAAGCTTGCCCATTTCCATTTACAAGCTAGTTCCAAAGAGTTCCAGAATCTCCAAATTCCCAAGAGCTTTCATGCTGCAAGAGCCTTCTTGATTCCCTAAGGCCAAATCAAAGCAAGAAGACTATTGCCAAGTACCCGGAGAGAGAGGCTTGTCCCATCTTTGACAGGCTTTATCGAGACATGTTCTGCTGACGATTCGCCAAAGGAGAGTGCTGCGTTGAAGCTATGGTTGTATTCTTCTTTTGACTCTTTAATGATAAGCAACTATTGGTTATGGTTCCACTCTTGTTCTTGATTATGTTCATGAGTTATGTCCTCTTCGACTGACATATAGTTGTATATACTGGATTTTATGCTTGCGTTTGTGTTGTTTCTTGCATGTGCAGGTGTCCGATCACGGAGATCATGAGGATTGTGATCTGCCAGGGCAAAGGAACGGAAGCACCACCTCTTCTACAAACGACAGCGTTGGACTCCAGGTAAGCCTTCTTCGCAAGTCAGTTTATTTACAATTAGGAACCTGCACTGTAGCGTGTTTGATTGTTGCTAGACCCGATCTGGGCTAGTAGGGATCGCCTCTGTCCGCAGAGGGGATTTACCTCTCCAACAATTTGGAATCCGTACTGGGGACTCAGCTTGTTGTTTGATTTGTAAGCTATAGACGGAGCCTGAAGTAAAGCTAGATAGCCTTCGAAACGCTTTTGCTCTGCATTAGCGGAGTAGATCAACGCTGCTTCATTCAATCTCCGGTTTAGTTTACGGACTAAACAACTTGGAGCATTGTCTTGTCTTTTCGGTTGATTCTTGATCCTCCTTGCTTGATCAGATCTTTTGGACTGGTTCTTTCTGTGAATTTGGGTCTTTGATAGCTTGAACATCACTGGTCTGATCTTAGATTACTTATTTTTTATTTTGGCATAGAAAACTTGACTGGCGCGCTTTTTAGCGTGACAGTCGCGCCAATTGGCGCCAGTTGTCCATGTTTTACCCGCGCCAATCTTGATATGGCACTAGTTTCAGCCTGACAGTTGCGCCAGTGCTGGGGACTGCTGGGGTTGGCTCTGTTTTGATCTTTCTGAGCTTGATCTGTGTGTTTAGCTTTGCCTCGCTTTGAGCCTAGATTACATGGTTCATTTGAGTCTTGGAGATTCTGCTGGAAGTGGTGAGTCTGGTCTTATTTGGGAGAAATTCTTTGTTTTTTCATTTTTAGGCGTTGGCGCTTGTTGTCAGTTAGCAACCCGTGCCAATTGGCCATTGGCGCTAGTTGTCAATGTGCAAGTTGCGCCAGTTGGCACTAGTTGTCAATGTACAAGTCGAGCCAATTTCAGGGTGTGTGAAAATTGAGATTTTTTCCCTAAATCCTTCACCAGTGTGTCTTTCCCTTCCGGTCTTTTCACTGTATGAGCATATATTACATTGCTCATTGTTTGAAATGTCTTCTTTCCATGATTGTTTGATGTAAAAGGGAATGAATGCCTTGTTTTGATCTCTTGCTTTGGAAGTCCTCTTTGTGTTTGACCTTATATGTCTTGTCGCCTTTTGAGGGATTTTGTTACAAAGTGTCTGAAACAATGATTGCATTCTTAGTGTTTGTTTACATATCTTTTGCATTCATCCTTCATTAAGAAGATTTAAGTTTTTTTAGTTTTCGTCTCAAAGTGTCCTTTTTGTTAAAATGCATTAGATCACATTGCATTGAAAATTATTTTTGAGATTTCTCATTGAACCTAGATCACATTGTTTAATGATTGAAAGCTAAAAATCGATTTGATTGCATTCTCTTTTATTAAAGCATGCATTAAGTAGATTCTCATTTCATCGAAAAATGCATTGAGTGCATTCTTATCATTTGAAAAGGGAAAGGAAATTGTGCATAGATTACAATTGCATAGTTTTCGGAAAAAGAATTTTGCATAGATTACATTGCATTATTCGCTTCATTGAATTTTTCAGAATACTTTTGGATAGTGAAAGTCATCTAGTTTGGAAAAGTTTCGTTTTCATTTTTTCTGTTTGTTGCATCATTGTTTGAAGATCTTCCCTTAACTAGATAGCATTCATCGAATTGAAAAGTTTTCTTTTCTCATATAGCTGCATATAGGAGATTGTCATATGACATACGCTAGGGCCTTGAAACCGAAACATAATTGAATATCAACCATAAAATTTACTCAATTTACCTAAGGAAGCATTGAAACATTAACGAAACATTTAGAGGTCTAGGCTAGAGACGTGTTCCGACGTCGTTAAACCTAGTAGCTGTCGTTCGCCTCTTGGCTTTAGACAGCACTAGTACGGACTTATGCTCCCCGTACCGTCGCGTATATAAAGGGAGACCCCACTAGGTTGCTATCCTTTATCCGTAGGAAGCCGAGTCTGCCACCTTATACCCGTGATACACCGAACAAATAATTCGGGGAGATTGCCTGCACGTACGTCAAGTCCTTGGTTGAATTCTCTTTCATTTTGAAACCAAGGTGTATATTGCAGTTCACAGATATCTGGTACACCCTTTGCCTAGTATTCCTGAGTAGTCATTTTGATCTTTTCTGACTCTTTAAATTTGAAAAGCATCATCAAGCGCTTGTCCTTTCACGCTTGTTTCCAATCTGAAAGTGATAGAGTCACCTTTTTCTTGTTTCTCGACTCTTAAAATATGAAATGGTAGAGTTTTGTTTCAATGTTTTAAAAATTAATTGCCCACGAAATATTCCTGGTTAAAGTTAGTTTCCTTAGGGTGTTGTTCTGAAAATCATTTCTGATGGAAACTTTTCCGGAGTTCACCAACCAAGGAATCCCCTCCAATGGGAATCCTGGTCTTTTTCCTCCTTTTGGGAATGTTGGTGCTCCTTACATGGCAACGTTGTCCCTTCTTGGGTTGACTGTTGGGTTGCCTGTTTGGTTGTTTTCAACCTCTGTGGTCCCGAATGTCTCGGCTACTGTTCAATCAGTTCCTCCACTTGAACAACATCATGTTGACTCTAAGGTGGACCTCTCCCCTTCTTCGCCTGTTTCTGCGTCCTCCTCTTCTACTTCACCTGGTTAAAGTTTGGATTCGAGTAACCAGGTGGCTAAGAAGAAGAAGAAGAAGTTCGATAAGGGAGAGGATAGCTCTGCGGCTATTGCGCCTATGACATCTCCTCTTGATAAACCCTCCAACCCTCCATGGAAAGTCAAGTTCCCTTGCATGTCGTGCACGGGAGACCATCTTCTTCGAGACTACCCTGGCATTCCCAAGGTGCTTGAAGCATGGTCCAAGGGTCACCCGCCATTGTCTTTGGCTTCTAGGAGTCATGTTGGGGGCACGTCTTCGGCTGCTGTTGGTAGGGCTCCTAAGAAACAGGGCAAGATTACCAATCCCTGTAAGTTGTGTGAAGGGCACCATGCCATTTACCTTTGTCCGTATATGGATGAAGCCAAGCGAGTTTTGGACAACTCGACTATTTCTGCGCCATGCCTTCCGGCTGGTTACAAACAACTTTCTTTGAGTCCTCCACCAGCTGATACTACGATTGGTCAAGAGTCATCCTTGGTCGATCCCGCTCCCCCGAAAATTCAGATTCATGAATCCATCCCCGACCAATCATTGGTCGTGGGATCGGTTGAGCTGGCCTCATCTGCGGTGCACCAGGTCTTTTCCATGGAGAGTGGATCTCACACCGCTCATGTTCTTCTTGTTTCTTCAGATTCCTCGGACTTGGAGAAAGATTCTCCTATCTCTATATCTCAAGAAGCTTCTCCTCTGCCTCCCGTGATGGAGGTTCTGGAGGACACCCCTCCCACCTTCGAGATGGAGGTCATGGAGGATGCTCCTTCTTCCGTAACACCAGGGGAAGACCATCTTGGTTTGATGGTAGCCCCTCCGAGTAGTTTGGTCGCTTCCTTCGATTGGAGTCAATTTGCAGGATACCGCCTTCCGTCTTATGTGCCTTTCGAGATCACAGTAGAGGATTTTGGTCTGGTCGTACCCAGCACCATTATAGATGAAGTCGTGTCTGTTAGTGTTCTATCCTTGACTACTTGGCAAGCTTTCGGTTCACCGCCGCTCGCGCCTGTTACGCAGAATCTGTTGGCTTTTAATAGAAGAACGAGTCAACCGTTAGGGATCCTTCCAAGGTTACCTATTACTTTGGGAGGTAAAACCATCCATATGGACGTGATGGTTGTTCCAGGCCCTTTGGATTTCAATCTGCTCTTGGGGCGCGATTACAGCTATGCCATGGGAGCGCTTGTCTCCTCCCTTTTTCGTGTGGTCTATTTTCCGCATGAAGGACGGATCGTGACCATTGATCAACTTTCGTTCTTTGGTCCTGATGTGGCAGCTGGCCCGCCATCATCCCTTCCTGGTTTTTATCCACCCGTTGTATCTGCCCCACCGCAGGTCAACTATGTGGCTACCTACTCTGTGCCTATGCTCAGTGATGATGCCGTCGTGCATCAGGTGCTGGGGGCATTGGGTCCTGACTTCCAGGATGTTTTCCTTCCATCGGGATTGAAACTCTTGGAAGCCATGAATTCTTGTTCATTATAACAAGGTTGTCGGAGCAGAGTTCCTTTTCCTGTTTCAAGCTCCTTAAAAAATGAAACAAGGTCTTCGGAGCAGAGTTCCTTGTCTTGTGTCAAGCTCCTTAAAAAATGAAACAAGGTTGTCGGAGCAGAGTTCCTTGTCTTGCGTCAAGCTCCTTAAAAAATGAAACAAGGTCGTTGGAGCAGAGTTCCTTTTCCTGTGTCAAGCTCCTTAAAAAATGAAACAAGGTCTTCGGAGCAGAGTTCCTTGTCTTGTGTCAAGATCCTTAAAAAATGAAACAAGGTTGTCGGAGAAGAGTTCCTTGTCTTGCGTCAAGCTCCGTAAAAAATGAAACAAGGTCGTCAGAGCACAGTTCCTTGTCGTGTGTCAAGCTCCTTAAAAAATGAAACAAGGTGGTAGGAGTAGAGTTCCTTGTCTTGTGTCAAGCTCCTTAAAAAATGAAACAAGGTTGCAGAGCAGAGTTCCTTTTCTTGTGTCAAGCTCCTTAAAAAATGAAACAAGGTTGGGGAGTAGAGTTCATTGTCTTGTGTCAAGCTCCTTAAAGAATGAAACAAGCTCTTTGGAGCATAGTTCGTTGTCTTGTGTCAAGCTCCTTAAAAAATGAAACAAGGTGTCCTGAGGATAGTTCTTTTAATGTGTCAACCTCGTTAAAATAATGAAACACGTTCTTGTTCAATTCGAGTCTTTGATAAGTTCTCGTAAAATCCCAGTCGAGTCTTTCTCTTGATCTCGTAAATTGAACCTTCACTCCATGTTTGCCTTTCATATGGACGGAAACTTGGAAATGTACCTCAAATTGAGTCACCATGCTGAGGGCATGCTTACTTTTTCAAGCATAGTTTGTTTTTGTTTCAAGCTTGTGTAAAAATGAAACCGGTTTCAAGCATAGTTTATCTTTGTTTCAAGCTTGTGTAAAAATGAAACCAACTTCAAGCAGAGTTTCCTGATTTCAAGCTTGTGTAAAAATGAAACCATGCCCATTTTACCTTTTGTGATTGCTATTTTATCAGCCTGTTTTTGTCAGATGAGCCTTGGTTTTCTCATTCCATCATCCCCATCTGCTTGGCCGATCATATGCCTTCACTTGGTTGTTTTACCCATTCCTGAGGAACCGCTGAGATGAGAGGTTTTGTTGGCCAACCTCTTAACCTTTATCTTGTTCAGAGCAGTTCCACCATTACTGGAACCAGTTGCTACCCTTTATACCACTCGTTCCTCTAGGAGGAGTCAAATTGCAGCTCTTTTCTGACTCTCTAAACATGAAAAGATTGCCGAGGCCCTTGTCGTTTCGATCTTGTTAAAGTGGCCACGAAACGACATCTACCCAGTATACGTTTACCCCTTTTTTGGGCTCGGATGGATTATTTATGAAAAAGGAATACCCTAGCCTATTGCGACTAGGAGGTTTTCTCGGATATTGTTTTCTACCTTTTCGGGTCCGAGGAACTATCTACGAAAAGGGACCGTTGGAGTTTACTTTTCTGCTGTCTTTTCAAACTCTCTAAACATGAAAAGACGCCGATTTCTTCCTTTTTCAGACTCGTTAAACCCTGATGACATTGGATTCAATCGAAATGACGTTCTCCGAGTTTCTCCTTCCTAAGACTCGTTAAATGCACTAGGATGGATTCGTCCGAAGGACGGATTTATATGACAAGCATATGGTATCCTCTTCAAGCTTGTGTAAAAATAAAGAGGTACTCACCAAAATGGTGGGGAAAATCGAACCAGCATCATTGTCGTGTCGGCAGTATGTCGCTCTTGAACATGGCACTTGTCTGCATTCGTGTCGGGTTAGGGACATCTCATCTTGTTTTTCACTTGCCTCCGTGGGTTTGGGTGATCCCTTTTGACCTCTCATCTGCTCTTTGCCTCGTCACTATGACCTCTAATATTTTGATGTCAAATACTTCCAAATCCACTGTCGTGCCGCCAATATGTTCAAGAGAAGTTGACCTCTGCAAGTATCAACCTTCCTCTGATTCTCATACGATTCACTAAAAAAACATCATGTCCTTCTGTCTCGTGTCGATGATGTGGGAAACATTATGGCCCACCTTCGAGCAAGGTCACTTCCTATCGACTTCAACTCATTATCCAGGAAGTTGGTCTATAGAATCCCTTCTGGTACCTTGGAGCCTGCATGCCTCAATGGCAGATTCTTCGCATTCGACATGAGGATTTCATCATTGGCCTCCCATCGAGTGATTCTGCGGGTGTTCGACGTCAGCTCACTGTTCACATGCCGTAGATTGTACTTGTAGTACCTTGAGGACCATTGGCATTAATTGTGGTACCTCTCGCGTCTGTTAATAGCTTTCATCATTGGCTGGTAATCAAACGATGTTCTTGCATGTTCGACTCCAGCTCACATATTCGCATGCTTGAACTTGTACTTTTTTCGGGTCGAGATGGAGCGCAAGACCCTGGATGTGTCTGTTATAATCCAGGCTACGATATTGTGGATTATTATGATTATTTACATGACTCACTGATTGGATGGCTGCGACCATACCTGAGTTTACTTATCAATCCTCACTGGATGGTTGCATCCATGCCTTGGATCTGGATTATTGTATACTCTGTTATGGATGGCTGCGCCCATACCACATATATATCATGTATTTGAGACATCAGTTTTACTTCTTCATGCAGGTTTTCCGATGGCGGAGTTTTCAGTTGGACACGTTCTCGTAAAGCATTTCACCCCTCTCTCTCTCTCGGGCCTCATGCTTTAGGGGGCATCTGTTACACAACAATTTGTCACTGTCCCTACCATTCCCCGTCTCGCACATTGGAGGGCTTATTTTGTGACCTATGAGCAGTGATATAACTTGAAAATACTTTCATGGCATTCCCTTGAACATGTACTTTCATCCCCCTGAAGACATCTCCTGCTGAAAAACCCTAAAAACACCTCTTTTTGAATTGGCGTGGGTAGCCAGTTTAGTACCCGCACCAATGGGGGAAATCCTTCAAAGAGGGCGCGCCAATTGGCACTCTGTCCTAGAGTCACACTCGCGCCAGCCAATTTAAGCTGTGTTTAAAAAAAATAAAAGGCGGAAGTTTCATCCTAAGAAATTACTGAGCTGATTTCTATCTTGAGTTGGGAGGTTTGGCTACGGATTTCCATGGAGAGGAAGTGGTTTTCCACCTCTCATGGAAGCTTCCTTGATGATAGGGCCAATCCCATAATTATAGGGATCCCAACTCCCCTTCCTCCTTCTATAAAAGCTTGCCCATTTCCATTTGCAAGCTAGTTCCAAAGAGTTCCAGAATCTCCAAATTCCCAAGAGCTTTCATGCTGCAAGAGCCTTCTTGATTCCCTAAGGCAAAATCCAAGCAAGGAGACTATTGCCAAGTACCCGGAGAGAGAGTCTTGTCCCATCCTTGATAGGCTTTATCGAGACATGTTCTGCTGACGACCCGCCAAAGGAGAGTGCTGCGTCGAAGCTATGGTTGTATTCTTCTTTTGAATCTTTAATGATAAGCGACTATTGGTTATGGTTCCACTCTTGTTCTTGATTATGTTCATGAGTTATGTCCTCTTCGACTGACATATAGTTGTATATACTGGATTTTATGCTTGCGTTTGTGTTGTTTCTTGCATGTGTAGGTGTCCGATCATGGAGATCGTGAGGATTGTGATCTGCCAGGGCAAAGGAACGGGATCACCACCTCTTCTACAAAGGACAGCGTTGGATTCCAGGTAAGCCTTCCTCGCAAGTCGGTTTATTTACGATTATGAACCTGCACTGTAGCATGTTTGATTGTTGCTAGACCCGATCTGGGCTAGTAGGGATCGCCTCTGTCCGCAGAGGGGATTTACCTCCTCAACAACATGATAGTGTTATTATATTACCTTTGTAAAAAAAATAGGTTGTACATCAGATCTAGAGCAAGTATGTGGACAAAAATTTAGATCTATAGCATATCCATACACTACACAATCTCCTTTATCAATTCCCCTTGGGGTTTTCAGCAAAATATTTAGTACAAGATGTAGATCTGATATCTAAGATTGTAGATCCATGGAAATATTCAGATCTGGAAAGTCGATATGATCTGATATAAACAATAGAATTATCTCCTCCAACAGATCTCCAAAGTGAAGGGCAGATCCTCAACACCAAAAAAATCACTCTCCAACTGATGTGCTAAAACACCCTACAAATACACCTGCAGAAATAATGCAGATATGGATCTATGCTGCACTCTAGGGGAGAGAATGTAGTTTCCCTGATGCCAAGATCTAGAAATGAAGCTCAATGCCTTCAATACTGATCTCCCAATGGAGTAGAACCCTCCTCCACTGAAAATAAGTATTGAGATGGCCTATATCTAAAAATCTAGCCTCCACTTGCTACAGCTTACTAAAATAGTCAAACCCTCAACAAGATCTGTGATGTCAAAGGAAGATGAAGCTTGGCCTTAAGCCAGATAGTGGACAATATGGTTCAAGACTCCTCCAAGAGCTACTCAATGGAAGAGGTGGGATTCCTAATTAGGAACACCCTATGCTAAACAACACTCTATCTCAGCTAAACAACCAGAGAAAGAAATATGTCTAAAAAAACCATATATTTAGAAAATAATAATCATCAGCTCACCCCATATGGCTGCCATCCTCTTCCTTATAAAAAAGTGAGCCTTCTCACCTTGGTTCCCACTCATTAGGGTTTCCATCTTCATGCAATGAATCTCCCTCCAAAACTATGTTGTCCCATCATCAATACCACACCTCCATAACAGCGCTAATGGATTTATTCAATCTTGACTAGATCTCCATGTAATTTATTCTTCCACACTCAAGGTGGATTTATTCTAACTATCTAAGCTAATCCATATTCCCACTGGGTTATCCTCATTAATGTTCCACATCCTCAATACTAGCTTTGTTGACTTGGTCAAACTTGACTTTGTCCACATGCATTTAGCCTTTGTCCACACATGAAGGTGTTTTATCCAGCTATGAATATGATCCCTCTCCCCATTAAGATGGTTTTAATTTCTTCTAGAAGTATTTATGGGTCTCCCTACCCATTTATTCATCTAACTATGTGTTTGGAGAAAAACTGATATTCCAATTAGTTGCATGCTAATTTAGGAATATTACAGTCCTCCACTCCCAAATGTTGCTTGTCCTCAAGCAACTACAGGGATAGAACTGAAGAGCCTATCCTCTTCCTGCTATAGCATCCTCAAATGATAAGTTCCTCCAAAGAACAAGATGATTTTTCAACAATATGTCCTCAAGTTGTTCCTCCCATGTGTAAAAGTATGCCTTTGGTGAAAAATCCAAATGACTCTCATCATGAAAAAGTGGGATATACATGGAAACAAATATGTGTGCTCTAGAGGCCTTCTTGAGGCATGGATTCTGAAATATATTGGGAATCATCATCCCCATGTGAACCTCCATCCCCAAGCTATCATCCAAAAAAAGTGAGTCACCCTCCAACATGGTAACTCCTAAAACATCTCCTCCACCTTAGGCTCCTGCAAAGAAGGTGGGATGCATAGCTAAATATGTGGGACTAAAATATCCATCCCACTCTATTTATCTCTCCACTTATGATATGTATGGGGCTGCTACTGACCTTGGGCTGAAATATTACGGTCTTCAAAAATGACCCAAGTCACCCCACCAATCAAAACATCCATGAAGTGCATCTCCCAAGAACTCAAGTTCCCCAAATGGCTCCTCCCATAGGAAGACAAGAGGTGTAGTGTGGAAATCATGGTTTTCCCATTGTTTCTCCTAAAACATGCATCATATGAAGTATATAGAATCATACTCCCAATGGGCACCTCCAACTCTTATGCCATCCTCCCAACAAAGCTTCCCATAAGAACAAGAATATCATCAACATATGGAAGCAAAAACAAATAAAAACAAGTGGCCATATGACAACCAGGAGGTGGCTTATAGTTCCATATGTTGAACCAGCTCAGTGGATCCCTTTCTTGCCTAAAAAAAAAGTGTAACAAGTGTCTTTTCAGCCACTTGTTTGCTTCCACAATCATCCTACAAGAAAGGATCACGAAAGTAAAATTTGGTTCCAATGCTACACACCAAAAATCATATGGCATCCCCCACAAACCACAAATAAAATGGCCAACATCAATGCTAAAAATGGCCTCAAGTACATCACAATGCAATATAAAAGAAGGAAAGATCCTCCTCGGTGAAATATGCTACTCACAAAAATTAAAGGAGTGCAAATCATAGTGCATAAACATACACCCTCCACTATGTACCTTGGTCATTGAGTTGAAATGGCTCAACTGAAAGCTCTCCCTCACTCTCAATGAGTAGGAAAGTGGTTGTGACAACCTATCCATCATCATCCAGGCTATGCATATCCCCATATACTGATATACATCCTATTGGATTCACTCCCAAGTGAACTCCTCCTTCAAGGAATGATATGCATCAAAGTGCATGGAAAGAAAGCCCACATGTGCTGCATGTAACAATTGCTCCTTGAGCTTAGAAGCTCTAGTCAATAAGACTCTGCCATAAGAATAGATTACCCCATCATCCATCATGTATCTATCCTCTCCTTCCGAATCATCAAGAATCATGCAACCACCAAAATCCTTGGAGTACTCTACCAAAAGTTTAGACCTCCAATATGGATCAATCCTCCTAAGAGACAACTCTAAAGATCTGAAATGTGAAGCTCCCCACATGCTGTTGTCTTTTCCTTTGACATCCGTCATGCAAAAGTCATCAATTATAATGCTTCTATATTTGGGAGATCCCTTCCAAAGTGGAATTACCTCCTGATCCTCCAAGCCTAAGGAGTAGCCCCTTTGCACCACGATAATGCCATTTCCTACTCCTGCAACATCATGCGAAGTATGGGAGAAGATCAGCCCATACTCTCTCGGTGACAACCAAAGCAACAATAGCTGTAGTTACCTCCCTGCACCATCACCATATAAATCATGGAGCAACAACATGATAGTTGATATGAAATATATCACATCAGTCCAATACACCCAAACTCCTTACTGCCATATGATGTAAGTGTCATGCCAAGTTTCCTCCACCAACATACCCTTTGGAGAAGGATATGTCACATGATGGCCAAACTCTTTCAATAGTAGCCAACATATTCTCGCCTCCTGTTTCCCAGTATCATAAATTTGCATGTGGCCTTCCAACCTATTGCCCATCAACATCACCCATCCAACCCATGGTGAGTGTCTATCATCATGTCCAAAAGTGGCATTCCTCCAATGGAGAATACCATCCTCCCAAATCAGATTTCTGTCTTTGAATTTCATGGGATGTTGAAATGCAATCTCTTGGAGATATCCAAATGAAGAACACTCATCAATGATGAATTTGACCCCATAAGCATCCAAATAGGTGGTAGGCAAGAACCTCCCATCATGATGTGAAAGATCCATCAAGAAATATCCATCACAACCATGAGCGATGTTATCCATCATAAGATGTCCCCCAACAACTATCGACCCATCCTTTGTCATACATATGGGAAGGTCATTGGAATGTTCCAACAATGGTTGGGCACCAAACTCATCATTGCTTCTCATTGATAGCGTTGTTGATATCCATGATGGTGCATCTGTTGTCTTCAGATCATACTCTATGTTGAACACATAGTTCTGCATGGCATGGTTCATGAAAATACTCATCCCATCCTCCAAAAATATACACTCCAACCCCAAAAGTTGTGTGCAACTCAAAAATGATACACTAGGATGACTATATATCTCTTCCTTGAACAAATCAAGGCTGCCCAATGCAGTGAAAGTCTGCTGCTCCAAATCAGCAATATATTTTGACCCTTGGTCATGCAATGGCATATTCCCACAATCCTCTATATGATGTGCTGAAATAACAAGAAATGGAAACATGTGCATACCTTGGTAATTCTTGCGAACATCTTATACTTCTACAAGGGTTCCTTCCTCTGGTGTGATGGATTTCCAAACTATTGATGATGATGGCTACTCCTCTATGTCTTCATCATCACTGGTACAAGTCTCCTCCTTCTCATGCATCTCCAGAATAGTGCATGGGACTCTAGATGTCAAGAGATCAAGACTACTTTGCAAAGGTGCAAGTATCTCTTCTCCTAATGTAAGTGCTCTTGCAACAAGTGATGGTGAAGGCTTCTTCTCCTATGATTTCTTCTTGTAAAACTTCTTGATCAACCTTTGAGTAAAATCTACAAATGCAGTCACTCTTGCATGACTCAAAAGGCTGAACCACCAAATGTTTGCTTCACCCTCAAGATGCAGCGCTATAATCTCAACAACTTCTTTCTCTACTATAACATGTAGCAAAAAAATGCATCCAACGTCATTCCCCAAGCCCTTGCTATGCATGAGGATGACCTGTCAAAGGTATAAAATAGAAATATATTACCCTTCCTTCTTCTATTTTTGCAAGGTCTCCTTTCTTTTTTGGGCTGAATGAATTGTGGGAGAGTTAGATTCTCCTTGAAAGCTCTAGGTTAAGACTTATATTCTGCAAGATACTCTCTTATAATCTCATGATCTAAGTGTTCTCCATCTCTATGCCTCTTATCTTCAAAAGAAAAGGCCATAGTATGTTTCTTTGGAGCTCTATGCAATACCAGATCTTCTTTTTGCTGATAGGAAGTACATGGACCTTCCTAATCTTAAAACCCTAAGGTGGTTTCACTTCTTCTCTCCATTTTTCTTTGCTTGACCTCCTTGGTGACGTCCTCCTTAGATATGAAAAGAGATGAGATGGAACTCATTCCTCCCATCATTCTGATCTCCTTCTCCTTCTCTTCTTCTTCTTATAGCATATTGGCTGAAAAATCACAGGTTGAGCCAAGATGATGCTCTAATACCATTGTAGTATCCCAAAATGGGAAACTCAGCTATATATACATAAATAACGTAGTTTTCAGAAATGTATGCAATAAATATCAAATGAAACTCAAGGATTCCTTAGATCTGATATTATAACACTCAAATCTAAAAGGAAATTAGAAGAAAATCACTATTACATAGTTAAACAAGTCTCCCATGCCATAAATAGCCCAAAATCATGCAAAAAGAGGGGCTGCACCCATGTATTAAAGCTGGAATACCATGACAAAGTTATTTTATTACCTCTGCAATAGAATTAGGTTGTGCATTAGATCTAGAGCAAGTATTTGGACACAAATTTAGATCTATAGCAGATCCATACACTACACAAGATCCTTTATCAATTCCCCTTGGGGTTTCAGCAAAAAAATTAAGTACAAGATGTAGATCTGAGATCTAAGACTGCAGATCCATGGAAATATTCAGATCTAGAAAGTGGATATGATCTGATATAAACAATAGAATGATCTCCTCCAATAGATCTCCAAAGTGAAGGGCAGATCCCCAACACCAAGAAAATCACTCTCCAACTGATATGCTGAAACACCCTACAAATACACCTATAGAGATAACGCAAATCTAGATCTATGCTACATTGTAGGGGACAAAATGTAGTTGGCTTGATGCCAAGGTCTGGAAATGAAGCTCAATCCCTTCAATACTGATGTCCCAATGGAGTAGAACCCTTCTCCACTGAAAATAAGTATTGAGATGGCCTAGATATAATGATATAGCCTCCACTTGCTTCATCTTATAGAAATTTTCAAACCCTCAATAGGATATACGTTGTCAAAGAAAGATGAATCTTGGTCTTAAGTGTTGATCAGTGGTTGTCATTTATTTCAGCCCAAGCAGCACCAGGGGCTAACCCAATATTGCAAGGGAATTTTGACCTACCAAATTAACATATTCCGGGTCAATAATTTTTTTGATGGTTTCTACTTGTCGAGATGTTTCCATTGATATATGGCACGCCATGTAATTCTTCACAGTTTTAGAGATATTCTTGTTTGAAGTTTGTACCCCCAGTTAGTGGGCTAAAACCCCATGGGGTTGGGGCATGGGTCATTGAAAAGTCATAATTAATATTTTTTAAGCTCCTAAAATCCCTCCCACGTTCACTTGTTGAATCCCCTCTCAACCTAAGAATTTATATAAATTGTGATCCTCATTTCCTCCTTATGCAAGGGATTCAGCCATCTAAAACAGGTCAACGTGGAATTTTTGCTCTAACGATTTTTCTACAAAGGTTCAGAAGCTGAAACTTTTACGAGGTGAAGCCAAAATCCTGAGGAAGCTTTTGTAAAACTTTCAGATCAAGGTGAGAAATATTTTTGGAGATATGATCTGTGGAATTTAGGGTTTTTGCAGGCTCCTGAAATTCATCTCAAAGAAGTGACCTATGTAAATTCATCATAACTCTTTCTCTGAGTATCAGATTGGAATTCCATAAAAATTGGTGGATAGTGCACAGTTTGTAATTTTCTATCTATCAATTCTAGAGCCAAATGAAGAAAAGGTGACATGTGGCATGACGTACAAGTGAGCTCTGCCAAAACAGTCCATAATTAGGGCATTGTGAGAGATTGGGTATAATGCTCCCTTGAAGAATCCAAATTGGGTCAGAACTATGGAATTGGAAAGAAGACTCAGAGGAATACTATAGGACCAAAAATCAGATGTTGAGGATCTGAAATAACAGAGATACACCAGATTCAATATCGAGCTCCTAGAAGGCAAGAAAAAGCTAGATCATGTATTGTCAAGGGTTGCAAAGGACTAGAATTTATATGGCAGAAAAGCAAAGCAAGGTGGAACAAAGGGTAGCATGACAAGAGCAGCAACCAAGGTGCATAACAGCTACAAGAATTTCATCATATGAAGTCTTCAAGTGGGCAGCATTGCATACAATCATTGTAAAGGTATCATTGTACTTAGTCATTGTAAATACATTATTGTACAAATTGTACTAGTGTCTATCTACCAAGGGTTGAAGAGGTAGTGTTGGGAGGTCTAGGATCATCATTAGGTGGTTGTGTCAAAGTTGGGGTTATGGTCTATTATATCTTCTTCTTCTGTATCATTCTATATCATTGTAAAGTGGACCATTTTCCTTGGTACAGGAGTCCATTCTTCTTTTATTATTCTATAGGGTGGTAGGGTGGTGCTAGGGTGAGTTGTAGCTCATTGGGTGTTGGGGCATACGTTCAGTTGAATACTGAAGAATCTCGGGCGTTGGAGTGTCCATCCAGTGGGAGCTGGAGAAGAATGATTTTCTAGATTCTAGGAAGTTGGAGCTTTATTTTCAATTGGAGTTGAATATTAAAGAATTATTAGAAAAGAATTAGGTGGTTTTTTTCCCCGAGTGGGTTTCCACCTTAAAAAATGTGTGCATTTTTGTTCCTCTTGTTTGCTGCTATCATTGTACAAACACTGATAATAATTGAGGATTAACTAATGCTCCAATTGAAAGGAATACTGATTCACCCCCCCTCTCAGTATTTCCAACAATTGGTATCGGAGCTTGGTTCCTTCAATAGCTATTTAACAGCTGGAAGGAGGTCATGGAGCATACCAAGAATGGTGTACCTCTATTCAATGAAAATAATTATGCACTCTGGAAAGGAAGAATGGAGGTCTATCTCTTCAAAATGGATTTACATCAACCGCATATGAACAAGGTAAGAAGAATTTGGTAAATAATGCAAAAGCAAAGAATATTATTATCAGTGGACTTATTGAATCTGCTTATCATAACGTGTTGGGTTGTAAAACTGCCAAAAATGTATGGGACAAGCTTGATAATATATATGCAGGTGAATCAAATGTCAAAGAAGCAAAGCTTCAAATCTATAGAGCAAAATTTGAGCAACTCATAATGAAAGAAGATTGCAACATTGCTGCATACTTCCAATACGTTGATGAAATAACCAATACTATGGAAGGATTGGGAGAGCCAGTTGATGAGAAGACTATTACATGGAATATTCTTAGAACGTTACTAGGGAGATTCAACCCAAAGGTATCGGTCTTAGAATACAGTGCAAATATGGAAAAATTCAGGAAGGAAGAATTACATGGAGTTCTCATAGCATATAAAATGAGACTTGATGAAGAAAAGGGTACTTCAAATCTAGAAACTACGTTCATTGCATCTAAGCAAACCAATAAGGAAAAACAACCTTCAATTGAAAAGACATGCACCTGCAAGTGTGAAGAAAATGGAGATGATGAAGAAGGTCTTTCAGATGAAGAATATGCTTACTTCACGAGAAAAATAAAAATTGGTAAGGGACAATTCAAAGGTAAACTTCCATTGATATGTTTCAGCTGTAATGAGGTTGGGAATTTTGTAGCAAAATGTACAAACAGAAGTAATGGCAACTCAAAAGGAAAGAAAGGCTTTAAGAAATTCAACAAGAAAGGATCCAAAAGGAACTTTCTCTCTAAAGAAGATAGCTCATCATCTGATGAAGACAATAACAGTGAAGAAGAAGCCAATGAGAGAGTATTGTTTATGGCCAAGCACAATAAACCCAATCACAATAAACAAGAGGTATCAAACAACGAAGAAGAAGGATGGACCATAGAAGAATTTTATGAGGAAGCAATCAAGCTTATAAAAGATCTGAAGGTGGAGAAGATCCGTTCGAATACTCTTGAAGAACAAGTTCAAGGTCTCAAAATTGAAGTTGAAGAACACAAATGCATTGAAGAGTCACTTCAAAAGAAGTTGGAAGAAAGAAACCAAGAAAGGGAAGAATTTGAAGCCGAAGTAGTCTCGCTGTGTGAGGAAGTGAAGAAAGGAAAAACTATCCAAAACTATGCCAACAGCTCTAGGGAATTGGAAGAACTCATCAACAATCAACGATCTTACAACGACAAAACTGGCATTGGTTACAAAGAAGAAGAAGCAGGACCTTCTACAACAAAATAAAATGAACCTATGAGATCTCACATGCATGTAGTCTTCATTGGACAAGATTCGCAAGAACTGCCTTGGAAGACAATTTCTCGACGAAAATTTCCATCCAGGTACCAACATATTTTTTATGGCTACTGTTATTCATGTGGAAAATTTGGTCATAAAGCTGTAGAATGTCACACGTACCCTAGGAATGAATACAATTTTAGGAGATCTATCAAATATGAACCTCCCAGGGCTTAGTGAAACATCAATAGATTTGAACATTTAAGAAATAATATTGAATGTTACAAATGTCTAAACTTTGGACACATAGCCAAAGACTGTAGACTTGAAAATCCTCTAGAAGAATCTTCGAAGCCACAGAACAAATGAACATGGAAGAAGAAGAAGAAGAATGATAATTGTGCTCTTGCTTTCAAGGCTCAAAATAACAAAGATGTTTGGTATGTTGATAGTGGTTGCTCAACGTATATGACTGGAGATAGAAATAAATTTGTATCTCTAAAAGAGAAGAAGGATGGAACCATGTCATTTGGAAATGATGGATCTTCAAATGCTATAGGATCAGGTACTGTCACTCTCAGAATCAAAGATGCTCTAGCCAAGAATGTTCTATTGGCTGAAAACATGAATCACAATCTGCTCAGTGTTGGACAAATGTGTGATCAAGGACACACAATACTATTCAACTCCACGAAATGTGAAATCAGGAAAGGCATGTATGGTGAAATTGTGGCTACAGCAAGTCAAGCTACAAATGACATATATGTTTTTGATGAAGCAACTAAAGCATGTTTAATAGCTAAAGAGTATGATACAATAATTGGTAGCAATGATGATCGACTAAGTAAGAAGTTTGCTACAAAGGTGCAAAGTGATTTAGAGATGTCTTTACTTGGTGATCTGACATACCTCTTAGGGCTTCAAATATCTTAGCAAGAGAAAGGAATATTTATATGTCAAGCCAAGTACATCAAGGAAATGCTAAAGAAATTTAAAATGGAAGATTGCAAACCCATCCTTACTCCAATGGTAACAGGTTGCAAATTGAGCATAGATGACTCATCTAGGGATGTGGATCAAAGGTTGTACAAATCTATGATTAGTAGTCTTCTATATGTAACAGCCTCCCGACCAGATGTTATGCAAGCAGTTGGACAAGTAGCAAGATTCCAAGCAGAACCAAAGGAATCACATATTAAATATTCACCAGCATTGGAATATCTTCGCCAGAAGCTTGGGATTCTCCCAAGTTCTCATTATATTTTCCTTTTTTAGAATATAAAGGGGGAGTGGAAGTAGATTACAGGTCTGCAGGATGATTGTGTGTCAGGGGGAGTGGAAGTGTGTACAGGTCTGCAAGATGGTTGTGTTTTAGGGGGAGTTACCCTTTTCCATTGATGTCAAAGGTGGAGAGAATGTTATAGGAAGAGGTGTCATGATTGCAGGGGGAGTACTTTTGTTTCCATCAATTCCAAAGGGGGAGATTGTTGATCAGCGGTTGTCATTGATGTCAACCCAAGCAAAACTAGTGTCTAACCCAACATTGCATGGGAATTTTGACCTACCAAATTAAAATATTTTGGGTCAATAATTCTTTTTATGGTTTCTACTTGTCAAGATGTTTCCGTTGATATATGGCACGCCATGTAATTCTTCACGGTCTGAGAGATATTCCTATTTGAAGTTTGTACCCCCAGTTAGTGGGCTAAAACCCCATGGGGTTGGGGCATGGGTCATTGAAAAGTCATAATTAATATTTTTTTTAACTCCTAAAATCCCTCCCACGTTCACTTGTTGAAGCCTCTCTCAACCTAAGCATTTATATAAATTGTGATCCTCATTTCCTCCTTATGCAAGGGATTCAACCATCTGAAACAGGTGATCGTGGCATTTTCGCTCTAAATGTTTTTCTACGAAGGGTCAGAAGCTGAAATTTTTATGAGGCAAAGCCGAAATCTTGAGGAAGTTTTTGTAACAATTTCAGATCAAGGTACGCAAAATTTTTGGAGATATGATCTGTGAAAGTCATGGTTTTTGCAGGCTCCTGAAATTCATCTCAAAGAAGTGACCTTGGTAAATTCGTCATAACTCTCTCTCTGAGTATCGGATTAGAATTCTGTAAAAAGTGGTGGATAGTACACAGTCTCTAATTTTCTCTATATCAATTTCAAAGCCAAATGAAGAAACAGTTACACGTGGCATGCCGTACAAGTGTGCTCTATTGAAATAGTCCATAATTAGGGTATTGTGAGAGATTGGGTATAACTCTCTCCTGAAGAACCAAAGTGGGGTCAGACCTATGGAATTGGAAAGATGACTCAAAGGAATACTATAGGACCAAAAATCAGATATTGAGGATCTGAAATAATAGAGATACACGAGATTCAATATTGAGCTCCTAGAAGGAAAAAGCTAGATCATGTGTTGTCAAGGGTTGCAAAGGACCATAATTTCTACAGTAGAAAATCAAAGCAAGGTACAATAGAGGATAGCACGACAAGAGTAGAAACCAAGGTGCATAAAATCAGTAAGAATTTCATCATATGAAGTCTTCAAGTGGGAAACACTGCATACAATCGTTGTAAAGGTATCGTTGTACTTAGTCATTGTAAATACATTATTGTACAAATTGTGCTAGTGTCTATCTACCAAGGGTTGAAGAGGCAGTGTTGGGAGGTCTACGATCATCATTAGGTGGTTGTGTCAAAGTTGGGGTTATGGTCTAGTATATCTTCTTCTTCTACATCATTCTATATCATTGTAAAGTGGATCATTTTCCCTGGTACGAGAGTCCATTCTTCTTTTATTCTTCTATAGGGTGGTAGGGTGGTGCTAGGGTGAGTTGTAGCCCATTGGGTGTTGGGGCATCCATTTAGTTGACTACTGAAGAATCTCAGGTGTTGGAGCATCCATCCAGTGGGAGATGGAGAAGAATGCTTTTCTAGATTCTAGGAAGTTGGAGCTTTATTTTCAATTGGAGTTGAATATTAAATAATTACTAGAAAATCATTAGGTGGCTTTTGTCCCAGAGTGGGTTTCCACCTTAAAAACTGTGTGCATTTGTGTTCCTCTTGTTTGCTTCTATCATTGTACAAACACTGATAATAATTGAAGATTAACTAATACTCTAATTGAAAGGAATACTAATTCACCTGCCCCCCCCTCTCAGTATTTCCAACATTAAGCTAGATAGTGGAAAATATGGCACAAGACTCCTGCAAGAGCTACTCAATGGAAGAGGTGGGATTCTCGATCAGGAACACCATGTGCTAAACATCACTCTATCTCAGCTAAATAGCTAGAGAAAGAAATATGTCTAAATCGACCATATATTCTGAAAAAAAATAATTATTAGCTCACCCCATATGGCTGCCATCCTCTTCCTTATAAACAATGTGAGCCTTTTCACCTTGGGTCCCACTCATTAGGGTTTCCATCTTCATGCAATGAATCTCCCTCCAAAACTTTTTTGTCCCATCATCAATACCGCACCTCCATAACAACACTGATGAATTTGGTCAATATTGACTTGATCTCCATGCAATGTATTCTTCCACACTCAAGGTGGCTTTATTCTATCTATCTAAGTTGATCCATATTCCCACTGAGTTATCCTCATTAATGTTCCACATCCTCCATACTAGCTTTGTTGACTTGGTCAAACTTGACTTTGTCCACATGCATTTAGCCTTTTTTCACACATGAAGGTGTTTTATCCAACTATGAACATGATGCCTTTCCCCATTAAAATGGTTTTTATTTATTAAAGAAATATTTATGGGCCTCCCTACCCATTTATTCATCTAACTATGTGTTTGGATCAAAATTGATATTCCAATTAGCTGCATGCTAATATAGGAATATTACAAACACCAACTCCATCCAGAACTTGAACCTCATGAACATCAAAATAAACATTCGAGACTGGTGAACACAACAACTGAAAATTCTGAGGAATAAAGGAAACAAAGGATGGAGGACGAGGAGATAACTCTTCATCACAAACATCATATTAGTAGTCCAAACTTGTGTTGGAATTTTGAGTATGTGCAATGGGAGAAGATGGTAGTAATTCAATGGATGAATTCTCAATTTATCCCACTTTAACTTGTGGAAATGGATTTGCTTGATTATAAGGATACAAAGAGTCACTTGGAACAACAACTTCATCCGTCACATATTTAGAAGCTCTAATACTGAGGTATGTTGGGAGACTTTCGAAAGTTTTATATTCATGTGGATTCATCAAAATGTGAACAATAAATTCAGATTTCTCTTTCATTAGGGAAAAACCAACATCATATTCAAAAAACAAAATTGAATGAAACGATCGTGAAAATAATCAAGAGGTTCATCAGGCGCTTTTCAAAATCGCATAATTTTCTTGAACACAAATTTATAATAATACCTATCAAAGGTGCGGTAAAGTTATGTGGAAAGATGTTCAAGACCGTGTATGGAAGCAGCAGGTAATGTGTAACACCATTCCCTTACATGCCATTCGAACATGAGGACGAACAATCTACATGCAACATCCTCGCAATGGATATTGTGTTTTGTGGAAAAATCAAGCAAACGAGTGGTGTGCTAAAAAATAATTTTTCCATCCTCCCTATCAAATTTCAGATTTGGAAAGTCATTAATAATTCCCATGGGCACTTTCAGTTTTGTGGATCTTGAAAAATATGTCGAGGCTAAGATATGGGAAGAATCCATAAATGAGTGTAGAAATTCAAACAAAATTCATCGGTTCAGGTTGTTATCTGGCTGTCCTTGTAGCACTAGAAATGTTGACAGTGTTGGACCCACCAACATTCAGGGGATATCCCTGATATGAAGTCCAAATAAAACCTCACACCATTTTGTGTAGGATTCCCATACATAATAGGACCCATTTTCTGATGCACTCGGTGTTAATGATATGCCTTGGCTACAATAACACATAGAGTGATGTATGGTGACTTTGGTGAGAGCAAGTGTGTGACCTCGCAAAAATTCAAGTGCGATGAATGAAGGTTCAAACACATGAAGGGAAAAGGAGTGAGCCCCTTAGAATCCAGTAATAGTACACAACTTGAAAGGAACACACGAGCATAACTAACATCACAAGATAATATGCGAAATAGTTCACAAGTTAAGAGTGATGGAGTAATACAACATCATGCATTGAACAAGATTTGTGCCAATGCAAATGAAATAGTTCATAAGGATTAGCGTAAAATAAATAACATACATCACAAATAAAACAAGAATAGTCCTAATATATTTACAACATATGCATGAAAACGTGTCATCTCTAATGTTTTATTAAAGTGAAAGTTCCAGTCATACATATACCATCGACGAACCATTAGCCCCAATAGTGGAATGTGAAGTCAACATCACCTACTCCTCCAAAGAAATATAATCCCTCTACGCTACATAGCAGCTAAGGCTCTCACAAAAACTCCCAAGCTCATGATTCTAAGCCTAAGCCTAGCCAAAAGCTTAGCTCCCAAAAATACCTTTACATGATTTATGAGGATGTATTTATAACAAAATGGGTCACTCTTCACATTCTGCGTTGTGACTCTTGGACTTCCCTCATGAATTGATCCAGATATGTTATTTCATGGATTCATACAGAATTTCGTATAAAAGAGTGTATAACCAAGTAACTTAAAAATATTAAAATAAGCGGAAATAATAAGAAAACATGAAATCAAAGACACAAGCATATTTGATTACGAAGTTCACCCAATGTGGACTATGTCCCCAGGCCCTGCTTAATGTGGGGAGGCCTCTTTCATTAAATGGAAGCATAAATAAATTACAAGCAATTTACAAAAAGGACAGCTTATACCTCCACTTCTAGGGATGGCCTGAAAATGGAGACATATGCTAGAGAAATGGGCTATACAGTTGGATTCCTAGAGAAACCTTGTGTAAAAATAACTAAAAAATTTCCAGTTCCGACACTAGCACTTCTGGACCCCAAAGGAAACTTCTTAGCATAAAAAATGATACCTTGTTTAGGGTTCCACCTTCTTGGACCACTCTTGGTTCTGCACCCTGACCTCATTCCGGTCTCCTATTGGTCGAATTTCAATTGATTATGCTTGAAATAATAAACTCCAATGGACCTACAAACATTGGGTCGTTGGCCTGTTGGTGGCGATGGAAAATAGCATGGGGGAGGACCACGTTTAAAACCCACCGCACCCCAAATTTGGAGCGGAATTAATTTTTATGGCTAGAGGACTTAATTTTTGGGTGGTTGTTGTGATGGGACTGCCGAGTTGGGTGGGATGGCCACCTAGCCAGCGTGGCTTCAAACCCTGCATGTCTCGCTTTGGGTATTGGAAAAAAACCATATCATGACCATGGATATATATATATATATATTGTTTGGTGGTCAAGACGGTCCACCGAGGGTGGCCCACCCGCCAAAATATTTTATTACATATGCCATTATACAATTTCGTTGGGCGTTGGCGGGGGTGACAACTTACCACCACAAATTTGATATTTTATTTTTTATTTTTTAACAAACAATGGATAAAATTTCGGATCCAGTTTTTAAGGGTCATTGGGCGAATTAAAGAGTTGACAAATTCTCCTATTTCAGTGGCCATATTTTGTGCACCGAGACTCTGCCAAATAGTTTCCTTGCTAGTAACTGCCACTTGGCATAGTTTGAATAGAACTTTGACCGACTATAAATTGAACATATGAACTCGGATTTGAGTGTCGTTCGCATCGTTGGAATCAGGGAGATGAGTAATACGATATGTCCTAGTTTCATTTCAATATGATGGTTTTGATTTTTGAGCTATGTTAAGGCCACTTCTATTTATGGAGCCACCTAGGTCATTCCTCCCCACTATTGAGATTTTGGGCCAGAAAAAGCTTTATCTATCAATTGGAAAGTTAGGTAATTTCTCCCTCACTTTCTACTTTTCAATCCACTGAGCCTTACTTGGATGCATTCCTTTGAAACCGATATGAAGGTACTCGATGTCTCCCTATCTTGAAGTCCTAGTTTTATTGTCAAGAAAGATATCATCGGGGATATTTTCCAAGTATTCAGGTGAAAAATCGTCCAATGTAGGAACCTATCCAACCTCTTCAGTGTCCATGATCAAAGGAGGCTCATAAAGCTTCAAGTTTTCAACGTTCACCACTGAGTACATGTGTATGTATGCTAGAAAATCGAGACGGAAATCATTGTCTCTAATATCCTCTAATATGGTGAATGGGCCATATAGGATTGGTCTCAACACATTTCCTTCCCCTTTCATTGTGTATTTTTTTATGTCGAGACACACTTTGTCTCCAATCTAGAATTGGTGATCGAATCGATGCTTGTCGTGTCAAGCTTTATATCAAGCTTGAATTTTCTCCAACTGCTCTTGCACTTCTTGGTGAATAATCTAGATTCACTAAATGTACTTCTCTTCTTTGTCCTTATCATATTTCCCACTAGAATATTAATCTATCCAAAATAACCTGTCTAAGGGATCCTTTGGAAAATATCCAACTCATGTCTCAAATGGTGCGCTTTGAGTGGATGAATGCACTACTAGGTTGTAAGCATGGTGTACATAAGGAAGTTGCTCATCCCACAACCTAGGATGCTTGCCACCATAGCCTCAGAGTAAGTGTATCACTATGTGGTTGAAAAAATCTATTTGTACATCGGTCTGTGGATGAAATTTCATGCTCCTCTTCAGCTTAGTGTCCATAATTATCCAAAAAATCATCCAAAACTCTCCAATGAAGTGAAAGTCTTGATGAGACACAATGGATGTGGGCAGCCCAAAATGGACCCATACAAACTGGAAGAATATATGAGCAGTATGATCTGTAGTGACCTGCTTCTTACAAGACATTAAGAAACACATTTTGCTAGATCGATCCAAATGACATATAAATAGTCATGATATTTCCTAAAAAAAAGAGAATTGCCTACAAAATCCATTGACACACTTTCCCATGGATGACTTGAAATAGTGAGTGGTGTGTAGAGCCATAATTTTCTATTATAGGACTTGCAAGCGTAACACAACACACATCCCTTTACATATCAAGTCACAATATTTTTCATGTGAGGCTAAAAAAAAAACATATGTAAATGAAACAAAGTATTTTCTACACCAAAACAACCCAACACAAGAGAGGTTTGTGCCTCTCTGATTACATGTATCATGTCTTTGGTGGGAATACAAAGTTTGGCAAGATGGTAAAATTTTTCCCTCCAAATGGTAATTATCTACCCTCGAAACATGAGTCAACTTTGCATGAAACTCCTTAAAACCATCATCCTCAACATAAGTTTCAAAAGATAAAGAAGACTTTTGAAAAACTATAGATGCAGAAATAGGAGGGCGAGAAAGCACAATTACCACTTTATTTCTGGTGCCCTTCTTGTATTTTATTACCAAGTGAAACTACTGTAGAAATCCCATCCATATGAAATGGCATGCTTGTTGAAGCTTGTTTTGTGACTGTAGATACTGCAAGGGCTGGTGATATGTGTGAATGATGGTATCCTTTCCAATCAAATAATACTTCCATTTCTTGACACTTTGAACCAGGGCATACAAATTTTTGTCATGTGGGATAGTTCACAACATCTTGGGAGAATATCTCCCAATGGTAACATACAAGTTTCCTCGACTGCATCAATACTGCTCCCATGGCGTACTCACTTGAATCTACCTCGATCTCAAAATGTTGTTGGAGGTAAGGTAAGGCCAAAATTGGTGCGATATTTATCTTCTCTTGTAGTGTATCAAAGTATTTATGTTTCTTTCCTACCCATTGAAATGTTTTCTTCAAACTTGTCAATGAATGTAAGGGGGATGCAATAACAGAGAAGTTGGAAATGAACCTTTTCTAGTATTGTACTACACCCAAAATTTTGCCAAAATATGTAACATTGGTCGGTTTAGGCCACTTTACAATCACATGAATTTTAGAAGGATCTATTTTTGATTGTCCACCTCCGACAATGTGACCCAAGTAAATCAAAGAGGTCTTACAAAATTGACACTCAGACATTTTTACATACAATTTTTCCTTTTGAAAAGCATCAAGTACCTTTTTAACATGAATCACATGATCTTTCCATGTCCTACTAAAAACAAGAATTTAATCAATATACACAACTATAAAATCATCAAGAAAATGTATGAAATCATTCATCAGCCTCATGAATGTGGTCGAAGCATTGCATAGTTTGAATGGAATCATCGACCATTCGAACAAGCCCTATTTTTTCTTGAATGTAGTATTCCATACATCATGTTCCACAATCTTGACCTAATGATAGCCACTATGGAAGTCTAGTTTTATGAAATAGACAACATTTATCAATTGATCTAACAAACCTATCAATGTAAGGGAGAGAGTACCAATTTTTCATCGTTATTTTTTTGAGTGCTCTGTAGTCCATGCACATCCTCCATGTGCCATCCTTATTTGGCACCAACACAATAGGTGAACCACATGGAGAATAAATTGGTCTTTTGACTCCTTGGTTCAACAATTCCTGCACCATTTTCTTTATCTCCTCCATCTTAATGGCTGACAACCTGTACATAACATTTTTTGGTAAATGAGCATCCTGCTGTAAGTGAATCTCATGTTGGATTTCACGATTTGGAGGAAACCCACATTTTTCCTTAAAAATCCCATCATAGTTAGAAACAATTTCATACAATTCCTTTTTATCAGTGAGATCACAACCTTTGAAAGCTTTAGATGTCTCTGCATATTTTGTTAGGTCCCTTATTACTAGTTTAGCCCCTTTATTTTTATTTTTGTACCCCTATAATCCCCTTATTGTTATTATTGTGCCCTTACATTATTATTGTTAGGTTGACTAGGATTATATTGTGACCCCATGGATTCCTATATATAGAAGGAGGTTTTGTCATTTGTATCATCCAAGAATTTTTCATTTATGTAATGTAAAGGAGGTTTCCCCCTTGAATTGGCTTATTTATAAGGCATTGATATCTCTTTTCTTCTCTTTTTGGAGCTGGTTTCTTCACATTTGGTATCAGAGCTTTAGATTCTAGGGTTTCGCTACTCCAAACAGGTCATCGAGGAATTTTTGCTATAACTTTTTTTCTACGAAGTTTCGGAAGCTGAAATTTGTAACACGCAAATCAGAAATCCTAGGGAACCTGGTGTAAAAATTATATATCTTGGTTCACAATATTTTCGGAGATATGATATGTGGAAGTTAGGGTTTTTTTAGGCTCCCGAATTTCATATAAAAGAGGTGACCGTGGGAAAATATTCATAAATCTCTCTCTGAGAATTGGATTTGAATTATGTAAAAAGCGTCTGAAAGTACACAAAATTTATTTTTGGTGTATTAATTTCATAGTCGAAGGATGAAAAAATGACACGTGGCATGCCGTACAATTTCTCTCTACTGAACCAATCCATAATTAGGTCATTGTGGGAGATTGGGCATAACTTTTCCTTGAAGAATCCAAATCAGTTCCGACCTGTGGCACTGGAAATAAGATTTATAGGGCTAATACAAGACTAAATTTTAGATATTGAAGATCTAAAATTAGAGAGATAATTCAGTTTCAATTTAGAGCTCCTAAAAAGCAAGAAAAATGTGTGTATTTGTTTTCAAATTGCATAAGCCTTGTTTGAAAAATCACTTTGAAGTTATTCCAAGGAAATATTGAAGCATAGATATTAGTATTGGGTTCTAAAATGCCCCATAAAAATAATTCAATACCCATTAAGCCCTCATAATAATCTACTATGAATCATGAAGATGAAGAAGTGCAACATGATATATCAAAATTACAAGAGCAAGTGCACCAAATTTCTCTCTCGCAAAGAGAAACAAAAAATGAAATGGAAGTTTGAAGAAAGGTGTGGAAGATAAGATGGACGATTTGAAAAAGGGCATGGAAGTTAATATGGATGGTTTGAAAAAGGGCATGGAAGATAATATGGATGGTTTGAAGAAAGGCGTGGAAGCTAAGATGGATGGTTTGATGAATGACATGGAAGAAAAAATGGAAAACATGAAGAATGATATAAAAGCATACATGGAAGGCTTCACAAACTTTATAAAAGAAATTATTCCTAATGGTGAAAAGATAGTAGAGGAAACTCATGATGAGAAAAAAAAAATTAATCTTGATTTCATAAACTCGAATGTTGGATGGAAGACCCACCATATTCCAAAGATTGGTATGAGGAAGTTTGATGGAAAGGATCTCATAACATGGATACTACAGATGGAACAATATGTTGATCTCAATAATGTGCAAAACAAACAAAAGTTATGCATTGCAACTTTATATTTAGAACAAAATACATTTGTATGGTATCGATGGCTTTGTCCCGTAAAAAAATTTTCACTTGGTAAATTTTTACGGAGGAGATGATAGCACATTATGAGGATACAAAGAGAAACACCTTCTTTAGCCAATTGATAAATATCAAACAAAAGGGTCAGTGGTGGAGAACATTGAGGACTTAAAAAAATTGAATATAAGGGTAGATGATATTCAAGAGGAACACAGGACTGATATATTCATAGGGACTTTAAAGGATAATATCCAACATGATGTTCGCCTTTGGGAACCTGATTCATTGTAGAAGGCATTTAGGTTGACAAGAAAAAACGAATGTAAAATTATGGTGACAAAGAAACCTACTGCTCACATCTATAAATATGGAAGTGTTGCTACTCCTAGACTTCCACAACCTACAAGGTTGACACCACAAAAATTGGAAGAAAAAAGAGCAAGAGGGCTTTTCTACAATTGTGATAGAAAATACAATAAAGGTCATAAGTGTGCTGAGAAGAAATTATTTTACCTAGATTGTGAAGAGGAGGAAAAAAATGAACAAGAAACTCCAAAATAAGAGGATATATGCCAGGAACCAAACCTAGCGAAAGAAGAAATGAGTTCGACCATATCATTTAAGGCAATGGCAAGAATTACCACTCCTCAAACTCTTAGGATAGAAGGAAAAATCAAGAAGAAAAATGTAATATTGTTGATTGATTCGGGTAGTACCCAAAATTTTATTCATTGTAAGGTAGCCAAGGAATTGAATTTCTTCCTATACCCAACACCAGAATGTCAAGTGATGGTTGCAAATGGAGGAATTATAAATTTATTTGGAAAGTGGCATAATATCAAGCTAAACTGGGGGGAATATGTATTGAATAGTCCAATTATTTCCATTCCAATGGGAGGTGTTGATGTTGTACTAGGAGTACAATGGTTACAATCTTTGGGGACGATAGCTTTTAATTTTCAAGAAATTTTCTTGAATTTCTTTTTGGAAGGAAAGTAAGTTGAATTACAGGGTATCACAGGGAATATGGGAAAGATAATAAGCTCTAATGTCATAACAAAGCTTCTGAAGAAATAAAAATGAGGCATAATTGCACAATTATGCTCACTAGAAGTTTCGACATCAAAACCATCTATTTCTCTAGATCTCCAAAAAGCCTTGGACAATCATTCCAAGGTGTTTGAAACTCCCGAATGACTCCCACCTATTTGTGATCATGATCATGCTATTCTTTTGATTCCAAGAAGTGTTCCTCCAAACATCAAGCTTTACAGATATCCCTATGTCCAAAAGAGAAAAATTTAATGTATGATTGCAGGAATGTTAGAGGATGGTATAATTAAACCTAGTCAAAGTTATTTCTCTGCTCCAGTAGTATTGGTGCATAAGAAGGATGGATCATGGCACATGTGTCCAGATTATAGCGAGATTAATAAGCTCACTATTAAAGATAAATTTCCCATTCCTGTGAATGATGAATTATTGTATGAATTACATGGAGAAATTTAGTTTACCAAGTTGGATCTTCGTTTAGGATATCATCAAATTAGAATGAATACTACAGATATTCCGAAAACAAAATTTTGAACTCATGAGGGTCATTATGAATTTTTGGTCATGCCTTTTGGCTTTACCAATGCACATTCTACATTTCAAGGGTTGATGAATTCCTTTTTCATACCCTTCCTTAGACAATTTTTGTTAGTATTTTTTGATCATATACTAATCTACAGTAGGTCTTGGAAGGATCATTTTCAACATGTTGACAGGGTTCTCAAACTATTGGAGGAGAAACAATTTTATGCAAAAGCCTCCAAATGTTTCTTTGGAGTACAAGAGATGGAATATCTGGGTCATATTATATCTCATGAAGGTGTTAACGTATACCATAAAAAAATTAAATCAATAAAGGAATGGAAATCCCCCACAACTATAAAGAATTTGCGAGGATTTCTTGGGTTAACAGGGTATTATCACAAGTTTGTTAAGAATTATGGGAGAATAACAACACCTTTAACAACATTATTGAAGAAAGATGCATTTTCATGGATTCCTGAAGCAACTAAGGCCTTTGAACATCTTAAAGAGGCAATGTGCCTAGCACATGTCTTAGCTACACTAGACTTCACAAAAACAAATATTGTGGAATGTGATGCCTCGGGAAATGGTATTGGTGCTATTTAAAGAGACAAGGAAGACTCATTTCTTTTGAAATTCTTCCAATCAAAGGAAAATATTTACAGAAAGATATTTATGAGAAGGAAATTTTGGCAATACTACATGCACTAAATAAATGGCGACCTTACCTAATGGGAAGACACTTCAAGGTAAAAATGACCATGATAGTCTTAAACACTTTTTGGAACAAATAATATCTTCATAAGGGAAACAAAAATGGGTCACAAAGATGTTGGGTTATGACTTTGAAATCATCTACAAAAAAGGGAAGCTAAATGTTGTTGTAGATGCACTATCAAGAAGGATGAAGAGGTGATGTTAGGGTCCTATAATAATAGGGATCATAAAAAAAGAAAAACATCTTTCCTTTGACTAACTCCACCTTTTAATAAAACAAGAAAACCCACTTTTACATAGTTTAAAGCACCAAATATTTAAGCGGTCCCACTTCCCTTTGATTTAACCCTTCTGCTTTATATATTCCTGGACCCCCATTATTTCATTTTAGCCTACCACTTATATATTTCATAACTTGATATTTCATTTCACAAACTCCACATAACTAATTACCCGACCCCACTCGAAACTATTAAATCCACAAGCCGCCCAATCACTACCGATCAAATATAACGACCAATATGCTATTTCATATCCCCCGACATTAAAATGTTTAAAGTCAAGGGTTGTGGGGGGGGGGGGGGTTGTGAAATGGGTGGTTTTATCCACACATTCCCTTGCCATGCGGCGTTTCCAAATTCTATTGTACCTCCCCATCCCCAAACCACCAAACCACTTCCAAGGCATGCAATAAACCATTCGTGCCATGGAATAAACCATTGAAATTTTAAAAAAATAATAAAAAAACCAACCCCCGCTCCATGCGATATACCCCATTTTATCAAAAATAATAAAACCTCGATGCTTTATCGTTATTTCCTTATTTCAGTTGAATTGCAGATAAGATGAAAAAGTTTTCGCTGACTCGAATTAAAGCCCTTTGCTACCTGGACCCTTCTGCAGACAAAATTCATGATTTTCCAGGTAATTCTGAGTACCTGCAACCATTACATAAGAAATTTTATTAATTAATTGAAACAAATTAATGGCTTCCCAAAGCATCCTGATTGCAAACACTTTGCAACCATCACTGTTAGGTTTCGACCACACCCCTTTGGTCAATAAAGACTTCAAAATACATGACACTTTGACTGATAGCAACTTTTTGGAGCTCCATTGTTGGAGTCATGATAAATTTGTTGATCAGGTAGATGATATTCATCTGTGGGACTCTAAATTTTCCAAGTATACATTTCCACAAACCTATCAATTCCCTGAACTCATCATACTGTGTCAAATCAGCTATTTTCCCAATGAAAGAGCCATAGTCACCCCTAACCAAGAAATCCTATATACCATCACTGCTCAATCCATCAATCAAATGTTGCAGATTCAACCACAACTAGAGGGAGTGCCTTTCCCCATTAGAACCCTTACTGAGCTTTAATTAAATATGGACTTCCCTAAAAGGTTTCAAATATTTCAGAATTTCCTCCCTCCATCAGTAGAAATTCCTAAAAACAATCCTCCATACTCTACTACCATGTTTTCAGAAAGAACCAGACATATTGTGAGCATTTTGTCCTATATTTTAGGATATTTCAATGATGAGCATGTAGATGATTCTATTCTTGGTTTTTTATCCATATTTTTCCCAGGCCAGCCTCCATCTATAGTTTTTAACTTTTCCCAATTCTTGTAGATGCCATGCATTATCAACTGATCAAACTACCAAAATAAGGAGTACTCCTCAGTATTGCTTCATTTGTTTGTATATTTTCAATCAGAAAGGTTTGCAATAAACCTACAAAAATTGGACACAGAGGGTAATCCCTAGTTTGTGGTCTTTTGGACATCCTTGATCAGAAAGGATTCCACTGAATTTAGTTTGAAATAATTTGTTGATTATTTTTTATATTCAGTAGTTAATATGCTTGGCAGTAGAATTCAACCTAGAATCAGTGAAGAAATAAAAAAGGTTCTACATTTGTCAGATCAGAGCAAAACATGAGACTGGTATTTATACCAGAATCATACAGAAATCAGAGTGTATGGAAGCCAACTAGTTCCATACAAGCTTCCCAAATACCTCCCAATGAGGATATTTTTCTTTAGAATACATCAGAAAAATCTTGAATTCTGATGAGATCTGTTTCCTTTCAGCTAAGAAGAAAACTTAGTTCAAGATTAAAAATAAATTAGGGCCTTTTATATAAAATAGTAGGAATGCTTGAAAGGAAGAAGAAATATGTCTACAAGATTTAAAGTTGAGCAACAATTTCAAATGGTCATATGAACCCTTGGGTGTCATAAGTAAATTGATTGTTAAGTTCAAACTCACCCCACTCATTCATGAATCAAAGGCTGAGATTGAAAAAATATTCCAAATAGTCAGAGTGGTTTGAAAACACTTTACAGGAGGTGGAGAAGCAACTTGATACTAGTTCCATCCTGCTTATACCAGCCCCACACGATAGAAATTAAAAAAGGGCTAGAGAAGAAGGCTCTTATTCAGCAGAAACTACATCTGATAATAAATTGAAGCTTATGTACAGGAAGAAATAAAAGCGGAACCCAGTGATAGAACAAGAAGAGACAGTTGAAAGCATTGAAACATATATTGTTGTCAGAGATGATGCACCTCCAACACTTTCAGAAGAAACACATTTGCCATCAACCTCCAGTGCACAAATTATTCAAAAGTGAAATAGAGCAGAGGTAACATCATCCAGAAAGCTAGTGGAGAAATAAAAGGATATCATGGAGAAATACAAAGAGATTAAAATCAGAAATGAAGCATTAAAGGTTGTTACTTATGTGCAATACTGGAAGCAAACACCTAGTGATCAGAGTAGGTTGCTTTTAGATTATGACCTGAAAACAAGGAAGATGCAGATGAGATTTCTACAGCCAAAGGTACATGCCCCTAATACTTCATAAGACTATACTAAAATAACCTTGGAAGTTCCTGCCAAGGATGTAGATCTAATTGACCATATTGAATTTCACAAACAGGCAGGAGAAATGATCTATTCAACCATGACACACAAAGCTTTAAGTTTTCAGAAGTTGCAAAACTCTCTAGAAAATATAAAGTCGCAGTTAAAGCTAGAGAGAGCCTCATCAAAAGCAAAGGAAAAAATGATAAAGTCACTAGAATATCTGGTAATTAAAGTTGGTTATAAACCAAAATACATCAAAGAAACATAAGATCTTATTAAGAAGAAAAATGCAGACATAGCTACACTGAAGAAACAACTAAAAATACCAACTACTGAGCATCCACAAACCAAGGAGGTTATGGAGACAAACAATCAAAAGGATGAAATGATGAATTTAATAATTTAGTTTACAGCTCAATTAAAGGAAATGGAGATAGAAATGGATAAAGTTGTAAAGGAAAAGCAAGTTAGTCTGGACGCAGTTCCTAATACTGCTATTCCCATATCATCTACAACAACTACAACATCTACATCAACTCCATTATCAACATCAGCTCCAATATCAACATCAGTTCCAGTTTCTACAGCTGCAACAACATCAACAATACCAATATTCCATCCCACTAATGAGGCCAACAAATTAATAAAATCAATGGAATATATGTCCATTCAGAATACAGAAATAAATAAGCTCGTGGAATAGATAAAAATTTTAGAAAATGAAAATAAATCAGCAGAAATAACACATCAAAATGAGGCATACAAAGTCAATAGACTCAATAACAAAATCCACCAGCTAGAGAAAGATTTATGATTGGTAGAACCTTTAGCCCAAGCTAAGCAGAATTTATGGTCCAATATCACTAACTTTGTTAATGATATTTAGCCCTCTATCCAGATTATATTCGAGGATAATGACTTGGTGAAGGAAGCTGGCGAAGCAATTCAGAAAGTTAAAGATGATCTTGGAGATAGAAAAAAAGAAGCCACTGAACTAATAAAATTCCTAAATTCTAAAAATAAATATGAATTGGAAGAACTTGGGATAGAGGACAGAACTTAAACTATTTTAGAAGTGAAGAAAATAATTTCCAAGAGAAATCTAATTCCGTAGCTGGAGGAAAAATGTTAAGTCTTGAGACTGGTAGTGAATAAGTTTTTGAGAAAACTTGATATATTGATACAGAAGGGTCTGCCTAGTCCATTAGTAATAAATGACAAACTCATGAGGCATGAGGACTATGTCAAGAAGTTGAGGGAGGTAGCCAAAGAAACTTCTCATACTTCTGCAATGTAAGGCACTCCCACATGCAAGGTTCTCCTCCAAACTCTCGAGAACTTATTTTACCTTCAGCATGAGATAAATCACGTTTTTGTAAATAAGCCCACTTTTGTCAAATATTCTGAAGCAGATGAGATTTACAAAAGGATGATGAAGATAAAAATTCCAGATGAGGATATGTGGGAGAAATGGTATGATTTAATTTAAAGAGTAAAAGAGAAAATAGGTCAAAGACATATGAAAGATAGATAAAGATAGATAGATAAACATCATGCAAAGAAAAAGTGCCAGATATCAGTCAATTGAAAGGTGTCACTATATTTTTGTATAAAGATATTTATTTCCTAGAATAAATCCTAGGCAGTTGATAGGATATTTTTTGTAAATTTTTGTATAAATAATTCATCATTTGAAGTATCAAGGGTCAGTCAAGTGTGGACTACTGAACATTTTGTTAGTTGACGGATCTTCTTGCCAAATGGTTATTGTACCAATTTCCAGTCGATAGCCTGAACCGGTAATAAAGAAACTTATTTATAGGATTTATGTGATGAGACATCTCAGTGAAGTACAAATTTCAATTGTTAATGTTATTTATTTAAGTATTCCATAAAATTATATGCATTCCGAATTTGAATGTTATAACAGGAGTTTTTCTGCAGAATTTGTTTAATTACATGATGCTTTTAACTATTGTACATTTCTATGTTTTCTTCTAATATCTGGTTTAGAGAATTCTTAATTGCCCTATGATCCTGATTGATTCCTTCACCCTTCTTGATTATCTGGTTTAAGGAATTATTAATTTCTCCTTGATCTCGATTGAAAATTCACTTCACCATTCAATCTAATATTACTCATATATCTTTCCCTGTAACACTTTCCCTATAATTTGATTCAATTTTGTTTAAAAGTACATCAACTCCATATCCCAATGGAATGTTGATAAGCACCGATTCATCTAAATTATTAATTCCAACAACCAACCAAAACCCAACCAAAAAAACCAATCCAACCAAACATACATAACTAGCCTAAAATCTATTCAACAAACAAAGTTAAATCATTAAGAGAGAGCTCTCTCTAAATTTAGGAAGGCTAGATCCTAATTTCCAAAAGTGGATAGTAGCTACCTTTGATATTTATTTTAAACACTTAGAACAACCTTTGGAAATTTCAGAGTGATAACATATTAGCGACCATACTAGGGAAACCAATCCGTAGTTTAAACAGATCTTAAAAGAAACAATTCTTCTCATTTTTTTGGATTAAGATTTGAAAAGGTTGTTTGAATTTATCATAGAAAGTTAAAAAAAATTTCTTCTAAAAGAACATATTATACCAGGGCTCATCCTTATCCACAACCTACTATAGTTGTTGATGATCCTGATAGAATTTTAAGATGTAAAAAAGTAGAGAATCAAGGAAATAGTAATCAGTTAATCAAAGCAAATTAAATTCCTAAGGAGTTGTCAAGCATTTAGGATATTCAATTTGATTTATCATTTGAGCATTCTTTATTTTGTACGAAATCTGAAAAATCAGTCCATGCTACTATAATAGACCCCAATTTTATTCAATTTATTGAATCAAAGAAGGATACTATACAGCTTGATTTAGATCAACAGGTTCTAGATAATTTTGACAAACTTTATTCTTTAACCTCAAATTTGATAAAATATATAGGCGAAGACTTTTTTCAACAGTCATTTGAATTAGCTGCCCTAACTTTTGCTACCCCTAAGTGCTCTACAGTATCTTCAAAAACTATAAATATAGTTCCATTTAGTACCACCTCATCTATAATCTCCACCACAGTTCATTCCACAAAACCATTCATACCTAAAATTCCTCTCCAAAATAAGGTTTCGAGTCCATATTCAAGCTTGAATCCATCTTTAAGCACCACAAATTTACCTCCCAGTCAAGCTAAAGTCTTAGCCATGGCAGCTAGATTTTCTCCTTTGGTCTTATAGGCCCGTTTACATGCCATGCCACAATATTACAAGAGTAAAAGTTTTCAGTTTGATGGTACTGGTCAATATACTGCTTAACAACATGTAGATAAAATGATTTTTTTTTTTTGAGTTACATGAAATTGATGAAGCAGATGTAAAGATGAGCTTATTTGCACAAACAATAGCAGGAGATGTTAAAAAATAGTTTAAAGCTTTACCTGCTAGTCATATTTTTGATTTAGCTTCTTTCCATCGATTATTTATCAGTAAATGGGAAAGAAAGAAAAACCCTCTCAAGATATAATCTGAATATGAGAACATTAGAAGAGCTCCTAATGAATTTGTTCAAGATTAATGTATTAGGTTTAATAACATTTACAATGTAGTTCCAGTGAATGTCAAACCTCCACCAAACTTAGACCTGATTAAATTTCCAGATGGTTTTGAGACTGATATGTCCTATCAATTAACAGAAAGAAACATTGATACTTTAGAACAGATGCAGAGTAATTCCGTTAGTGTAGAAGCTAACTTACTAACTAAAAGAGCTAGGATGAGGAATGAGAGGAGAGTGATAATTAAGGAAGAGCCATCCACTTCAGATAATAAGATAGATAGTTTATCTAAAAATTTAGAAAGAATAATGGATAGATTAGAGAGCATGGAAAGAAAACCTCAGTAGGAAAATCAACAAGATCCCCAAGATAGAAACCCCAACTTTAGGAAAATTCCTAACACTGGTAAATCAAGAGAAGTTGTAAATGATCAAAATATTAGACCACCTTTCCAAGAAAATTATGCTGAAATTTCACAACAACACGAAGAAGACCAAGATACCTAGATAAAGTTGATGGGAATAAATAATTGATGCAGGAGAACCCTGCAAACCCAGAATCTCTCCTATACTATGCATATAAAAATGCATCACAAACAATTGCCCAAATAAAACTTCAATGTCTGGGAAACTACATACACTATCATTTGTGGAAGCTTCATCTCACAATCATTCCACTATGATTATACAATCATTACATAAATAGAGAAACTCTCTATTTCAAATATGACCTTATGGTTATGGAACCATGCACAACCCAGTGAATTCTCAAATGAAAACGTTTCCCAAAAGTCCTAGTAAAAGACTTTTAAAACCCAATGGTTTTATTTAAACCCTCAACTTTCAATTAAATTTTAAATGGGTTCACCATTCCCAAATAAACTCTCACCATATAAATGTTAACAACATATATCTTTGTTCAAGTCTCAACTATGCTCTATCGCTATGCATCTTAAACATCAAAACATATATTTCACTTTAATAACCAGCAACTATAGCTCTTATGGCTATTCAACGCATCTTACCCATTCACCGGCTAACGTTTTAAGCCATCGCATCAATTCACCCATATTAACAGTGCATTTGCCAATGCATATCCACTTACAATTCCGACAAACTTCAAATTCACATACCTTATAACCATTTGATCTTTGTAAACTCACTTTTCATTGGAATTCCATCTCAGCTTTTTTTTAGATTTCTCTAGCGCTTCAACAGTACATTCAGATACAAAAAGAAACTAGGTTGACATTTAAAATCGATTTCATTCAAGGCTCAACCTGCAATTTTAGTTCACTCGACACAAATTATTCAGCGCTAATAAAGATCGATCCCTCTTCAATTTCATTATAAAAAAAACATGGGAATCGATCCACAATGTTACCATAACTCCTTCTGCGTTTTCGAATTGACTCCATATAACTCCATTTCTTCGTTGTATTCAAGGCTTGGAATCGATCTCCATCGAATTGGCTTCACCGCACAAACTCAAACATATAAATACGATCCCAACAAATAGATGTTCTACAAACAGATAAAAATCTATGCCGCCACTTGAAACCCATCTTTCTTTGTGCTACACTTTGTATTCAATTCTCCATCGTTTGTCCCTTATGAAGCTTCTACGGCTTCATATTCACTGTGCGTCCCAATTTTTTTCCAACGCTGTCCATCAAAACCACAATTCAACATTAAATATACTCTCTTATTCAATTAGCAATTTCATTATCGATATTTAGTGATATCGATCCATCCATATTATGCACAGATCCTAGTTCCTCCACGGCCTTGCTATATAACAGCCAAAACACAATCGAATTCTTCAAGTTCTACGTCTGGACTATTGTGCACTGATATCGATTCACCAACATATCGATGTATATTCAATAGTTTGAGTTCAACAGAGCGCATTCTTCATTGCCGACCGAACTTCATTAATACCTATTGGAATCTTTGCACATGGTAATAGCGCATTCAAACACAACGATTCTGACATAGATTTATGTTAATGGAAATGAAATCCAAAAGAACAGAACCTTATACATTTATTCAATACAAAACCGCACTCAATGCATTGGAATATAACCATTCACACAATATTCATACCCAATTCAATGCCTTCAATATTCCACAAGTTTGTATTATGGTTTTAACCATGTCAATCATCGATTTATTCAGATCGATCCCACAATACTTTACAAAATTCAACTCATTCAATTGCATTCAAACTCATAAACAAAAATCTCATAACCATACAATGGAAATTAACTCAAAAATAAAATTCTTTCATTAATCATGCAAACCTTACATGGAAGTCCTCCTTCTTGGCCTGATTTCCAAATTATTGGCCCTTTACAAAAGC
Organism: Pinus albicaulis; assembly: GCA_034641835.2. NCBI lineage: Eukaryota > Viridiplantae > Streptophyta > Pinopsida > Pinales > Pinaceae > Pinus > Pinus albicaulis. The sequence continues at coordinate 1,193,898,945 of CM076583.1, forward strand.
CCGTAGGCTTACAAACTTGGTTGTCCAAACCTCAGCCTTCAATCACTCTATCCTTTCCTGATCTATTTTGCCTTTGAGGCTCATAAATTTATACAAATTGAATTGAACCAATTTAGGTTCAAATGCCCTTAATCACTCAACAAACCCTCAAATATCTCAACAAAATCCTAAAATCACTCTTGAATCCCTAAGGATCCTCTCTCACCCAAAATTAATGAAACTAATTTCTAAATTAATATTTAGAAAAATATCTCATCCCTTCACATCCTCAACTGACCAAATTCTCTCATATTCTCAAACATTTGAGAATTATTTACAATATTTAATTAAAAATACATAAAACCCACTCAAATCATTCCTAAAAATCTAGCTCTTTTAAAAACTTAAGAACCCCTAAGATTTAATAAATACAAAGTATTTCTCTTTTCCTAATGCTCCTACATTAGACTCCCAAGGTTGAAAATGATCATGATCTCCTGATCATGCATTTTAAGTCTTTGTCCTTGTTTTCCTCGATCCCACACTTTGTTCTTCAAGTTATCATCAATTTCTGCTGTCGTATGCTGCTTTTCTCCAGGTCTCCATATCTTATGCTGTATTGCTCCACTCGCTGCACTTTCACAGTCTCTTTCTATCTTCATTTTGCTTCTGCTCCTCTTTCTCGCTGATATCTTCCTCTGAGATACTTTCATCATGATTATTATGATTAATTCAATTTCTCTGTCCAATAAATCTTTAGATTGCTGATTTCTTGCTGCCTGCTGAGCTCTTACTCATTCAGTTCTTACTTGCTCAATTCTTACTTCTATGTTTCCTTCTGTTATTACTGCCACCCAATCATCCATGCCCTCTTGTTTTCTACAATGGAAAACTTCTTCTCTGCCTTCTCCTATCAACAACTTACTGGACTGGTACATTGTGTACTCCTTTATTCTATCTTCATCACTCTGCATCTACAATTCCCAGTTCTTAAATTGAGATTTATTTTCCTGCACTGAATTTTGATTATTCAGCATCCTTTCCAGCAACATAACGTCCTCATCCCATGGATTAGAAATTTCCACAGAATTTTCTTCTTCCTTCATTTTACTGCTCACCTGAGTCAAATGTTCTTCAACACCTACAACAATACCTGCATTCACAAAACACTTGTTAAAAAAGAAATCATAAGGCCTCAGAGCCTTACTTCCCTCTGCCAGCACTTCAGTATGCTGTTCTAAATTTTCTTCCTCTTCTATCAGCACATCAGTATGCTGATCCAAACTTCCCAAAGAATTCTCTAAAGAATTCTCAAGACTATCAACTAGTCTTTCTCTCACACCATCTGCCTCCGTGATGTTTTTCTGCTCTTGTTCACTGTACTGAACTCTTTATTCTACAATCTCTCTTTCATACTCTGAATTCTCCAACAAATATTCCAACAATGCAATTTCTCTATGGCATTGCTGAAGCATTTCACCATCAGGTACCACCCCTGCATTCACACATAAAATTTCAGTTTGAAAATCACAAAGTTCAACTGTTGGTTTATATACCGGCTCTTCAATCTGATCCTCTTCTTCATTCACAAGAAATTTCTCTTGTACTGTAATAGCTTCAAGTACAAATGCATCACTGCTTCCTTCTTTAGAGTATTTATCTCCTGAAAGATTCTTTTCCATACTTGTGACAACTTCACCAGATTGTGCATCCTCCTCAGTAAAACCTGTAATCACATCACAATTGTCAGCTACAAAAATACAAGGTTTTACATTATACAGCTTATCTAGATTTGTCCAACAACTCATCATCTGCTCGAGCTTCTTCAGCTCTTCTGTTAACTGCATGTTTATCTGTTGATCCCTCTTTACTTGTAGTTTCTGCGATTTCACCGTATTCCTCATGGTCCAACCATGTCTCTGGTCTTTCATATTTTCCTGTAACAATTCCATCAATAACTCAAGACAAACTGCTATCTCAGCTTTCTCTTTCTCATACTCTTCATCAGTCAACTGTTGTCTTATGCCATTTTCCTTGGCATCTTTCTCTCTTTTTCTACTGTGGCCTCTCTCTGAACCTCTGCTCTCTCTTTTATGACTTTCAGTGGTCATCTTCTTCGCCATGAGTTCCTCACCCATGAGTTGCACCAAGCCTCTACAACAACAAGCTCTCCTGCTGCCACTTACCTCACCAATCCTTTCCTCCGGAACTGGTCTTTTGGTAATCACCGGTCCTCTGTTGGAACCTTTTGAGCATTTATCCACTGCTCCTTCAGGCTTCACTCATTTGCAACTTTATTCAACCTCTATTGAATCTTTAGGTTCTGCCACTCTCTCTTAGAATCCCTTGTTGGACTCCTTCATCACTGCTCTCCAGCTGTGATCTTCTTTTGTCCGCTGAGACTTCTTCACTATGCCTGCAACCAAATTCTTCAAGCATAACCTTCAAACTAGAGTTCAATAATAATGATCATCAACTCACCTCCAAGACCCTGTTGATCTCGCTTCACTTCTTCAACTGCACTGCATCCCTGTGTTGCAATCTTCATCAGTTTCAAAATCTGACATTCATTCATCACATGCAATTAACTCAATTTTTTAAAAAATTGAATCTTCACACAGAGCTATACCAGCTCTGATACCAAAAATGATGCAGGAGAACCCTGCAAAACCAGAATCTCTCCTATACTATGCATATAAAAATGCATCACAAACAATTGCCCAAATAAAACTTTAATGTCTGGGAAACTACATACACTATCATTTGCGGAAGCTTCATCTCACAATCATTCCACTATGATTCTAAAATCATTACATAAATAGAGAAACTCTCTATTTCAAATATGACCTTATGGTTATGGAACCCTGCACAACCCAGTGAATTCTCAAATGAAAACCTTTCCCAAAAGTCCTAGGAAAAGACTTTTAAAACCCAATGGTTTTATTTAAACCCACAACTTTCAATTAAATTTTAAATGGGTTCGCCATTCCCAAATAAACTCTCAACATCTAAATTTTAACGACATATATCTTTGTTCAAGTGTCAACTATGCTCTATCGCTATGCATGTTAAAAATCAAAACATATATTGCACTTTATTAACCAGCAACTATAGCTCTTGTGGCTATTCAACGCATCTTACCCATTCACTGGCTGACGTTTTAAGCCATTGCATCAATTCACCCATATTAACAGTGCATTTTCCAATGCATATCCACTTACAATTCCGACAAACTTCAAATTCACATACCTTATAACCATTTGATCTCTGTAAACTCACTTTTCATTGGAATTCCATCTCAGCTTTTGTTTAGATTTCGCCAGTGCTTCAACAGTACATTCAGATACAAAAAGAAACCAGGTCGAAATTTAAAATCGATTTCATTCAAGGCTCAACCTGAAATTTTAGTTCACTCAACACAAATTATTCAGTGCTAATAAAGATCGATCCCTCTTCAATTTCATTATAAAAAAAACATGGGAATCGATCCACAATGTTACCATAACTCCTTCTGCGTTTTCGAATTGACTCCATATAACTCCATTTCTTCGCTGTATTCAAGGCTTGGAATCTATCTCCATTGAATTGGCTTCACCACACAAACTCAAACAGATAAATACGATCCCAGCAAATAGATGTTCTGCAAACAGATAAAAATCGATGCCGCCACTTGAAACCCATCTTTCTTTGCACTACACTTTGTATTCAATTCTCCATCGTTTGTCCCTTATGAAGCTTCTACGGCTTCATATTCACTGTGTGTCCCAATTTTTTTCCAACACTGTCCATCAAAACCACAATTCAACATTAAATCTACTCTCTTATTCAATTAACAATTTCATTATCGATATTTAGTGATATCGATCCATCCATCTTATGCGCAGATCCTAGTTTCTCCACGACCTTGCTATATAACAGCCAAAACACAATCGAATTCTTCAAGTTCTACGTCTGGACTGTTGTGCACTGATATCGATTCACCAACAGATCGATGTATATCCAACAGTTTGAGTTCAAGAGAGCGCATTCTTCATTGCTGACCGAACTTCGTTAATACCTATTGGAGTCTTTGCACATGGTAATAGTGCATTCAAACACAATGATTCTGACATAGATTTATGTTAATGGCAATGAAATCCAAAAGAACAGAACCTTATACATTGATTCAATACAAAACCGCACTCAATGCATTGGAATATAACCATTCACACAATATTCATACCCAATTCAATGCCTTCAATATTCCACAAGTTTTCATTATGGTTTTAACCATGTCAATCATTGATTTATTCAGATTGATCCCACAATACTTTACAAAATTCAACTCATTCAATTGCATTCAAACTCATAAACAACAGTCTCATAACCATACAATGGAAATTAACTCAAAAATCAAATTATTTCATTAATCATGCAAACCTTGCATGGAATTCCTCCTTCTTGGCCTGATTTCCAAATTATTGGCCCTTTACAAAAGCCCGTAGGCTTACAAACTTGGTTGTCCAAACCTCAGCTTTCAATCACTCTATCCTTTCCTGATCTATTTTGCCTTTGAGGCTCATAAATTTATACAAATTGAATTGAACCAATTTAGGTTCAAATCCCCTTAATCACTCAACAAACCCTCAAATATCTCAACAAAATCCTAAAATCACTCTTGAATCCCTAAGGATCCTCTCTCACCCAAAATTAATGAAACTAATTTCAAAATTAATATTTAGAAAAATCTCTCATCCCTTTACATCCTCAACTGACCAAATTCTCTCATATTCTCAAACATTTGATAATTATTTACATTATTTAATTAAAAATACATAAAACCCACTCAAATCATTCATAAAAATCTAGCTCTTTTAAAAACTCAAAAACCCCTAAGTTTTAATAAATAAAAAGTATTTCTCTTTGCCTAATGCTTCTGCATCAATAATGAAGATGTAATTTTTCTTACCCAGGAAGAACAAGAGTTGTACACGTTACAACAATTACAATTAGAATCTAGTGAGTCCTTTGACTACAAACAAGGCTATGAATCTTCTATCTACGAAGTTCATAAATAGTATAGCCTTAGAAGAAAAAAGAGCACATAGGTTCCTATTAATAAATCAATCCAAACCCAAACTAAGAAAACAATAGAATCTACTGTGATGAAAATTATACAAATTTTCAGTAGAGAAACTCAAAAAACTTCCACCCAAAAGATTGTAGACATCACATCAACTGCTACTCAAACCATCCTAGACAAAGAAATTGAAAACAAAATAGTTGACACAAAAAATGAATTACCAAGTGCTAATAAAGAAGACAAAACCACACAAACCAAAATTGGTAAAAATTAAATGATTAAACCAGACAAAATTCAAATGCCATTCAATATCAAAAGTGAAATAGAAAAATTGAAAATACCAATTCCTTTAACAGAGATGGTGAAAAATGAATCATACAAGGTAGAAATTACTGAAACATTAAGCATAGTTGAAGGTGAAGATGCTGTCAACCTCAATGATGATCAACCTGAGTTATTATTTGGTCCTGAAGTAGATGGAAAACATCAACAAGGCAGTGTCCCTCCATTCTATATTAGCCTAAACATTCATGATAAAATCTTACACAATGTTATGTTAGATTCAGGAGCATCTCATAACTTAATGCCTAAACCAGTAATGGAAAAATTAAACCTAGACATTACCAGACCATACAAGGACCTTTTCTCTTTTGATTCTAGCCAATTCAAATGCCTTGGCCTGATCAAAGATCTATGTCTAACCGTATTAGGGGAATTTTGAGGCCTCCTAAGGAAAATGTACAATCAAAATTCACTTTATGAGAACCAATCACATTTTAGGGGATGAAATCATCCCTAATGGTTGAGGTGGAATTTATTGAGTTAAAGGTACTTACTTGTCACATTCTCAATGGTGGATAAAAACTCATGGTTAACCATGGTAGTGCTCTAAGTACTTTTAAATTCAAAGTAAATTACTCATAATAGATGTCATTTCACACTTTTTGAATAATAATATATTATTGTCATTTCATATTTCTTGAAAGAAACAATGCATATCCATACACATTTATTATATTATATTGTATTATATTATTTTTATACAGTATGTTAATTACATGTTATTATACAATTTAAATAATATAAATTTTAATTAATAGCGTATAATAAAGTTAAGAATTTATAAATTTATATTTATATTTTATTTTAAGTTATTTAAGTACAAAGGACAAATGCATTAGTTGTTCAATGATAACGACTTTTTCTTGAAAATTTCATTCTTATTTATTGTCACATCAATACAATTTTTTTATTAATTTTATTTTGGTACAAATTTGAATTGAATTTAACCATGGTTACATGGATTGTGCTGCAAAAAGTGAATTGCAAATTCACAAATATTTTTTAACTGGTTTAGCTATTATTTTATTATTTCCTTAGGAGGGCCATTTTAGACCTCAAAATTCCCCTAAGTCTGGTCTAGTTCCCAACAAAGAGTATTTTTATGGACATAGTAGCTGCTGATATCCCTCCCAAATATGGTATGTTATTATCTCACTCATGGGAAGAAACAATTCAGGGATCACTACAATTGGACATGTCATATGCTACCATTTCTGTGTTTGTTCAGCAAAGGAAGCTATATAGAGAAATCTTGATGAAATACATGGTAAGTAGTTCAGAAAGACCACAAAATTTCCCTATCTATTCCATGCATTTTGATCTGGACTCATATATCTTATGTAATTCAGATAAAAACAAAATCACAGCTGTAGAAGAAGAACACAAATAAGTCGATTCTAAAAATATAATACATAAATCTTTATCGCATCTAGATTTTGATGGCTCTGTGAATATATTAGGAGCAGGAGCTGGAGTATGGATCTACAATTTAGAGAATGATCAATCAAAAGGACATGATTTCAGATTAAATTTCCAATGCACTAATAACATGGCAGAGTATGAAGCATTAGTGCTAGGCTTTCAAATCGTAAGAAAACTTGGAGCTAAGGAGTTTCCATCATGGGAGACTCGGAACTCAATATAAAACAAGTCAAGGGAGAGTACATTGTTAATAACCCTAGACGTAGCCATTACAGAGAAACCATCCTGGATTTAGTAAGATGTTTTCTTGAGACTAACTTTGCTGTCATTTCAAGAAAGAAGAATATACAAGCACATAGTTCAGCCACTTTTTCCAGCACATGTAGGTTACCCTTCTAGTGAAATCATCAGTACACTTCTGAGGTAAGACATAGGCCAACCATACCTGATAATTTGAAGTATTGGAAAATATTTTCACAAGACTCACAAATTTATGATTTTATGAATTGTGAAGGAGAACTTTAGAACTGTAATATAGACATCAAATTTACATTAGATTATACCATAAATAATGAACTAGATGTAAATGATGTAAATAAGATAGAGCCAGCTAAATTCACTAAATTAGAAATAGAAAAATTAGAAACAATAGAAATTGAGGAATTAATCAATGATAAATCAGAAGTTTTAAACCTCAAAGATAACATTTTTCCTAAGGGATTAGCCCCACTAGAATACCTCTTTGACTCCAATGATGTAGCCAAAAAACCTAAAATGGAGCCTCTAAGGTCATATATAGAGGAATGAAACATAGGAACAAAGGAAAATCCAAAACTTATCAAGGTATCTAGGAAATTACCTCCAGTTGAAAAGTTGAAGTACATTAGCTTGTTTAAAGAATTCCAAGACATCTTTGCCTGGAGTTATGAAGACCTTAAGTCTTATGATACTAGCATTATCCAGCATAAGATACCAATTAATGAAAATAAAAAGCCCTTTAGAAAGGATAACCCTGTTATTATTCCGTTAATAGAAATTAAAAGGATGTACAATGCTCAAATCATAGCACCGATCAGATATTCTGATTGGGTCTCTAAGTTAGTCCCCACTAGAAAGAAAATAGGAGAAATCAGAATCTGTGTTGATTTCAGAAACTTGAACAAAGTATCACTAAAGGATAACGATCCCCTCCCTAAAATGGACCACATTCTCCAGAGGGTAGTAGGGTCATCCAGAATTTCATTACTTTATGGATTTTCTGGATACAACCAAATCCTAGTCCAACCTAAAGATCAAGTTAAGACTAAATTCACTACTCCCTGGGGAACTTTGATGCAATTTAAAATTCCCTTTGGACTAATGAATGCTGGAGAAACATTCTAAAGAGCCATGGAAATTTCCTTTGCAAAGGAAATCCATGAATTTTTAGTCATTTAATTGGATGACATCACAGTGTTTTCCAAATCAGATAATGAACATCTTGATCATCTGAGAGCGGTATTCATAAAATGTAGAAAGTTTGGGATATCCTTAAATCCTAAAAAGTCACTTTTTGGATTAGAAGAAGGAAAAATCATGGGAAATATAATTTAAAAATAGGGCATTATAATTGATCCATCTAGAATAGAAGAAATCCTGAATATCAGTAATCCTAGGAACATTAAACAATTACAAGAATTTTTAGGCAAGATAATTTTTCTTAGAAGATTCATCTCTAACTTAGCATAACTACTTATAAATTTTAATAGCATGTTAAAAAAGGATTCAATACTTAGGTGGAAAATAGAAGCTAAACAGTATTTTGAAGCAGTCAAAGAAGCCCTTACTAAAACACATGTCCTCATAAGTAATAATTTTAACAAAGATTTCATAATTTTTCATTTTCTTCAGAACACACCATTGCAGCAGTCTTTTTGCAAAAGAATGATGAGGGTTATTAGCAGCCCATTTCTTTCTTCAGTAAATCCTTGAGAGATGCAACACTAAAGTATACTATCATGGAAAAACAAGCTCTTGTTTCAGTAAAAGCCATAAAATATTTCTGAGTATACATTCTATTCTCTCACATAATATCGTATGTTCCAAACTCAGTTGTAAAGGACATTCTAACTTAGAATGGGCCTGATGGAAAGAGAGGCAAATGGATTTCCACAATACTAGAATATGACATTGAGATCAAGCCTATAAAATTGATCAAAGGCCAAGGTTTAGCCAAACTCATGGCTGAATCTAACTGTCAGGCCTTAGACATAAATTTCATTGCTACCTTAGATGATCAGGAAGAGATGGCGACTCCACAAATTAGTGAAGCTTTTATAGATTCACCCTGGTATGCAAACATTATAATTTTTTTACTCAACTTACAAGCTCCTCCTCGTTTATCTAGAACTAAAATTAGATTCTTAAAAATGAAAGCAATGAAATATTGTATCTTAGAAAATGTTTTATTTTGGAAAGATCATGCTGGCATCCTGTTAAATTTTTTATTAAAAGATGAAGCTGATAAAGTCATGTAGGAATTTCATGTAGGAGATTTTTCAGGACACCTATACTGGAAAACAATTGCTGACAAAATTTTGAGGGCAGGTTTTTACTAGCCCACTCTTTTTTGTAGATGTCCAAAAGTATGTGACCTCCTGTCGCTAATGCCAAATATTTGAAGGGAAGAAGATACTCTTACCATTACCCCTCAAACCTATCTCGGTAGAAATGCCATTTCAAAAATGGGGTTTAGAATTCATTGGTGAAATTCACCCACCCTCTTCTACCCAGCATAAATGGATTTTGATAGCCACTGACTACTTTACCAAGTGGATAGAGTCCACCCCTTCTAGACAAGCCATAGACTCTATCATTATTTCATTTCTTCAGAACAAAATCCTTTCTATATTTAGATGCCCACAAATGCTCATTACTAAAAATGTTGTTTCCTTCAAATCCAATAAAATGATATATTTTTGTAATAGATACCATATCACGCTAGGCCATTCCACTACCTATTACCCTCAAGGTAATGGACTAGAAGAAGTAAAAAAAAAATCCTACTCAACATCATAAAAAAGCCATTGGAGGATAACAAGAAAACCTGGAATAAAAGGTTGGTCAATGCCCTATGGGCAGACAGATTAACTACAAAGAAATCTATTGGTACCTCTCCCTATCAATTATTATATGGGATGGATGTTGTTTTTCCATATTCATTAGGAGTGCCAGTGATGAAAATGATTCAAGAGCTGCAAGTAGAACCAAATGAAATCCAAAGGAGGATAAACCAAACAATTCATTTGCAGCAAACCAGGGAAGAAGTTTATATCAAGACCCAAGTAATTCAAGACAAAATCAAGAATATATTTGATAAGAAAACTAAAGAAGATGATTTTTTCATAAGTGATCAAGTGCTAAAATGGGATTCTAGAAGGGAAGACAAAGGAAAACATGGGAAATTTGACTTTCTCTATAAGGGCCCATACATTATTTTATGGTTAGAGAGGCAATAATGCATTTTTCTTGAAAGATTTAAATGGAACAGATCAACTAGGTGGACTAATCAATGGTAGAATGTTGAAGCACTACTTTTCACCAAAATAACTGGTAGTTTAATTTATTCTATTTTACTCATTGTAAATATCATAGCAAAGTTTATATTGGATTGGTTGTTTATGTTTCAAATTTGAAGCCCGAAGAGAAGGCCCTAAGCTTTAAAATATATAACATCATATGTTTGAATAAAGGAGATCATAGAAAGTAGTTTTAAGAAAATAAAAGTCAAAGTTTCAAGGACATTGATCAGAAAGTTCTTGACATCTCACAAGGAGATGCCATCCCCAAGTGGAGCCATTGTTAGTGTCCTATAATAATAGGGATCATACTTCTGAATTGTCTATGTTTAGTCTTGTAATATTGTGCATACCTTTTCTTTTATGCAAATGTTCTCCATATTAAAAAATGAAAAGAGGGTATGTCCTAAAAGAATAATCAAAGGACCAATAGAGAGAAAAATAAAATGTATATATAAAATATGAACTCCACAAAAGGAAAGAAAAATAAGTTCTGAAAGTGTTGCACATTCAAATTCCACTACTCTTAATTTAATTTATCCAAATAAAATTTTATGTAGCTTGTCCAAAATTCCACAGTTCATGATGATCATATAGTCTAATATTGATCATTCACGCCTTTAAATTTCATGTTATGATAGTTAGTGAATAAATATCTCAACAAACTATTTAATATTGGCAGATCAGTAGTTAGGTAGAGAATAAAAATGAGCTCATAAATTTAGTCTAAGGCATTGGAAGTTATAAAATAAAATAAAATAAAAGGGTCAACAAGCTCAAATGCACCTAATAAAGGAAATACAAAATTTTAGGATAAATAAAGGGTAGGCAGAATAATTTTCAAGTGTTATAGGAAGCATGATTGGGTTTATCTCTTATCACTAATATCTTTCTACCATTTCCCCTTATCCTAAATTCCCTTGCTAAAACCCCTTTCCCCTCCTAAAAACCCTTTTTCCTTTGAACATTCCATTCTGCTTGCTAAAAACCTCTTTCCTTTGACTAACTTTTCCTTTTCATAAAACAAAAAAAAATCCACTTTTACATAGTTTAAAGTGCCAAATATTTAAGTGGGTCCCACTTTCCTTTGAATTAACCCTTCCGCTTTATATATTCCCTGACCCCCATTATTTCATTTTATCCTACTACTTATATATTTCATAACCCAATATTTCATTTCACAAACTCCACATAAGTAATTACCCGACCCCAATCAAAACTCTTAACTCCATAAGCCGCCCGATCACTACCGATCAGATCTAACAGTCAATATGCTATTCTGCATCCCTCGACATTCAAATGTTTAAAGCCAGGGGGAGGGGGTGCGAAAGGGGTGTTTTAACCACCCTTTCCCCTGCCACGCTACGTTCCCACATTCAATCGCACCCCTCATCCCCAAACCACCAAATCACTTCCAAGGTGTGCAGTAAACCATTCGCGCCATGAAATAAACCTCTGAAAGCTAAAAATAAAAATAAAAAAATGAACCCCCACGCCATGCAATATACCCCATTTTTTTAAAAAATAATAAAACCCCATCGCTTTACCGTTATTTCCTTATTTCAGTTGAATTCCAAAAAACACAAACAAACCATCACCCACCAAAATTAAATCCCTTTTCTACCTGGACCCTTCTATAGACCAAATTCACAATTTTCTAGGTAATTATGAGTACCTGAAACCATTAAATAAATCATTTTATTAATTAATTGAAACAAATTAATGGCTTCCAAAAGCGTCCAGACTGCAAACCCTTTGCAACCACCACTGTTAGATGTCGACCACACCCCTTTGGCCGATAAAGACTTCAAAATAGATGATAGTGTGACTGATAACAACCTTTTGGAGCTCCATTTCTGGAGACATGATAAATTTGCTGATCAGGCAGATGATATTCATCTGTGGAACTCTAACTTGCCCAAGTATACACTTCCACAAACCTATCAGTTGCCTGAACTCATCGGAATATCTCAAATGAGCTATTTTCCCAATGAAAGAGCCATAATCACCCATAACCAAGAAATCATATTTATCATCACTGCTCAATCCATCGATCAAATGTTGCTGATTCAACCAAAACCAGAGGTAGTTCCTTTCTCCATTGAAACCCTTACTAAGATTTACTTAAAGTTGGGCTTCCCTAAAAGGTTTCAAATCTTTCACAATTTCCTCCCTCCATTAGTAGAAACTCCTAAAAGCAATCCTCCATACTCTGCTACCATGTTTTCAGAAAGAACACGAAAGATTGTGACCATGTTATCCTGTATTTTAGGATATTTCACTGATGAGCATGTAGAGGAATCTATTATTGGTTTCTTATCCATATTTTTCCCAGGTCGGCCTCGATCTATAGTTTTTAAATTTGCCTAATTCCTACTAGATTCCATGCATGATCAACTGAACAAACTTCCAGAAGAAGGAGTATTCAAATACTCCTTAGTATTGTTTCATTTGTTCGTATATTTTCAATCAGAAAGGTTTGCGGTCAACTTTAAAAAACTGGACCCAGAGGGTAATCCCCATTCTGTGGTCTTTTGGACATCCTTGATCAGAAAGGATTCCACTGAATTAAATAGTTTCAAAGACTTTATTGATTATTTTTTATATTTAGTAGTTAATATGCTTAGAAGTAGCATTCAACCTAGAATTAGTGAAGAAATAAAAAAGGTTCCACTTTTGTCAGATTAGAGAAAAACATGAGACTGGTATTTATATCATAATCATACAGAAATCAGTGTATGAAAGCCAACTAGTTCCATACAAGCTTCCCAAATACCTCCCAATGAGGATGTTTTCTTTAGAATACATCAGAAAAATCTTGAATTCTGATGAGATCAATTTCCTTTCAGCTAAGAAGAAAACTCAGTTCAAGATTAAAAATCAACTAAGGCCTTTTATATGCAATAGTAGGAATGCTGGAAAGGAAGCACAGAGATGTATATAAGATTTAAATTTGAGCAGCAGTTTCAAATGGTCATATGACCCCTTGGGTGTGATAAATAAATTGAGAGTTAAGTTCAAACTCACCCCATTCATTCATGAATCAAATCCTGATATTGAAAAATATTCCAAATAGTTAGAGTGTTTGGAAAACACTTTACAAGAGGTGGAGAAGTAGCTTGATACTAGTTCCATCCTACTTACTCCAACCCCACAGGATAGAAATTCAAAAATGGCTAGAGAAGAAGGCTCTTATTTAGCAGAAACTACGTCTGATAATAAATTGAAGCTTATGTATAGGAAGAAAGAAAATATGAACCCAGTGATAGACCAAGAAGAGATAGTTGAAACCATTGAAACAAATATTGCTGTCAAAGATGATGCACCTCCAACACTTTCAGAAGAAACACATCTGCCATCAACCTCCAATGCACAAATTATTCAAAAGAAAAATAATGCAGACGTAGCATCATCCAACAAGCCAGTTGAGAAAGAAAAGGATATCATGGAGAAATACAAAGATATTAAAATCAGAAGTGAAGAATTAAAGGCTGTTACTTATGCACAATACTGGAAGAAAAATCCTAGTGACCAAATTAGGTTTCTTTCAGCTTATGACTTCAAAACAAGGAAGATGCAGATGACATTTCTACAGCCAAAGGTACAGGCCCCTAAAACTTCAGAATACTATACTAAAAAAACGTTTGAAGTTCCTTCCAAGGATGTACACGCAATTGACTAGATTGAATTTCAAAAAAAAGAAGGAGAAATGATCTATTCAACCATGACATACAAAGCTTTAAGTGTTAAAAATTTGCAGAACTCTCTAGAAAATATAAAGTCACAGTTAAAGCTAGAGAGAGCCTCATCACAAGCAAAGGAAAACAAGATAAAGTCACTATAATATTTGGTAATTGAAGTTGGTTATAATCTAAAATACATCAAAGAAGTAGAAGAGCTTATCAAGAAAAAAAATGCAGACAGCTGCACTGAAGAAACGGCTAAAATTACCAACTACTAAGCATCCAAAAACCAAGAAGGTTATGGAGACAAACAATCAAAAGGATGAAATGATGAATTTAATAATTCAGTTGACAGAGCTCTCAATTAAAGGAAATGGAGACAAAAATGGATAAACTTGTACAGGAAAAGTAAGCTAGTCTGGAAGCAGTTCCTATTACCGCTATTCCCATAACATCTACAACAACTACATCATCTACATCAACTCAATTATCAACATTAGCTCCAGTATCAGCATCAGTTCCAGTTGCTACAGTGGAAACAACATCAACAATACCAATATCCCATCCCACTGATGAGGCCAACAAATTAATAAAAACAATAAAATATATGTCCGTTCAGAATACATAATTCAATAAACTCAGGGAGCAAACAAAAATTTTAGAAAATGAAAAGAAATCTACAGAAATAGCACATCAAAATGAAGCATACAAAGCCAATAGACTCAATAATGGAATCCACTATCTAGAGAAAGATTTACCATTGAAAAAACCTTTAACCCAAGCTAAGAAGCAATTATGGTCCAATATCATTAACTCTGTTAATTATATTTGGCCCTCTATCCAGATTATATTCGAGAAGAATGACTTGATGAAGGAATCTAGTGAAGAAATTAAGAAATTTAAAGCTGATCTTGGAGATAGACCAAAAGAAGCCACTGAACTAATAAAATTACTAAATTCTAAAAATAAATATTAATTGGAAGAACTTGGGATAGAGGACAAAGCATAAACTATTTTAGAAGTGAAGAAAGTAATTTCAAAGAGAAATCTAATGCTACACCTGGAGGAAAAATTTCAAGTCTTGGAACTGGTAGTGAATAATTTTTTCAACAAACTAGATATATTGAGATAGAAGGGTCTTCCTAATCCATTATTAATAAATGAAAAACTTATGAGGCATGAGGACTATGTCAAGAAGTTGAGGGAGGTAGCCAAAGAAACTTCTCACATTTCTACAATGAAAGGGACTCCCACAGGCAAGGTTCTCCTCCAAAATCTCGAGAATTTATTTTACCTTCAACATGAGATAAATCATGTTTTTGTAAATAAGCCCAATTTTTCCAAATATTCTGAAGCAGGCAAGATTTACATAAGGATGATGAAGATAAAAATTATAGACGAGGATACGTGGGAGAAATGGTATGATTTAATTTAAATATTAAAAGAGAAAATATGTCAAAAACAGATGAAAGACAGATAAATATAGATAGATAAACATCAAGAAAAGAAAAAGGGTCAGATATTAATCCATTGAAAGGTGTCACTTTATTTTTGTATAATGATATTTTCTTTCTTAGAATAAATCTTAGGCAGTTGACAGGATTTTTTTTGTAAATTTTTGTATAAATAATTCATGATTTGAAGTATTAAGGGTTAGTCAAGTGTGGACTACTGAACATTTTGTTAGCTATCTGATCTTCTCGCCAAAAGGTTATTGTACCAATTTCCAGTCGACAGATTGAACTAGTAACAAAGAAAATTCTTTACAAGATTCATGTGATGAGCCATCTCAGTGAAGTACATATTTCAATTGTTAATGTTATTTCTTTAAGTATTCCATAAACTTATATGTGTTCTGAATTTTAATGTTATAACAAGAGTTTTACTGCAGAATTTTTTTAATCACACTCTTCTTTTAACTGTTGTACATTTCTATGATTTCTTTTGATATCTAGTTTAGATAATTCTAAATTGCCCTATGATCTCGATTGATTCCGTAAACCTTATTCATTATTTGGTTTAAGGATTTCTTAATTTCTCCTTGATCCCGATTGAAAATCGACTTCACCATCCAACCTTGAGATATGATATTACTCATCTATCTTTCGTTGTAACACTTTCCTTATAATTTTATTCAATTATGTTTCAAAGCACATTAACTCCATAACCCAATGGAAAGTTGATAATCACCTATTCATATAAATCATTAATTCCATGAACCAACCAAAACCCAACCAAAAAAACCAATCCAACCAAACATACATAACTAGCCTACAATCTATTAAACAAACAAAGTTAAAACATTAAGAGAGAGCCCTCTCTGAATTTAGGAAGGCTAGATCCTAATTTCTAAAAGTGGATAGTAGTTACCTCTGATATTTCTTTTAAACACTTAGAACAACCTTTGGAAATTTCAGAGTGATAACAGGTGGAAGCATTTCTTTGTGCCATTTCTATTATCCAACCAAATTGGATAACCGAAGCAAGGAATGAATGGAAGAAGGACGAATAAGTGTGGACACTCATTCAAAAGTTGCAACAAGATCCTAGTACATATGATACATTTAGTTGGAAAAATGATTCCTTATGGTACAAATGTCCCTTATATATTTGTAAGAATTCCCAACTAAAAAAAAATATTCTTTTGGAATTACACACTTCTCCTTTAGGAGGACACTCAAGATTTTTAAGAACTTACCACAGGGTGAAGAAATATTTTTTTTGGGATGGCCTTAAATCTGATATTCAAAATTTTGTGGTAGAATGTTTGGTTTGCCATCAAAATAAAGTTGAGACAATAAATACCCTGGGTCTTCTACAACCTTTATCCATTCCAAGTCAACATTGGGAGGATATTTCAATGGATTTTATCATAGTTTTACCTAAGTCTGAAGGAAAGAGTGTCATCATGGTGGTAGTTGATA
Source organism: Pinus albicaulis (assembly GCA_034641835.2). NCBI lineage: Eukaryota > Viridiplantae > Streptophyta > Pinopsida > Pinales > Pinaceae > Pinus > Pinus albicaulis. The sequence continues at coordinate 1,193,915,914 of CM076583.1, forward strand.
GACTTACCAAGTATGCACATTTTTGTGCATTATCTCATCCATTTAAAGCAAGTATAGTTTATACTGCATTTATGGAAACAATTCAAAAGCTACATGGAAACCCAAAGGTTATGGTAAGCAACAGAGATCCCATTTTTACTAGAAATTTTTGGATGGAATTATTTTCTTTTTTTGGTACTCAACTAGATGATAGCTCATCTTATCATCCTCAATATGATGGTCAAAATGAGACAGTGAACAAATATTTGGAGGGATATCTTCATTTTTTTGTATATGATAAACAAACACAATGGGTCAAGCGGTTACCTCTCACTAAATGGTGGTATAACACTTCCTTCCATACTACAACAAAAATTACCCCATTTATGGCACTTTATGGATATCATCCACCGTCCATCACATCATCTTTAAGAGAAAATTCTAAGGTTTGAGAAGTGGAAGATCACATCGAGCATCAACAAAAAAGTTTCCAACTCTTAAAGGATAACATACATTTGGCACAAAATCTAATGAAACAACATACATATCAACATCGTAGCGAGATAATTTTTTATGTAGGAGACTGGGTATTTTTATGGCTACAATCATACAAAAAAATGTCCCTCAAGCAAGCTAAGAAGGATAATAAATTATCGCCAAAGTACTATGGTCCTTACAAGGTGTTGCAAAATATTGGTACTATGGCATACAAATTGGGTCTTCCTTCTTGTTTGTGAGTGCATCCATTTTTCCATGTTTCATGCTTAAAGAAGGTTATAGGTGACAAAATTCCAGTTCAATCAATATTTCCATAACTTGACGAGGAAGGAAAAATCATATTGGAACCTGAAGCAGTCATGGAAACAAGAACTTGACAACTACGAAATCGATCAATTTCAGAGTATCTCATCAAGTAGAAGAACTTAACCACTAAAGATTCTACATGGGAGGATGAGAATTTTATACAAAAGCATCCAGAGCTTCTCAAGCATGGAGGACAATAATTTTTTGAAGGAGATGGGCATGTTAGTTCCCTATATTACTAGTGTAGCCTTCTTATTATTATTGTTGCCCATATTGTTATTATTGTGCCCTTACATTATTATTGTTAGTTCGGGTAGGATTATATTGTGACCCCATGGAATCCTATATATAGAAAGAGGTTTTTTCATTTTTATCATCCAAGAATTGTTCATTTATGTAATGTAAAATAGGTTTCCCCTTCAAAGTGGCTTATTTCTAAGGCGTTGATCTCTGTTTTCTTCTATTTTTGGAGCTGATTTCTTAACATATTTTTCTCTCACAACCATGAGCATGCACCCTTTGATGAAATTCACCAACCTCTTCATTTGACTTGCACATACAAGACTGACATTGATTTTAACATGATGAGCTCTAACAATGTATTCCACCTCATCTTTTATGAGATGATACTTGTTTCCATGGCGAAAGAAAACTGATTTCTTGTCATACAAATATGGACTCCCCGATACCATGCCACATATATCAAAAGGTACAACATTGAGATCAACCTCATCTACTAGTTTGGAAGAGATAAAAAATATAGCTCTACACCGCTTGGTTACATGTAATTTGGATTTATCACATACCCAACCAAGAGGGTAGGGCTTCAGATGAGGCTTGGTCTCCAATCCTGATTTCTTAACCAAGGATTCTGAAATCAAGTTTACGTGTGAGCCCAAATCAAACAAGGTTTCAACTTTAGTATGTCTCAATACGACTCTAATGTGGAAACATTTATTCCTTTTTTGTTCATTAACAAGAGATTCATTTGAATAAATTGTACTTGCATGCAATTTAGATTTTTTATTAGCATGAAGAGAAAGGTTACCTTGTATCCCACTATTGTGATCTTTGTTACATCATTGAAATCAGATCCAAGGTCCTATTGTATGGTTTCCACCATCTTTTGTTTGTTCTCTCCACCAAATATATATGGTTTCCACTCCGAATGAAAATTCCTTCATCATCATGACCTTCCTTATTGCAATGTGTGCAAGATGGATTTGATCCTTCCTCCTTCTTGGTTGTAGTTTCCTTCTTGTCTTTCCCCTTTCCTTTTCCTTTGAACTTTCCATTATGTAGTTTGAAAGATGATTTCTCTGGTTTTTCTTGTTTGTCATTCTTTCCCCAGATTTTAAGGTGAATGACCTTCAGACTAGACGTGTCAATAGTATTAGGTTCAAACAACAACAAAGAATGTCTAATGTAACTATATAAAGCACAAATGTACTTTGTTATATTTTCTAGTGAGTCAAGTGGAATGTACAAATTCAAAGCTTGTTTCCTAAACTCTTCTGTGAAGCTCTGTGCATTTTGACCCTTTCCTTATTTCAAATATTTCCATTCCATTAAAGCCTTTTGTTGATAGCCCAAAGGATGAAATTGATATTTTAATCCAGAAACAAAATTGGACTAAGAAGAAAGGAGATTACCCAAGTCTTTGCTGCATTTTAGCAACTTTCTATCCCACCAAACGAGTGTGGTTCTACTCAACCGAAGAGATGCTAATTGGATCTTGGCCTCATCCTCCTCAATCTAATGAATCTTGAAATAAACCTAGATCTATATAAACCAATTGTTTAGTTTCTTTGCATTACATTCTCCAATATATGTGGGAAAATAAAAATTTACATCTAGATTAAAAAATGGCTTCTTAGATGTATTTTTATGTTTCCTCTTAGGATGATGAGAACAGGAAGAAAAAGAATAGTCATTGGTGGATGGTGAGGTAGGAGGCTCTTCGCCTCCACCTCCATGGTGTACCGATGCATGACCATCAGTATATTTCTTCTCATGCTTGATTATCTTCTCATATTCTGCAAACAATTTTTCAACTTTCTATGACATGGTGAAGAAGATCTTGTGATAATTTCACTCTTATTCTGCTCGTGCATCCTCATCTACCATGTTTCGTCTTTGTGGTGTGGTAATATTCCAAAATTGAAAAGACAAGAATATAGAAAAAAATAATGGAAATAGTAGTGAATAACATTACATCAAGTTATGAGAGAAATATGGAGCCATTTTATTAATCATATCAGCAACAAATAAGTGCAATATATTTAGGCACAAATCATATAAAATAAGAAAACAAACCTCCAATGATCAAACCCTCTCAAAAGGGAGATGCTGCTAATATAAAAAATGCTGGAGAGCTACTACAGAGAAGTCATAATGAACATAGCTACATCATGAGAACATAAATGATTTAAATTAACTGATATATGCCTCAAAATATTCTATACATGAAGATCTAGGCTCAATATCACCTTTCCAAGACAACCTAAGAGGGTTTCCGGAAATACATCAAAAACACAATGGTGAAATGCAACCCCAGGACTGCAACTAAATATATGGGAAGATATGGCTGGTATGATGTACCATATAATAAAGAGTTCTCCCAATAGACTCTCCAAGTGAAAGGTTGATCCCTTCACTAGAAATATATCTCCCCAAATGGTGCACTGAAACCACCCTTGCAACTCCTCCCTAAAATAGTAGAGTTCAAGATTGAAACTGCATTGTAGGGGATAATAATAACTTGGTTTGGTGAAAAATGTTTCAATAATGCCAAATTACCTTCTTTAATACCCTCCCAATGGGAAGAATTCTTCCTCCACTGAAGACAAGCTTAGAAATGGCCCAATCCAATCCTCCACTGTTGCATCTTGCAACACAGAACAACCCTAAGAAGGAAATGCACTGTAGAAGCTATAGCTTGGAATACTGTTGGAATGTGGAAATGTAGCCCAATAAATTCTCCTGAGTGGGCACTCGAAGACCCCCAAGGATGAAGTTGGGATTCCCGCTTGGGAACACCCTTGTGCTAAACAACACTGCAGTCTTCGCTAAACAGCTGAAGAGCACAACAAGTCGTAACAGACCATAAACAAATAATACTTAATCATGATTTCCATGGCTTCCATCCCCTTCCATATATTCTTGGTGAGCTTCCTCACCTTGGGCCCCACTCATTAAAGCCACTACTTCCATGTAAAGGATCTCCCTCCAAAATTGCATGTGTCCCTTAATGAATGTCCACTCCCTCCATACCAACGTTGTTGATTTGGTAAAAGTTGACCCAGTCCACATGCTCCATCCCCTTTTCACACATAAGGGTACTTAATCCATCTACTTCGATGACCCCCATTCACATTAGGAGTGTTTTTATTCCTAATAAGGAGATTTATGGGTCTCCCTACCCTCTTATTCTTCTAACTAAGAAGCAAAAACAAAATTTATATTCTAACTAGCTGAAAGCTAATTGGGAATATTACAGTCCTCCCCTCCCAAATGTTTCTTGTCCTCAAGCAACTGTAAAGGTGAGTGCTGCCCTTCTTCTCCTCCTTCCCTTGTGACACCTCCATGTGATAATATCTCCTTATGAACCAAGTGTCCCCCAATCAATCCATCCATGAAATTCTCCTCCCAAGTGCTCAAGTTAACCAAATGGCTCATCCCATAAGGAGACAAGAGATCTAATGTAGAAATCATGTGTTTCCCAATGTTATCCCTGAAGAATGAAGCATAAGGAATGTAAATAATTTCACTCCCAATGGGCACATCCAATCCATGTGTCATCCCTCCAACCATGCCCACAACAATGATAAGAACATCATCAATATATGGGATCAAAATCAAAGACACACAAGCTACCATATCAAATACCAGAGGAGGATCATAGTCCCAAATGTGGAACCATCGGAGTATGTCTCCTGACTGCCTCAGAACATGATATATTAAGTGGTTCCCCTACCACTTGTTTGCTGCCACAATCCTCTCACATGCTTAGAGAATGTGAATGAAGTTTGGTTCCAATGGATTACATCCTGAAAAATATATCATCTCCCTAAAATATCCTAGGGAGTGGCCATGATCATCACTTCTTATGGCCCCAAGTGGACCATGAAGTTTGTAAGAAATAATGCTCCGTCTTGGAGCAATGAGTTGTACATGAATGGGAAAGGAATGCAAATACTCATCTAGAAAATCATTTTGCACAAAAACATGATCCTTACCATATACCTTGATGAAGCTAGTGGAGTGGCTCATAGATGGGTCTCCTCTCATTCCCAATGAGAAAAGAAGTGGTTGTGATAACTCTATCAATGAGTTATGTCCTCCCTCAATCTCCAAACAATCCCTACATCTCCTAATGCTAATGTATCTCCTCTTTGTATCCCTTCCAAATGAATCCCTCGATAATAGTATGATATGCCCTCATGAAATCAGTGTGGGTGGACAAAAAATCCTCATGTGCTACATGTAGTAGCTTATCCTTGAGATAAGAATCTCTAGTCAAGAAGATTCTACTTTGATAGTAGATGACCCCATCTCTCACTATATATCTCCCATCCAAACAATGGCCATCAAGTATCCTGCATGCAAAGATATCCTTGGAGTATTCCACCAACAAATGAGATCTCCAATAAGGATCTATATTCCCTAATGACAGTGCTGTTGATCTACCATGTAAATCACTTGTCATGTGGCTACCCCCTTCTTTTACATCTCCCATTCCAAAGTCACATACTAGGATGCTGCTACCCTGCCTCTGTTGCTCCTCTTGTAGCTGTTCATGCTCAAGTAAAGGTTGAAGTTTTTGGAGGTTAGCCTTCCATTGGAAGCTATCACCCGACCAAAACTTTTTGAGTTTGGCCAATGTATGCATGAGTGGCCACCAACCTCTACCATATGTGGAATATTTCTCCCTATATGGAAGTATCTTCTGAGTCTCCAAAGCCATGGAGTGGTCTCCTTGCACCATGATGGTGCCATCCTCCATCCTTGAAAAACATTTTATTAGTGCAAGATGTTTCGTGAGAGTCGGTAATACTAATATTGGGAGAATGTCTCCCTCCTCCTTGAGCCTACCCAAGACTCTCTGCATTGTGCCAAGTCCTCCCAAGGTTCTCACCCCTCCTGGATCTATGAGTGGTGCAACCTGTTGTGAGACATCTCTCATCAACTCCTAATATGGTGGCCTCCCAGGTGGAATGCCTTTAAACAGTGATGTCTCACGTGCCAAATTCATCTGCATAATTGATAGGACTATTAGGTCCTTGCTTCCACTACGCAGATCCAGCTCTGTTTTTTTTGTAGAATATTTTGAGAGGGATAAGTGTCCATGCCCCTAATCATCTGATGCTTGCCACTCTTTCTATCTATCCACTCCGTCTCTAAAGTCTTACAATCTGTGGTGAATGGAGCCTCGAATTTTGATCCTGAATGGAACCTCAAACTCTCAAGGTCAAGTACTTGGGTACTCCTCTCCATGATGCAAGGACCCCTCCAATTGGAGAAAATGCTCCATTCCCACCTCCTGGTGGTGGTAAATCTTCTCCTGCTATCCCTGTGCTGTGACATCCTTCTGCTTCCTCTTCTTCTTCCTCTTCATCATCAGAGAATACCTCTATATAGTGTGCCTTACATGCTACACATCTATGTCCGAGTGCCCATGATTCTTGGCATGTGAAGCAAAGCTTCCTTCTCCTCAAGTCTCTTCAGACATCATCAATAAGAGGTACCTTTTTTTTGCTCTCCTTTGAATAATGAGCCTTCTCATCCTTTCCCTTTGTTGGAAAAGTGGGCTTTTGCTGAAATTTTTTCCTTTTCTCTTGGCAAGCCATCTTGTAGATACGTAGCCCTTTGAAAAACATCATGAAGGGTAGCTTGTTTGGTAGACTTAACTAACCCATGTAAATGTTTTTCTAGCCCCACAATCAACATATAGACCCTCTTAGCTGCATATAAATCAAGAAACATAACATAAAGTTTTAGAAACTCAAAAATATGAGTTTCTGGATTACTTGACTATTTGAGCTTAGCTAGCTCAATGAAAGGTTCCTTTGGGTCTCTTTGATTAAACCTCTCCACCAGCCTCCTTGTGAAATCTGAATATGTAGTCACATTGTCATGCCCCAATGTAGAAAGACCATGACACCACCAATCATGTGCTTCACCCTCAAGGTGCAGCGCTACTATTTTAGTGGCTTCCATCTCTAGTACTTGGTTCAACTGGAAGTAGATGTCTAGCTTTTCTACCCAATATTGGCTGTGAATTTGGATGACCCATAAAATGTGGGTAAGAAGAATCTACCCATAGTCTGGTGAAGATCATTGTTCTATGTGAATCCTCCACCTCTATTGTGATGCCACGATCTCCTATTGTCCTTAATCTGACAAAAATATTGGAAGCTTAAGTGATCCTTGAATCTGTAAGATTGAGACTCATACTCAAGAAAGTAATCTTCAAGAGTTTCATGTTATTTAAATCCTCCATTTCCCACTGCTAAGAATGTAGGCATAGTAGAGCATTGGAAAAATTGCTGCTTCATTACTTGATCACTCTAGTAATGTGAAATGTTGGAGCCTTCTCCTTGTAGAAACCCTTTAGGGTATTCTTTGTGTCTATCCATCCTCATCTCCTTGATTTATCTTGCAATATCTTGCATGGTTCGAAGAAGAAGCTTGGGGAACTCCTTGCCATCCTCCTCTCCTAATATGGGAGTTTTGACCGTGTCTTATTTATCATTTGTGTAATCATATCTTCGGTTTCTTCTTTTGAGATACCTCTTATCTTTGTCTGTAAGAGGATCTCCCTCTTTTGATGAAATGTTGGCTTAATATGCACAATTTAAGCCAAGATTATGCTCAGATACCACTGTAATATTCCAAAAGGGAAAAGACAAAAATATAGAACAAAATAATGGAAATAACAGTGAATAAAATTAACTTAATATATGAGACCAATATGGAGCCATTTTATTAATCATATCAAAAAAAAAATAAGTGCAATATATTGAGGCACAAATCATATAAAATAAGCAAACAAGCCTCCAATGATCAAACCCTCCCAAAAGTGAGATGCTGCTAATATAAAAAATGTCAGAGAGCTGCTACAACACATTCTTGATGAACATAAATACAACATGAGAACATACAATGATATAAAATAACTGATATATGCCTCAAAATATGCTATACATGAATATTTAGGCTCTATATCACCTTTCGAAGGCAACCCAAGAGGGTTTATGGAAATACATCATTAATACAATGGTGAACTGCAACCCTAGGGCTGAAGATTCACTGCAACTAAATAAATGGGAAGATATGGCTGATATGATGTAGCATAGAATGAAGCCTTCTCCAAATAGACTCTCCAAGTGAAACAATGATCCTTTCAATGGAAATCTATCTCCACAAATGGTACTGCATTGAAACCACCCCTGCAACTCCACCCTAAAATAACACAGTCCAACCAAGACTGAAACTGCGCTGTAGGGGATAATAATATCTTGTCCTGGTGCCTAATTCTGAAATAATGCCCAAGGAAATTATTTACTAGCATCCAAATGGGAAAGATTCTTCCTCCATTGAAGACAAGCTCATAAATGGCCCAATCCAATCCTCCACTGTTGCACCTTGCAACACAACACAACCCTAAGCAGGAACTGCACTGTAGAAGAAATCTGTAGCTTGGCCCACCACCGGAATGTGGAAATGTAGCCCAAAAAATTCTCCTGAGTGGACACTCGAAGTCCCCCGAGGATGAAGGTGGGATTCCTGCTCGAGAAAATCCTTGTGCTAAATAGCATTGTAGTCTCTACTAAATAGCTGAAGAGAGCAACAAGTCATAACATTTCATAAAAAAATAATACTCAATCATGCTTTCCATGGCTGCCATCCCATTCCTTATATGCTTGGTGAGTTTCCTCACCTTGGGCCCCACTCATTAAAGCAACTACTTCCATGCAAAGGATCTCCCTCCAAAACTTCACTGTCCCTCAATGAATGTCCACTCCCTGCATACCAACGTTGTTGATTTGGTCAAAGTTGACCCATTCCACATGCTCCGTCCCCTTTTCACACATAAGGGTGCTTAATACAGCTACTTGTATGACCCCCGTTCACATTAGAAGTGTTTTTATTCCTAATAAGGATATTTATGGGTCTCCCTACCCTCTTATTCTTAAACTAAGAAGCAAAAACAAAATTAATATTCCAACTAGCTGAAAGCTAATTGGGAATATTAAAGGTGCACACCCTGCTTCGGGATAAAAGGATTTGATTTTATCATTATCATCTTTGGAACTTGTTCTAGGTTAGCATTAACTCATGCAACTCACATCAAGAAGACTTGCTCTGGTACCAAACTTGATCTATATCTTTTAGTTAATGGATGCATAAAAAATTTCATATAAAAGAGTGTATAACCAAGTAAATTAAACACATGAAAAGAACTGGAAATCATAAGAAAAAATTAGATCAGACATACAATGATTTTATTATGGATTTCACCCAGTGTGGGCTACGTCTCTAGGCCTTGCTCAATATGGGGAGGCCTCTTTCATTAAATGACATCAGAAATAAATTAGAAGCAATTTACAAAAACTGCACCTTATACCTAGAATTTCTGGGATGGAATGAAAATGGAGACCTTTGCTAGAGAAACAACCTACATGATTGGATTCCTGGTAGAATATTGTTTAAAAATGACTATAAATTCTTCCCATTCTCATACTAATACTTCTAGATGCCAAAGGAACCTTCTCAGCATAAAAAAAGATATCTTGTTTAGGGTTTTGCCGTCCTGGACCACTCCTAGTTCTGCACCCAGACCCTGCTCCACTCTCCCACTGGTCGAATGGAGATTTATTAAGGTTTAAATCATAAACTGTGACAAACCTACCAAAATTCAACCATTATCCCGTTGGTGGCGATGTGAAATAACATGGGGGTAGACCAAGTTTGAGACTTGCCGCACCTCAAAGTTGGACTGAAATTAAGTTTTATGGTTGGCAGAGTTAATTTTTGTGTGATTGTTGTGATGGGACCACCGCATCAAGTGGGCCAACCACCTGGCCGGTGCAGGTTCAAACGCTTCATTAGTTTTGAATATGGATTATTAAGTGGTATAGCAGATTTATATATAAATATATATATATATATATATATATATATATATATATATATATATATATATATATATATATATATATATATATATAAATATGATTATGATATGATCGATGGTTGGGCGGGTTCGTCAAGCCCACCCACCACAATATTTTAATATATGTCATTATATAATGGCGTTGGGGAGTGGCGGCCTGCCACCCCAAATTTAATAAATTTTTAATTTTTTTTTTTTTTTAAATGGATAAAATTTCAAATCCGGTGTTTAAGGGTCACTAGGCCAATTAAATATGTGACAAATTCACCTGTTCTAGTAGCCGAATTATGTGCACCAATACTATGCCAAACTGTTGCCTCGTTAGTGACTGCCACTTCATCTAGTTTGACTAGAACTTTGACCATCTATCACTTGAGCATACAAACTCGGATTTGAGTGATGTTTGCATCGTTGGAGTTAAGGTAACAAGCACTACGATCTGGTCCTAGTTTCACTTTAATTTGATGACTTTGATTTTTGAGCTATTTCAAGGCCACTTCTATATCTAGAGCCACTTGGACCATGAATATTCAACTTACTTACAAATGACTATTAAATTACCTTACATAATGACTCTTCACATTCCACAATTGACACTTGGAATTAAACTTAAAAATTAATTAAAAATTAATATTATAATTAATCATACTCATATAATACAAAATTTGGTAGAGCCCATTAGACAACCTAATAAGACAAAACTCCGTCATGGTTAAGTTTGGGGAAACTCTAGATAAACAACTTCCACTTGATGTATTTCGGTCACATATCAGTGACAAGCTTGGTACCGTGTGATGAAATCCCCAAAATGTGCAATGGTGTCTAGCTGGAATAAAACCATCGCCTCCATGGAATCTGGGTACAATGATTTGTAACCTATTTGCACTTCCTTATGGAGCAGGAGAAACATTGTATTCACTAGGAAAAAATGACAGATGTACTTAAGCATGTTATTTCTGTTCAACTCCAAATATTCCTTGTTGGAAATTTGTCTAAGTTTCTCCAAGTATTCTTCGATCTCCTGCCTCATCTGATTCTTGGGTTTGGCTTCACTGAGTGAGCCAACTGATGGGATTCTATGTGAGTTCACCAAGAATTCAATACTATTGTATAACCATGCATATGAGGCCTGAATGATACCAATCAATGAGGCTAGTTATCTTTTGTTTTGGCTGAGCATCCAAACTCTTTATTTTTGCAGCTCTGCCTATTGATTTGTCTTCTTTCCCAAGTTAAGAAGTGCCCCTTTGTATCACATTGACCATTCATGCATGACAATGATGACACCTTGTTAATTATTGAGAGTTTTAAAAAATTATTTACACTTCTGGTGCAAGCCATGCAAGTGGACAAATGCCTTATGCACCGTAACAATCTACTCTTAAATAATTCACATGGTCTCTCTAAGTGTCGATACTTATATGAGTATCGCAACCTTCATTTCCTCGAGATGGACCTATGTATAAGGTTCGTTATAAGCTGTTGCGCAGAGGTGTTCAACCTATTTCCTGGAAGTCTACAAGTTATTTTCCAATTTCTTATTCTCATCCAACAAATACTCAGTGTTTGAATTTGATGCACCTGCAAAATCCAAGTTGGCTACGACAAATGGCATCAAGATTCTTCCTAGTGTTAGCCGCTATCACCCTTTCTCTAATAAATGTAGGAGATGTGAGCTCATCCAGAAAATTGTTATTACGCGCTTATAGAATCTACTTCTAAAGTTCATCATATGAAAAATTATACGTGTTATGAAACCAACTCAGAAAATAGAATTAAACGACTTAAAAATCATCCACTTAGAAGGGTCAACCTCCTTTACATTACATAAATGAACAATTCTTGGATAATACAAATGAAGAAACCTCCTTTCTATATATGGGAATCCATGGGGTCACAATATAATCCTAGCCAACCTAACAATAATAATGTAAGGGCGCAACAATAACAATAGTGCCTTTTATGGGGCATAATAATAACAATATGGGGGCTACATGGGTACAAAAATAGTAATAATGGGGCTACACTAACAACAATAAGGACTACACTAGCAATATAGGCACCTAACATGCCCCTATCCTTCAACAAAGTGTTGTCCTCAATTCTTGATTAGCTATGGATTCTTCTATATAAAATTCTCACCCTCCCATGTGGAATCTTCAGTGGGTACGTTCTTGCAGTTGATGAGATACTATGAAATTGATCGATTTTGTAGCTGTAGAGTTCTTGTTTCTGTGACTCCTTCAAGTTACAATATGATATTTCCTTCCTCATCAAGTTCTGGAAATTTTGTTTGAACTAGAATTTTGTCACCTATAACCTTATTTAAGCATTAAACATGGAAAACTAGGTGCACTCGAGAAGAAGCAGGAAGCTCTAATTTGTATGCCATAGTACCAATATTTTTCAACACCTTGTAAGGACCATATTACTTTGGAGATAATTTATTATACTTCTTGTCTTGATTGAGGGACATTTTTTTTATGTTTGTAGGCACACAAATATCCAATTTCCTACATCAAAACTTCTCTCACTGCAATGTTGATCTGCTTGTTGTTTCATTCGATTTTGTGCCAAATTTAGGTTATCCTTTAAGAGTTGGAGAACTTGTTTTTGATGCTCGATGTGATCTCCACTGCTTGAAACTTAGAATTTTCTCTTAAATATGATGTGATGGATGATGGTTGATATACATAAAGTGCCATAAATGGGGTTATTTTGGCTGCAGTATAGAAGGAAGTGTTATACCACCATTCAGCCAGAGGTAACCACTTGACCCGTTCTGTTTCTTTATTAGATAAAAAAACAATGAAGATATCCTTCCAAGAATTTGTTCACTATCTCAATTTTCACATCAGATTGAGGATGATAAGATGAGCTATGAGCTATTTGAGTACCCAAACAAGAAAATAATTGTGTCCAAACATTTCCAGTAAAAATAAAATATTTTTCGCTTACAATAATATTTGTGTTTCCATGTAGATTTTGAATTGTTTCCATAAATGCAGTAGAAACTGTACTTGCTTTAAATGGATGGAATAATACACAAAACTATGCATACTTGGTAATTATATCAACTACCCTATCAACTACCACCATGATGAAACTCTTTCCTTCGGACTTTGGTAAACCTGTGATAAAATCCATTGAAACCTCCCCCCAATGTTTACCTGGAATGGATAAAGAATTTAGAAGACTCGGGCTCTTAATTGTCTTAACTTTATTTTACTGGAAAACAAAACATTCCACCACAAAATTTTGAATATTTGATTTAAGGCCATCCCAAGAAAAATCTTTCTTCACCCTACGATAAGTTTTTTAAAATCGTGAGTGTCCTCCTAAGGGAGAGGTGTGCAATTCCAAAAGAATATTTTGTTTTAGTTGGGAATTCTTGCAAATATATAAGCAATATTTCTACCATAAGGAATAATTTTTCCAAATAAATGTATTATATGTACTAGGATCTTGCTACAAATTTTGAATGAGTTGCCACACTTCTTCGTCATTCTTCCATTCATCCCTTACTTTGGTTATCCAATCTAGTTGGATAATAGAAATGGCACAAATAAATGCTTCCACCTCTTCATCCATTCTTGAGAGTGCATCTGCAACAACATTTATCTTCAATTTTTGGTAGATTATTTCAAAGTCATGACACAACATATTTGTGACCCATTTTTGCTGTTCTTCTAAAGATAATATTTGTTCCAAAAAGTATTTAAGACTGTCATGATCAATTTTTACCTTGAAGTGTCTTCCCATTTTGTAAGGTCTCCATTTCTTTAGTGCATGTAGTATTTCCAACATTTCCTTCTCATAAATAGCTTTCTTTTAATACTTTCCTTTGATAGGACGACTTTCAAAATAAATTTGTATTCCTTCTTGCATTTAAACAACACCAATTCCATTTCTTGAGGCATCACATTCTGCAATAAAGGTTTTTGTGAAATTTGGCATAGCTAAGACCAGTGTTAGGCATATTTCCTCTTTAAGATGTTAAAAGGCCTTAGTTGCTTCAGGAGTCCATGAAAATGCATCTTTCATCAATAACGTTGTTAGAGGTGCTGCTATTCTCCCATAATTCTTAACAAACTTGCGATAATACCTTGTTAAACCAAGAAATCCTCGCAAATTATTTATGGCTGTGGGGACTTTCCATTCCTTAATGGCTTTAATTTTTTAGGGTCTACCTTAACACCTTACTGAGATACAATATGACCCAGATATTCCACCTCTTGCAATCCAAAGAAAAAATTGGAGGCTTTTGCATATAATTATTGCTCCTCCAATAGCTTGATCACCCTATCAACATGATGTACATGATCCTTCCAAGACCTACTGTAGATTAATATATCATAAAAAAATACTAAAAGAATATCTAAGGAAGGGTTTAAAAATGGAATTACAACCCTTGAAATGTAGAAGGTACATTGGTAAGGCCAAAAGGCATGACCAAAAATTTATAATGACCCTCATGAGTTGGAAATGATGTTTTCGGAATATCTTCAATCTTCATTATAATATGATGATATCCTGAACAAAGATCTAACTTGGTAAAATAAATTTCTCCATGGAATTCATCCAATAATTCATCAATCATAGGAATGAGAAATTTATCCTTAATAGTGAGCTTATTGAGCTCCCTATAATCTAGACACATGCACCATGATCCATCCTTCTTGTGCAACAATACTACTCGATCAGAGAAAGAACTTTGACTAGGTTGAATTATAGCAGCCTCTAATATTTCTGCAATCATACAGTCAATTTCAATATTTTGGACATAAGGATATATGTAAGGCTTGATTTTTAGAGGAACACTTCTTGGAGTCAAATTAATAGAATGATCGTGATCACCAATAGGTGGGAGTCCTTTGGAAGTTTCAAACACCTTGGAATGATTTTCCAAGACTTTTTGGAGATCTGGAGAAATAGATGATTTTGATGTTGTAAATTCTGTTGGGGTTCCCATGTTTTGGCCAGATTGGCAAGACCAAAAGATGAGACAACATAAGAACCACTTTGGGGCCCTAGGATCTAGCCCTCCTGGACCCGGAGAGGGATCTCTCCAAATAGAGCAAAGAATGATGTATCTTTGAAGCTCAAAAATAAGATGTTAGGCTAGTTATGAAGCACAGAGGGGGGTTTTAAATAATTTGGTTGAAGGGTTGCTGGGTTGGTGACGAGATCATGGACTGAGAAAACAGTGGGAGGAAAGGAACAAAACAGTAGAATATTTCAGCAGAGAGGATGGGTCAAGACCGTGCCATCCATTGGGCTATGGAGTCATGAGAGGGAATTACTTGCAACAACTAGCCAAGGCTTCCAAAGGGAAAGTCATCTACACTAAAGGATCTTTTAGGCAGATGGTGGAATGGAACATTAAGGAGAGAAAGTGGAAGAAGGAAAGAAAACCAATTTTTTGTCTATAGATCAGGTCAGAGGTCATTTAACTCCAGACCTGCTTGGACATACTCAAAGGCTGCTCTCAAAGGTGGACAAAGGGGCAGCTTATAGATCAGACTAGAGGTCATTTAACTCCAGATCTACTTTAGCAACTCCAAGGGAAAAACAGAGATAGATTTGACAAAGAAACATCTAAGAAGCAAACCCCCAAGTTCATACATCAGCCAGCAGGAAATAACATCCGCCGCACTGGTTAAACCCATGAATTTACTCTTAGATAACACATTTAAGCAGAAAACATAAAGGTAGGGAGAGCAGACAGCATAGGGCACCTAACAAGGGTGAATCCTATACCATTATTCTGATGCCTACCAGAAGAACATGAAACAGTATGAAAATGTAAATAACAGAGTTAAGAAAAACATCACCAATAGTAATAGACCAGGGTCCTGTGAAATGTGCTTTAATTAATAGATGCAAAACTAGTCATGTACAATAAGCTCAATTGCTATTATAGTCCAGACTTCTCCTCCCAGCCTATTACATACAAACTACTCTACTACTCCCTCCCACGACTGTTCTAACAGTCAAGAATCCCTCTAACAGTAGATGCCCAGCAAGGCAACAACAACCTTTACATTATGCTCTCGGGGGTCTTTTATAGGAGAAGAGGAAGAAACAGAGGTAGGATATACAATAAATGAATCTCATTAAGACAGTAAGGCGGAAGTGTTCACGCCCATACTGCTTAATGGCAGAATGCAGCACTGTATGTACTCTGTAGGCCAGCTAGGGAAGCCTCTGTCAGGCCGATTGACCTCGGATATTTCTTTTAGAGTCCTTCTGGCTGTCTGGAGCTCTGTGCTACCATGTTGAAATAAATGAACTGGATGGAAAACTGCAAGTCCCTCCATGCTTCTTTAATGTTTTATTAAAATGAGCCTCGGTCGGTGTATTTTAATTGTCTCAAGGCTCGAGGCATGGAGGATGCTGTGGGAAGGTGTACCTCTGGAGGAAAATGTCCTGCTGTTAGGTAGCGTAGTTATGGCGTTGCTAGTGCGCTCTTAATCTTCAATCAGTGCCCTAAGCCTTTGACCGCAGAATTAACACGTTAATCTTCAATTACAGGCTCGAATCCTCCTCAAATCCTGCTCTGCTGTCTCGTTTGGCCGCTGAATTGGCCTCTCTGTACTATCTGCACACTTTAAAATATACCTGTTTAAAGCCTGGGCAGTGGTGGCGGAGATGCGCGTGGAGGAATGGTGACGAACTCGTGGAAGATAAATAGAAAATTATACAAAGTGGAGAGGATAAATAGTGTAGTGACAATGATTATTATTTGGGTGAATTACACGGAAAAACACGCAGAAACAAGGGAACGAACGAATGGAGTGGGACATAGCGGAGGCGGAGGGAGATTAAACCTGAACTGTCCGATCACGGAGGAAACGAATGGTCACGATCCAATCGCACCATCGCAATCGGAGGTCGGAGCGATCGGCAATCACAACGCACAACACAGAAGTTCCGATTGCGATTGAGAGGAAGGACGCGATTGAGCGACAACCGTCGGATCGCGGATTGAACGGACGGACAGGATTGAATCGGGAGACGGAGGGAGGAGCATGCGATTAACGCTAAGCCATAGGATCAGCAGGGGATGCGTGGCTGCAAATTCCCCGGCAGGGCGGAGACGGGGAAAGACTTGCGTCCCGGCGATGGAGGATGAACGTGGCGCATGACCGTTAGATCCAATGGAAATGGGCTATTTATGGTCATCAGCGGGCCGCAATTGGGGATTGGACAAGAAGGCTTGCGGTGCGATTGGAGCGGCGAAGTGCGGTGTACGCTGGCCATTATATCGGCGGGCCAGTCAAACGATCGGGGATGTAATCGAGGATCGCAATCGGAGGACGGAGCGCAAGGTTTGCGATTAGCGGAGGACCGTCGGATCGCGGGGCAGATCGACGGCCGGGATTTAATCGGGGCGGAGACAGGAAGACTTGCAATCAGCGATCGGAGGCTGTTGCGATTAAGCGCTGACCGTTGGATCGCGGGAGAACGGATGGCTGCGATGCGATCGGGAGGGTTTCAATCTGGAGATCGGAAGACAAGGTTGCGATTGATCGGAGGACACGATGTGAATGTTGCGATTGCGATCGGGAGGATTTCAATCGGGAGATCGGAAGACAAGGTTGCGATTGATCGGAGGGCACGATGTAGATGTTACAATTGCGATTGGGGCGAGTTTGCGATTAAGCGCTCATGTAACTCTGTGATAGATCTGATAAAAAACGAGTCGCGGGACTTTGTTTAATAGTCGATCGCATCGGGAGTTTTCGGCCTATAATCACCAGCACGGTCTTGGGTGCGATTAGCGCACGGGACTTAAGCGCTTGGTCCTATGTGAGGGTCATATGTGGAGAAGTGGTTAGAAGAGTGGCGAAGGGCTAGGCCTATAATGTCGGGGAGGTGGGTTTTTAGCCCATTTTAATGGATTTTTAAGGCTGGGGAAGGGGAACGATAGAGGGATAAAGGGGAGAAAGGCCAACAAAGGCTAGGGGAGGAAATTCAAAGGGTATTTTGAGGGGATTTGGAGGGTAAATGGGGAAAGAAGGGGGAATATAGGGGAGAGAAAACAAAGGCTTTGGGGGATGAAATAAGAAGGAAAAGGGGGGCCTTTGGGCATTTCTTCACATAACAGAGAGGCTTTATAAGGGAAATCAGCAGAGGGGATTTGATCAAAGGATAAAAGGCACATAGAGGCTTCAAGGAGACTGTGTTTTCAGAGGAAATGCATTCCTTGAAGACTCAAAAATAATTTAGCCCCCTATTTGCTTGTCAAAAATTTCATAGGGGGGCTAACAGTGGCTCCACATGGGGATGGCTTCTTCTTGAAGGAGCCAAGAAACCATAAAATGATCTCTTGGTGTAGGCCAGATGCCTGCTGCTTGAACCATCCTTTCTTCTTTGATCAGCTGCCACAAACTATGAAGACAAAATATCAGCAGAAACACTTCCCATACAGCTACCTACCCACACTACAGTCCTAACATTTTTTCTTCTTGGGTGCATTTGGACTTGCAGACCCTTTACATCATTAATATTTACAATCAGGAACATAAATCTATTCTAATTCTACCCTTATTACTCCATGAGACCAGATTAGACTGTTGGTCTCACATGTTTCTCTACCTACTCAACTACCTGCTAGGATTAAACTGTCTAGCAGGTTTCTTCTCTACATTCTAAGACAGAAAATGAAACAACTAACCTACTTGCTCATAGGCTGAGCTTTATTGAGCTTTTCCTACCTACCCTACTCTAACTAAAAAACTCTGATGGTTTAGGTGATGCAGTAATGCCAATGCAGCCAGTCAAGTAATAGCAAAAAAGGATATGAGCACTGACTGCCTGCCAGAGATAACCACAGGGTGCTCTGCATGTGGTCCTTCAAAACTGAAGTCACCATCAGTGGTGACCAATTCTGATGTATTTGGCTCTTGCGAAAGATTAATGCTTGTGGAGCTGAGCCGATCAGGGCCTCCATGTAGTCTGCCACAGGGTCAACAAACTCATGATGCAAACTTTTTTCTTCAAAGCCTACCACGACTGATAGGCTGTCTGCATCCTGGGCAGCTTCAATCACTGCATCTGTAGTGATGCCTTTGCATTCACACTCCTCCTCTTCCTGGATGGGAGTATTTGGCATATGGGCATCAACCAGGAATACCTCCTCTTCCCCCGGATCAAGGCTGAGACGCCTGCGGGGAAGGAGATCTCGCTCATCTTCAATGCAGCTTGAGCTAGAGGGCTCATTATATTCAACAGTGCTGTCCTCTAGTACCACAGGTTGGTTCTGTTGCAACGGGCTAAAATCTGTGAAAAAATCGACATATTCTTGAGCGGGGGCTTCTTTGATTACCTTAATCCCTTCCGGAGAAGGCTCCGGGCATTCATTCCGCTCAAGATTTTCTTCATCTCTTTCCTCCTCGTCTTCTGCGCTGAAGAGCTGCTGGCCTCTGTCCGTTTGGCAAGTATAACTGATGTTCGGATATAAAGCAGATAGAAGATTCAATGAATCTTCATCTGCTATCATGCTTCCAACACTTTCTCCATCAGTATCATAGATGGCCGGCATTAGCTCATTATTTTCTTGAAGTTGATGGTCGTAGTCTTCCTCCCATGAGACCTCTGATGATGGCCGTGCAAGCTTAGTTTCCCTTTGGAAAAAATCATCGTCAGACATATCTACATCAGAGAAATCATAATTGTAAGCATAGTTACCCATCAAATCTTCAGGACTCTCAGCAATTCTTTCTTCAAAATGCTTTGCAAGTTCATTTTCTGATTCAAGCTCTGGTTCACCATACATGCTTGGCATGCGACTTCTGTCTTGCAGAGATCTGATTTGTCTTTCTTGAGGACAAGGAGCAGGTCTTTCCCAATCATCCTCTCTGGTTTCAGCCTCATCTTCTTGCTCTTTTGCTTTCAGCAAGGAACTGACAGCCTCTATCAGTCTCTCCAGCTTGTCCGCTAAAGAGATCTGCGCTGTTTGCTCTGTTCGGTCCTTCCTTGCTGCTCTTAATCTTTCCTCCCTGCACTGTATGTTGTATTCGACAGTGATTGCTATATCCTGCATTTCCTCCAGGCTCAAAGGCTCTTTTTGCCTTAGATGGAATTCCACCTCGGGGTCAAAAGAACTTGGATAATGCAATAAAGCCCATCCCAAAGGTGGTTTTAGATCAGAAGGCATTGCATCATATACCTTATTGAACCTGGCTGAAAAATCCTGCACTGTCTCTCCTAGCTGCCTTCTCAAATTTTGATATTCTTTTAGGATGAGGAGAGCATTCTTCGGGGCCGCCCATCTATCTAGGAAAACTTGAGAAAACTGATGAAAGCTGAAAATGCTTGCTTCTGGAAGGCCTTTGAGCCAACTCTTGACATTTCCTTGCAATTACAAGGCAAACATTCTAATGCACACATCATCTTCTTCTATTTCATACAGCTCAAGTAAATCCTCCAGATTTTGAACATGTTCTTCAGCAGAGGACCCTTTATTTTCCCCATCAAAATGAGGCAGCTGGTTTATTAATCCTGTAGGCAGGGGTTGGAAGAAGAGAGGTAAAACCAGAGGCTTATATCTTTCTATGACCTTTGTAGGTGTGGGTGATGTAACAATAGGCTCATGGCTGCTTGAAGCTTCTTGAAGAGTGGGAGATACAACATGAGCTTCTTGTTCCACCAGGTTTTTCACAGGAGCATAGGTCTGCTCATGGTCTGAAGACTGAGGCTTGAGATCTTTTCCATACTCATCATGGGTTTCATCTTTGTACACTTGATTAGGATTAAAGTAGTACAGAACATAGTGATAGACAAAAACAATGAATTCTTTAAACCAAATCCAACCCGTATGTTCTACCCTTCTATGAGGTCTGGCCATCTTTCAGGTTCTTCCTCCAGTGGAGTCTTCTAGGATTATGGAGTGTGGAGTCGCCAGGTGGATGAATTTGACTGTTTGGGGTAGGCTGCTGTCCACCATCAGCAATGAGAAGCCAATCTAAATGCAAAGCGGTCCCTTCCCCAGCGGAGTCGCCATTATGTTGGGGTTCCCATGTTTTGGCCAGATTGGCAAGACCAAAAGATGAGACAACATCAAAACCACTTTGGGGCCCTAGGATCTAGCCCTCTTGGACCCGGAGAGGGATCTCTCCAAATAGAGCAAAGAATGATGTATCTTTGAAGCTCAAAAATAAGATGTTAGGCTAGTTATGAAGCACAGAGGGGGGTTTTAAATAATTTGGTTGCAGGGTTGCTGGGTTGGTGACGAGATCATGGACTGAGAAAACAGTGGGAGGAAAGGAACAAAACAGCAGGATATTTCAGCAGAGAGGATGGGCCGAGACAGTGCCATCCATTGGGCTATGGAGTCATAAAAGGAAATTACTTGCATCCACTAGCCAAGGCTTTCAAAGGGCATGTCATCTACACTAAAGGATCTTTTAGATAGATGATGGGATGGAACATTAAGGAGGAAAGTGGAAGAAGGAAAGACAACCAATTTTCTGTCTATAGATCAGGTCAGAGGTCATTTAACTCCAGACCTTCTTGGACATACTCAAAGGCAGCTCTCAAAGGGACAACGAGCCTGCTTATAGATCAGACCAGAGGTCATTTAACTCCAGGTCTGCTTTAGCAACTCCAAGGGAAAAAACAGAGATAAGATTACGAAGAAACATCTAAGAAGCAAACCCCCAAGTTCATACATCAGCCAGTAGGCAATAACATCCGCTGCACTGGTTAAACCCATGAATTTACTCTTAGATAACACATTTAAGCAAAAAACATAACGGTAGGGAGAGCAGACAGCATAGGGCACCTAACAAGGGTGAATCCTATACCATTATTCTGATGCCTACCAGAAGAACATGAAACAATATGAAAATGTAAATAACAGAGTTAAGAAACACATCACCATTAGTAATAGACCAGGATCCTGTGAAATGTGCTTTGATTAATAGATGAAAAACCAGTCATGTACAATATGGCTCAATGGCTAATACAGTCCCAACTTCTCCTCCCCAGCCTATTACATACAACTACTCTCCTACTCCCTCCCACGACTGTTCTAACAGTCAAGAGTGAATCCCTCTAACAGAAAACTACCAGCAAATGAACAACAACCTTTACATTATGCTCTCGGGGATCTTTTATAGGAGAAGAGGAAGAAACAGAGGTAGGATATACAATAAATGAATCTCATTAAGACAAAAAGTCGGAAGTGTTCACGCCCATACTGCTTAATGGCAGAATGCAACACTGTATGTACTCTGTAGGCCGGCTAGGGAAGCCTCTGTCAGGCCGATTGACCTCGGATATTTCTTTTAGAGTCCTTCTGGCTGTCTGGAGCTCTGTGCTGCCATGTTGAAATAAATGAACTGGATGGAAAACTGCAAGTCCCTCCATGCTTCTTCAATGCTGCCTGACTATCTGAAATGAGCCTCAGTCAGTGTATTTAATTGTCTCAAGGCTCGAGAAGGCATGGAGGACGCTGTGGGAAGGTGTACCTCTGGAGGAAAAATTCCGGCTTTTAGGTAGCGCAGTTATGGCGTTGCTGGTGCGCTCTTAATCTTTAATCAGTGCCTTAAGCCTTTGACCGCAGGATTAACACGTTAATCTTCAATTACAGGCTCGAATCCTCCTCAAATCCTGCTCTGCTGTCTCGTTTGGCCGCTGAATTGGCCTCTCTATACTATTTTCACCCTTTAAAATATACCTGTTTAAAGCCCGGGCAGTGGTGGCGGAATGCTGTGGAGGCGGAGGAATGGTGGCAAAATAGTGGAGAATCAATGAAAAGTATGCAAAGTGGCGGAGAAATGATAGTGTAGTGACAACCCAACGATTATTATTTGGGTGAAATACACGGGAAAACACACAGAAACAAGGGAACGAACGAATAGAGTGGGACCCAGCGGAGGCGGAGGGAGATTAAACCTGAACCGTCCGATCACGGAGGAAACGAACGGTCACGATCCAATCGCACCATCGCAATCGGAGGTCGGAGCGATTGGCAATCGCAACGCACAACACAGAAGTTCCGATTTCGATTGAGAGGGAGGACGTGATTGAGCGACAATCGTGGGATCGCGGATTGAACAGACGGACAGGATTGAATCGGGAGACGGAGGGAGGAGCATGCGATTAACGCTGAGCCATAGGATCAGCAGGGGATGGACGACTGCGATTTAATCGGGGCGGAGATAGAAAGACTTGCGATCAGCGATCGGAGGAATGGAGCGATTGGCGCAGGACCGTTGGATCGACCGGGAAACAGATGGCTACAATTAAATCGGCGGATCGCAATCGGGGGTCGGACAAGAAGGCTTGCGATTGCGATTGGAGAGGCGGTACGATTAAGCGCTGGCCGTTAGATCAGCGGACAGATCAATGGTCAGGATGTAATCGGGGGATTGCAATCGGAGGAAGGAGCAGAAGGCCTGCGATTAGTGGAGGACCGTCGGATCGCGGGGCAGATCGATGGTTGGGATTTAATCGGGGCGGAGAGAGGAAGACTTGCGATCAGTGATCGGATACTGTTGCGATTAAGCGCTGACCGTTGGATCGCGGGAGAACGGACGGCTGCGATGCGATCGGGAGGATTTCAATCGGGAGATCGGAAGACAAGGTTGCGATTGATCGGAGGGCACGATGTGAATGTTGCGATTGCGATCGGGCGGGGGGCTACGATTAGCGCTCCGCCGTCAGATCTTGTGATAGATCTACGGTAAAGAACGAGTCGCGGGACTTTGTTTAATAGTCAATCGCATCGGGAGTTTTCGGCTATAACAAAGGAAATGCACCCGCCTGGTCTTCCGATTGCGATTAGCGCCTGGGACTTAAGCGCTTGGTCCCAGCGCGGGGTCATATGTGGGGAAGTGGTTAGAAGGGGCTGGCAGAAAGGGGCTATGCCTATAATAAGGTCGAGAAGTGGGTTTTTAGCCCCCTTTTAATGGATTTTGAAGGTTGGGAAGGGGAACGATAGAGAAATAAAGGGGGAAGAAGGGAAAACAAAGGGTAGGGGGAGAAATTAAAGGGGATTTTGGGGGAATTTGAGGGGTAAATGGGGGAAGTAGAAGGGGAGACAAGGGGAAAGAAAACAAAGGCTTTGGGGGATGAAATAAGAGGGAAAAGGGGGGCCTTTGGGCATTTCTTCACATAACAGAGAGGCTTTATAAGGGAAATCGGCAGAGGGGATTTCATCAAAGGATAAAAGACACATGGAGGCCTCAAGGAGACTATGTTTTCAGAGGAAATGCATTCCTTGAAGACTCAAAAATAATTTAGCCCCCTATTTTCTTGTCAAAAATTTCATAGGGGGGCTAACAATTTCTAGTGAGAATAACTGTGCAATTACGTGATCCGAATGGAAAATGGCATCTGCCCATGGTATTCATCTACCCATGTTATCCATCCACCCATGGAATTTACCCATGGTATTGTAAATGTCATCGACCCATGGTATTCATCCACCCATTGTATTTATTCACCCATGGTATTGTAAGTGACATTTATCCATGATATTCATCCACCCATAGTATGTATCCACCCATGGTATTCATCCACACACGGAATTTACCCATGGTATTGTAAGTGGTATCTACCCATGGTATTGACCCATGCTATTGTAAGTGGTATCTACCCATGGTATTGACCCATGCTATTGTAAGTGGTATCTACCCATGGTATTGACCCATGGTTTTGACCCATGGTATCCACCTATGGTATCTATGCATGGTATTGTAACTCAAAAAAGGATATAAATAACAAGCCTCAGTTTGTAAAAGGGGAGATTTTCCACCACAATGTAGCTTCTACATTTATTCTTTGTTTTAATAAAACAAGTTTCTTTGTGTTCTCTTTTTTTTTCTGGCATTCTAATTTTACAGATCTTATCAAATCCATTTCAACATTTTAGATCTTGTGGGCCTCCCCCTAAGATTTGGATCAATGGTATCACTGCAGAAGCTACATTGTGGTGGACAATCTCCCCTTTTACAAACTAACGCTTGTTATATAGACTTTTTTTAGTTACAATACCATGCGTAGATACCATAGGTGGATACCATGGGTCAATACCATGGGTAGATACCACTTACAATACCATGGGTAAATTCCATGTGTGGATGAATACCATGGGTGGATACATACCATGGGTGGATGAATATCATGGATAGATGTCACTTATAATACCATGGGTGAGTAAATACAATGGGTGGATGAATACCATGGGTCGATGACATTTACAATACCATGGGTGGATGGATAACATGGGTAGATGAATACCATGGGTGGATGCAATTTTCCATTCAGATAATTATGCCTCATTGTTCTTTCTTCAGAAGCTTTGTCATGACATTAGATCTTATTATCTTTCTCGAATTCCCTGCGATACCCCATAATTCAACTTCAATTTCATTTGTTTTTGGTCTTTGTGAGAGTGAAAGTTGTTGCACTTGCTCTTGTAATTTTGATATATCATGTTGCACTTCTTCCTCTTTCTGAGTCATAGTAGAGCCTTATGGGGACATAATTGCTGTTGAATTATTTTTAGGGGGGATTTTATAACCCAATATTGATATCTATTCTTCAATATGCCCTTGGAATCTCTTCAAACTGATTTTTCAAACAAGACTTATGCAATTTGAAAACAAATACACACCTTTTTCTTTCTTTTGAGGAGCTCGATATTGAAATTGATGTATCTATGTAATTTTGTATCCCCAAGATTTTATCTTCACTCTTTTATTATCCCTTTAAATCTTTTTTCCAATGCCATAGGTCTGACCTAATTTGGATTCTTTAAGTTAACGTTATGTGAAATCACCCAGAATGACCTAATTATGGACTGGTACAGTAGAGTGAACTTGTACGGCATGCCACGTGACATTGTTTCCCCCTTCGACTCTAAAATTGATACACATGAAACTAAACATGTACTCTCAGACGATTATTACAGAATTCCAATCCGATGCTCAGAGAGAGAGTTATGATGATTTTCCCAAGGTCACCTTTTTGAAATGAAATTTGAGAACCTACAAAAACCATAACTTCCACAGATCATATCTCTAAAAATATTGTGAAGCAAGATTTGAAATGTTTACACAATGTACCTCAATATTTCTTCACAAACGATTTTTTTTTTTTAGATTCTGAACCTTCGTATGAAAAAAATTATGGTGAAAATTTCACGATGACCTGTTTGAAGCAGCGAAACCATAGAATCCAAAGCTCTAATACCAAATGTTTTGAAACCAACTCAAAAAATAGAAGAAAAAATAGATCAACGACTTAAAAATCAGCCAAATCTAGGGGGAAAACTCCTCTAAATTATATTAATGAACAATTATTGGATGATAGAAATGACAAAACCTCCTTTCTATATATAAAAGTCCATGGGGTCACAATATAATCCTATCCGATCTAGCAATAATGATGCAAGGGCAAAACAATACCAATAGTGGCTTTTATTGGGCACAATAATAAAAATATGGGGGCTACAGGGGTACAACTAACAATAAAGGGGATACACCAACAACAATAAGGAACTACACTAGTAATATAGGGACCTAACAATACGCGTCCATGACTGGATCATCATCAAGAGGAACAAATTCCTCTTCCTCATTTACAACTAACTCTGCTAATAGAGGTTGTGGATATTGAATAGTGACCTGTTGTGTGCTAGGAATTAGGTCAAAATATTGATTTTATGGTTCTGGCTCCTCCTGCATGTCTACAATCTCTATGAACTCTTCACTATGTTGAGTAAGCTTTGTGTCCTACATATTTCCTCTCCACTCCTCGAGTTGTCATTTCTGTTATTTCTCCTCAAATTATTTCTACATTGTTTCCTTTTCTATTGTGCTTTTCCTTTCTTCTTATTTCTTCTTTTGATTCTCTTATTATTTTTTCTTTTGATTTTATTCACCCAATCTCCTCTTGTCTTCCCTATCCCTTCTTTCTTCTCCCTGCATCCTCTGTTTCCTCCTTGTGTCTTCTGCTAAATCCGATTTCATAATAGATGGATCTGCTTTCATATTGTGGCTTCATTCTCCCCATGACTATAAGAACATTTCCTCTTTCCCTTATCCTACGTGGGGTTTCTCCCTTCTACTGGCACTACTTTTGGTGTAGATTCCTTCTGGAGAGTCACCTATGAATTTCCTGCAAAACTTACCGACACGTGGGATTTGGAGGCATTATAACAATTCATCCATGGATCCTCCTTTGGCCAATGAAATGTACCGCTGAGCCACTGGAAGTGAATTCTCACACAATGTTATTTTAAAATACCATAGGGTTAACGGATTAAATTCCAGAGTACCGAATGAAAAATCATCTATCGCCTTTCCTTCGATATCTGCAAATTTTAGGTTCTTGATCTCGTACAATCCAATTTTCATAGGAAGAGTTCGCCAATGTGATTTCTTCTTCCTCTGAAAAGCTGCTGACAACCCTATGGAGATATTATATGAAAATATTGCATGACAATATTATTGGTGGCATACCTTGGAAAAAGATGCAGTGAATTCTTACCACTAGACACTATAAGGAAGGTGTTATCTAGTGAGGAAAACCAATCTGCTATCTCTGGTACTGCCTCCATTTCCCCATGTGACATGTAGGGTGGTTCTTCATCAAAAATAATATTATACAATGGAATGAGGAAGTGGTTAGTTAGCTTCTCCATTTCTCCTCAATGGCTCCAATCCAAGAGCAGTCTACAGTGGATGTGCACATAAGGGTCTCGAGGTGTCCAAGTGTAGTCCATGTCAGGGAATGCATTATGTGCATAGATTGCATCCAATAAATATGCAAACATGTAGAATATTTACTGTCATGCCAATAAATATGACCAGTTGAATGAATTTTCTTCATTCACAACCTCGTTTAATAAGGTTTTCCACCCTTCAGGAAAAGTTTCCACCCTTCAGGAAAAGTCTCAGTGCTCTACTGGCCATGGATTCTGCAAGATAGGACAACCAAGAAATGGTAGGTCCTCCTAAGAGACTTTTTCTTGTATGTGTTGGTGGGTGCTTTTAGAAACTTTGATGGCTTCTTCATCGAGGCTTCAACAATATACTTCATGTTCAGATAGTTGTTAGTGGCATATAAGTATGAATCCTTGAGTGCTTCTGGATTGGGAAAATGGTACATAAGACTATAATATTCTGCTAGAAAATTAGAAAGGTTTTGTCCCTTGGAATTACTCAAAGTCATATTATTCACATCGATATGTGAAACAATCTAGATTATAACATCTACACATGGGAAGGTTGGATATATGCATGAAACCCTGTGTAATCTCGACTGCTGAAAACTGACGTATACCTATCAGTCCTCTAGATCTTCCTTGAAGTTATTTTCTGAAAAAGTCTTCATTCACTTTATTCCATGTAATAACAAATTCCTTTTCCATAGATAGTTGAATACACTGGAAATTTTATAGGAATAACCTCAACTGCTACCCCAATACTACCCTCTATGGTATATTTTGAAGTATCTCTCTTGGGTGCCATGGTAACAATTAGTTATGCAGATAAGTGATCAACAACTTTGATACCTACAGGAGGGAAAAGGCACTGATGGAAAGAATAAATTAAATTTTACAATTTCACTTTCAAATCAAGATCAGGCAGCAAGATAGTGAACTGATGAGATATATTGCGTAATTTTCATGGATAAGGGAGGGAGACTGGCTGAGGGATATGCACATTACACAGTCTAAACATCCAGTGATGCAGCTTGAGGCTTGATATTGTGCAATGTGCAATTCAGCCTTGGCAGTGACAAGGAGATACTGTGCATTGTGCAATATCAATGGCCAAGGTTACAAGACTGAGCCCTTAGACTATGTAATGCATATTTTTTCTAGACTATACTGCACATTTCATAGTCTCAGAGGCCAAGCTCTCAGCTTGAGCCTTGGAATTTTGCAATGCCCAACTCAGAAAGGCAGTGCATGGCCACGTGAAGTGCGGATCTGCCTAATGATGATGCGGTAAAAAATCATATCTAAGTGATAATGCAAGTTAATGTGTAGATATGACTAAGTAAATATGGATATACTAGTGTGAATCAAGTGCATAAACTCAACAAATGGAAGGAAAAACAAATAAGCAAGGATATTTGCCGAAATGACGATCACCGATGTGAAAAAACAAGAAAACTAACATGACACTTATGAAAGGCGAATGACGAATTGAACCAACACATGAAAATATAATTTAAAGCTTCAGCAACCATGAAGATAAAAAGGAAAAACAACAATCACAGAAGCGAAACAACAAAAAGTGATAGAAAAAGCGTCAAAATACTACAAAAGAAAAAATCACTTGGAAAAGAGATGTAAACTCCACTGAAGACTCCTTGATCTCCTTGGGAATGCTATAAATCCAAGCTCGAATGTACACATGATATATAGTTTCATAAATTAAATATATTTGAAAAAATTAGGGTTTATGACATGCATGCCAAAAATCGAGGAAAAATAGACACTTGGTGGAAATTTCTAAAAATAATATATGTGCCACCTTCGGGAAACTAATAATGAGTCCCTATTTTCTAGGGATGCTTTTTCTCTTTTTCTCTTTTTCTTCTTTTTTTCTTTTTTGAGAAACTTTCCATGCACACTGCTAAGGAAGATTGTGTGATTTAGGAGAATTGAAAACTTACCAGCTTATTGCATTGCACAATTTATGAGATTAGTGATGGATTGCACATTTTTGAGCTTAGTGTTGGGTTGTCATTTATGACTGCGCAATTCTCAAGCTCAAGGATGAGCTTCCATTATGGATTCTGCAATTTCCATCATTAAGGCATGCTTTCCCTCATGTATTGCATAGTTTCTAGAGGCAAGCCTAGAACTACTACAAGGTCAAGTCAAGAGGTTAGCTTATGACTCAAAAAGATCATATACATATGAAAACAAGAAAACACAAGAAGAACATGAAAATAATAACTCTTGATAGAATCATGAATACTTGACATCAGTAAAAGATAAGATCCTATGGAGAATAGGGAAGGATCCAAAATCAACGCATAAGAAAAATATTGGAGGGTGGTTGTAGCAACTACAATAGATAACCAATGACAAATAACTTGAGCATGAAACCCATGCTCCAAAATATTTTTTTTTAATCTTTTACATCATTTTCTTTCTCCTTTTAAGAAACACATAAGATTTACATCATAGCAAGAGTCAAATCACAATTATGAACACTGTAACTAGTTACAATTTCCAACATGGTCCATGTATTAATATAATGATTTGAAATGAAGTTTTTATAAATTTAGAACCTTTTATATTAGCCATGATATAACCCAAACATTCTAAGAAATTTAGACATATGTCAGTAGTGGTTTTCTTATTAATATAAAGATGACTAATTATGAACAAATTCGTTGATTTTTTTTTTAATGTGTCATAATGAACTTTCAATGTATCATAATATTTACGAGCAATCATTTAATTGGATAAAATTCCCCTCCCATGTAAAAAATGGAAATTTTTATTAATCTAAAATGTTTCATGAAATTCAAATATTTTAATGTTTATGGTTGAGGACGATGATGAATAAGGTGAATAGGGGAAGGAATTGGCCTCAGAGAAGTCCACAGATGCTCCTAAGGAGGTTTTTAATGAAGAAGCAATTTTTTTGTTGACCGATTTGTTCCAAATAATAAAGAATCTTCAAATCAAATTAAACGAGAAAATCATTAATTTAATCCCGATTCAACTATAGATAGAAGAGATAAGAGGCCAAATAAAAATGTGATGGGAAAAATTTATCACTATGGGATAAGAAAATCATTCAATTATCCCATTTCTTTATTTATGATTTTAATAATCTCATCCTTTATAAAAAAAGGATTTTTTGGGGGAGTGCGATCCTCATGGTGTGACTAGGGGGGACGATGTTGGTAGCAATGTCGTTGCTCTGATTGTGAGAGGAACACTAGCCAATGAGACCGAGACATGCCCTAAACAACACACACCATGATATGCTCCACTTTTAACAACATACACGAGGATCTAGAGATGATGTTGTGAATGAAAAGTGTGATCCCATTGCAGATTTCGATGTGATATTTTCTGGATCTTCCCTTGTTACTAGCATAGGAACAATACCAATTATTTTTTGGCAGATGATGACCATTTCCCCATGAAATTATAGAAGCTTCCACGTATTTAAGAAGTGCTTTAAATATTAAGTACAATCTAATTTAAATTTACATATAGTCTGTGATTATTTTAAACTAATGATAATATTGTTTTGCAGGAAATGATTTATTCTAATTGGGCTTGTATGACCAAACCTTGGAACACTTTGGGCCAACCATTCAAAAAAAATCAAAATCCCAAAGTTCCATGTTGAAGGTTGAACTTGTGAACATGATGGCTGGCCTGTTCGGTGAGGGTACCTTCAACAAAACTAGAGTTACCTCCAAGGAATGCTTAAATTCAAAATATGTGCATGACAATTATCGCGTTGATTTGAAAAATAAAAATAAGTATGAGCGTCCTCCAATGATTCTAGAGAAGAATTGGAAATCCACCGTGGTAGATACAATCGATAAGGAGCTTACAAAATAAGGGAAGACACCACCTAGACGAGGAAGGTATGAGGCACTTTTAATAATTTAATTATGGTGCTTTATTTATCCAAGATATTTTAACTTCAAGGATGCATTTAGAGTTGCATATAACAGAGCATGTTAACCAAGTAAATTAAACCACATGAAAAGAAGTGGAAAAACATAAGAAAAACTGAGATCAAAGGCACATCGATTTGATTATGGATTTCACCCGATTTTGGCTACGTCTCCAAGCCCTGCTCAACAATGGGGAGGCCTTCTTTCATTAAGTGGCATCAAAGAAATAAATTACAAGAAAATTTTACAAAAATGACCCTTATACCTCCAATTCAGCTGATGGCATAAACCTTGAGAGCTTAGCTAGAGAAAAAAACTTCACCATTGGATTCATGTCTTGAAGTCATGTAAAATAGAATATAAATTTGTTTAATTCTGACACTGGCACCTCTGGCCCTCTAAAGGAATATTTTTGGCATCTTTGTAGGTCCATCACTCATCGTTTTGATGCCTCCTTTGCTCAGGCTTTTGTGCCCTTCCTCCATCATCATGCATCGTTCAAATAAATTATGAGATTTTAAGTACATTTGTGAGCGTGGATTTACTAATCTATGGTTGTTTTCATATTGGTAATTCTGGGTGTTTTGTTCCCACCAGGTCGGGATTTCAATCCTTGACCGTCCAAAATAGTGCATGTCTTTCGAGTGGTTTTGGTGCCATTTTATTTTTTAAGGCTCGACCATTGCGGTTTTGTTTGACAGTCCAATGGTTACATATAATATGTGGCCTTTGTTTTGGGGCTTCCCATGAGATGGGTTGGCCAGGCCGATAATTTTTACAGGTGGCATGGAGGGTGTTGTGGGTCCATCTTTAGTGGGCCGCCCACCTATTATATATATATATATATATATATATATATATATATATATATATATATATATATATATATATATATATATATTATTAAAAAGGGGTTGAAACCTGCCAACATGTTTATTTTTATTTTTATATTATATATATAATACAATGCGGAGGGGTGGTAGCCCACCACCCCTATTTTAATTATTATTATTTTTCTAAGAAAAATATAGTAATTATTTATCTACCAAAAAATTAGTGATATTAGGAAAATTAAGTAGGTGACAAATTCACCTGTTCCGGTGGCTAGATCCTGAGTGCCGGGTCACTGCCAAATTGTTGCCTCGTTAGCCTGCTACTTGGCCAAGTTTGAAAAAAACTTTAACGAGCTATAACTTGGGCATATGAACTCAGATTTGATTACTGTTCGCATCATTTGAATAAGGGTCATGAGCACTACGATATAGTCTTGGTTTAACTTCCATTTGATGAATTTGATTTTGAGCTATTTTTAATGTCACTTGTATTTATGGACCCTCTTAGATCATTCCTCCCCATAGAGGAGATTTTGTTCCTCCAAAAGAATGACCACATCCTGCCCACTTCTTGTGTCCTCATCAAGCCACATTTTCAACATCTACATTTCATGCAAATCTGGTACATTCTTTGCAACCATATAAAAAACCACACATGATTCAAACAACCCCATACTTTCTAAGAGTTTATAACACAAACTCTTTGGTCAAGTTTACATCATAATAGAAATCAATACCATGGATATAAATCAAAGGGAAAAACATCATCGTTGATTTAATAAGTGATGGAAAACACAACATCACTTGTACATTTATATCACAACGCATGATTTACAAACTGTGGCCATAGAAAGTGACTATACGTAGTAAAACCATCCCTTACTCAAAAAAGTTAATGAATCGTATCCTTGTGGAAGATTCTCTTGTTGAATATATTCACCAGTTGGTTTCTTCTTGGGTTCTTTATGGGCCTGGAGTGCCTGACACGTGACTTTCTGGTGTCCATCCTTGTTGCAGTAACTACAATGATTCTTTCTCCTCCAAACTTTCCAAATCATCTTGTAATTCTTTCTCCTAGTGCACCTCTGATAAGTGCCCTTGGAATCCTCACTATCATTGGAATGCAATGAGTTGCTTTCACCATATATCTTTGGTTGGTCGTCGGATGTCTTGGAGCATTCCCTAAATTCCTTCACGTGTTATATCCAAGTCCTGCATAACGAGGAAATTCCTCAATTTTGATGGGATTCACAATGCCTTGGCCATTAATGCTGAGTCCCTTTCCTTGATACCCCATTTTCTTCAACAATTTTGATCCAATTCCTGTTGAATTTCTCTCAAAATCAACGTAATCATCATCATAAAAAGCACATGAAATTGAAGAATCAATTTTTACCTCAAGCTTGTTATGTTGTAACTTTTTCAAGGCCTCCTCTTTGGCTTGTAACTGATGTTGCAACATTTTTTTCTCCTTATCTATTTCTTGTAAGAGTTTTCTTAGTTGAACATTCTTCGCCTGAATTATTTGGTTGATTTCTTCGAGTTTTTGGAGCCATGCCGCATTTGGTGCCCTTTTCATCCTTGGTACAAAATATTCTGAAATCTTTGTCTCATCACACGAATTAGAGCCCAAGTCGATGGGTCCATATTATATAATCCAAAGAGTTGCAATATTCATTTCCTCACTTGAATATGATCCCAGGAGAGTTGTTCCATCACCTGAAAATCCCTTAGTTGTTATCTTATCATTCTCCTCTGATTCAAATTCTTGGTCTTGTTGCACAATTGCAACTATCTTCTGCTTCTCTTTTCTATCATTCTTGTTAGGTATCAATTCTAGATGTAGTTTACAAAAATTATCCTCATCATGCCCTTCTTTCCCATAATGAGTACAAGAGGGCTTTTCTCCTCTGCTCTTAGCTACTGTTGCCCTCTTTGGGATGTCATATTGTTCATGCTCACCCTTGCTTTCAAGATGCACATCCTTTACACTAGCTTCATCAAGAGTTTTAGGTTCAAATAATAATAATGAATGACAGATAGTTATGCAAAGAGAAGATATATTTCATAAATATATCAAGAGTATCTAGTGGAATATTCAATGCTAGTTCTTGTTTCCTAAACTCCTTTGTAAAATTCATAACTTTTTGAGGTTTACCTTGTTTCAAATGTTTCCATTCCATCATGGCTTCTTTTATGAAACCCAATGGGTGAAACTTTCCCTTTAAAGCATAAATGAACTTAGACCAAGATGAAATAAATTTATGACTATCCTTACCACCTTGATGCAGCTTTCATTCCCACCAGATGAGAGTAGTGCCACTCAATTGAAGGGATGATAGCTAGATCTTGGCTTCATCCTCTTTGATTTTTATATGCATAAATACACTTCAACCTGTCTTATCTAGTTATCTATATTCTATGAATTATATTCTCCACTCAATACATGTAAATAAAACATGACATCCAACTTGAAAAAGGATTTTTTACATTCATTCCTTTGATTCATGTTAGAATGATTAGAAGAGGAAGAAGAAGAAATTTCACTGGAGGATGGAGAGGGAGGAATATCTCCTCCTCCACCTTCATGGTGTACCAATGCATGATCCTTAGGCTCTTTCTTCTCATGCTTGATTATATTCTCATATTCTCCAAATATATTGTCGACTTTGTCTTCCATGTTGAATAAGATATTGTGATAATTTATCTCTTCTTCATCTCATGCATCATTATCTGCCATGTTTCATCTTCGTGGTGCACATCCTACTTCAGGATAAAAGGTTTTGAGTTTTCCTTCACCTCTTTGGAGCTTGTCACTCATTATAATTCACTCATGCAACTCGCATCAATAAGACCTACTCTGATACCAAACTTGATCCAAGATATTTTAACTCCATGGATGAATTTAGAATTGCATATAACAAAGCATTTTAACCAAGTAAATTAAACCACATGAAAAGAAGTGGAAAAACATAAGAAAACATGAGATAAAAGACACACAAATTTTCTTATAAAGTTCACCCAATGTGGGTTACATCTCCGAGCCCCAATAAATAGTGGGGATGCCTTTTTTGATTTAGTGGCATGAAAGAAATCATTTACAAGAAAATTTTACAAAAATGACCCTTATACCTTCAATTCGGATGATGGCCTGAAAAAGGAGATCTCAGCTAGAGAAACAGAAGTAATGACTGGATTTTTAATAAATGTTTTGAATTATGAGACTGATGCCTTTCGCCCTCTAAAGGAATATTTTTGGCATCTTTGAAGATACCTTGTTCATGGTTTCGCTGCCTCCTCCGCTCAGGGTTCTTTTCTCGTCCTCCACTAGACTACATCGGTCAAAGGAATTATGAGAGTTTAAATACATCTATTAGGGAATATTTACCAATGGAAGGTCATTGGCCTATTGGTAATTCCAAGCATTTGGTTCCCACTCCGTCAGCGTTTGAATCTCCGCTCATCCAAAATAGTGTGCATTTGTTTGGTGGTTTTGGTGCCATTTTATTTTTGGAGGATTGACCATTGTGGCTCCAATTGACCATTCTATGGTTACATATAATATGTGGCCTTTATTTTTGAGTCGCCCGGGAGGCAGGCTGGCTAGGCTGGTTGGGCAGGTTCAAGCCTCGTCGACCCCAAAAATGTTTATAGGTGGCGTGGTGAGTGTGGCAGGTCTACCTTTGGCGACCCTCCCACCAATTATATCACATATATATTTCTTGTGGTGTGGTGGGGATGGTAGACCGTCACCCTGATTTTTTATTTTTATATTATATATAAAACACAATGCGTGGGAGTGGGAGCCCACCACCCCTATTTTAATATTTTTCTTGTTTTTTAACACCGATGTAGTCATATTTTATCTTCCGAAAAATAATGGATATTAGGAAAATTAAGTAGGCAAAAAATTCACCCATTCCAGTGGCCGAATTTCGAGCATCGGGTCATTGCCAAATTGTTGCCTCATTAGCCTGCCACTTGGCTAAGTTTGACCCAAACTTTGACAAGCTATAACTTGATCATACAAACTCATATTTGAGTGACATTCGCACCGTTGAAATCAGGGTGATGATCAATACAATCTGGCCCTAGTTACAATTGCATATGATGACTTTGATTTTTGAGCTATTTTCAAGGCCACTTGTATTTCTAGATCCTCCTAGATCATTTATAATCATTGCGACATCTAATTAAGTTTTTCAATATTCTAAATATAGGCTCCTAGATACATCCAAAGCCTGGGTGGTTAGTCATAAGTAGCTGCAAAAATTGTAGGTATTAAAAAAATAATTTGCATCCAAACTATAAAGTAATAACAATTTTAATTTAGCATCATAGCAAAAGAAAAATTCATGTTATGATGCAAAGTTGTAGGGTTCACAATTCAAAGATTCTCCCACAGAGGAACACCTCAAGATTTATTACAAGAACGAATATCAAGTCATGGAACGTAGGACAAACTTGGGGTATACACAACCTTCCAGCACCCAAACTAACACACAAAATAAAAAATGCAATGAAGAGAATTTATAAATTATTACTTGTACAATATATTGGTTATTATTTTTTGCCACAAAGTAATTTGATTTCTTGTAAAAATCAGGAAAGTAATGTAGATACAAATGTCCCAAGTAATAATGGAACACATGAGCCTAGTGACGATGGGGTGCCTCTTGAAACTGATTTTAAACTCGGTATTAGAGGTATTTCATGTGTTATAAAAAAATTGTAGTATGGATTAAAATTAAATATATTTAAATGATAATGGTGTATTGATTATAACCTTTCTTGTTTCTACTCTAGAGCATGTACAAGATGAGGCTAAATAAGAGGAGGAACATATGGCCATGTTTGAAAGTACTTCGCTTCATTTTACTATTGAAGTAGGTAAATAACACTCTATTAATATTTTTATTAATAAAAACACATGTAATAATAATAAACATAAATATGAATTTAACACTTATTGATTATTGCAATTAATTCTCTGCCCCCCTTGCAGTAGCATAGATGTATGACCAGGTTGGTAGAAATACATATAGATCCCATAATAACTGAAGGGGAAGAAGATGTCCTTGCCAAATTCATAAAAAAGAGAAAGAGACTCAATAATAAATGATTGTAATTTTTTATTTAGATCCCAATTTTTTTAGTACCATAGTTTTTACTCACAAGTTTAATGCCTCATGGCATGTGCACATGTAACTTTTTACTATCTTAATAAAAAGTTGTGATTTTTTCGTTGGAAGAAATTAGAATTACCTTGTTTCATATTATGTAAAAAAAAAATTATTATAAAATTTACTGAGATGACATATTTTATATATCTACAAATGAATGAATGAATGAATGATTTTTCTTCATTTATGTATCTTATTGTCTTGCAACTTAAAACCATTTCCTAGTATATAAATTAGGTACTTGGGAGTTGAGAGTGATGTGAGGGGGTGGGGGGGTGTGGTGGGGTGTGGAAGGGTCCAGGAGAGCTTCCACCTTCATGTGGTTAGCCATGTTCAGTAGAGAATAAATTAGGATTTGGATAATCTTGGATCAAAACACCCTCGATCTACTAGAGAAACAAAAAAGTCAATGTTGACTTCGTCGTTGCTTCGTCGAGTGCAGGGAGGTTTTCTCCAAGATTAAAATACTCCAGTAATTTATTATTGAAATCGAGAGGAGCTCATGCATGTATTCACACAATCAAGTATTTTTAATCATTATTTATTCATGAAATTAAATTTAATCTAAGTTTTCCTCAATGGTCTCATGAATATGTGTAGGAAAACTAGTATAAATTTAGATGTTGAAGTGGAACAACTATTGGAAGAAAATAGCTCAAAATGGTAAAATTAAACTTATGCTTCAATTTTTCATTATTTTTATTATTAATTTGTTTAATTTATTACCAAATATTGAAAATATTTTTATTTATTCACTTTTTCATTGCACTTTCTTGAACATGTTCTCTTCTTTCATATACTCCATTACATAGCTAAGAGTTAAATATGAAAATATTGTGATTAAATAAGTATAGCAAACAAATTTATACCGCCGTTGAGGGATTCATCCAAATGTAACATCCGTATGTCAACTTGATTTCCATCCTTTTATAGCTCATCTACTTTAGTATTTAACTCTAAACATTTTCAAACTAAATCAGCCTTATTATTCATCTTTGTAATAACCATACTTTATAGCTTTAAGTTTCTATTTAAATTCAGTACAACATTTATTAAGTTAGAAAAAAAATGTGTGACTGGAATTTATATCCTGCATATAATTTTCATATAATTTCCGAAACAACCAGATGATTCTCAAGTTGACAATTGATATTTCCATTTAGTTGTCTTAACACCCCACCCTAGAATTACTCATTTTTACAAGCTATCTAGGGTAAACATGAGATTAGATTTACTATGACATGAACCAACATCCAAGTTCCATTTATGGATGCGGGTGTTGGAGTGTATTAATCACTATAAAATGACTAAGACATTACACATAAATTATCAATCCAGGGACATATTTTATTTCAATGACTGTTGCACTGTCTATGCCGATACATCAAACCAGAAGCAAATCAAAATAAAGAGAAATGTAGATGAATCAAGTGTTGAAATAAATCAATCATGCGGGAATAAAAATGATCTACAAGAATGTAATCATGCCTCAATTAATTGTACCTAGTGCGCCACACACAATTAAACCAGCTGGTTTCTCTAATCACATTTGTGTAACAACATAATAATATCGAAATTGAAGCAGATATACTCACAGCCAGAACAACAAAAAAAATACTTCCACCAATACGTAAAGCAATAAGAAATATGTACAACTACCATAAATTCTACAATCCCTACTAAATATGATGGCCATTCCTCCGTAGTAGGGCATAGGAAGAGATATAAACTTAAACGGGAAATAAAACAGAAAATGAATGTAACAACAAAAACGTGATATCTTTGTATTAATGTGACCGAAATTACAAATCCAAAATTAATATTGTTCTCCGCTAACCCACTTGACCTCAAAGTTCAAGAGTTATCTAATGGTTACATGTTTAGAAAAATGAGGAACAAATCACTCATGAGAATCTTATGCTTCTCATGCTGATCAAAATAAGATACATATAGTTACAACCACTTCTTAATAAAAAAGTATTTCTGGAAGAATATAGATTACAATCAAAACAGCGCAAAATATTTCATCCTAAAATCCAATATGTAATGACTTATACAGCTGTCATGGAAAATGACAGTTGTAGCGTAACAATAATCAAGTACAGGTTGGCATCCAGGAGTTGACGATATCTAGTTAGCATTACAGCTGTAACAACAGTTTATATAGTGGGTCTGTAACAGCACTGTGTTGTAACAACATCATGGTGTAACAACTCACTATAACAACACACTTTCACTACTTATTTACACCTCATGCTCTAGATATTCTGTTCTAAGAATAACATATGGAAGGAAAACAAAATACCAGAGAACTTCTTCCAACATTTGTCCCAGTTAGTCATAAAAAAAAGACACAATACATCATAATAATCGATGAAACAGAAAGATAATGAAAATAAGGTAAAAAAACACACTTTAGGAGATAAAAATATGAAAAGAGGAAAATATATTCCTAATAGTCATAGTCACAAGGTAATAATGGGGGAAAATGATGTAGGAAATAAGTACAAAACTGGCACCCAATATCTCCCCCCAACTGAAGCACTTGCATGTCCTCATGCAAATTCTCATCTCCCATGAGAATATCTTCAGTGTAGGTCAGTGAGGTCATAAGTGTTGGTTGTGTCTTCATCTGCAGACTTGTACCCTTGAGTAGCCATCAATTTTCATACCCAAGACTCTGCTTCATACTTTCTCAATTCATAATGAAACTGGTAATCCTATATTGGTAGCCAAATCAAATGGAGTTGAATCTTAGCCCAAGCCAGGAAGAACCAAGGGTCTGTATTATCTATGCATATGCTGGTACATGTGTAACAACTAACACAAAGTTCTAAAATGAAAACGGGTCCCCTTCTAGTAGCTCAACATTCTTGGCTTATGTAGGCTTCAGACACTCAGGCAGCGCTCGACTCTTCATTAATGAAAACTGATTAAGGCAGAAGTTCACAATCCTCCTTCTCTAAGTGGCAGTGGGTTCCCTTATCTCAGGAGTGCTCAAAATACTTCTAAATTCCTGCCTTAATTCAGTGGCTCGTCATGTTTCTTCCCAGATCCATAATGATGTCCTTTCTTCATAGGGATCCATAGATTTGGTGGAGAGATTCCACTCAATCTGATTCCTCATAAATTACACAAAGGCTCGTAACTGCAAATCCCCCATGTAGGAGAATATAGTCACCACCATTTTCATACTTACGTGCTCATAAATGGTATTATGCAAAAATAACTCACACAACAGGTTTTGTTTTTCAAAATCATAAGAATGAAAGACATCTAAAAATGTGTGAGTGGAAGAACCCAGATAAGGTTTCTTATCCATGATGGATTTTAACTGAAACATGTAATAATGTTCCCATAGGAAAATAGCGTAAGATGGGGAAGGTCCCTAGCACCTCAAAAAATTGAGGGCAAGCTCATGGATTTTTTTCCTATCCACAGTCAGCTCCTCAAACTGTTGCTGTAACAAAAGCAACTATTCCTTCTGCTTCTTTACGACTTCCTTCCACTTACACTCTTCCCAAACATTCTTCAGCTCCTCTTTCATCCATTTTTCCTGTAAATAACTTATCTCCTTATAATGTTCTTTCAACAAGATCATCCCCTCCCGAAGGGAGATTGCTTCCTGTTTCCATTTCTGTAATTCAAAAATCAACAAAAAATTCTTGGAACTCGATCCCTGGGTGGGACCTGGCATTCCTCTAAATTCATCATCAACATCAATATTGGGTGTAAGAGCCTCTGCTTGATGGGTCTGCTCAACCTCTACTGTTGGTTCTTGTGTAACAAAAACTTCATGAGTGGGTTCTTTGTATCAACCCCTTTATTTTCGCCTAGGGTAGCCTATGTGCCCACTGCTGGTTCTTTTGTAAGAGTAGTGGCCTCCATAGGTTTTTGTGTATCGGCCTATAGGTCAATCACTATGGGAGGCTCTAATTTAGCTGTTGGTTCTTGTGTAACAACAGTATATTTAGTAGGTTATTGTGTAAGAACCTCTCAAAGTTATGTTTTTGTTTCCATTGGGCTGGTGTTTTCCCCATAGACCTTATACCGTGCTATTGTTAGTCCTTGAGAACATGCTGTGCATATGGATACTAAAATTTCCTTCCCCTCAGCTAGCCTTTGTTTCAACTGTTCATTTTCATTTCTTAAATTTTCAAGTTCTAAAAATAGAACATGAGTTTCATCCTTACCTGAAGAGGAGGGTTCTCTTTATTCTACTTATAATCCTTATTCTTCTTTATTCTTCTTAGTTGTGGGTAATGGCTATGCTGGCAAGCTAACTCTCATCCTCTATTTTGGACGTCTGTCCCCAAATGGCTCACCAGTGGGTTCTTTTCCAATTTTTACCCTAATGGGCTGAGTCTCGACTTCAGCTTCTGCATGACTTCCTTTCGAATTTCTTGTTTAAATTCTTCCTAGCTCCTTCCCTGTTGGCTTAGGGCATCCAACACGATCAATTTAATAAGTCCATGATTGGTCACACATGCTTCAGGATGTGCTGCTGTCTTCACTACCACCGCCATATTCTTAATGATTCCCAATAGGAAAAATGGGAGGTTGATCTTCTGCTGATGTCAAAGATGATTTAGTAGAGGGAAGTGGTAATTGAAGATGATTGTAGATCTTCCCTCACAATTAGCGTACTTGATTAGGCCCAGGGTGACTGTTGGAACGAGGTCTCCTAACAAGCTGCGAAACTAGTCCATTTTGATTACTTTTGATTATATTTAGTATAGTGCAGGGGTTTTGGGGCGGGTCAAAGCCCCAAACGCATTGTAATGGGTCAAAGGGTAAACTAGGGGTCCGAAAACCATGGGTTGCAGACCATAGGAAAGTCGGAGCTATGTTTTTATAAATAGAGATGTATTTTGTATCGAAAAGGATAGGAATTGATGAGATATTGATGCGATTTGTTGCTTAAGCTGTCTGTTTTGGTTTTGGGGAACAGACTCCTACTGGCTGTGTGCACGGAGATCCTAGTCCAACTATGTGCAGAACCTGCTACTATGTGCATAGGTTGGGAAGGGAATTGTAAGGAAAGATTGATGAATGAATGAATGCGAAGGATTATTAGAGATCTAAATCTATGAGTTATGTTATGTGAATTGTTGATAATTACTGTGTTATGTATTTTCTGTCTTTAAGATGTGAAAGATCTGTGTGCTCAGCTCTTGGATGTAGATCTATTATGTTCAGTTTCTGTACTACTCTGTTGATGATAAAATAAGCCCATAACTATAGATATAGTGCATGTGGATGTGAATAGGAACATAATTAACCCTACGCAGGACAAGGTAATATGTGACTTACAGAAATAGGACACAGCCCTGCTTGCCTTACCCATCCTTTCTCAGGGTACAGAAACCTGGTTCCAACACCCACCCATACTACTTCGGGTGAGATTGTGACTTGCGAAAGCAGGTCACTACCGAAAGGGCCAGTAGTATATGGGTTTGTTGGCAAACCTTGCACACTAAACCTAATTCAGGACCCCTCAAGCCAACAAATGGTTCTGTTGCTGGGACCGGAAGAAGTCTGAGAGAGGAATTTGGTAATGGCAAGAGAATACTGGAAGCCTAAAAGAAAAGAGACCAAGGACTGGTTTGAAAGATATATCCAGGATTTCGCAGTAAAAGAAAATCACAGTGAGAAGTTAACGGCGTAGAGGTGGAAAAATAGGTACGTCCTTACTGAAAGATACGAAATATTCTTTGTGACTTTTGCGATTGAACTCCAAGAGTGGCTGGCTAGACTGGTGGAATTCCAGAAGTGCTGGAAGGATGAATGGGTCACTTTGTGGACCCCAGAGTTGCTTGAACAGCTTGAGAAAACTGATAATACTATCACACACACGGTGGATCACTAGGTGGATAGTGTGCTCCGAGGATTTGTGATAGAATTTTCCATTGATTAGTTTGTATCATACTCTGAGGCTGAATGACGATTCTTCAAGGGATTCTGAGGCAAATTTCTAAGGATGTTACCGTTGTTGATCAAGA
Source organism: Pinus albicaulis (assembly GCA_034641835.2). Lineage (NCBI taxonomy): Eukaryota > Viridiplantae > Streptophyta > Pinopsida > Pinales > Pinaceae > Pinus > Pinus albicaulis. Next base: position 1,193,959,517 of record CM076583.1, read on the forward strand.
AGTTACTGTGCGAAAAGAGCATCCTGTGTAGTCATATTGACTGAATGACCTCAGATCTAGATAGAAGTGAAACACATAGTGGTAAATACTATCGAACCAACCTTGATGGAGGGAGATCTGCCTACAATCTGTTGCAGGAACCAGTTGCGCAAGATCCCTCTGTACATTGCCGCCTAGGCCACACAAAGGTAAGAATTATCCTATACCACCACCCCCCCTAGACAGTGATATGGCTGCGCACCTGAAACTACCTACCTTCAAAGGGGTAGGAGAAGAGGATATGGACCGATTTTGGTTTGTGGCAAACTCTGTCTAGACTTTGCAGAATGTGCCAAGGGACATGATAAAGAGGGCGCAAGTATCTTTAGCATTCGAAGATAGAGCTCTGGACTGGTATATGTGATACGTTGTGTAGAATGGGACTGCCTCCATTCAAGATATCAAATATTCTCTGAAGAAATAGTTCTAGAAGCCAAAGTCTTATTCCCAGTTGGTAGCAGAAGTAAAGGACTTCAAACAAGGTGCGTCTGAGTCAGTATGGGAGGCTGATCAGCGACTAAAGAAGGTAATTAGGGAAGGAGGGTTTGACTATGATGATAGAAAACATACGGAGTGGTTCATTACTATGTTGTTACCCCACCTGTGCACTCTGATGAGTCATTATGCCTTTGAATCATAGGAGAAAGCTGTGGAAGTTGCTATGAAATTGGAAGCTGCGCCTCGGGAAAATATGTCGGTAGGGGTACAAAAAAGCCAGGAACAACTTGGGGCTATGCATATGGAAGTATAGAGCCTGCGAAAAGAACGAGGAAAGGACATATGCGCAGACCTCTGGTGCATACGATGCTGGGTGTCTAGCCATACGAAGGATCAGTGTCCTCTGTTGACCGATTATATGCAAGTAGGAGGACCTAGTCCGATACGCCTAGGAGCAAGTATAGAACCTGTCCTGTTGCGACCAAGATCAAGCAGATCTGCGCTTTGGTGTGATGATTGTCGGGTGGCAGGACTACACGATATGAACCATTGCCCTTGGCTAGGTGCATATGTCCTAGAACTGAAGAAACAATGGTGCTAATTCTGTTGACTAGTGGGACATGATGAGCATAAATGTCGCACGTATGACCTAATTATGGATCGTGGGAACTTATATTGGGTGCAATCGGACCCTACGTCGCCAAGAATTGCTGCGCAATTTGGAGGATCACCAGCCCAAGGCAGAGGAGGTCGGGGAGGAAGCGCAGGTCGAGGACTGGGGCAGCTAATCTGTTATAACTGTGGGGAAATAGGGCACTTTTCCAGAGAATTCCCTAATCCTACCAGGCCATCATGCAAGTATTGTAGGGAGCTGGATCATGAGGTAGAAGACTGCCCAATTTTAATAGCCAAGATGCAAGAAAAGAAGCCTACCCCAACATAGAACGTACAAAGAGTTAAAACCGAGCTAAGACAGGTAGATCCGAGTGTAAAAGTCATGACAGGTAGTGGGATGGTCACCTAGGGAGCTGAGGGAGGACCTGCCTCTCGGAAAGGAGTGTCTTTCAACAAAAAAGCATCATTGGCAGCCTCTGCATAGTCTCAGATAGAAGAAGGAGTTGAGCCCTTTTTAAAATCATATCTGAAGTTACTAATTAGTCCACAGGTGGTAGAAAATATCCTAGCATTACTGAATACCTACGCAGCTCGGCTCAATCTGATCCTTGAGACCAAGGATGTACAAAAGCTGTAAAAATATAAGAAATGCACCAGGAGAGAGATACGATTAACTATGCAGATCAGAGACTATGAGATGGATCAAGTTATCTTATACCTTGGATCAGATGCAAACATCTTACCAAAACAAACATGGAAATGAATGGGAGAGCCTAAGTTGGAATGGTCCACTATTCAGCTACGAATGGAAAATCAACAAAAGATCATCCCTCTAGGTATATTACCAAAATTCATGGTGGATGTCGCAGCGGTACGGGCCCTATCTGATTTTGAAGTAATAGAAATAGTCGAAGATGCAGACCCCTACCCTGCACTCCTTGGACTGGACTGGGTAATAGACATGGTAGGTGTCATAAATCTCAAGAAACACAGCATGGTATTCAAAAACAAAGGTACGGGTGTCATAGTACCAATAGATGCAGCAGAAGGTGCGTGGTACATAGTGCCAGCCTATGAAAAGGAGGAATTGGATCACATTTATAAGATAATTGCGCAGGACGAAGATCGGGTTAACCCCACAGATGAAGGAATGATCTGTTAGGAAAATAATAGTGAATGTTTTTCCGACTTCGATGAAGAGCGAGAGAATTGGCAAGGTCAGTTGCATGAGGTTTTAGCACTGCGAAGCCTTCGGACCATCAGGAATTTCCGTTGCATCTCTACCACAGAAAGAACCTCACCCTGCCAAGAGGATGCAGGTGAAGATCAGCAGTCTGATGAACCAAAGAGTTCCATGGACCGTAGGCCGGAAGCATTACCACTAATGCTATGAGAAACACTTACGCAACGACCAATATTCTTTACTCAGGGGAAATACTAGAGTAGGGTGATCCTGTGCATAGGGACCCCTATGGCTAGATGAGCTCTAAGGACATTTGACCTACGTGGATACCTGCTGTAGAGTAACACTCAAGAGTGTAATTGAACCTTGCCCAAACAGAATTACCGAGGTACCAAAGCCCTCAGCACATGTAGGATTACAGACCTGTCTGAAAATTAAAAAAAATCTCAAGTAATAAATGACACCAGGACGTATGACAAAACCAGGGACGACCTGTCCACGAGTGAAATAAAGGCTTCGAAAGGACTGCTATCCAACTTGCAGGAGCACTTCGACTCGATCCTCACTCCAGGTATGCAAACGACATACAAGCGTCCTCTATGGTCTAAAAACTCATGGACACAACCTAGGGCATGAAGGATAACCGCTGGTATGTCCCTATTTCATAAGAAAGGCCCCCGCATGTACGAAAAATAGGCGGCAGGTTGTCAATGCAGCAAGTAATGAAAAGAACGGTCCATAGGATTAAGGGTACGTGCCACAAACGAGCTCCCTTACCAATTAATAACTCCGGAGGGGGCGTGAATGGTTGGAAATCTTCGCACCAGACTATTTATTCACCGTTTGATAGGCTCTGGATATCCGCATTCTGGGTTTTTGTGTTCATCCTTATTCTCTGTAACATTCACCTTTCTGTTAAAAATATGGACTCGGACCTACCAAAAGAACTAATGCAAGGACCTGGGACTGCTGAGTGCATTTATAGGACAGAGCTCGGGCTTCCGACATAGAGGATTGTCTATGGCCCACAAGGAATGTTAAGATACAAAGACATGTTGCGATGTCTCTGCAGCTCCCAAGCACCACTTACCCGGAGCAATGTATGTTTACTCCCTCGTGCTGCCATAATTCACACTCTTGACCTAACTACTTCAAGAGTGAATGAATGAATGCGAAGGATTATTAGAGATCTAAATCTATGAGTTCTGTTATGTGAATTGTTGATAATTACTGTGTTATGTATTTTCTGTCTTTAGGATGTGAAAGATCTATGTGCTCAGTTCTTGGATCTAGATCTATTATGTTCAGTTTATGTACTACTGTGATGATGATAAAATAAGCCCATAACTGTAGATCTAGTGCATGTGGATGTGAATAGGAACATAATTAACCCTACACAGGACAAGGTAATATGTGACTTACAGAAATAAGACACAGCCCTGCTTTCCTTACCCATCCTTTCTCAGGGTGCATAAACCTGGTTCCAACACCCACCCATACTACTTCGGGTGAGACTGTGACTTGGAAAGCAGGTCACTACTCAAAGGGCCAGTAGTGTATGGGTTTGTTGGCAAACCTTGCACACTGAACCTGATTCAGGACCCCTCAAGCCAACAAATGGTTCCGTTGCTGGGACCGGAAGAAGTCTGAGAGAGGAATTGGGTAATGACAAGAGAATACTGGAAGCCTAAAAGAAAAGAGATCGAGGACTGGTTTGAAAGATATATCCAGGAGTTCGCAGTAAAATAAAATCGCATTGAGAAGTTAACGGCGGAGAGGTGGAAAAATAGGTACGTCCTTACTGAAAGCTACGAAATATTCTTTGTGACTTTTGCGATTGAACTCCAAGAGTGGCTGGCCAGACTGGTGGAATTCTAGAAGTGCTGGAAGGATGAATGGGTCACTTTGTGGACCCCAGAGTTTCTCGAACAGCTTGAGAAAACTGATAATACTATCACACACATGGTGGATCATTAGGTGGATAGTGTGCTCGGAGGATTTGTGATAGAATTTTCCATTGATTAGTTTGTATCATACTCTGAGGCTGAATGACGATTCTTCAAGGGATTCTGAGGCAAATTTCTAAGGACGTTACTGTTGTTGATCAAGAAGTTACTGTGCGAAAAGAGCATCCTATGTAGTCATATTGACTGAATGACCTCAGATCTGGATAGAAGTGAAACATACAGTGGTAAATACTATCGAACCAACCTTGATGGAGGGAGATCTGCCTACAATCTGTTGCAAGAACTAGTTGTGCAAGATCCCTCCATACATTTCCGCCTAGGCCACACAAAGGTAAGAATTCTCCTATACCACCACCCCCCCTAGACAGTGATATGGCTGCGCACCTGAAACTGCCTACCTTCAAAGGGGTAGGAGAAGAGGATATGGACCGATTTTGGTTTGTGGTAGACTCTGTCTAGACTTTGCAGAATGTGCCAAGGGACATGATAAAGAGGGCGCAAGTATCTTTAGCATTCAAAGATAGAGCTTTGGACTGGTATATGTGATACATTGTGTAGAATGGGACTGCCTCCATTCAAGATATCAAAGATGCTCTGAAGAAATAGTTCTAGAAGCCAAAGTCTTATTGCCAGTTGGTAGCGGAAGTAAAGGACTTCAAACAAGGTGCGTCTGAGTCAGTATGGGAGGCTGATCAGCGACTGAAGAAGGTAATTAAGGAAGGAGGGTTCGACTATGATGATAGAAAACATACAGAGTGGTTCATTTCTATGTTTTTACCCCACCTACGCACTCTGATGAGTCATTAGGCCTTTGAATCATAGGAGAAATCTGTGGAAGTTGCTATGAAATTGGAAGCTGCGCCTCGGGAGGATACATCGGCAGGGCTACAAAAAAGCCAGGAGCAACTTGGGGCAATGCATATGGAAATATAGAGCCTACGAAAAGAACGAGGAAAGGACATATGCGCAGACCTCTGGTGCATACGATGCCTGGTGTCTAGCCATACGAAGGATCAGTGTCCTCTGTTGACCGATTATATGCAAGTAGGAGGAACTAGTCCGATACGCCTAGGAGCAAGTAGAGAACTTGTCCTGTTGCGACCAAGATCAAGCAGATCTGCGCTTTGGTGTGATGATTGTCGGGTGGCAGGACTACAAGATATGAACCATTGCCCTCGGCTAGGTGCATATGTCCTAGAACTGAAGAAACAATGGTGCTGATTCTGTTGATCAGTGGGACATGATGAGCATAAATGTCGCACATATGACCTAATGATGGATCGTGGGAACTTATATTGGGTGCAATCAGACCCTGCATCGCCAAGACTTGATGCGCAATTTGGAGGATCACAAGCTCAAGGCAGAGGAGGTCGGGGAGGAAGCGCAGGTCGAGGAATGAGGCAACTAATCTGTTATAATTGTGGGGAAATAGGGAACTTTTCCAGAGAATTCCCTAATCCCACCAGGCCATCGTGCAAGTATTGTAGGGAGCTGGATCATGAGGTAGAAGACTGCCCAATTTTAATAGCCAAGATGCAAGAAAAGAAGCCTACCCCAACATAGAACGTACAAAGAGTTAAAACCGAGCAAAGACAGGTAGATCCGAGTGTAAAAGTCATGACACGTAGTGGGATGGTCACCTAGGGAGCTGAGGGAGGACCTGCCTCTCGGAAAGGAGTGTCTTTCAACAAAAAAGCATCATTGGCAGCCTCCGCATAGTCTCAGATAGAAGAAGGAGTTGAGCCATTTTTAAAAGCATGTCTAAAGTTACTAATTAGTCCACAGGTGGTAGAAAATATCCTAGCATTACTGAATACACGCGCAGCTCGGCTCAATTTGATCCTTGAGACCAAGGATGTACAAAAGCTGTAAAACTATAAGAAATGCACCAGGAGAGAGATACGATTAACTATGCAGATCGGAGACTATGAGATGGATCAAGTTATCTTAGACCTTGAATCAGATGCAAACATCTTACCAAAACAAACATGGAAATGAACGGGAGAGCCTAAGTTGGAATGGTCCACTATTAAGCTACGAATGGAAAATCAACAAAAGATCATCCCTCTGGGTAGATTACCAAAATTCATGGTGGATGTCGTAGGGGTACGGGCCCTATTTGATTTTGAAGTAATAGAAATAGTCGAAGATGTAGACCCCTACCCTGCACTCCTTGGACTGGACTGGGTAATAGACATGGGAGGTGTCATAAATCTCAAGAAACACAGCATGGTATTCGAAAACAACGGTACGCATGTCATAGTACCAATAGATGCAGCAGAAGGTGCGTGGTACATAGTGCCAGCCTATGAAAAGGAGGAATTGGATCACATTTATAAGATAACTACGCAGGACGAAGATCGGGTTAACCCCACAGATGAAGGAATGATCTGTTAGGAAAAGGATAGTGAATGTTTTTCCGACTCCGATCAAGAGCTAGAGAATTGGCAAGGTCAGTTGCATGAGGTTTCAGTGCTGCGAAGCCTTCGTACCATCAGGAATTTCCATTGCATCTCTACCACAGAAAGAACCTCACCCTGCCGAGAGGATGCTGGTGAAGATCAGCAGTCTGATGAACCGAAGAGTTCCATGGACTGTAGGCCGGAAGCATTACCACTAATGCTATGCGAAACACCTACACAACGACCAGTATTCTTTGCTCAGGGGAAATACTAGAGTAGGGTGATCTTGCACATAGGGACCCCTGTGGCCAGATGAGCTCTGAGGACATTTGACCTACGTGGATACATGCTGTAGAGTAACACTCAAGAGTGTGATTGAACCTTGCCCGAACAGAATTACCGGGGTACCAAAGCCCTCAACACAGGTAGGATTACAGACCTGTCTGAAAATCAAAAAACATCTCAAGTAATAAATGACACCAGGACATATGACAAAACCAGGGACGTCCTGTCCACGAGTGAAATAAAGGCTTCGAAAAGACTATTATCCAACTTGCAGGAGCACTTCGACTCGATCCTCACTCCAGGTATGCAAAAGACATACAAGCGTCCTATATGGTCTAAAAACTCATGGACACAACCTAGGGCATGAAGGATAACCACCGGTATGTCCCTATTTCATAAGAAAGGCCCCCGCATGTATGAAAAATAGGCGGCAGGTTGTCAATGCAGCAAGTAATGAAAATAATGGTCCATAGGATTAAGGGTATGTGCCACCAACGAGCTCCCTTACCAATTAATAACTCCGGAGGGGGCATGAATGGTTGGAAATCTTCGCACTGGACTATTTATTCACCATTTGATAGGCTCTGGATATCCGCATTCTGGGTTTTTGTGTTCATCCTTATTCTCTGTAACATTCACCTTTCTGTTAAAAATATGGACTCGGACCTGCCAAAAGAACTAATGCAAGGACCTGGGACTGCTAAGTGAATTTATAGGATAGAGCTCGGGCTTCCGACATAGAGGATTGTCTATGGCCCACGAGGAATGCTAAGATACAAAGACATGCTGCGATGTCTCTGCAGCTCCCAAGCACCACTTACCCAGAGCAATGTATGTTTACTCCCTCGTGCTGCCATAATTCACACTCTTGACCTAACTACTGGGGACGTCCAACTAGACTTAGCACAACTATCTGGTTCAGAGCTACAGAGACTATCCTCCAAAGTGATGCGGGAGGTTCGCCACTGTGACCAGGACAAGCAACAACAGTATGCCATACCACCAGAAGTCTGCCCCCAGCATATTTTCATGGTCACAGATGCAATGCGTATCATTGAGGAGCAGTTGGCGCAGGGAGCATAATTGGTCAAAATGGCTATAGAGCTATGGATGGAATTGCAACACCATTCCATAATTCAGCATATCCAACAGGAATTACAGTAGGGAGAATTTGTTCTGGATCAAGTCCAAGCCTCCACACCCTCCCCCATTTCCGTGCAGCACCTCGTTGCCATGGACATGATTGAGGACCTTCAGCACTCCAAGAAAGTTGTTTGAAAACGGTTGAAGCCATGGTCTGGTACCACACTCCAGCTCGCACATGATGCTCAGTCCGCCATCGCATGGCTCCATGGGCTGTTATAACGGATCACTACGAATACAGATGGGTCTGCTTCCCTGACATTGGTCAACATTGCGCAGTTATCCACACTCTAGACACTTTGCACGCACAAATGGAATCCACACCAGTGCAGTGACTCGAGACGAGTCACAAGATTATGTTGGGGGACTATTGGAATGAGGTCTCCTAACAAGCTGTGAAATTGGTCCATTTTGATTAATTTTGATTATATTTAGTATAACGCAGGGGTTTTGGGGTGGGTCAAAGCCCCAAACGCATTGTAATGGGTCAAAGGGTAAAATAGGGGTCTGAAAACCATGGGTTGCAGACCATAGGAAAGTCGGAGCTAGATTGTTATAAATAAAGATGTATTTTGTGTCGAAAAGGATAGGAATTGATGAGATATTGATGCGATCTGTTGCTTAAGCTATCTGCTTGGGTTTTGGGGAATGAACTCCTATTGGTTGTGTGCGCGGAGATCCTAGTTCAGTTGTGAGCGGACCTTACTACTGTGTGCACATGTTGGGAAGGGAATTGTAAGGAAAGATTGATGAATGAATGAATGTGAAGGATTATTAGAGATTTGAATCTATGATTTCTGTTGTGTGAATTGCTGATAATTACTGTGTTATGTATTTTCTGTCTTTAAGCTACGAAATATCTATGTGCTGAGCTCTTAGATCTAGATATGTTATGTTCTTTTTATGTACTGCTGTGTTGATGATAGAATAAGCCCTTAACTATAGATCTAGTGCACGTGGATGCAAATAGGAACATAATCAAACTTGCGCAAGACAAGGCAATCTAGGACTTACAGAAATAGGATGCAACCCTGCTTGCCTTACCCATCCTTTTTCAAGGTGCAGAAACTTGGTTCCAGCACCCACCTATACTACTTCGGGTTAGACTATGACCTGCGAAAGCAGGTCACTGCTAAAAGGGCTAGTAGTATAGCGGTTTGTTGGCAACCTTGCACACCGAACCTGGGTCAGGACCCCTTAAGCGAACAGTGACATCTTCCCATGGCTAGGGTAGTGATAACCTATCAACTCGTCTCCCCTTGTTTTCCAACTTTTCCTCTCCTTCAAGAAAATATTCCTTCAAGGAAGGGTCATTAATTTTCCTATTGAACCATCTCCGTCCTTCTACTGGATGTTGTCACTTGGGCAATTACTTCTTCTGTCACTTCAATTTGCAGGCATCTCACTTGGGTGTGGTGGTTATTCAAATTCTGAGAGAATTCGAATGCAATAGCCTTGTCCGAGGCTTCCAATTTCTGAAAATATTCAATCCACTCGACGTCCCTAAATACCTAGTAAGCTTCCAGACAATTCTGCAAGTCGTCCATGGAGTCTATATCGTGTCTTAATAATACTCCTCCCATCCTGCTGTTATTTTGAATCACTCCTTAAACTCAACCAAATGTAATATCGGTGCACTACTTGTTTCCTCTCGGCACCCTGCTCTGCTTATCTCGGATGAAGAGTTTTGGACGAGGATACAAGACTTTAGCTAAGGCAGGTGATGGGAGGTGATAGGATTTGGGAATTACCAAATCGTACTTCACACATTCCTACATGAATGTCTAATTATGGAAGGTAATGAAATTTAAGTACAAATGCCTTCTTTGACTAGATTTTTTCATAATTGGCTATCGTGCTATTTAATTAGATGGATGTGGGGTTAGTGACGGTTTAATGACTATGGATTTCTTGCAATGATTATGAGATTTATCCCCCATTGCTTTAATGGTGACGACTTCCCACAGCTGTCACAGGCATATCATCACTTTCCATTAATCACCAAACTATTAAATGATGACGCTACCTTTTTGAATGACGTACTTGAAAAAATGTGGAGGAGGAATTTGAATTGATGACATAACTGCTTCTAGTGATCGTGGTGGTCATGCTTGACTATTGTAATTATTGCTGCATGCAACGATATTAGAATTACTATTCATGGCTGTCGGTTGGTACAGGTCTAACATTCAAGAGAACCTTTGTGTTATTCTTCAGAAAACATGATGATTAGGAAAAATAGATATATAAAAGAAACAAATAAGTAACATCACCTTTGTAAAATATATCAGGAAGGAAGGACGATGTTTTGGAAAAGGGAAAAAAATGGGTGTAATAGCCACCATAGAAGTGGTTTTCAATTGTTACAAATTGTTTGACTGTGCCCTGAAAAGAGGTTTTCACAATCAAATTTTTATTATTGTTATATATATATATATATATATATATATATATATATATATATATATATATATATATATATATATATATATATTAATAGGTGTAACAGACACGACAAGAGTGGTTTTTAGTTTTTTCACTTATTGGAATTTCAAATTTCAGGCTACACAGGGAAGCATTCCCTTGCTGTTGTAACATAAATATCAGAGTCTGCGAAAATGTTAAGCAATGATTCCTTCGAAGCAGGTTGATGATATAACCTTAGACGATGATCATTAACCAACAATAGTGTCTTGGAACTGCCAATGGTAACTAATTGTACAGTCCCTTTGTCAAAGACTGTGTCTAATTCATAAGGACCTAGCCATCTGGTGCAGATCTTTCTTTTGAAATCCTTGAATATTGAATCATACAAGAGAGCCCAATATCCTTTCTAAATTTTTTTCTTCTTAATGAACCCGTCATGCCATCTAGCTCTTTGCTGTTGAATGGAATCTAACCATTTCTCTTCCAACTCATTGAGCTAGTTCAATATTTATCTTTGCGTTGTTCTTAAATCCAGATTGAATTGCAATGTTGTTCTCCATGTATTTATTTTGAATGCTATGGGGAATAAATGATTCTTACCATACACCAATTCATACGGTGAGAAGCATGTAGTATTCCTCCATGTTGTTCTGTAAGCCCACAACACCTCTGGGAGTTTTTCAGCCCAATTTATTCGGTGATTGGCTACTGTCTTTATTAAGATTCCCTCAATGAATTTATTGGTACTCTCCACTTGACCATTTTCTTGTGGGTGATAAGGTGAAGTGATCCTATGATGAATTCCATACTTATCAACCAGCTTCTATATCAAATGAGATGTGAACTGAAGCCCTCCATCCATCATTATCTCCTTGGGTATCCCGAAGAGAACAAAAATATCTTTGAACAAGAAGTATGAAACAACCTGCTTTGTAACTCTAGTTAGTGCCTTTGCTTCTACCCATTTTTTGACATAGTCAGTGCAGATAAATGTGTATGATCTTTGTTGTGATAAAGGATTAATTGGCCCTACAAAATCCAGGGACCATTTCTCAAATGGATCTATCACTATCTGAGGCTGTAACGACATCTCATTTTATTTCAGAGGTTGGCCCATCCTTTGGCAGCTATCACATCCCTCCACAAACTTCTTGGCATCTTGGAATATAGTTTGCTAGTAGAACCCCATTGAGAGTACTTTATATCTCGTCCTTTTGTCAGCGAAGTGTCGGCGTCCATAGGGTTCCTCATGACAAGTTTTCAAGATATCAAAAACCTCATCTTCTCTAACACAACGCCTAATATGAAAGTCTGGTCCAGTGTGATAGATATTTCTCTCTATCGAGGAGTAGGTAGCACTCTATTGTATGATCTTCCTCTTTTCTTTGGAAGATAAATGGTGTGGGAATTTTCCTGCAGCAAGATAATTGGCTATATATGCATACCATAGTGAGTGAGTAGATATGGAAAAAAGATATTCACCTAGAAAATAATCCTTAGTAGGAGTGCAGTCATCACCTATAGTTAATCTAGAAATAAAATCAGCAACCACATTATCTTTTCCAGGTTTATCTAAAATAGTGATATCAGATTCCTGTAACAATAATAACCATCGTGTAACTCTACTATTGGTAACATGTTTATTCATTAAAAATCAAATTGCAGCATGGTCAGTGTGTGCAAATACCTGATACCCGATGATTTAGTGCCGAAATTTGTTGATAGCATGCACTATTGCTAGGAATTCCTTCTCAGTCACTGTATAGTTGAGTTCAATTGGAGTTAAATTCTTACTTATGTAGTAAATGGCATAAGGTTTATTTTCCTCCAACTGCCCCAAAAAAACACCAACAACTATTTCAGATGCATCCATGGAAATATCAAATTGAAATCTCTAGTTTGGTCCTCGCAAAACAGGTGTTGCTATTACACAGTTATTTAACTTCAAACAGGCTTGCTTACACTTCCCTGTCCACACAAATTCTGCATCTTTCATGACAAAAGAAAATAGAGGAGATGAAATCTTTGAAAATTTTTCTATAAATATCCTGTAGTACCCTACATGTCCCAAAAAACTACGTACCACTTTTTGATTCCATCTACCAAAATGAAATGTCCTAGCACAATCCCCTTAGTCATCATCATGTAGCATTTCTTCGTGCCCAAAAAAAATTATTTTGTTGACAACGTTCTAACACTTTTTCTAAATTAACTAATGTTGTTTCAAAGGCATCCCTGTAGGGTGTAAATTCATCCATGAAAATCTCAAGACTTTAATTCAAGGTATTCGAAAACACATCCAATATTTCCCTTTAAAAAGTTGTTGGCGCATTGTAGATGCCAAAAGGAAGGACTTTGTATGCAAAAGTACCCCATGAGTAGGTAAAGGTTGTCTTGTATTATTCTTCTAGGGAAATCTGTATTTGATTATAACCACTAAAACCATCCAGGAATGAAATTTTTTTTCCCAGAGAGAGTATCCAAGACCTAGTCAATGAATGGTAAAGGGAAATGGTCCTTTTGAGTGGCCTTGTTAAGTTCTCTATATTATACACAGAATCTTCACTTGCCATTATTTTCCATAACAATGACAAGCGGAGACACCCATTGGATGTCAGAAATAGGGTAGATGAAATTAGCATTAAGGATTTTATGTAATTCCTCTTTCACTATCTCCTTAAGTGCGGGATTCAGTCCGTGTCGCAGTTGTCTAACTGGTTTGCAACCCTCCTTAAGGTAAATACGATGAGTGAATAGGCCATGGTGGATTACTTTCATATCAGTATAGTCTCATGCAAATGAATTTTTATATTTATGTAACATTTGTATCAGCAATATGTTTTGTTTAGTAGTTAAGTTAGGATTAATGTGTAAATATTTCCCTGGCTCAATTTCAATAGGACTGCTGGCAGTATGTATATTAGCTTTCAAATGTTCAATAATTTCATCATCTACCTCATCTTCTTCCCCTGGATCTCTAATAGGGGAAACAGAGACTGGATTTCTAATAAAACCATTAATAATATCATCCCCTGTTTCATCCTTAAAGTATTGTGCTTTTCCAAGTGTGAGGAGAGGTAGGGAAAAATCATATTCAGGTTCAAATTCATCCCACCAGGGACTATTCAAATCCATATGCAATTTTTTTTGGGGGTAAATGTTCAAGTTCTCAGTGGCCTACCCATATGATATCACCATAGTTCCAGATCTTCATCCGACATATGCATATGCAGTGGCTAACCACGACCTTCTGAAGAATAAAGGATGACCCCCCAGGTTGCATTTAGTTTGTAAAATGAGAAAATCAGTTGATTAATTCCAAGAAGCTACAATGATCACCACATCTTCTACCATTCCCTCAGGCTTGACATGGAACATATATGCTAATTCAAGCACTTTCGGTGTAGGTCTAAGCCCATGAAGTCCTAGGGAGATAAAAATATCTTTGGTCGTTAGACTAATGGCTGCCCCAAAATCAATCAAAGTGCTAGTTATGGGCTGGTAATAAATATGGAAAATCACTGTAGGATTCCCTGAGTCATTATATTTAGTCAACAAAGGTTGATTAGTCATAAGTTCAGATATTTTCCCCATAACATCGATAGTAGCAGGGTCTTTATGTTTTATTCCAGGATTTTTGACACATAGATCTCTCACTATTTTGGCATAGATAGGTACTTCCTTAAGAGTTTGTAATAGCGGAATCTAAACATAAGAATTCTATAATTCCTTGAGAAACTAAGATTCAGTTTGTGAGGCTGGCCCAATTTCAATTAATCATTGAAGGTATGGAGGATCCTGAATCTTAACAACTAAGTCAGATGTCACAAATGCACCAGCCTTGCTCGGGTTGGCTGATGTAGAAACAACGGGTTTTCCCGATATGGGTACTGCACATGTAACAAAAGGTGTTGTATCAGTTCTTACAAGTGTAACAGCTATTTCAGAATCAACTATATCCTTTCTAGGTGTCTCACATTATTCCTTGGTAATAATGGGAGTCTGTTCTGGTCTGATTAATTTTCTCGATGGAAGATGAACCTCGTTAAGCCCAATAAGAGTGATAAGATAAGTCTAGAAAGTAACCAAGGTGTCTATGATCTAAGCTGCCTTATTATTCGGATTGGGGTTAGGTTGCACAGGGAATTGGGGTCGGACAAGAGGTGCAACAGCTTGAAGAGGAGGTAGTTGTAACTGCTGCTGCATTGGTAGTGCAGGGGGCACTCGACCTTGTCCATTACCTCTCTATTTATAACTCCAAGGATGATATTGCGATGGAGGATATTTCATTGGTGGAGGGGAAGGCCACTGGTTCCATGGTAAAGGAAATTGTGTTGAGGAAGGAGTAGGATATGACCATGGAAATTGCTGAGTATTATAAACATTATTCCAAGTATTAAAAGAGGAAAAATATTGAGGCATACATGTAGGGTGTGGCTGCCATGGTCTCTTTGATCCAATGAAGTGGGAATACTGGACATCCTCACTTGATTCTTGAAGTACTGCTTTCAGTATGGGTAGTTTCGGGCATTAACTAGTAGAATGTGCCAACTTACAGATGTTACACAAGCTAGCGCTATTCAGTCCACATTCTCTTTCTAAATGTTTCTTTTTGAATCAAGAACATAATATTGCCAAAGCTTCTTCAAATTTTTCTTGTGCTTTCTTAACTTGTACCATAGTGATCTAGGTAGAGAGAGTATTGATGAGGTCGGTTTTAAAATCCTCAAATAGATTCCCGATCTCTACTCTGGTTACCCTTCTATTTGTGGACTTCTGTATCCGAACTGAAGGGTCCCGAACTGAACTTCTCCCTTTGACCGATCCTCTTGAACTCCATAGACAAAGCTTTATTATTTCTTCAATAGGTTATTGTGATATGTCACCTTTCCCCAACAGATTCATATGTTCCAGACAATCATCTCTTATACTTCTTAAAAATATAGGTTTCATCATTTTGAGGCTAATTTTCCAAACTTAGACCTTTGTAAATTATAATGGAATCATTCCACATAGTCTTCCAAGCTCTCCTCCTCCTTATGTGAAATTCTGAAGATCTCTTCCTTCAAATCCCTAGTTCGACGATAATCTTAATACTTAAAGAGGAAGGCCTCCCTAATGTCATTTGAGGTTCAGATTGTGCCAACACCCAATCTCATGAGCCATATTAATGTTGCCCCTTTCAGAGTAGCAGGAGACAATTTCAGCTTCTGGGCATCTGAAGTGTAGTCATAAATCCTACACAGCACATCAATCTCGAACATAAATGTAACAAGATATTCAACAACCATCCCCTCAAAGGACGCTAGAGATGATAAAGGAATTTTTTTCATGGGAGCTTCATCCCATGTCGCCACTATCGAGAATTCAAAAGTAACAGTACCATCTGTATTAACATTCTCATCTCCTATGGCTGATCCTTCATGATGGGATGATCTAACCTCAAAATATGCATGGGATTGACAAATAACTAAAGGGTCAGGCTATTCTAGGACTAATTGTTTCACTGCACTACCCACATCCAAATGATGATCAACTAAATGTTGTTCCTCAGGCCCCTGATGCTCTCCACTAGTCTCCCCTTGTCCTTCAATTTTTCGGATTTCAATCAATGAATTTCCACTACTGTTTTAGATTTGGAGTCTTGATATTAGGAGTGGATATGTTGTTTGAACGGTGATGAGATCCAGACATATAAGGCATCGATGCCTCAGGCTTCGATATAATATCAGATTTCTATGGTCCCGTCTTCCTGTTGTCTCTGTATGAAGTAAATTACTCATTTTATGCTTTTGAGATCAGATCTCCAAAGAATGTCTTTCTTCCCAAGTCTGCACTCTTCTTTTCTTTTTTACGACCCGTCTTTCCTGTAGTTATTTAGAGTGGGGGTTTTTTTGGATTTCTCCATTTTCCTACTGACACACATGGACGCTATGTGTATCATTCCTTCCTACAAGTTCTTCAGTTTCTACAATGGTGAGCTTGCCCAAGTATATTAGAGCGATGCGCAGGTTCTTACCTCTCGTCTTACTGCCCAAAAACTGTATAGTTGAAGGCACACTAAATAAAACACCAAAAAACTCACACTTCTAAGTGCTCCAAAGAGACAATGGTGAGCATGCCCAGGTATGTTAGAGCGATGCGCATGTTCTTACCTCTCGTCTTACCACCCAACAATTGTGTAGCTAAAGACACACTAAAAAAACACCCAAAATTTACACTTAAAAGTTCCCTAGTTTAGAAATGCTGAGCCCGCCCAGGTATGTTAGAGTTATGTGCAGGTTCTTACCTCTCATCTTACCGCCCAATAGTTGCGGACTAGGAACAATCTATCATCAAATAAACAATTTTGGTTTATTGGATCATCATTGCCATCCCCCAGCAATGGAGCCAAAATGTTGGACTGCATTAATCACTATTAAATGACTGAGATGGTACACATAAATTATCAATGATAGTTGCATTGTATGTGTCGATACATCAAAAAAGAAGCAAATCAAAATAAATAAAAATCAATGTTGAATCAAGTGCTAAAATAAATCACTAATGTAGGAATAAAAATGATCTACAAGAATGTAATCATGCCTCAATGAACTGTACCTAGCACACCACACACAATTACACCAGCTTGTATCTCTAATCACATATGTGTAGCATGATGATAATATCGAAATTGAAGCAGATCTACTCATAGCCAAAAAAACAACAGAAGTAATTCCACCAATACGTAAAGCAGTGAGAAATATGTACAACTACCTTAACCACTGCATTCCATGCTAAAGAGGAGGGCCCTTCCTCCCTAGCAGGGCGTAGGAAGACATAGAAACTTAAACAAAAACTAAACCATACAATGCATGTCAAAACAACAACATGATATATTTGTATTAATGTGACTAAAATAATAGAGCCAAAATTAATATTTTTCTCCGCTAACCCCCTTGACTACAAGGGTCGAGATCTATATAATGGTTACATGTTCAGAAAAATGAGGAATAGATCAGTCATGAGAATCTTGTGATTCTGATGATGATAAAAATAAGATACATATAGCTACAACCACTTATTAATAAAAATTTTGACTGGAAGAATATAGATTACAATCAAAACTTCCCAAAAGCTATCATCCTAAAATACAATATGTAATGACTTCTACAGCTGTCATGGAAAATGGAAGTTGTAGCGTAACAACAATCAAGGACAGGTCGGCATCCAGGATTTAACGATATCTAGTCAACAATAAAGCTGTAACAACAGTTTATATAGAGGGTCTGTAACAACACCATGATGTAGCGACATCGTGGTGTAACAGGTCATTGTAACAACACACTTCCACTGCTTCTATACGCCTCATGCTCTAGATCTTTTGTGCTAAGAATAACATCTCGAAGGAAAACAAAAGACTAGAGAATTTCTTCCAACATTTATCCCTGTTATTCATAAAATAAAAGACACGATACATCATAATAATCGATGAAACGAAAAGATAATGAAAATAAGATAAAACAACACTGTTTAGGATAGAAAAACAGGAAAAGAGGCAAAGATGGTCCCAATGGTTGTAGTCACAAGGTAACAATGGGGGAAACATATTTAGGAAATAAGTACAAAAATAACACCCAATAGCGGGGTCTACCACTAGAAACATACTACAACCTCCCAGTAACACCAAATCCCCATATACCAAACAACATATGTTGAAGATCTTACAATGGGTTGGGACTATCATTTTTCCTAACCCTAATCCTATCCGCATGCATGGAAATTTGTGCATGCAGTTGGAAATATCTAGTTGCACACACAAGCCTTCCTCCATGCAATTGCAACCAAATATCTCAGTTCAGAGGGTGCAATTAGCAACCCAGTTTCATATTTTCAATGATAGCTATAGGCCAGCTACCCATAAAAACCTAGAATTTCAAGAACTCAATATAAGATGATAATAAGTTATTATAATGAATACTAAGGCCAAGCCTTTCTCATAAATTTAAAAACACTACTAAACATTTTGTCAAGCACATGATAAACATAGTAAATATATGTCATGAATGCATATATGTTCACTATCTTCTTAACTTCATCGGAGAGCCATCAAGAAGGCTCAATTCTCTATCAACCTAGTTGCAATAACACTTGTTATCGTATGAACTCATATACCATTTAATAACTTATCAAGCCATAAGAAAGATCCGTAAGAAGAGAGAATTATTCAACAAGAATGTATCATGCTTATAACCAATATTTTACGAGAATAAATCCAGGACAAACCAGTCATAAAATCATCACAATAACCCATACAAGTGCTCATAGATCTCAATACGAAATAACACATAATAACATATGCATAAGCCAACCAAGTCAGGACTTCCACATACCACCTAACCATAGATTGGGTTGAACAAAATCTCTCTTTCATCCAATCAACCATGCACCATATTCCAAGAATCAATATGGGACTACATGGGTTAAACCAAAAAAGAACAAACTAGGGCTTATAGAGGCCAAATCACCTTGACCCTCAACCATAGTGATTTCACCTAAACCGGTCTAGAAATAAGTAACAACAAACTATCTTGGATGCCTCCAACTTTCTTCACCATATCAAGAGGAATTTTCTTGTCTCTACCCATCTATCAAGAGTTCAAGGAGAAAGCCCATATCCACCTTCGACCATTGGAAATTTTCATAAGGCCACCTCACCAGGATCTAAAGTCTACCGGCCATCCAAAGCTTAATCAGAACAAGGAACCAACTACATTATGGCTATCCAGGAAATGGAATGGCAAGGTTGAAACCATTGTCAATCCAGGTAAATCCCATGCTAATGACAAAAAAATAGCCAAATAACAAAATCCATATACCATGCATTCCAATATTAGTAATGAAATCACACATGCAACTTGTTACCTGCAATGTTCTCTTGTTGTAGCTACTTTTCCAATCTTATCTTCCTCTGCCCATGAATTCATTTTTCTTGCTTGCTTTTTTCGAAGTGCTTTCTCTCTCCAAGTCAAAGTGAGAATGCCTTAATGTCCAAGTCAATGCTAGAATGCTCTAAGAGTAACCAATAATGCTCAAGAGTAACTAAGATTGGCTAAGAGAGACACATAATTTTCTCCCTCTCCTTTTGTTTCCTTTTCTTTCATTTTCCCTTGCATGCATATTATTGTCTCTTTATCTTCCTTTTCTCCTATTTTCCTTTTTTTCTCATATTAAATTAGAATTTATTTCATTTTTCCTTTGTTGATTTCATTTCCAATTTCCTTAGCCAATAATAAACCATAAGTGATGCCCACTATAATGTTTTCCCCTCCATTCAACTTGGAATACATGTCCCATGACCTCAGTTTAATTTATTTACATGGAAAATCAACCCGAGACTATTTAAAAAAACTCCCCCTTGGGGGAAAACCATCCTTGCTTTTATATGACACTTATGACCATAAAAATGTACAACGTTTTGGGGATTTATAACCATAGCTTGATGTAGTATTTAAAATTACCAACTACTGAAAACATGGCAAACATACTACTTATTGGAGCTTTATAATCACAACTCAATGTGGTATTTACAATGACACACACACACCAACAAATCATTTTTTTCCACCAACAAATAAGAAAGGATATAGTTCCCTCATCTAGTCAACCATCTCACATGTAGCTTCATCGGGCCCAAAGTGATTCCACTACACTTTAACCTACTTTATTTATCGGTTCCAAAGCATGAGTTGTTTATGTTGTAATACACATTGTGGCAATAGATGTAACTCTCCCTGTAGTTCCATCTCCAATGTAGACTAATTAATCACATGACAAAAATCATTTACATATCTCTTAGGCAATGAAACATGGAAAAAATAATGAACATTCACTACTAGAGGCAGTGCAAGTCTATATGCTACTCTTCCAATCCTCTCAAGGATTTCAAATGTCCTACAATACTAAGGTGCCAACTTGGTACATGACCCAATTCTCAAGGATATCCTCTTGGTCTTGATGCACAAGTACAAATTCTCCCCCACCTAAATCTCCTTGAACATTATATGTTGATCCACATTATTCTTCTTCTTCTCTCATGTTGCATTAAAATTCCTTTGACAACCTGCATTTCATTATCCGTCTCTACCAACATATCTGGTCCAATCAACATCCTATTCACTGGATCACTCTAGCTAATAGGTGTATAACAACTCCACCCATAGAGAGCCTCAAATGGACTCATCTTCAATGATTCCTAATACCCATTATTATAAGAAAACTCCACCAGTGGAAGATACTCCTCCCACTTCCTCTATTGATGCATGACACACATATTCAACATATCTTGAAGGGTCATGTTAACCCTCTTTCTCTATTCATATTTATTCAGATGATAAGATATGTAGAAGGATAACACTGTCTACAAGGCTCGAAATAAATCCTTCCAAAACCTACAAGTGAACTTGGCATCTATATCTGATATAATCTTCTTGGGAACTTCATGCAACCTCACTATCTCCCTGATGAAGATCTGATCAACCTGACTAGCTAAATTAGTAGAATTTACTTCAATGAACTGAGCTACCTTACTCAACCTATCAACTAAAACCATGACAGAATCACGTTGTCTCGATGTCCTCAAAAATATTGTAATGAAGTTCATGGAAATGACCAAATTATGAGTTCTCATCTTATATGGTGACTTAGATGTTGGTGTTGCTCCTCGAAACAACTCAGTAGAGGAATCCACCTCCATATGAGGCGCCAAAAATGGAACCTTTGAAGGAAATACATCTGGGAACTGCTACAAGAAAAAATACTTCCTTAGGACTTCATCATCCTCATCTTACTTTCATTTATCATTGGAGACATGTACTGCAAATAATAAACACCCTTTCTTGTGGCAGTGCTTGGCTTGCATAACTGTAACCATTATCACATAAGTAGGCTTCTTCTTTCCCTGCAAGACTCTCTTTTCTCCATCATCATTCAATATTAATCATAGATGGAATGTGGAAAACAACAGGCTAAATTGTTAGATGAATTTATATTCACAAATATATACATGTATAAATTTTATGTGACTGTTGGATTTAATATTCCAAGGTTTCCTAGAATCCCTTTGATTGTTCAACTTGCAACCATAACCCTTAGCAGATTAAGTGTCAAACATTTCCCCACTTAATCTGAAGGGTTATATATGAGTCCAAGAAGAGATCTCTAATATAAAAATACAACAATGCATGAAAATAATAAGTTGAATTTTCTCTCTGAGATGATAGTATAAGATGGCAGAACTCGAGGTATCAACCAGCAGTGGTTTAAGGATGACCACAAACACTAGAATGCTTAGTGTAGTTCCTGGAACTCTTCCAAATTTGGCTAGAAGCTGAAGTATTATTCTATAGGAAATGCTCCTAATTTTTGTGAAAAGGGTGACCTTTGGATCTCAACCTATATTTCTTAGCGCGATTCTTGAAACACTTCTAAATATGGAAAGAAGTTGAAGTATTCTGATAGAGGAAGTGCTCCTTACTTCTTTGAAGAGGGAGACCTCCAACATCGAAAAATTGATGTCTTCAACCTGTAGTGGTTTAAGGAAGGAAACCAACCAAAGGTATGCTTAGGGGCTCCTCTATCTCTAGCTACAATGATGAATCTAGGTATGGTTGTCCCTGTATGTAGGCTCAAGAAACAGGTTTAGGTTGTTGCTCAGGCTCGCTTGATATGGCTTTGAAGCTTTTATATGAATATCAATTCCCCCAAGTAAGATTAAAGGTGAGAATACGAAGACAAATCAACTAAAATACATTATAATACTCTCACATAAATCATGTGATATGAGTGAAATATCTTCTTGGTTGTTGAAGCCCATTTCCAAGAAGTGATCCATCAAAGGTGAAACTTTGTTCTTGCAGGAGGCTTGTTTCTGAAGCATTTATTTGAAGAATGAGTGTGCTGAATGCAATTCTTACAGGGCTGAAGATCAAAACAATTATCCTTCACATGGCTAACTTTGTTACAATGTTGGAATTTGAGAACTTTTAGTTGTTTTGGAAGAGGAGGAGGATCTGAAAGAGTTGAAGATAAACCATATTGAAGAAACACATCACTTTGAAACTGAATGGGCTTAGAATAGTCAGGATTGTGAAGAGAAACCTCCTTGTCATATCTATTCTGATTTCTAACAAGCTTTTCCCAAAGTATGATGATGGGCTTAGGAAGTGGAACATGAATTTATGCATCTTTATAAAAAATTGTTCCTAAAATTGACACTTGATATGATTCAACCTCTCGTTCAATTTATTACTGTTGGTGGGATTCTGTCTCAATATCACACAAGTGATTGTTCTGAATAGGAAAAAGTTCAAAATGATGACTACACTGTTATAATTCATCTCGTTGTAGTAGTGATTCAAGCCGCAAAAAAACAATTTTGTCTTGTGGATTTTATAGAGAGGTTTGAATATATATGAGAGTGTCTTTGATAAATTTAATTATGCTTTTAGTAGTAGAAATGATTATATTTCTTAATAAATCTAAAAAAATTTCAATTTGATCCATTTAAAAACTTCGAAACATTCCTTGGTATTTTGGTAACTCCATCTTCTTTCCTATGAAAAATCCATCACAACTTCCTTTATTTTATGGTCAAGATGTTAAAAAAATCTTCAAGATGTGAATATTTGGAAGATTCTCCAAGTTATCAACGCATGTGTGAAGAGATGAATGGAAATATACCACACACCCTTCAAAAATAATTTAACACATAACATCATGGACATACAATATATCATAGCAGAAATTAAGCACAAAACATCAATTTAGTTGACTTAATGCACCACAGTTCAAGATATTCAACATATCTTAGCGCATTGTAGTTTCAATGCATAAACGCAACACAAAAATATCTATGAAACCCATTACAGAGTAACAAAGTAGCACCAATTCAACTTATTTATCTGACTTCTTTCTTTATTAAATGTAGAGATTCATCTCACCTTCAATTGCAGGACTCCAATCGACGCATACGCCAGATTTTTAAAGAAGATTAAGGGACATACCAACACATCAATATGAATCTAGTAGGTTGGACCAACATTATATATGAACCAAGGAGTGACAACACATATATAAAGAATGAACTAGACATGAATGCATTCTGTTGTGAAACCAGTTCCAAAAAGAGAAGAAAAGAGATATCAACGTCTTAGAAATAAGCCATTTCGAGGGGGCAACCTCCAATACATTACATGAATGAAAAATTCTTGGATGATTCAAATTACAAAACCTCCTTTCTAGATATAGGAGTCCATGGGGCCATAATGTAATCCTATTAGGCCCACAATGTAATCCTAGCCGACCTAACAATAATAATTTAAGGGCACAATAATAACAATATGGGGGTTACAAGGGTACAATAATAACAATAAGGGGGTTACACTAACAACAATAAGGGACTATACTAGTAATATAGGGACCTAACATGCCCCTCTCATTCAAAAAAGTGTTGTCCTCAATGCTTGAGTAGATCTGGGTGCTTCTGTATAAAATTCTCATCCTCCCATGTAGAATCTTCAGTGGGTAAGTTCTTCCACTTGATGAGATACTCTGAAATTGATCGATTCCGTAGCTGTCGAGTTCTTGTTTCCATGACCGCTTCAGGTTCCAATATGATTTTCCTTCCTCATCAAGTTCTGGCAATATTGTTTGAACTGGAAGATTTTCACCTATAACCTTCTTTAAGCATGAAACATGGAAAACTGGATGTACTCACGAAGAAGCGGGAAGCTCCAATTTGTATGCCATAGTACCAATATTTTGCAACACCTTGTAAGGACCATAGTACTTTGGTGATAATTTATTATCCTTCTTAGCTTGCTTGAGGGACATTTGTTTGTATGGTTGTAGCGGTAAAAATACCCAGTCTCCTACATCAAAAATTCTCTCGCTACGATGTTGATTTGCCTGTTGTTTCATTCGATTTTGTGCCAAATTCAGGTTTTCCTTTAAGAGTTGGAGAACTTCTTGTTGATGCTTGATGTGATCTTCCACTTCTTGAACCTTCAAATTTTCTCTTAAAGATGATGTGATGGATGGTGGATGATATCCATAAAGTGCCATAAATGGGGTCATTTTTGTTGTAGTATGGAAGGAAGTGTTATACCACCATTCAGCTAGAGGTAACCACTTGACCCATTTTGTTTGCTTATCAGATACAAAACAACGAATATATCCTTCCAAAAATTTATTTACTATCTCAGTTTGACCATCGGATTGAGAATGATAAGATGAGCTATGAGCTAATTGAGTACCCAAATAAGAAAATAACTTCGTCCAAAAATTTCCAGTAAAAATGGGATCTCTATCGCTCACAATAACCCTTGGGTTTCCATGTAGCTTTTGAATTGTGTCCATAAATGTAGTAGCAACTGTACTTGCTTTAAATGAATGAGATAATGCACAAAAGTTTGCATACTTGGTAAGTCTATCAACTACCACCATGATGACACTCTTTCCTTCGGACTTAGGTAAACCAGTGATAAAATCCATTGAAATCTCCTCCCAATGTTCACTTGGAATGGATAAATGCTGCTATTCTCCCATAATTCTTAACAAAATTTTGATAATACCCTGTTAACCCGAGAAATCCTCACAACTGCTTTCTGGTTGTGGGGAATTTCCATTCCTTAATGCCTTTAATTTTGTTAGGGTCTACCTTAATACCCTTGTGAGATACAATATGACCCAGATATTCCACCTCTTGTACTCCAAAGAAACATTTGGATGTTTTTTCATATAATTGTTTCTCTTGCAATAGTTTGAGCACCTTGTCAACATGTTGAACATGATCCTTCCAAGACCTTCTATAGATTATTATATCATCAAAAAATACTACCACAAATTTTCTAGGGAAGGGTTTGAAAATGGAATTCACCAACCCTTGAAATGTAGAAGGTGCATTGGTAAGGCCAAAAGGCATGACCAAAAATTCAT
Source organism: Pinus albicaulis (assembly GCA_034641835.2). NCBI lineage: Eukaryota > Viridiplantae > Streptophyta > Pinopsida > Pinales > Pinaceae > Pinus > Pinus albicaulis. The sequence continues at coordinate 1,193,984,992 of CM076583.1, forward strand.
AATCACCCTCATGAGTTCGAAATGCTATTTTTGGAATATATTTAGTCTTCATTCTAATTTCATGATATCCTAAATGAAGATCCAATTTGGTAAAATAAATTTTTCCATGTAATTCATACATCACAAGAATGGGAAATTTATCTTTAATGGTGAGCTTATTGAGCTCCATATAATCCAGACACATGCACCATGATCTATCCTTCTTGTGTACCAATACTACAGGAGCAGAGAAATAACTTTGACTAGGTTGAATTATACCCACCTCTAACATTTCTGCAATCATATGTTCAATTTCGCTCTTTTGGACATAAGGATATCTATAAGACCTGATGTTTGGAGGAACACTTCCTAGAATCAAATAAATAGCATGATCATGATCACAAATAGGTGGGAGTCCTTTTGGAGTTTCAAAAACCTTGGAATGATTGTCCAAGACTTTTTGGAGATCTGCAGAAATAGATGATTTTGATGTTGGAACTTCTAGTGAGCATAATTGTGAAATTATGCCTCGTTGTTCTTTCTTTAGAAGCTTTGTCATGACATTAGAGCTTATTATCCTTCCTGGCTTCCCTTCAATACCCCGTAATTCGACTTCCTTTCCTTCTGAAAAAAATTTCAAGAAAAGTTCTTGAAAATTAAAAGCTACCGTCCCCAAAGATTGCAACCATTGTACTCCTAGTACAACATCAGCACCTCCCATAGGAATGGAAAGCATTGGACTAGTCAATACATATTCCCCCATGGTTAGCTTGATATTATGGCATTTTCCAGAGAAATTTATAGTTCCTCCATTTGCAGCCATCACTTGACATTCTGGTGCTGGGTATAGGAAACAATTCAATTCCTTGGCTACCTTACAATGAATAAAATTATGGGTACTACCTGAATTAATCAACACTATTACCTTTTTCTTCTTGATATGTCCTTCTATCTTGAGAGTTTGAGGAGTGGTAATTCCTGCCAATGCATTACACGATATGGTCAGACTCATTTCTTCCTCTTCTTAGGTTGGTTCCTGGTGTATATCCTCTTCTTGTTCATTTTCTTCTTCCTCTTCACAATATATGTAAAATAATTTCTTCTCAGCACACTTATGACCTTTAGTGTATTTGCTATCACAACTGTAGCAAAGCCCTTTTTCTCTTTTTTCTTCCAATTTTTGTGGTGTAAACCTTATAGGTTGTGGAAATCTAGGAGTAGCAACACTTCCCTCTTTATAGAACTGAGTGGTAGGCTTCCTTCTTGCCATAATTTTACATTCAATTTTTCTTGTTGTTGGGTATGTGTTATATCCTTTGTACGTTGTGCCGGGCGCAGTAGGGGAGCCACAGGGGGGGCGGCAGCACCCCCTGTCGGGGTCCAGAGCAGCGCCCCATCGAATTTTTTTTTTTGGCATGTGGTCCCACTCATATGTGGACCCACCCATGTTTTGTGCATGATTTTGCACATGGTTTTGGGGTACGACGGTTTTCGGCCCCTGGTATTTTGTAGATCTGGTCAAGGGAACTACGGTTATGTTCAAATCCAGGGTTGATGGATTGGGGTTTATGTATGCTTCGGCATGTATATATATGTGTTGTAACACTAAAAGGAAAATAATGAAAAATCAAGCTGGTCGTCCCGATTTGGGATCTAGGGGAAAATCTCTGTGTTTATCTATTTTATTTTTTATGCTCTCGCTATTGTTTATTTTTTGTTATAAGATTCGTGTGTAGATAATTTATGTTCAGGGTTAAAACCTACATTTGGTATTGGAGCTGTTTCGGCTTCAAGGGGACGCCTTTGCTGCCGAGGGTTTTTTACTTGGGCCTGAGGTAGACCCTGTTCAGTTGGAGTTATGCGGGATCGATTCTTGTGGTGAAAGAAGATGGCGAGCGGCGGAAAGATAGAGATCGAGAAATTTAATGGTCAGAGTTTTTAGTTGTGGAAGCTCAAGATGGAGGATCTGCTGGTGGATAAAGATCAGTGGATCGTGGTAGATCCAGGTACTAAACCAAAGCCAATGTGAGATGAAGACTGGAAGAAACTGGATCGGAAGGCTAAGAGCACAATATGATTGTGTGTATCAGATTCAGTATTGTTGAATGTATCTGGGGAAGCTACAACAAAGAATTTGTGGGAAAAACTTGGGACTTTGTACCAATCTAAGTCTCTGGTGAATAAGTTGTTCCTATGGAAAAAGCTGTATAACCTGAGGATGAAGGATGGAGACTCGGTGACAGAGCATCTGAACGCCTTCAATACTGTGGTAAGTCAGCTGTCATCTGTTGATATTAAAATCTCAGATGAAGATAAGTGCATCAGTTTGTTTTGTTCTCTACCAGACTCGTGGGACAGTCTGGTTATTGCAATAGGTAGCAATACAACTACCTTGAATTTTGATGACATTGTCTCAGCCTTGTTGTCGGAGGAAATGAGACGGAGAAATATGGAGGGCCAGAATGGAGATGCCTTATCTGTATGAGGAAGGTCCCAAAGCAGAAACACGAATAAGGCTTCGAGTGGGAGATCCAAATCTAGAGGGAGATCTGAATCTCATGGAAAGTTTGTAAAGGTATGCTGGAAATGGGGAAAGGAAGGGCACCTCAAAAGGGAGTGCAGATCTAAAGCTCCTGAGAAAGGGAAGGGATCTGATGATGCTCCTTCTCTGAGAGGCAACTACACCATTATAGAGTGGGGATGTGTGTTTTTTGTGTTGGCTTCTTCTTCAAATACACATGTAGATCATGAGTCATGGTTGACTGAGTCTGGTGCATCCTTTCACTTCACTCCCCATAGGGAGTGGTTCACAGTATGAGAAATATGATGGCGGTGATGTCTTCTGAGGATGATAGGAGGGGCAGATGGTCGAGCGTGGAAAGATTCCCGATTGAAGAGCGAAGGTGGAAGGATTAAGAACACTTCCTGTTTCCTGGGTGTTCTGCATATTCTGCGTTGCCGGAAAATCATTTTTGTAAGCAAGATGGATGATGCGAGGTGTAAGCATGATGTTAGAAAGATGCACCGTAAGATGGTTAGAGGAGCATTGGTGTTAATAGAGAGTTGAGGTTGGAACTCTATACAAATAAAAGAGGCCTTAACATTATTGATGGGTGTAACAGTTAAGTTCTGAGAAGTGGAGCGGAAAGCCTAGCTATCTCTGGAGAAAAGACCATGTTATGGCATCAAAGGCTTGGACATATTGGAGAGAAGGGCCTTCGGATACTGCATAGAAATGGTATGGTAGAAGGTATGTCTAATTTATCTTTGGATTTCGATTTCTGTGAACATTGTGTATATGGGAAGCAGAATCGGGTGAGTTTTCCTTCTGGTGCTAAGAGGGCAAACAAGATATTAGAACTTGTGCACAGTGATGTGTTTGGACCTGTCTCAATTCCATCACTTGGAAAGTATGTGTACTATGTTTCATTCATAGATGACTTCTCAAAGAATACATGGATATATTTCTTGAGGAAGAAATCTGAAGTCTTCGACAAATTTAAAGAATTTAAGGCTCTGGTGGAAAACCAGACAGAGAAGAAGATAAAGGCGCTAAGGACAGATAATGGTGAGGAGTTCTGCAAGAAGGAATTTGAAGAGTTCTGTAAGAAGTGTGGCATAGCATGGCAAAAGACTACTCCATACACACCTCAGCAAAATGGAGTTGTAGAAAGAATGAACATAACACTGATGGAAAAGGCAAGAAGCATGCTCAGTGGTACCAGGTTAGGACAAGAATTCTGGGCAGAGGCAGTGGAGACTGCATGTTACTTAGTTAACAAATCACCTTCATCAACATTGGAGGATAAGACTCCACATGAGGTATGCACTGGTAAGAAACCCTCTCTTTCACATCTAAGGGTATTTGGATGTGATGCATATGTACATGTTCCAAAGGAGAAAAGGACCAAGTTGGATAATAAATCTGAAAGGTGCATCTTTATTGGGTATAAGGATGGTTTAAGGGTTACAAGCTTTGGAACCCAGAAACAAGGAAGGTTGTGTACAGCCAAGATGTGGTGTTTAGAGAAGTGAAAGATGTTGTTAAACATGAAGTCCTACCAAAGGAACCTGAGAATATAGAGTTTGAGCTAAAGGAGGATGAATCAGACTCTACAACAGAAGAAGACTCAGAAGATGAAGAGCCACAAACTCCAGCTTTGAGAAGATCAGTTCGGGAAAGAAGGCAACCAGAAAGGTATAGTCCATCTGCTTTCTGTTCAGGTTTTGCCTTAACTATAACTGATGATGAACCCAGAAATGCCAGGGAGGCAGTAGATTCAGAGGATGGAAAACTCTGGAAGGAGGCCATGGTTGATGAAATGGCATCCTTGCATAAAACGAGGCATGGGATTTGGTGGAGTTGCCGGATGGAAGGAAGCCCATCGGGAGAAAATGGGTGTTTAAGAAGAAGAAGAATGTAGAAGGCAAGGTGGAGAAATACAAATCTCGGTTGGTAGAAAAAGGTTATTCCCAGGTGTCAGGAATTGATTTTGGTGATATTTTTTCTCCTGATGCCAAAGTTACTTCTATTAGATTACTTTTATCTGTTGCTGCTGCATTTGATTTTGAGATAGAGCAGATGGATGTGAAGACATCATTTCTTCATGGGGATCTAGAAGATGAGATCTACATGAAGCAACCTGAAGGATTTATGGTGAAGGGTAAGAAAGAAATGGTGTGCAGATTGAAGAAGTCATTGTATGGGTTAAAACAGTCACCAAGGATGTGGTATCAGAAATTTGATACCTATATACGGGGACTTGGCTTCACTAGAAGCAAGGAGGATCACTGTGTTTATTTTAAATTAATTGGTGACCATGTTATTTATTTGGTCTTGTATGTGGATGATATGTTGTTGATTGGAAATGACAAAGAAATTATCTAAGATTTGAAGACCCAACTGTTCTCCAAATTCGACATGAAGGATCTGGGTGCTACAAATTATATTTTGGGCATGGAAATTAAGAGAGATCGGGCAAAGAGGAAGCTCTGGTTAAACCAGAGGAAGTATGTCGAGACTATATTGCAGAGGTTCAATATGAAGGATAGTAAACCGGTGAATGTTCCTATTCCTGTAGGTGTAAAGCTGTCTGCTGAACAGTGTCCCAAGACACAAGAAGAAGAGGAGGATATGTCTCGTGTTCCATATGCAAGTGCAGTGGGTAGCTTGATGTATGCAATGGTCTGTACTAGACCAGACATTGCACATGCAGTGGGAGTATTGAGCGGGTTTATGTCAAACCCAGGGAAGGAGCATTGGACAGCAGTGAAGCGGGTTTTCAGATATTTACGTGGCACTAGTGATTATGGCTTGTGCTACCAGGGAAGACCAGGATTGGAAAGAATTTTGGACATTCGTGGTTTTGTTGATGCAGACTGGGCCGGAGATCTGGATCAAAGAAGATCTACAAGTGGGTATGTGTTTAGCCTATTTGGAGGCGCAGTCAGTTGGATGAGTAAAAGACAGTCTGTAGTGGCTCTTTCAACTACAGAGACAGAATACATAGCAGCCACTCATGCAAGCAAGGAAGCAGTTTGGTTGCAGAGATTGTGTTCAAGTATGGGGTTTGTACAACAAGCTATAAGGATAGACTGTGATAGCCAAAGTGAAATTTTCTTGGCTAAGAACCCTGCTTATCATTCAAAGACGAAGCACATTAATGTTCAATATCACTTTGTTAGAGATATGGTTGAAGCTAAAAGGGTGTTGCTGGTAAAGCTAGACACTTTGCAGAATGTTGCAGATGCATTAAGGAAGTCTGTGAGCACTCAGAAGTTCTCTTGGTGTAGAGAAACAATGGGTGTTGAAGAATTGGCCCAATGACTAAGCTCTCCTGTGGCCCCTTGTGGAAAGAAAACAACAAGTGGGAGAATGTTGGTATGTGTTATATTCTTTCCACGACTAGCCCCACACGCTATACATTGCGCCGGGCGCAGCAGGGGGGGCGGCAGCACCCCCTGTCGGGGTTTGGGGTAGCGCCCTGTCGAATTTTTTTTTTTGGTATGCAGACCCACCCATGTTTTGTGCATGCTTTTGCACATGGTTTTGGGGTACGATGGTTTTCAGCCCCTGGTATTTTGTAGATCCGGTCAAGGGAACTATAGTTATGTTCTAATCCAGGGTTAATGGATTGGGGTTTATGTATGCTTCGGCATGTATATATATGTGTTGTAACACTAAAAGGAATATAATGAAAAATCAAGCTGGTCGTCCCAATTTGGGATCCAGGGGAAAATCTCTGTGTTTATCTGTTTTATGTTTTATGCTCTCACTATTGTTTATTTTCTGTTATAAGATTCATGTGTAGATAATTTATGTTCAGGGTTAAAACCTACACTTGCCACCCTAAATGCCTTCTCCAATGAATCAGGTTCCAAAACGTGAACTTCATGTTGGATGTTATCCTTTAAAGTACCTATGAAGAGATCAATCATGTGTTCCTCTGGAATATTAGTTACCCTTATATTCAATTTTTGGAAGTCCTCAATGTGCTCCCCCATTAAACCATTTTGTTTGAGATTTATCAATTGGCTAAAGAAGGTGTTGCTCTTTGTATCCTCATATTTTGCTATCATTTCCTCTATAAAAATTGACCAAGTGACAATTTTTTTTACGGGAGCAAAGCCATAGATACCATACAAATGTATTTTGTTCTAAATGTAAAGTTGCAATGTGTACCTTTTGGGTGTTTTGCACATTATGGAGATCAAAATATTGCTCCATTTGTAGTATCCATGTTACAGGATCCTTTCCATCAAACTTCCTCATATCCATTTTTGGAATATGGTGGTTCTTCCTGCCAACATTAGATTTTATGAAATCATGATTAAAATTTATTTTGTTCTCAACATGAGTTTCCTCTACTATCTTTTCACGATTAGGAAACATTTCTTGTATGAACTTTGTTAAACCTTCCATGTTTTCTTTTAGATCATTCTTCATGTTTTCCATTTTAGATTCCATGCTAGTTTCCATGCCATATATCTTAGATTCCATGCCATCTATCTTAGATTCCATGCCATTCTTCAAACCATCCATCTTATATTCCATGCCTTTCTTTAAAACTTCCATGTCATTTTTTGTTGCTCTTTGAGAGAGCAAAATTTGTTGCACTTTCTCTTGTAATTTTGATATGTCATGTTGCCATTCTTCTTCTTCATGAGTCATAGTAGAGCTTTCTAAAGGCTAAATAGGTGTTGAATTCTTTTTAGGGGCCATTTTAGAATCCAATACTGATATCTATTCTGCAATATTCCCTTGTAATCAATTCAACTTGATTCTTCAAACAAGACTTATGCAATTTGGAAAAAAAAATACACACATTTTACTTGCTTTTGAGGAGATCGATATTGAAATTTAATTATCTCTATAATTGTGGATCCTCAATATCTAAAATTCAGCCCTGTAGTACCCCTCTGAAGCTTCTTTCAAATTCCACAGGTTTGATCTGATTTGGATTCTTCAAGGCTAAGTTATATCCAATCTCCCACAATGACCCAATTTTGGACTAGTTCAGTAGAGTGAAATTGTACAACTTTCCATGTGTCACTGTTTTCTCCTTTGGCTCTAAAATTGATAGAATGAAAACTATAGTCTATGCACTTGTGGCCAATTTTTACATCATTCGAATCCGATGCTTAGAGAGAGAGCTATGAATATTTTCCCACGATCACCTCTTTGAGATGAAATTCAGAAGCCTCAGAAATCCATAACTTACATAGATAATATCTCCGAAAATATTGTGAACCAATATCTGAAATTTTTTGATGATGTTCCTTAGGATTGTTTCTTCATACTCTAAAAATTTCAGTTTCTGAACCTTCGTATAAACAAATTTATTACGAAAATACCACGATGACCTGTTTAGGTTAAATTCAGGAGCCTTAAAAATGACCTAACTTGCACAGATCATTTCTCCGAAAATATTTCGAATGAAGCTTTGAAATATTTTGACGATGTTTCTCATGATTTTGGCTTCGTACTCTAAGAATTTTAGATTCTAAACCTTCATAGAAAAAATGTTATAGCGCAAATTCCACGCTGATCTGTTTGGAGCAGCGAAACCCTAGAATCTCAAAGATCTGATACCAAATGTTGTGAAACAATCTCCAAAAAGAGAAGAAAAGATATATCAACGCCTTATAAATAAGCCACTTCGAGGAGGAAACCTAAAATACATCACATGAATGAAAATTTCTTGGATGATTCAAATTACAAAACCTCCTTTCTATATATAGGAGTCCATGGGGCCATAATGTAATCCTAGTAGGGCCACAATGTAATCCTAGCCGACCTAACAATAATAATTTAAGGGCACAATAATAACAATATGGGGGTTACAAGGGTACAATAATAACAATAAGGGCTTACACTAACAAAAATAAGGGACTATACTAGTAATATAAGGACCTAACACATTCCATATAATTCAGCTTCAATACACGATGTCGTATTTGAAGGTAACACAAACATTTTTCTAAATCTTCACATTTAGAAAACAATTGCAAGTTACGCGTTCAAATAATTATCTGAGAAAGTATATCTGATTCAATACCTCAATTCAGTTGTGAAAACAAGGTTGCAGAAGTGATGGCTCTCCAGGTTGCACCCAAATAGATGGAATCAACAAACACACATATATATTGAATAAAGAGATGCAATGGATGAAATTCGAGAAAATTACATTATTTTTGGCCATAAGATGTTGAAAATATTAAATTCACCTGCGAACCCCGTGTAGGTAGAACTAGAGTACAATAAGGGCAGTAGTAGAAGATAAAGTGCACATCTTCATGTATTTAACAGGAGTTTAAATGAGACTGTAAAGAAGTTTTTATTGTTTATGGGCCGCAGCCACCATTTCAAAGATGAATTAAATTGTTATTGGTGCAGCCGCATTTGGAGAGGAGAAATTGAAGAAAATCGTGGTTCAACCATGCAACAATAGAGTTTTAATGAAAATAGTCTTTTCGGGCTTTTAATCCCTCAACAACCAAACAGGATGAAGTTATGTTTAAACACGCCAAGTCCTTTTTAAGTTTTGAATGGGCCACATCATCTCTGGTCCCCACTTCATTACAATCGCAAATGTTTTTATTTTCTGTGTCGTGTTGATGTGAAGTCCTGAGCGATGCGATGCTGCGATATCGTACATTGCATATCGCAACAAACGAGAGTATATACCATCAAAAATAGTTTACCACCATTGTTGCGATGCGATGTGGTCCCTAGCACCATCGCACATCACACATCGCCAAACCGCCGTTTCGCCCATCTATATATGTTTCCACCGAGGTTTTCCGCCGATGCGATGCGCTGATGTGATGTGGTCCCCACATCGCTCATCACACCATCGCGCCATCGCTAATCACTTTATCACATAGCCAAATTTTATTCTGCCAAGCCATTCATTCTGTCGATGCGCCGAAATGGTCCCACTGCCACGTGGACCAATCTTGTTGATTCGCATTCATTTTACCCATGACGTCACCACCACAATGTGTTATGCGAAGATTTTATGAAGACCGGTTTATATTTTAGGTTGAGTTCCATGGGCCCCAGCAACAACCAATCATAATGCATTCACACTCGTTTTTGGTCTGATGACGTAATGGCGTTTTGTAACACGAAAAAAATCCAATTGAGTTTGTTTGAAGATTGAAGTCTGGGTCTAAAGTTTTATTAAAGTTTGTTCAAAGTCTCATGCGGCATAGTATTAAGGTTTTATACTTATTTTGTTTTATGTTTTGATTTACGTCGCGCCATATAAAAAGGAAAAATTCCATAGGCTTATAGTAATAGAATGTACTGCAGTGAAATGAAAAAGCCCGCAGGTAGAGAAAAACAAAGTAAAAACCAGAGAGCACTGTTTGTGCATTTTTGAGAGATAGAGAGAAGATTAGTGAGCACTGCGTGTTGCAACAGTCAAACATATTTTGTAATCCCACAAAGTGGAAGAAGTTTTTATTCTGTAATGTTTTGTTGTTAATGAAATAGAAGCAATTTGTATGCCATATTTTTCCAGCATTTCTCTGTGTTAAAGGGGGAGAATTTTATTCTCCCTGTGTGTTAGAATATTCAGAAATTCCAACATGGTATCAGAGCTTATCCAGGCTCCTTGAAGGTGTCAAAGAAGTTGAAGGAAGAAGGAGATTTGTTGCAGCAGTTCTCTAGTAGCGTGAAGGCTTATCATAAATTTAAGTCCAGGTATTTCCCAAAAAAACTGAGTTTTTTTTTATTTTTAAAGTGTGCAGTCCTAGGAGACAGAGTTTTATGTTTAAAGAAGGAAAGACAGTTTGTTTAAAAAAAAAAAAACACAGTCAAGTTTTAATTTAAAGTTCAGTCTGTAAGTAATGGTTGGACGAAGCACCAGTATGAGTATTGGAAATACTCAGCTTCCACAATTTAATGGGAAGAATTATGATTATTGGGCCATTACCATGAGAGCCCTGTTTTCCTCTCAAGACTTATGGGAGTTTGTTGAAGATGGTTTTTATGAACCAATTGATGAACAAGAGTTTAATGCCTTAACACATGAAGAGAATGATTTATTGAAGAGAAATAGGAAGAAGGACCCTAAAGCCCTCTTATATCTCTATCAAGTAGTACATGAGAGTGTGTTTCCAAGGATAGAAGCAACTAAGAGATCCAAGGATGCATGGGATACTATTAAAACAACCTATCAAGGTATGGAGAAAGTGAAGAAATCAAAACTACAATTGCTGAGGAGAGATTTTGAAACTCTATGTATGAAAGAGTTTGATAACATAGACTCATTATTCACACATGTGATTGGGATGGTCACATAGATAAGGTCCCATGGAGAAACACTTGAAGAAATAAGGAGTGTGGAGAAACTATTGAGGAGCCTACCCTCAAGGTTTGATGTTATTGTAACCACTATTTAAGAGACAAAGGATCTATCAAAGTTCACAGTAGATGAACTTCATGCATCACTTATGACTCATGAATAGATATTGGAAAGATCAGTAAACCCATCTTTGGAGCATGCCTTCAAAATCCAGATGCCTTTTGGAAGAGGAATAGATCAAGGCAGAGGAAGAGGAAGAGGTAAAGGCCAAAATAGAGGAGGAAGAAACAATTCTTAACATTCACATGGAAGGAGCAACAATCGGAATCACAACCAAGGCCAAAGCAGCAACCAGCAAGGTGGACACCAACATGCTCATGGACAAAGGTATGATAAATCCAATGTCTAATGTCATTATTGCAATAAATATGGGCACTATTCCAACAAGTGTAGGAAAAAGAAAAATGACATGAATAATAGGCAGAATGCTAATGTAGCAAGAGAAGAAAAGAACCCAAAGAATGTGTTGTTAACATGTAATGTAGCACAAGATAGGCAGGATGATGTATAGTTCTTAGATTCAGGCTGCAGTAATCACATGACTGGAAACATAGCAATGTTTTCCAATCTTGATGAAGAAGTAAAATCTGAAGTAACAACTAGAACTGATACTAAGATGTCTATGAAAGGAAAATTTAGAGTAAGTATCCATACAAGAAATGGTGAGCAGAAATTTGTGCCAGATGTATACTATGTTCCTAGCTTGAAATGTAATCTTTTGAGCATTGGGCAGCTCATTAACAAAGGTTAAAATATATTTTTTTAAAATGATGTGTGCACAATAATGGATATACCTCCAAGAAAGAAAGTTATTGCTAAAGTGCAGAAGACTAGCAATAGAATGTTTCCACTCAATCTAAATATAGATTTGAAGGGAAAGAGAAAGAATGTAGCAGTTGTAAATCAAGAGGTCTTTCAAAATGAAGTGAAATATGAGAATTGGTTATGGCACTTGAGGTTTGGACATCTCAATTTCGGAGGATTAAATTTGTTGCACAGAAAAGGAATGGTAAGAGGAATACCATTGATTGAGAGACTGGACAACCTATGTGAAGGCTGCATCTTGGGAAAACAACATAGAGAAAATTTTCCATCAGGAAAGCGCATAAGGGAAAAGGCACCCTTAGAAATTATCCATTCAGATTTGTGTTGACCGATGCAAACAACATCAGCTTTAGGAAGCAATTACATGTTTACCTTCATTGCTGATTTCACAAGGAAAGTATGGGTTTATTTCTTAAAATATAAAAGTGAAGTGTTTGAGAAATTTTTCCACTTTAAAGATCTAGTATAGAAACAGAGTGGGCATTATATCAAATTCCTTAGAACTGATAGAGGAGGTGAGTACATCTCAAAATAATTTCTGCGTTTTTGCAGAGAAAACATCATACACAAACAGTTTACAACAAGGTACACACTGCAGCGAAATGGAGCTACAGAAAGGAAGAATAGAACCATCATGGAAATGGTGAGAAGTATGCTGAAGGAAAACATTTGCCAAATGAGTATTGGCCAGAATCTACAAATTGTGCAGTATATATTTTGAATATATGCCCATCAAAAGCAGTGATGAATAGAGTTCCAGAAGAAGCATGGAGTGGCAGAAAATAGGGAGTCACCCACATGAGAGTTTTTGGTTGTGTGGCTTATGCACACATTCCAGATTAGTTGAGAAAGAAGTTGGACAGTAAGGGGGAGAAGTGCATATTTCTTGGATATTGTGAAGATTGAAAGGGATATATATTGTATAACCTATCCACAAATAAATTTGTGATAAGCAAAGATGTGCAATTCATAGAAGAAGAAGCATGGGATGGAAGCATTGAGAAAAAAGTCAATGTCAAAAGTTGTTTGTCTCATGATGAAGATGAGGAAGATGTGGCTGAAAGGAACATATAATCTATAGCACCACCTCTAACAACACAAGGACATCAAGGGACACCTTAAGCAGGAGTAAGAACACCCTTGAGAAGAAATGAGAGTGCTTCTCTAAGCACACCACATGGAGTAGATTTGAATGCTACTTCAAGCACAAGTACACCAAATGAGAGAGGAACTAGATTCAGGAATTTAAATGAAATCTATGAGAAAGAAGCAGCAAATGAAGGTATGAATTCTTTATTTTCTTTACACTGTCATGTTTAGGATCCTAATCATTTTTAGGAAGCTATAAAAGATAAGAAATGGATAGAAGAAAGGGATGAAGAAATTAATGCAACAGAGAAAAAAAAAACATGGGAGTTGGTTGATCTCCCAGAAGGTAAAGAATTCATTGGAGTAAAATGGGTTTACAAGACCAAAAGCAATGCTAAAGGTAAGATAGAAAGGCACAAGGCCAGACTTGTTGTCAAAGGATATAAGCAGTAGCATGGAAGAGATTATGAAGAAAATTTTGCTCCAGTTGCAAGGATAGAGACAGTGAGAGAAGTGTTGTCCATAGAAACACAAAACAAATTGAAGGTTTACCAAATGGACGTAAAATCAACACTCCTAAATGGAGTTTTAATGGAAGAGGTTTATGTTGAACAACCTCTAGGTTATGAGAAATAAGGCCAAGAGCACAAAGTGTGCAAATTGAAGAAAGCTCTCTATGGGCTGAAACAAGCACCAAGAGCATGGTACAATAGGATAGATTCCTATCTACTAGAGAATGGGTTTGAAAAGTGTGAAGGAGAACCCACATTATACATCAAGGAGAAAGACGATAAGATGCTAATAGTTGTTTTATATGTTGATGATGTGATATTCACAGGTAATGATGATTACCTCATTGATAATTTTAAAACAGTCATGGAAGATGAATTTGAAATGACTAATATGGGATTATTGAGATATTTCTTAGGAATAGAAGTAGAGAAAAATGAAAATAAGATTTGTATATCTCAAGAAAAGTATGTAAATGAAGTTTTGGAAATATTTAATATGCAAGATTTCAAGGCAGTAATTACTCCCACAGTAATGGGATTGAATCTCACCAAAGATGACAGCAACAAGGGTTTTAATCCTAGTTTATATAAAAGCATAGTTGGCAGCCTTATGTATTTGACTGCAACTAGGTTGGATATTATGCATGTAGTTAGTTTTATTTCCAGTTTTATGGAAAGGCCAAAGGAGTCACATTGGCAAGCAACAAAGATAATTCTGAGGTATGTGAAAGGAACTAAAAGGTATGGTATTTTATATACTACTTTAGAAAATTCTGAGTTAATTGGATACACTGACAATGATTGGGCTAGAAGTGTTGATGATTGGTAAAGTAATTTTGGTTATGTTTTTCATATGGGTTCAGAAGCTATTTCATGGGCTTCTAAGAAACAACCTATTGTAGCATTTTCTACAACAGAGGAAGAATATGTGGCAGCTACAGCAACAACGTGTCAAGAAGTATGGATGAGAATAATGTTGAGGAGTTTATGTCAAGAACAGGTAAAAGGGATAGTGATTTATTTTGACAATAGCTTAGCTATTGCATTGTCAAAGAATTATGTGTTTCATAAAAGAACTAAACATATAGATGCAAAGTTTCACTATATCAGAGAATTGGTGAACAATGGAGAAATTGTTTTACAACATTGTAGAAAAGAGGAGAAATTTGCAGACATTTTGACAAAGCTATTGGGGAAAAAGAGTTCTGAATATTTAAGAAAATTCCTGGGTATGACTGATAACCTAGCAGCTAAATTTAAGCGGGAGTGTTGAAAATATTAAATTCACCTACGAACCCCGTGCAGGTAGAAACAAAGTACAAAATGGGTAGCAACAGAAGATTGAGTGCACATATTCATGTATTCAACATGATTTTAAATGAGACCGTAAGGAATTTTTTATTGTTTATGGGCCGCAACCACCATTGTAGAGATGAATTAAATTTTTATGGACACAGCCACATTTGCAGAGGATAAATTGAAGAAAATTGTGGTTCAACCATGCAACAGTAGAGTTTTAATGAAAACAATATTTTCAAGATTTTAATCCATCAAAAACCAAAAAGGATGAAGTTATGTTTAAACGCACCAAGTCCTTTTTATGTTTTGAATGGGCCACATCATCTGTGGTCCCCACTTCATCGCAATCGAAAATGTTTTTATTTTCCATGTCTTGTTGATGTGAAGTCCTGAGCGATGCGATGCTGCGATATTTCACATGACATATTGCAACGGATGAGAGTATATAACACCACAAACAGTTTACCACCGATGTCATGATGCAATGTGGTCCCTACCACCATCGAACATCGCACATCGCCAAACCATCGTTCCACCCATCCATATATGTTTCTGTCGAGATTTTCCGTCGATGTGATGTGCCGATGCGATGTGGTCCCCACATCGCTCATCGCACCATCGCATCATCGCTCATCACTTTATTGCATAGCCAAAGTTTATTTTTCCAGGCCATTCATTCCACCGATGCACTGATATGGTCCCACTACCACGTGGACCAATCCCGTTGATTTGCATTTGTTTTACCCATGACAACACCACCACAAAGTGTTACGCGAAGATTTTATGAAGACCGATTTATATTTCAGGTTGAGCTCCATGGGCCCCAGCAACAGCCAATCAGAATGCATTCGCACTCGTTTTTGGTCTGATGACATAGGGGAATTTTGTAACGCGAAAAGAATCCAATCGAGTTTGTTTGAAGATTGAAGTCCAGGTCTAAAGTTTTATTAAAGTTTGTTTAAAGTCTCATGTGGCATAGTATTAAGGTTTTATATTTATTTTGTTTTATGTTTTGATTCACGTCGCGCCATATAAAAAGGAAAAATCCCATAGGCTTATAGTAATAGAATGTATTTTTGTGAAATGAAAAAGCCCAGAGGCAGAGAAAAACACAGTAAAAACCAGAGAGAATTGTTTGTCTGTTTTTGAGAGGCAAAGAGAAGATTAGTGAGCACTGCATGTTGCAGCAGTTAGACATATTTTTTAATCCCACACAATGGAAGAAATTTTTATTCTGTAATGTTTTTTTGTTAATGAAATAGAAGCAATTTTTATGCCATCTCTGTCCAGCATTTCTTTGTGTTAAGGGAGGAGAATTTTATTCTCCCCGTGTTTGGAATATTCAGAAATTCCAACATAAGAACCATTAAATACAAAGGTAATAAACATCAGTATCACCAACGAAGCTCCAATCAAGGTCTACAGATACTAATAGTGGCAACCATTTGAAATTATTACTGCATTAAGCGAGGGTCAGTGACTCGCAAGGATTCTTCAATGAATTTTAACAATTTAAAACTACATAGTAATAAGATACAAATGTTCAATAGTGATATGAATAATGTGTGCAGTCAAGATCTCGTTGCTCACTGAGACTTTGAAGGTCCTGAACCCTTACTAGTGGATGTGTGCACAATTATTTTACAACGAACAAACTGGAATTCACAACTTTCAAAGGCTCAATCAATGATGAAAGTGAGATGAGTAGTAGTCACAATGATGCTAAGATGATGATATCGGTCCTGGAACAATTTATGAGAAATGATATTGAACACCACCCAACAGAAGAAGAGCAACCAACTATGGATCAATCTAAGTGCATTGGACTGGATGGTGACTTGGACTTGGATGTTGAACCATGCACGCCTTAATTTAAAATGTTAATCTCTTTTAAATTTGGTTTTAATACTCCCCCTTGTCCACAAAATATATACGAAGAAATTAAATCCAAGTCCAGATTAAGATTTGTAGATGTCAATTTTTTTTTGAAAGGAAAATGGGATTATTTTGTGCAGCCACCCAGAACCATAATAAAAAACGATTAATTTATCCCTGTTTTAGTTGTATAGAGAGGAAAAAATAAAATTTATGACATAGGCCAAATTAGTGGAGCATTAGGTTGCTGAAATTTGGCAGGCACATAGGGAGCAAGGCACAAATTGAAATAGATGCATGTCTAAATTGTGCATAATTTTTTAGTAGAGATGTTAGATATAGGAAAGGCATAGAGAAAGGGGAGATTGCTTACGTGAAGTTCTGATACGAATAAGTGACATGCAAAGAAGGCCACAAAATCAAGGCTCAAACTTGAGCAAGACATGAAAATGCTCGCTTTGATACCATGTTAAACACACATGGAATGTGGACATCACATAGGATAAATCATTAGATGAATTTCTATTCAAAAATATATAAATTTATACATTTTACATGACTGTTGGATTCTATATTCCAGGGTATCTTGGATTCCGTTTTACTGTTCAACTTCCACACCATAAACCTTAGAGAATTAGGTGTCCGACATCTAGGCACTCAATGACCTTCTCATACCAACCCACCTTGGTCTTGTGAATGAACAACCAGTCCATGCCCAAAAGCATGGTATATGAACTGAAAGTAAGCACATTTATATGTGTTTTTGTACGCATGCCATTTATCTCAAATTCAAAATACATAACCCAATGATGAACTCTTCTCTTAGTCCCTGTAGCTAATTGCACCAACCAAAATTTTGCATGCAATTCTTTATTCAACTCACATTGATCCACTAGGTAAGCACTAATATAGCTATAATACAATCTAGGATCAATCAAAATAGAAAAAGAAATGATCACAAAGCTTACCTTCCATCTTGATAATAGATGCATGATGATTTTCCTGCATGTTATCCACTACAACATAGATCTGGTGAATGCTTTGACCAAAATCCCAAACTGTCTGCAACTACTTTCAACTATATATTTGAGGCCTGCCACGCAGATGTGATAGAAAATACCTCCTGCGATGGCCTACACTAGAGGTATAACTCCTCAAAGGTTTTTTTCCATCGCCTTTATTCTTCTACTCCTCAGGATGAGACACATGTCCTCTCTCAAGTGCATTGAATTTATTATGAGGTTCCACATTTTACTTGTCACCTGCATCCTACGATCTTCCTTTATTCTTAGGCCATTTTTTTTTAGTCTTTTAATTACCTTTCCAGTCACAATTGAACTCAGGCTTGTGCTTTAACTACTCATAGGTATGCTTCAAATTTTTAATGGCTTCCTCTAATGATTGATGCTCATGAAACTCAAACTAGTCTTTAAATATTAATAGAAATTTGTTGATGAAACTTTGTATCTTCACTTTCTCATCCTTGAGATAAGGCACATATCTCAATAAAACTAGAAATATAGTTGTATACTCTTCATCTGTCAAAGAAATCATCTTGAGGTCATAGAATTCCTTGGCCTTTCCATCACAATATCTCTCAGACAAGTACGTCTTCCTGAAGAGTCTTTTAAACTCATCCTAAATCAGTTCCTCTTCTCTAATGCCTCTAACATGCTTAACACCTTCCCACCAACTATATTATTTTCCCTTGAGACTGAAGGTAGCTACCTTGGATTTCGCATTTTCTGAATAATCATGAAATTTGAAGAATTACCTCATCCCAAGCATCCATGCTTCTTCATCTTCTGATTTATTCATCAAAAGTAGGAGGCTTGGATTTTTAAAATTCTTTTGTAAAGTGTCCCTTCTCACTCCTCCTATAAGGATTTTGGAAGTGATGGGGATGATGTCTCTCGAAACTAGAGCTAGAATGAAATCCAGGAATGTTAACCCTCCTCTCAAGTGTACCCAAGGATTTCCCACCCTTTATTATATCACTTTGTCCATTCTGTACCCCTTCCAAGACCTACTTCCATTTTCACCATTACTGTTTTATTATTGTCCATGAATGATCCCTAGTTGTCCTTGCTTATGCAAATATGAAAGGCCCTGGAGGATGACTGCAGTAACCTCAACTTGCTTTTCTTGATATCTCGCAAGACTTTCATGTACCTCAATCAACTGCTCATTTTCAACCTTGCAACTCATGGTTTCTTCCTTCAAACTTCCCAATGTATCTACCAAACCAAGATATCGTCCCTTTTCCTACTGCTCAATTAATCTCTCCCATTCTACCAATGTCTCATTAAGCATGTATGGAGAGTCATATGAACTATATTCAAGTATTCTACTCTTCATCTCTTGGCCTTATATGTCCTTCAATATGCCATTGTTAGCTAAATAAAAACATAATAAAAATCATACCTTAATGTATATCAGGGGAGGTTATTGCATTTGCACATGCCAATCTAGATTAAAACGATACAACATTACAAGCATACCAACTCATACCTATATATCATAACCATAACAATAAATAGCTAACATGCATGCATAACAATATTCATTTACGCTAAGGTTGAATACTGCAACCTTGCTCTGATACCACCCTATAACACCGGTACCATAGAAAGGTTTGCAAGGAAAAAAACTGATCTAATACCACTCTATAACACCTCACCCTAGATTTACCAGCTTTTATAAGCTCTCCATGGTAAACATGACTTGAGACTTACAATTACATGGCCCAAAATTCAAGTTCCAATTACAGAAGTGGGGTCTACCACTGGAAACACACTGCAACCTCTTAGGAACACCACATCACCTAGATACCAAAAAAAATTTCTTGATGATATTAATCTAGGATACAAATATATTTTTTCCATACCCTACATCCTAGATGCATGAATTCC
This sequence comes from Pinus albicaulis, assembly GCA_034641835.2. Lineage (NCBI taxonomy): Eukaryota > Viridiplantae > Streptophyta > Pinopsida > Pinales > Pinaceae > Pinus > Pinus albicaulis. Next base: position 1,194,004,357 of record CM076583.1, read on the forward strand.
AAGTTGTGCATGCGGTTGGAAAGATCTAACCTCACACACAAGCCTCCCTCCCTGTAGTTACAGATAATCTCTTAGTTTAGAGGGTGTGTCTAGCAACCCAGATTTAGATTTCAGGGCTAGATACATGCCAACTACCCAGAAAAACCCATAACATTCCAAAAATAAAACTAAGATGATAATAAGTCAATAAAATGAATGCTAAGGCTAGATATTTCTCATAAATTTCCAAACACATGATAAACATTTCATCAAACCCATGTTAAACACAATAAACATAGGTCATCAATGCATATATGTTCATTATATTCTTAAGTTCATTAGAGAATCATAAAGAAGGTCCAATTCCCTCTCAAACTGGTTTCAACAATACTTTTTAGCCCATGCATTCATATACCATTTAATAACTTATCAAGCCATAAGCAAGATCCATAACAAGAGCATATTATACAACAAAAATGTGTAATTCCTATAACAAACATTTAACCATAATACCTCCATGAAAAACCAATCATAAAATTAATACAATAACCCCTACAAGTGCTCATTGATATGCATAAGAAATAATGTATGATAACATATGCATAATTCCAACCAAGTTAGGGACTTCTACATACCACCTGACCATATATTGGGTTGGATCAAATCTCTCTTTCAACCAATCACCCCCATGCCATATTCCAATAATGAATGTGGGATAATATGGGCTAAACCAAAATATAACCAACCAGGGCTTCTAGAGGCCAAACCACCTCAATCATAAGCCACAACGATTTCGCCTAAATTGGTCGAAAAATAACTAGCACCAAACAAGTTTGAATTCCTCTCACTTTCCTCACGATATCTAGAGGAATTTTCCTATATCCACCCATCTGTTAAGAGTTCTAGGAGAAATTCCATCTCCATCCTCAACCCTTGGGAATTTTCTTGAGACCACCTCACTAGGATCCAAAGTCTACCAACCATCCAAAGATTAATCACAACAGGTAACCCACTACACCGTGGTTATCAAGGAAATGGCAAGGAAAGGCTGAAACCACTATCAATTTAGGTAGATCCCATGTCAATGATAGCAAAGAAACCAATTAACCAAATGCATGTACCATAGATTAATCCAATATCAACAACAAAATCATACGTGCAGATTATTACCTGCACTGTTATCATGTTATAACTACTTTTCCAACCTTCTATTATGCTTCCCAAGAATTCATTTTTCTTGCTTGATTTTGTCCAAGTTCTTTCTCTCTCCAAGTCTAACTGAGAATACCTAAATGTTCAAGTGAATGTGTTGTAGTTGCTAAAATATCCTCCAAAATTTGCGCCTATACCTAATTTTAAAACCTTCCTCAATCTTTTTCATTGTCGCTCCAAACTTTGAAACTCATTCCATGTGTTTTCTTAGAGTGTTGTGTTCCATTTTGCAAGTTGGGAAAAGTGTCGTATTTTGGCATGTTGATTGTCACATCATATGTATATAAGAATGTTCTGGTGGTTCCAAGAGGTCATAGTTGTGAAAATGAGTTGTTATAACCTAGTAAGTACCCATTTCACACATTTCTAATGTTTTTAGCACTGTCGCACAAGTGTCACCATAGTCATCACAAAATATACCTTTAGTGTCACACTTATCGTAACTTGTTGTAAATTTTTCGCACAAAGGAAATGATTTTTTCATGTGTTATGGGTGATATATGTTGTCGAGTCGCCAAAGTATTCTATGTGTGTCATCGCAGTAAAAGTCTTATCACTGTTCACACTAGTCTCACTAATCCCACACTTAACCATTTTTTGAAAAACCTCCCTGCCAAGCATCCTAGCTTCACCCAACCTGCCTAAGCTTCAGACTACACAATATCTGTCCTCCAGCTGTGACCTTGACACTCGACATTGTGCAGTGCACACTTCCTATCTCCCAGGACTACTTCACTACACAATTTATGTGCCCAAGCTATGACCTTGACCTCCAGAATTGTGCAATATTATCTCCTAGACTAGCTTGAATTACACACTTCACAATCACACACCTTAAGCTCATTTCATGATCTCTTGAAATTCATAGTTGTACAGTATTCCAACCTCCCTTTTATCCCAGAGCTATGCAATATGCTCACTCAGTGCCCATTTCCTTAGCCTATCTCACTAGCCCTCAGAACTATGTAGTTTTCTCCCTCAATCTAGCCTGGAACTCCCTCACACCTGGTTACTTGAATTGTGTAGCTGCATAGTCACTGAGCCCCGCTTCCCATCCTGTCACTAGTTCGAGTCTTAGTCTATGAATCAAAATGCACCATCTTAGACTAGGGTATTTTTCGGATTTATGTCAACTTGTCATGAGTGAATTGCAAGAACATGTACCCTATCATGTCATGGAAAGATGATGAAGAAGGAGGGGATCATGCTCAAAGAAAAATTTGTAGTTGAATTCAAAAGCCAAACAAATAGGAGAAAGGAAAGGGACACTAGTTTGAAACCACTATCAAAGACTTGAGACCATTGAAGGTTCCTTATCACCAAGCCATTCAAAGGCGAAAATAAGATAATCCTTAAGAAGACATTCAACACTCCGCAATAGAAGTGGCTTCATATTGCCACCTCATGAAGCAGTCCATGTCAGCATTCATGTCATGTCATGAGTAGCTACATGTCACATCATTGTTAATAATGAAGTAACATATTGTTTAGTCAATTTAATGTCTTAAATTGCTATCATAAATTATCGACCAGAGTTAGTAATATTATGAAGTGTAGGTGCACTATATATGCTGGAAGACTATTTTCTTACTTTGTTGTGTAGATTTTATATGGTGTTTTGGGGGGTTTTATGTTTTATCTTAAATTTTTGAATGAAATAGGAAAACTAAGAAGTGATCTAAGAAATGAAATATTCACTTAATTATCAAAGCCTATGATGAAAATTTTATTTTGGGAAAGATGAAAAATTGAAAAGAACTAGAAAAGAAACTTCAATATTTTTGTATTTTTAAAAATTTTATATGAATTAAATCTAAAATAAAGAAAGTAAATGAATCTATAATAATTTTAATGCTTGAAATATAAACTTAATAAGGAATAAAAGGACATGTTTAATATTAATATAAGAAGAAAATTTATCTATAAATTACTCTAAACAAAATATTCTAATAACTAGAAAATGAAAGTTACAAGAAGGAATAAAAGGAAATGTAAGATTAAGAAAGAAAATTGATCTAAAACAAATCTATATTGCATAGAAAGAAACCATGATTAACTTTAACTATGTTAGACTATTCTATGCCAATAATTTTCTTTTAAATGTCTATCTAGAACACTGCTAAACCTATTGGATTAAAGAGTGAAAATATCTACTAAAATCTCTTCTAAATATGAACAAAGCATCTATCCAAGCTATGATTAAGTCCTATCAAAATATGTATTAAAAAATTCTCTCTAATTATCAAATGAAAACTATCTAAATTAATTCTATGAAAAACAGAGTATCAAACTAACTCTAATTCTATTCACTATTGAAACAAAGTATTCTATTCTAAATTCTTTGAAATGGGAGTATTACACCTATCAATATCCAATCTAAGTGAATATGTTGTGTAAGTTGAAAATCTAATCGAACTAAAGAAGGAAAACATAGTATTATTCCTACCGCGCAAAGGTGAAATGCTTGTATGATCTGAGATATATGATTACTGTGTAAATAGATGAAAAACAAAGATTCATTCCATATGTTAACAAGATTATGACAACAATATATTTTAGGAAATAGAAATGCTTGGAGCATTAAACTATGTGAAAGACACAACATTCATCTTATGAAAACACACCATTTAACTTATGAAAAACTCAACAATTAATCTATGTGGTAATGGAAAATTAAACTATAAAGCAACATAAATTTATTCTATGAAACCTTTTCTATGCATGGGACCACTGAAACATAACGACTTGAAGAATTATTTGTGACTAATTACGCATCAATGGTCTCAAAATCACCTTCTCCATGAATTAATAAAAACATAGTTTTGTTGTGTAACAGTCACTACAAGGAAAAGACCCTCTAGCGGAGGTTATAAAGGAGGTTTTTAGTGTTATAAAATTGGCCAAAATTGTCAAAAAAACATTTGCTACAATATCCGTTTATGGTTATGGAGGTTTTTTCAAAGCTTTTAACGGAAATTCAACACAACTAAAAAAACTAGGAGGCCGGAGGTTATTATGAATGCTTTTTTATTCGATGCGCTACTAAGTTTTCAATGCACCGGTGCTTGTCATCTAGACGGTGGCTGCGGGGCAGTCGAAGGTTCCTGCACCAGGCCGTCAATGTATAAAACAATGCCAGACACAGTGTTGGTGATACAACCGCATGGGACCCTACCAATTGGTCTTGGGATTTGTGCGGTGCCCATAGGTCGTCTCAACGCACCAGTACATAGACTTATAGAAACACACTGGTGTGTCGTATCAGAGAAACGCACGAATATTTATAATTGATATTGGTATTTATGCGGTGCCCATACATCATACAAATGCACAGGTGCATAGTCTCATATAAAAGCACTGGTGCACAGTATCTAAAAAACACATAGATTTTTAATTGGTTTTGGTATTTGTGTGGTGCCCATAGGTCATAGAAACGCACCGGTGCGCTGCAGCATACAAATACACTAGTGTACAATAAATGACATGCACCAATGTTCATTTTTTATTTTTTAGAAACATTGACGTCTGACACTGCAATTATTGTGATTTTTCTAATTTCATTATTCATCAAAAGTCAACGCATCTTATAAAAATATTCATATTAATTAAATTTTTATTAATGCATTTGAATGTGATTTTTGGATTAATTTTTTATATCATATCATAATTATTGTGATTTTTCAAAAGTCATTATTCATCAAAAGTCGACACATATATATATCTTATAACAATATTCATAGGAATTAAACTTTTATTAGTGAATTTGAGAATGAGAATGGAGAATGTAATAGCGACAATGGAGAATGCAATAGAAAAAACTAAAACATCATACACACACACACACACACACACACACACACACACATATATATATAAGACAATCTTTGTCATACAAAATGGGACAATTATTGGTATCCCTCTGTCTTTCAATTGGGACACTATGTTCATTACATTAAACAAAATGTCTGATTTCACAAACACATATTTCAAAAAATACAACGCCTTACTTTGATATCCAAACATAGTGATCATCATTCTTCTCTTGAACTACTTTCACTGCTAGAGCTACTTCCATGACTTGGGTTATTTTCAAGAATGTTTTGTTCACGATGTTGATTGTTTTCTTCTTCTTCACCTTCCATCTACAAACATAAAAATAAACTGAAATGAGTGTATATACATTGGTGAGAATAATTAAAATTACAATATTAAATAATATACACCAATGTAAATCGAAAAGAAAAATGACGTACCATAGCAACAATTGGCTCATAAACCGTACACATTCTTTCAAAATAGTGTACCGTGCCATCTTTCAAATTTCATATGTTGGCGCAGTTCCATACTTTGTTTCTTGCAAGTTTTATACCCCATAAAAATCATATATTTAATATAAAAGATTTTTTTGTTCTATTAATTATAGACGGAGATAAGTAAAACAATATCGCTAGATGCTTACAAATTCCACAATTAATTTATGATATGCTAACATATACTCACAACCCATATTTAACCCAATTTCAATCAATTCGTCTGATGGTTCTTCTTTATATGTTAGCACCTATTTGAAGACATTCAATGATTATTTTTTTAAAACAACTTAAAAAATACAAAAATAAAATCTAGTTAAGTTGTTATAAGGAAGTAACAATTAGTCACAGACTTAGATATCAACCCCTTTCTTCCTTATCGTCCTATTTTATGTGCTGAATGGGTTCCATTTTCTTTTCTTTTCTGCAAGAAAATACTTGAAAATTAATATTTAATGCTAAATTGTTTATTTATTGTACCTAATGATCGAAAAATTTAATGATTACATATTACATTTGAAGCACATTTTTGTTGAGATAGCTCCTCCTACGACGCAATTTTGTCCATTTTTTTGAACATCTCCTTGTACAACTTTTTGGACATTCCTACGGACATATTTCTGATATCATCTCGTTCATCTTTTCAGATTTTAATAATCTTCCTAAAAATGTAACATGACAATAAACTATTTAATTTTTATATTGATCTATGAAAAGTAAATATAACAAAAGTTATCTTTATAAATAATTCTAGAGAAAAATTTAAAGGAATATTACTTTTTCATTCATTCTTTTTTGTTGTTGTAGGTTTTGCTATTAAAAGTTTGACATTTCTCATTGACCAATTCTCTAGAAACTCTTTCTGTGGTTTAGATAAAATTTGGTTCTTGGAATCATTGGATTGGATTTTGTATTGTAAGTGGAAAGAACGTATATACATTCATTCCCCTGGATCCCTCAAACCTTTGTAAAATTTTTCCCCCCTTTCGTTATCCTCCAGCACCACTCTAGATGAGCTAAGGAGCAATTCATTTTCATTTGCATGTTCTATTTTTTTTATTTTCTTAGAACAACATTTATTTTCTGATTTTTTGGTGTTAGTCATCAGTAAGTTTTACTATCTGTAGATGACTAAATATCAGTCATATATTTCCAAAGACAAGGTTTCTAAATATTGTGAGTTTTAGAAATCTCATTGCCTTTATTATCCTTATCAGAATTTTTTCATTATTCTACTATTTTACCATTCCATGGTTAACCTGCCATTCCTGAAGGGCCCTTCATGGGCTTATGCCACTCATCTATTTTCTATTTTCCCACCTATAACCCCAACACTCTGTTTTATCTTTGCCTCACTCCTTCACTTTCCATCTAGGGTTACTAATCAGCCTATTCATTCCCATGATTCATCAGGTTCCTCAAACCTTTATGGTATAAAAAATACCTCTATAGGCTCTTTACATCAATTTATATATATTCAAATACATCAATTGGTCAAAAACTCTGTTTTTACACTATTAAGATCCCAAACCTAATTTCGGTCAAAGGCCAAGTTAAAACCATCCCACTAGATCATTAGGGTTTCCTAGGTTGTAGGGTCTTCATTGGTGTCGTAAGCTCTATTATTCTTATGCTAGAACCTATTTCAAATGTAAAATAAGAGCAACACATGATTTCCCAAGAAAGAGTAGAAAATCTCCAAAGAGGGCTACTTTGTAAATTTCAAGTTTTGCAAAAGGTAAATGTGCTTGGCATTTCTGTAGGAATGTCAAGAGGTAAATCAGCTAAGGAAATTGATAAAGTAATTGATGAGTTCCTAAAGGAAGAAAAAAATTTGTGTTCAAGAGGAATCAAGGTTATTAAACCTGATTGGGCTAGTAATGTGCCAAGCAGGGATCTAGTGCAACAATCACATTGAGAAAGCATCCCAGAAACCTAGGGTTTGGTAAGATGGTCACAGGAGGAAAATGAAGATGTTAGACCTCCATGATGACAACAAAAAGAGGATTTTAAAGGGCTATTGTGTATTTCATCCCAGAGTTTGCGAAAGTGAAATTCCTCATTGTTTCAAAGGACAAAGAAGTAAAGAATATCAGTGAGATCAGGATCAAATTTTCATTTTAAGTTACTCACACTCAGTGGTAAAAGGAATAAAAACATAGTGTTGAGCTCTAAGAGGGAAACCCAAGGTGACTATAAGGTTGCTGCTGTGCAATTTAATATATCAAACTTCAAGAATATTAGAAAAGGGTAAGTCAATATGTTATGGCACCTCCCAATCAGAAATGGCCAAAAGAGATGGTAGCAAGCATGATTTAAGTTCTATAGTGCTTATCAAAAGTGAGTTTATCATGCATAAGGATTAGTGAGAAAGGTAAAGAAAGGGTTCTCATAATCACCTGTCAAGAAAATGCTGAAAGGCATAAATAGGCCAAAAGGAAGTCAAAGTTCACCAAATGGAGCAAATTTTCTTACAAACAGTGAAAGGAGAAGAAAAAAATGTAAAAGGATCAGTAAAAATAGGAAAATGGTTCAGTTGAAATGTATAAAGGAAGCAGTAAAAGACCAACTTCATCCTTTGAGGTCACCTGCAAACCAAAATGATAAAGAGTTGGTAAGAAAAACAATAGAAAGGAAAAAATCTATGTCTTAAGTCACTTGCAGCAAAAAGGGTCAAATAAGATATTAGTTAAAAGATAAAGGGAATGAAAACATTAGAAAAGTGGGTTTTACATTTGAAGTTAAGTTTCTAATACTATTAAGGCCCTCTCCACCCATCAGAAAATCATTTTAATTTTATAAAGATCATCAAAGGCAGTCAAAGAGGAAATTGTGATTTTCTGGCAAATTCAGGCAAGTTTCCCTGTGCTACGTGCCTGGAGTCATGTGATACACTCCTGGAGGTTTTTCTATGCAGAATTGCTCTGCACTGCGTGCCTGTAAGTGAGCATTGCGTGTTTACACGTTCAAACTCTGCATACTACCATTTACCCGATGTTCACCTGTTTGGACTTTGCGTGCGACCTTGCCTGGCAGGTTCGTGTAGACCCAACACCCATTCAGACTCTACGTGCAGCCTTGCCTGGCAGTGTTGCACGTTCATCTGATAGGAAGGTTTTTGGCGCTCCGCATTTACAAGAGACCCGACAGGCTCGGAAGTGCTGCACGTTCACAAAGGCCCGACACCATCCTCCCGACCCAACCCACTTTCAGGTTCTGCACTCTTGGGGCAAGACATGATAGACACCACTGCACGTTCACACTGTCTATTCAGTACTATGCCTTCAGCCAACCCGACAGCGCGTTCAACTACCTGACACTGTGTTCAGGTGCTACGCTCTTGGCCAGGAGGGCCTTCACACCATTTCAAGCATTGAAACACTTCAAAAACCCTCCATTTTTCTGCCAGGTGTCTTCGTAACATTTTTTGAGAGGTAAGTGGATGCCTTTCCTTCTTCCAAGTAGTTTTATGGTGTGAAGTTAAGAAAAAATAAAAACCCTAAAGGAAAAAAAATGATTTTCATATTAAACACAACACTTTTTAGAGGACACGCCTCCATCTCCATGCTATGAGCACACTGAGAGTGCCTTGTTGATAACTTTCTTATCCACCAAGACACTCACTCCATTTTCAAAATCAATCCCCCACACTGAAAAGCATTGAAATTGCATACCCCACCTTCTCAGATTGTCATCATTACTCAAGTTTTTTCACATCAAGGTTTTGGAATATTAGTTGGTTTTCATTCAGAATTATTTAGCCTCTCATTTTTCCCAAATTTCCCCTTCACTCATCCCTCTCATCCACTTGAAAAAAACTTCCTTTCTCATCGCCATCTCATTTACCCTCTTCATATCATTTCACAAGAAGAGTTAGGGTTTTGGTTTTCAAGGCAATAGTGAAATCAAAATGTTAAGGGAAGGTAATAGTGACAGTGGTGAGGGAGGCCAAGGGCCTAGAAGACATCAATGCAAGGGTGGAATAATAAATATGTTTGAGCCACTAAACATCGTGGAGTTGATGGCCTCTCCTATGACAGTTTCATATTTCCAGAATGTGGGTTGTTTTGAATTTTGTGAAAGAGTACAAATTGTACAAAGTCATCCTGAGCTGACCAGGCTTTTTATCCTTAAACTTCATGAAAATAAATTAATTTTAGCTGGGTAAAATTTGAGCTATCTTCAAATACCATTTCTATGGCCACCAGGGTACTGAGTGTGGGGGAAAGGTGGTTCAACCAGGCTAGTTTGGACCTGAGCCACTATGAACCTTTCTTAAAACCTAGATACAAAGCTGAATGCAAATCCATTTTTCCCTTTTCACATTTGCTGGAGAGATACGCGCCCTTGATGAGAGTCATCATGAAGTATTTTACATGTGAGGGTAGGTTTTCTAGGCTTTATTCATACCACATAAGACTTCTCATACACTTAAATAGGCTAAATATGCTACATTTTCCCTATTATATCTATAGGAGTATTGATAAGATGTCTTATATTGTGCAAAAGAGACATTCTTCACAGCAAATGCAGAGCCTATTTCACCATTCTCTCATCAAGATGGTTGTAATGCATCAATTAGAGAAAAGGAGTATTCCATGGGAGGTTTTCATTTCCCATGAGGTATTCATAAACCCACAACCTCATCCTCAGAAAAATGTGCCCTCCTCATCTCATCCTCCTATCTTAACTCCTCCATCATCTCCTGATGAGCATGTTTCACCATCCACCCATGTACCTTCACCTCAATACAACCTTCTTTCTTCACCTTCTCCCAATGCATCAGGTAGTGAACAAAGTGGAAATGAACAATCAAGTGAACATGAAGGAAAAGGTCATGATACATCAAGCAATGGTGAAGAAGAGGAAAATAAAGAGGAAGAAAATGAAGAGGCATAGGGCAATGATTTCAGCATGGAAGAAACAAATGATGAAGGGAATGCATAAAGCATGGAAACAAAAGAAAATGAGGATGCTAGCAATGGTGAGGAAAGCAACAGTAAGGAGGAACACAAAAAATAGCATGGTATTGAAACTAGGAGACATAATGACAGTGAAAACAGTGAGGCTCCTAGTAATGATAAGGGAAGTGATGATGTTTGATCATGTCCAAGTGAAAAAATGCTCAAAATTGGAAATGATCAGAAATGGTTGAAATCTAAATGAATAGAAAGGTCTCATCGTTGTGATTCTGACACCATAAATGGGACTCAAATCCGATGTCATATGTGAAAGTTACTGAAGTTTGAAATTGCCCAATGACGTCCAAAACAGGAATTTTGAACAAAAAAAAAATATTGTCATTTTCAAAAAATTTATATGGAAAATTTCATTATTTATTAAGTTTTTATAGGCCTGTTAGAGGGTGCCACATGGCCTACCTAGAGGCTGCCACGTGGCCCCAGGCCATTGGATTAAAGGTCATGTAAAAATTTGGTGGGCAAGGGGTTCAAACCCTCGATCCGACTCCTCGGGCAGGGTCGACCCGACCCCTAACCACATTTAGTACTCATGCAGAGGGCAAGTCGGGTTGTTTAAACAATGGGCGGAGGTTGAACACCTCGTGTAGTCGTGAACGACCAGTCAGGTCATGGATGAACGGGCGTGTCGTTTGCAGATTGAACGAGTGGGATTTTAGGTTTAAGCCTTCAGGGATAAGGGTTAATACCTCGTAACTAGCGCTATAACCAAGGGCTAAGCTCCATTTAAAATGGAAAAATGCTTTGGTTTAAGCACTTAGGTGCTATCTCCATAACAATATGACCTGCAGGCCATGAATGCGGGCGTGGATTTGACACTAACCGCCAACCTAAACCATCTCCGAAAATCCGGCATGTGAACGTGCTTGGAACTGACAGTTAAATTTATTGTTGCCCCCAAAAGTAGCATGGTTCTGCCTAATATGAGTTATCTGCCTATTCTAGTGGAGTTAACTAGAGTTCGTCCAGTTTTGGTGGAGGTTTTCTAGTGCCACTGGGAAAAATCTTGTTTGGGTCATAACATTCTCAATATTGAACCAATTTGGACAAAATTTTAGTGAATTTTAGGTTTATTGAGCTTTCTGGAATGTTTGGGACAGGTTGTAGAGCAAACATAGGTGTTCTTCAGCCATTTTTTCTTTAGGGGAGAGGAAAGAGCCACTAGGGCCATCAGGAAGATGGAGCTGTATTGGGTTGTACTTCACTGTTTGAGGTGAAACAAAAGCCATTTTTAGCTTATTTATGTTTTCTTAAGTAAAATTCACAATTTTTTTTCCTGTCTAGGCATATATTTCAATGTATAACCATTTTTGAGTAAATTAATAGAGCAAGGACACACCATTGGGGAGCCCTAGAATGACAGATGTAGCCCAGGAGGGGTGAACTGCCTCATCAGTTTGTTGTGTTATGCTATGGTGAATTTTTCTTGCTGTGTATTTCTGTTATGATATATTAAACATTAAATTTAAATAACAAATCCTCACATATAAACTCAGAAACAATTAGCAAAAACACTTTGTTTAACCTGCAAGACATGGAGAATACTTTGCACAAAATTTACAAATAGTTCCATTTGTAGATCAGATGGTATCAAAGCTCAGGATTTGAGCTTTAGGAGCTAGAGTTTTTCTCATCATTTATCCTTGTGCAAAGATATAGCTGAATGTTTGCAAGTTTTGATTCTTACTAGGATTAAAATAAAGAGAGGTGAAGGACACTTGGTTAGAGCACAAAGTAATCCTCAGCCAGGAAGGGCCAGAGAGCCACCTAAAAGAGCCATTGAAGAAGCCTCAAGCATGTCTTCAAGAGAAGGAGAAGCTCCTGAATATATTGATCCCAAAGAAGAGGAACAAGTGTTCTGAAAGGCTTTATTGGACATGACGGAGATGGTGAGGATACTCTACCAAGAAAGGAATGAAAAGATTGTAGGAGAAGGGTCTAGACATCAGAAAGAAGGAGAGGGTTCTTCAGGAGGAAAGAAAAGTGATGACAAGTCAAAGAAAGGACATGGAGGTAATGGTGATCCACCATCCCCATCTTCATCCTCTTCCTCTACATCGTCATCCTCTACTTCAGTGAATCAATCTCACAAGTCTAAAACCACTGGTAAAAGTCCATTTTTAAAGCTTGATGTTAAATTTGAGTTTCCTTTGTTTAATGGTGAGGTAAATGCAGAGAAAATTGACAATTGGATAAGACAGTTGGAAGTTTATTTGAGGATACAAAACCTTCATGAAGACGACACCAAGATTTAGTTAGCCTCTTTGAGAATGGAAGAAGCAACATTGGTATGGTGGGAATCCAAGACCAAGGATAAAATTAAAAAACATGCTAAGATCACTTTATCATGGGCTGAATTTATTTTCGCAATTAAGCAACAATTTTATCCATTAGCTCATTTATAAAAGGATATCATGAATTTTCAAAGTTTTAGACAACTTAAGGGACAAACTTTTCAATATTGCACAAGAGTTTCGATGAAGGGCTTTATTACTTGGAATTGATTTGCATAGCCAAGAGACTTTGCTAAAATATATAGGTGGTTTACAGAACTATCTTATACATACTATCCTTATGTTCAATCCTACTAGTCTAGACGAGGTTTGTGTACAAGCGACACATTTAGAGGCTAGAGGTAAACAATCTTTTGATGGGAATGAGGGTAGTGAATTTAAAGGCAAAGGAAGAAAAATAAATGCAAATTGTAGGAAAGAAAAAGGGAAATTGTTTTGTAAAAACTGTTCCAAAACAAACCACGATGAAGACCATTACTAGAAACTTGATTCGAAGCTGAAGCCAGTAAAATTTAAAACCAAAGACAAGGCCAAAGAAAAAGGAAAAATGATTGTAATAGCTGAACAAAACTTAGGGTCTGAATCAGGAGATGAAACTAAAAGCATATCTTTGGCACTAAAGAACATAAAGGGGAAAGAGATTGTAAAGGAAACAAATCCTAGTTCTAGCACTTTAAACTGTCACATAGAAGCTCCAAATGAAGAGAGGAGGATTGAGCTGTTTCATGTGAGGATAATTTCCAAACACACAAAGATAGACACACTATTCGACAATGGGTCTCAAGCAAACCTCATCTCAGAAGACTTAGTCAAGAATCTGAAACTTTAAAGCATTCCACATCCAAAGCCATATCCACTTGGTTGGATTTGCAAGGATGCTAATTTACAAGTTTCAAGGAAGTGGATGTTGCGCTTCGCCAAAACAACTCATTATGTTAACTTGGTTGAGTTGGATGTGGTACCGCTTGACATTATAGGTGTGGTGTTGGGTATTCCGTACTTATATTACAGAAAAGCGATCTTCCATCACCATGACAACAAGTATCACTGATTCAAGGATAGAAAGGAGTTTGTTGTGAGAGCACATCGGAAGAAGCTAGAATCTTCTTTTGTGAATGCAGGGAAATTGAAAAGGCTTGTCAATGCAAATCAAAATGTGACTTTGTTTATGGTTAAGAAAAAATATTTTGTACATAATCCTTTTCACGTTATTGTTTATTTAAATGATGATATGTTTCAGTATGAAAGCAAGTCATCTTTGGAAGAAGATGACAAGATGTTGTAGAAAGTGTCTTTGGTGTTGATCGGTGCAGAGAACAAAGTGTTGGTGCAAAGTGGTGCAAGAATCCAAGAAAGGGAAAAGCATGCAAGCAAATAGGACACAAACTTCAGCATGGGTCAATGCTGGTTTCAGAATTGCAGGTTTTTATGGTGAGAAAAGTTGGTCAGGAATCGACACAAGTACATGGCTCATTTGGAAAAAATTCTCCATAAGGACCGTTGTCAAGGTGAATCTTATTTTTAGTTTCCTTGGAAGGTAGAACATTGTAGGAACATTATGATTTCTGCAAATTTTAGTTTTTTTTCTACAAATTTCAAAAAATTTCATCATGACACAGTCAAGGTTAGCAACAGTCGGTCGACAAATTCAATGAAGAATTTATATTTTTATGAGAAGGTCAATTTTATGAAGTTAGGAAGGTTTCAATGGTTCAAGGTTGGAAGAGTGGAGAATCAGTCTCCTCATATTCAATTTCTGTAATTCAGAGAGCTTTTGGGGTCCAAAAGTTTCCCATTGGGGAGGTGTGATCAGGTGATCATGTCCAAGTGAAAAAAATGCTCAAAAATTCAAATGCTCAGAAATGGTTGGAATCTGAACGACCGGAAAGAGCTCATCATTGCGATTCTAGCGTCCTAAACGGAACTCAAATCTGATGTCATATGTGAAAGTTATTGAAGTTTGAAATCGCCCAATGAACTCCAAAACAAGACTTTTGAACAAAACAAACAAACAAAAAAATTATCATTTTCAAAACATTTATCTGGAAAATTTCATTATTTATTAATTTTTTATAGGCCTATTGGAGGGTGCCACGTGGCCTGCCCGAAGGCTGTCAAGTGTTCCCAGGCCATTGGAATCAAGGTCATGTAAAAAATTTGTGGGCAAGGGGGTCGAACCCTTGACCCGACTCCTCAGGCAGGGTCTACCCGACCACTACACCATAGGTAGAACTTGTACAGAAGGCGAGTCAGGTCATTTAAACAATGGGCGAAGGTTGAATGCCTCGTGCAGTCATGAACGGCTAGTCGAGTCCTAGATGAACGGGCGTGTCGTTTGAAGATTGAACGAGCGGGATTTCAGGTTTAAGCCCTTAGTGCTAAGGTTTAAGACCCCATGACCAACGCTATCACCAAGGGCTAAGCTCCATTTCAAATGGCGGAAATTTTTGGTTTAAGCACTTAGGTGCTAGCTCCGTAACCACATGACCTGCAGGCCATGACCGTAGGTGTGGATTTGACACTAATCACCAGCATAAATCATCTCTGAAAATATGGCATGTGAACATGCTTGGAAGTGATAGTTAAATTTTTTTCTGCCCCCAAAAATAGTGCAGTTCCACCTATTCTGGTAGAGTTAACTGGAGTTCCTCCAGTTTTGGAGGAGGTTTTTTAGTGCCGCAAGGAAAAATATTGTTTGGGTCATAACGTTCTCAATATTGAACCAATTTGGACGAAATTTTAGTGAATTTTTGGTTTCTTGAGCATTATAGAGTGTTTGGGATAGTTTCAAGAGAGAACAGAGGTGTTCTTCAGCCATTGTTTCTTCAGGGAAGAGGAAAGAGCCACTAGGGCCATCAGGAATATGGAGCTGTATTGTGTTGTACTTCACTGTTTGAGGTGAAACAAAAGCCATTTTTAGCCTATTTCTATCTTTTGAAATCAAATTAACAACTTTTTTTTGCTTTTTTAGGCATATATTTCACTATATAATCATTTTTGAGAAAATTAATAGAGAAAGGACACACCATTGGGGACCCTTGGACTGGAAGATGTAGCCCAGGAGGGGTGAAATGCCTCATCAGTTTTCTCTGTTATGCTATGGTGAATTTTTCTTGCTATGTACTTATGCTGTGATATATTAAATAGTAAATTTAAATAACAAATCCTCACACATTAAATCAAAAACAATTACCAAAAACACTTTTTTAAACCTGTAATACATGGAGAATACATTGCACACTTAATTAAATGAAAATGGATACTCTGCACAATATTTAAAAATAGTTCCATTTTCAGATTAATGTTGGAAACAAAGAGGATAGTGGTGAAGAAAAAAACATGGAGGTAGACGATGGTGCAAAACGTAGTGCAAATGAAGAGGAGAGCAACAATCATGATGATCATGACATCAGTGGAGATAATGATGATGATGAGCATGATGTTTACACTGATCAAAACAACAAAGACAACATTGGTAATATTGAACATAGTGAGGTTGATGTTGGAGATAAGGAGGTAAGCCAAGAAGTCAGTGAGCCAAATAATAGTGACAACCATGACAACAATCATGATGGTCAAGAAGATAGTGAAGCTGATATCAGTAAAGGAGAAAGGGATGATGATACAAATGAAGGTCACAGCAGTGATGTCAGCATGGAAGAAAATGAAAGTGAGGCTAACGAAAGTAGTCAAGAACATAGTGTAGAAAACAGTAGTATAGAGATCAATAAGGAAGAGAACAATAGTCATGAGGTCAGCCATGGTGAGGGCATTCAGATGAACAATATTGAGCCTTTCCCTCTCACATACCAAAGAGGAAAGAGGAATGTGTTTGCTGCCTCTAAAAGGCAATGGACCATGCCATCCACGTCAGCTAAGGAACTTGAAAAAGTGTTGTGGAGGCAAATCCCCTCTGCGGAGAGAGGCGATCCCTACTAGCCCAGACCGGGTCTAGCAACAATCATTCACGCTACAGTGCAGGTTCCTAATTGAAAATAAACCAACCAACAATGAAGGCTTACCTGGAATCCAAGTTTGTTGCCTGTAGAAGAGGTAGCGCTCCCGTTCCTCAGCCTTGGCAGATCACGATCCCCACGATCTCCATGATGGACACCTGCACATGAGAGAAACAAAACAAACGCAAGCGTAAAATCCAGTAGATGCAACTATATGTCAGTAAAAAAGGACATAACTCATCATCATAAACAACAACAAGAGTGGAACCATAACCAATAGTCGTTTATTATTAATCAATCAAAGGAATAATACAACCATAGTCCTGATGTTGAATTCTCCTTCGGAGGGTCACCAGCAGAACACGTCTCGAAAATCCTGTCAAGGATGGGACAAACCTGTCTCTTCGGATCTTGACAATAGTCTCCTTGCTTGGATTTGGCCTTAAGGGAGTTATGGAGGCTCTTGCAACATAAGGCTCTGATGGCTCTTGGAACTTGGAGACTAGCTGGCCATGGACATGGGCAAGCTTTTATAGATGGAGGAAGGGGAGTTGGGATCCCTATAATCATGGGATTGGCCCTATCATCAAGGAAGCTTCCATGAGAGGTGGCAAACCACTTCCTCTCTATGGAAATCCGTAGCCAAACCTCCCAACTCAAGATAGATAGCAGTCCAGTAATTGGTTAGGATGAAACTTCCACCATTTATTTTTAAAAAACACTCCTTAAATTGGCTGGAACGAGTGCGACTCTAGGACAGAGCGCTAATTGGCGTGACCTCTTTGAAGGATTTTCCCCATTAGCGCGGGTACTGAACTGGCTGCCCGCGCCAATGCAAAAAGGGGTGTTTTTAGGGTTTTTTCAGCAGGAGATGTCTTCACAGGGATGAAATTACATGTTCAGGGAATTCCATGAAAGTATTTTCAAGTTATGTCACTGCTCACAGGTCAAAAAATGAGCCCTCCAATGTGCGAGATGGGGATTGCAGGGATGGTGACAAATTGTTGTGTAACAAAAAGACAAACAAAATATCTAAGAAGAATAAGAAGAAGATAAGAATGAGGTTGAGAAAGAGTTTGAACTCATTCATATTGACAGTGATGAGGAGAATGAGACAAGGATCTCAAGCTTTCTCCTCCAGAAAAAAAATGACCAAATTGAAGACCTCCAAGCAAATCTAGATTTGGCCAAGTGTGTGAATAGTGTCCTTGAGATGGAGAACAAACAGCTAGGGGAAAAAAGGCCATTTATGAGGCTAGAAAAATCAAAGCCCAGAAAGAAGATCAAAGATCACATGTAGAGCTAGAGGAATTCATGGGCACCTATGAGGAAAGTGAAGATGAAGAAGGACAATCCAGAAGAAGACCAAGAACCACGGGTTTAATGAAGTCCTTGGCAAGACAAAGAGAGAAAGATTCAACCTTGGCAGAGCAGCTCCTTCTAAGTGAGTTGCTTGCCATGGAGATAGAATATGATTAGGAGCATTTTTTAGAAATATCAAACAAACACTTGGAGGCCAAATTGGAGAAGGAAAATAGGGACCTTGACCTCCAAAGGAAGATGACCAAACACTATGCCTTGAGAAATCAAATTGCAAGGGCCAAGCTCAAAAGAGCCCTTGCCAAAGTTCAAGCCCTCAAGGAGGTAAAGGATCAAGAAAAGCTTAACCTTCTTGATGATGCTTCCATGAAAGCATCCTAGACATAAAAATGAAGATAATTGCAAATTTTGGGAGCTTTTTGGAAATTTTTTATTTTCGCTGATTTGGAGGGCCAAGGGTGCAACACCCTTGGTGCTGCACTTTTTCTCAGGGCATACTTAGGAGGTAAAGTTTAAATTTTTAGAATCCTCAACTCAAGTACAACATTTTCACGAAATTTTAGGTCATTTGGAGTTGATTTGGTCCTCCAAAAGGGTCAAACACACCCTAATTTTCACCTTTCTGCCTAGTTTTCAGGACATGTGCTGCACCTTTACCAGCCTTGGGAGTTTTTATTTTTGAACCGGTTAAAGGATTCCAATAAGAAAACCAAGGGTATTTCTATAAATTATGCTCAATAGGCTTTTCAACAAGCCATCACAGATCCCATTCTGACATCGGGAAGGCCTTCAAAACATTCCTGCAAGGCGACCCAGTTTTCATGCTCGTGTGGTGTGCCCTTGGCCTAGAAATGCATCCTTAAAACTTAGTGTTGTGCCCTGACAGTAAAAAAGTCAACAAAATTATGCTAGGAAATATTTTGGACGCTTGGGGGAGCCCAAATGTCAATTTTTTTAGCCAAAAATGCTCAAGAATATATTTTTCATCAGATATTTTGTGCCTTGGGCCTTGCAAGGTCTCACGGGACAAAAGTGACATTTATGATTAACTAATGGGCTTATAGAGACCTAATTAGGATTTTTTACCTCCTTTATTGTTAAATACTGCATTGAGGACTCATTGTAGTGTTGGTTGTTGATTAGACATTTTATTGAGAGTAATACATAGAATTGGAGATTGAATACAAATTGGCTCTAAACTTTGTGAATGGCTTGGATTGTTTGACATTGGAGAAGGCTTGCTTGTAGGATCCCTGAGCATTGTCAAATGGTGATGTGTTCCTATTTAGTTCCTGTTTTCTTGTATGATCATTGTGTTCATCCTTATATTTCATTAGGACAAAATTTTTAGACTAAGAAATGTTGTTAGAGGCACCTTAGTTCTACTTATCCTTCACAGCTTCTATGTTTTCCTCTGCTAGGTCAGTTTAGAGAAGTCTTAGTTTCTCTCTAGACCCATTTATGCTTGTTTATCTTATGAATGATTCAATACAGTGGATATCAAAGATTTTTTATGGTTAGCCCTGCTTGTTTGATGTTACTTAAACTTTGTTCTTAAGATCTTTCTTTGAAGTATCACTGATTATTTTTAGCCAAAGAGGTTTATGTTTCGATCATGCCCTTTGTCCATTCTTGAAAGGTTGCTTTGAAGTTATTTATGACTATGATCAATGATGTTTTGGATTTCCCTCTTCTTTGACCTATGTTATATGTCTATATTAAATGTTTTCTAATCTTGAAGGTGAAATCACTAGAAGTTACACAAGTTTCTTTCCTTCTATAGTTTCACTGGATTATTTATCTTAAATACTTATTTTCTTGAGTTTAATCAAAGATTTATTGGTTTTCCCTGTCTTATGATTACTTATTTATGCTCAATAGTGTTAAATACCCTTCTTATTTACAAAGTAGTTGTTCAAGGATTCTTAACTTCCCTTTTGCACCTACTATGTTTCACAAATTTAATGTTCATTTCATCTCACACCAACCTTGAAGATTCATTTGACCATGTTATATTTGCCGTGTTATGCACCCTGATTCACTGTTAAACTCTCCATAGCCTTTTGTAGACTCCATAGCCCAATGACTTGAAAGTATCTCGCTCCATCTATTCTACTTGATCATCTACCCAACCCAAACAAACAAACAAACCCTAAACTTAACAACTAGCCTAAAATCAAACCCTAAAAGAAAAAAATTTCACATCCTTTGCACAAAATAGAGAGAGCCCTCTCTGAGTCTAAAGGCTAGGTCCTAGGACTGCAAAGACTGGTATAATGTTACCCTTGTTCATTTTTTCTCACAAATCTAACAAATTACGGGGACCTAACATAATGGCGATCACGGTGGGAAATTCTGAGTAAGTAACAAGCTTATACATCCTTAGAAAATTCATAAGCCCTTGTCAAATAGTATCTATTGATTTATCGCCACCTCATCGCCTAAAATAATGGCGATCACGGTGGAAAATTTGAGTCAATGAAATTCTAAGTAGCCCTTAGGAACTCTCAAATCCCTGTCAAACTTAGAAAACTTAAGTGTTAGCCAAAAGTAGAATCTAATTGTTTCACCATCCTAGCAAAATGATGACTCAACTGCAGGACACTGATAGAAAACTTAGGGCTACATAAAGGAACTCAGAAAAATCCAAAAAATCCTTATATTGGTTTTTTTCAAATTGTTAGTGGTGGACCAAAAATACCTATCCTCAAAATAGTCAAAAAAATCCACCTGGTGACTCCAATAGCCTCCAGTAGGCCTACTAACTTTACTAGTTCTCATAGACTTCCCTAGTATTGTGTCAAATCAGCCCTGAGAAGTTTAGAGGCCTAGTCACATATTGTGTGAGTTTAGCAAACACTAAGACAGGGCAGCCTTCTAAAAGAAGTCAGAGACGTTCAACCTCTCTACACTTTGGGTTTTAAATCTGGCTTCACAAAGGATCAATACCAGATCTCACCTGGACCCAAACCCTCCTACCATAGTTGATGACCCAAAAAGGATTTTGTGGCAAACTTCTAGGACTAAAGATTCAAATACTATTATGACCATTCATAGAGAATTTTTTTTCCTTGAACATCTCACAACATTGCAATATCCCCAGTTTGACTTATTCCATACAAGAAACATTTTCTGAACTAAGTCACAAAGTGGGATTGAATAGACTAACCTTCAGCCCATAGAATTGTAGCAGAGTTCTAGCGAAGAAGCCTCTCCTTACACTCCTCTTGATTTTCAGCTTCTCCATCACTTTAGATCTTTTCATTCCAATTCTATTCAAAATCAGTTTGATGGTCAAGTACTTCCACCACACCCATTCATACCACCATTGTGCAAAGCACACCACTTCATCCTACACCCCCTCTCACTAACCCTCCCCCTTGTAAAACCTCCTTGGATTCCATTAGCTCCCATCATGGTAGCATGGTACGTCCCTCTAGTATTACCACAACCTCTGATACCTTTTCAAATGAATACCAATCCAAAATCCCTCACTTCATTGGAGCTGACTCTACAACTGCCCAACAACATGTAGATATAATAAATGATGCTTTTTATTACATGGAATTAGAAGAGGAAAGCATAAATATAAGGATGTTTGCCCAAAGATTAGGAGGAGAAGCCAAGAAATGGTTTAAAAACTTGACTCCTAACAACATACATGATCTCCCTTCCCTTTACCATACATTCATAAAAAAGTGGGAGATTAAGAAAAACCCTCTCCAAATCCTCTCAGAGTATAACAACCTTAAGAGAAATATTAGGGAAAGCATCCAAGACTATTGCACTAGCTTTAGTAGTGTGTACAATGTTCTCCTACCTCGCATGAAACACCCACAAGGCCTAGCACTAGTGAAATTTCCAGAAGGCTTTGATCCAAACATGACCTACCAATTAAGAGGGAGAGATCCCCTAACTTTAGAAGACATGCAAAGGGGAGTTGTGAGTGCAGAGGAAAACCTGATTGAAAAGAGGGCTAGGATGAAGTAAAAAAAGAGAGTCACATACAAAGATGAAACTATGGGCTCAACCTCTTCATCTGATGCCAAAATTGATAGCCTAGTTAGAACAATGGAGAGAATGATGGAGAAGATAAAATTAAATGAAAGAGAACCTCCTAGGGAAAAACAAGAAAATCACCAAAATAGAAATAGGAACCAAAAATTCATAAGAGACCCTCCCGAAATCAGAAAAAGAGACAATTACCAGCAAATCAAGCCCCCTTTCCAAGATAACTATGTATATGAAGAGGAGAGAGAGACTGAACAACCAGAAGAAAACCATGTAAACTTGATAGGCTCTAATAATGAGGGTGATGTTTTTCTCACTGAAGAAGAACAAGGTTTCTTCTCCTCAAATCAAAATGAAACAAACTATGAGGATTCTGTAGACTACAAATTAGGATTTGAAAATGCCATAATGGAGTTCCATACGAGATATGATTTTAGAAGTACGAAAAACCAAGAGCCCTCCAAGAAAAACAAACTAGAAACTGTTGTTAAAAAGACCCTTGAAAACATAATGAAAAGGACATCAGAAAACACAAATATTGTTAGCCCCCCTATAAATTTTTGAAAAAGCAAAGTAGGGGGCTAAATTGTTTTTGAGCCTTCAAGGAATGCATCTCCCCTGAAGACACATCATCCTTGAAGTCTCTTGTGCCTTTGCCTTTGATAAATTTCCCTCTGCTGACTCCCTTTATAAGGTCTCATTGTTTGCAGAAATTGTGCTCCAAAAGGTCTATATTTATCCCCTGTATCCCTACAGAGTGTCCCTTTTCAACACTTTTTCCCTCTGTTAAATTCCCCCTTTTCATCCCAAAAATCCCCTCTAAAACATCCCTACACCCTTTGGTTAGCCAAATTTCCCCTTCTTCCCTCTATCGTTTCCCATTTTCGGCCTCAAATTTCACTAAAAAGGGCCGAAAAACCCATACTCTACACATTGGGTCTTAGCCCCCTTCAGGCCAGCCCCCTTACCGTTTCCCTCTACGTAACCCAGCGCCATGACCAGGCGCCTAGGCGGAAGTCGCTTATCGCATATGATATCGAGGGCAACATCGACCATTGATATTTGCAGATTGAACGGTCCCCGTTAAATCTGCAAGCACCCGTCGTTCTTCACGTTCACCTCTCCAACCACATCTGCCGTTCGTTTAAGCCACAGATCAACGAACAGATCTTCATTCTCACCTAGTGGTCCCCGCGCGGTTTCTGAAACAACCCGGTTTCCATCGCACCACTATTGGGGGTCGGGCGGTATTTTCCCATTGCGTAGCGATTCCACTCATCGATCGACGTGTGTCAGGCGCACTATCTCAAAACCGCTACCTCATTACGCATTATCGTTCGACTGAGGATACGTAGTGATATCACTATGCACCATTAGATCTTAGGTAGCCCATCCAACAGTTGTCGCTCCCCGAAGCTACGCGGAGGTTAGCACAGGGAAACCGTACCCCTGGCCCACCATCCATCGCCCTCCGACGCGTCCTCAACCGTCGATATCCTCCTGAGATTGAACAGTCTAGATTTGATTGCCCCCACCAGTTGACCCCGTACCACCACGTCGCCCTTTCCACGGAATTTTTTTGTATTTTCCCGTCCCTCTTATATAATCAGTCAAAGGTCGATTTTTAAGGTTTTCTACTTGATTTTACATCTCTGCCAACCTTCGCGAGAGCATTTCTCCACCATTCCTCTGCATTTTTTAGCCATTTCTCCACAGTCTCACTATCATCCTCGCAGTCGTCCACATCATCTGACTCCCCACACATGGTTTTCTTAACCAGTTTTCATATTTTGCAGGGTTACAGAGAGGCAGAAAATTTCCATGATCCACATTCCCCTTACAGTGACAAAAAACACAGAAAGGACTGTTTTCATAGGCCAAAATTGTGGATAAAAACCTAGAGAGTGTTATGACATGACTGCCATTAAAGAAACAACGTTTAAATTCTGCAAAACCTCTTCGGCACCATTAAAGCACAGATTTTGTGGACAGAGATTTAAATTAAGCAGCAGAGAGCTTAAGGCACACAAATGAAGATATTTAAGCCTTATGTTCATAGTTTTAAAGGTAAAGCATCAAATTGAAGACCCATGGATCACGAAGAAGGTACAGCACAAAGAAATCAGTGTATCAGGGTTTCTACATCAGCAGAATGTTTTTCCCTAAGAAAGGACGGAGCACCCATGCTTTCTTTATTCTATGTCGTGTCTTAGAAATATTTGTTTCCCTGACAACAGTCCAGATACTATCAGAAGCATTTGTTTCATAGTATGGAGACCCTAGCATCGTTGTTTGACATTTTTTTAAGTCACCAGAAGTATCACAGAGTCCTGCAGGCCAGTGTACATCAGGGTCAATATCATAGTAATTGGAAGCCTGAAGAAGATCATCCGTTCACCCAAAAGAGTGCCAGAGATAAATGCACAGAATTTATACAAAGTGGGCTTCAGCCTTCTACCTTGTCTCAGTGTTAATGCTGCATTTAATTTTTCACCTACCTCCTCTGCTCGACTAGAGCTATAAATTCATGAAGAAACTCATTGTAAAGGTTGTTGATGAGATATCAGAGAACTGCAAGCTGTTTCTGTGAGATATAGTTCTGTGTAAAGTTGTAAGATAGGCTGAAGAAAGATGTATTCAGGCTTAATGTTCAAGCTGTGGGAAATGTTGTACATGACTGGTGTTCTTTTTTAATATGACAAGCACATTTCTTTAGATCCTGATCTAAAGCAGCTGGTGATGCTTTTCTATCTTTGTGTTTTATTTAATTTCATTACACTTCTTCTGGCTTGCATCAGAAATCTGGCATAGAACTTTCCCTTGTTAGTGTTATAGCATCATTTCTCACCTTGATATGATTCATGATTTCTTATATGGTTTTGGGCACCCATTCCTACAGACTTGGACAAATTCACTTAAAAACAGTGTAAAAATCCCCATACGCGACTATGCCCGTACTTTTCCGCGTGTATACGTGAGTCCAGCTAGACTTTTCCGCGTATGCCATTAAAATAATTAAAAAATATATAATTATTCCCTATTTTCGGGCTGGGTTGATGGTTACTCAGGTAGTTCAACCACCCCAGCACGTGGCCAACTGTTTCCAACTGTTGAAACTACTTGGAGGGAGTATAAAAACCCCTCATGTGTATGGCCTAAGGGAGAGAGAGAATTATTGATATTATACTTTGTTGGTATTCCCTATCCAAGTCTGATTCCCTGTGCCTCCTGCACTTTCCTAGTTCATTATAGGAAACCGTTTTTTCCTTGAGATGCTCATCCCCTTATATGTCATCTCGTATGCACCAGTTTGGAAGGAGTCTTAGCGAGGCAAGGGCTGGACGGATCCAGACGACGGTCTGCTCGAAGGCCGTGGAAGGATCAGGTGATCTCTCCACTCGTTACTTTTGTACATGCTATTTATAATATAGAAGTACCATGCTGTTCCTGAAATATATGTGTTAGTGTATGCTTATATGTATGAGAAAATTTTTATTTAAGCATCCATTGTGATCTATTTCATGTTTTATATGAATTTCACTAACATTTAGAGTAGATATATTTTGTACAACCAGTTCTTCGTGTTTGTTTCTTCTTGTCTTTCAGGTTAAGAAGGAAGGACGGTTGCTGGGGGTTTGGACCCCAACGGGGTCTGCTTCAACGAGTAGGACCTACGGGTAACTTTCTCATTCTACTATTTAGTTTTTACGAACGTGCATGGTTGTGTGTGAGTCCTTCTTAAGTAGCATGCCTTTGCTACCGTAGGTTGTAACCCAACGAACCTCTGGGGTGATATTCCCGAAACGGGCGATATTCCCCGAGAGGAAGCCCCAGGATTTTGGTTCACGCCAACAACTAATTGCTGCCCTTAGGGAAAAGGGTTTGTTAACACAACCTGGGAACTAGAAGAACCCTGCTGGGATAACAAGCGCTGAGCATCCTGAATTTTAGGGCAAAGGTGTGTGAGATGGTCTCCAGCACAAAGCTTGCATGGAAACTTCACTTTCTTTTTCTCCTTTTGACCCTCACCAACACGCTCGTTGGTTTTATTTGCATTGCCCTTCCCGTTCTTGCCCTTCTTCTTGTTATTTCATCCCTTCTTCTTCCCATCGGATTGTTGATTTCCTTTGGGATCAGAAGTTTGGACAACATTTATGGACAAAGACTGGGAAGGTGATGAATCAGCAGGCACAGCCTGACCAGAAGGAGCAAATTGTAAAGACAACTGCTGCAGTTGAGAAAGCAGGCTGGCTGCACCACTATTGATCGATCCGACAAGCCCGTCACCATGCGGACCAGGTTTAGTTTTCGACAAATCTAATTTGGAGCGAGGAGCATTGGGAAAATACTTATAAAGTACCCCAGACTGAGAATAGATCAGTTCTAACTGCTGGGCCCTAAAAATGGCCTGCTCCTCAGAAAATACCCTGGATAGGGATACATCTTTTGAAATATCTGACTGCAGGGATTTCAAAAACCACTCGAGAAGGAATTCACCTGGAATATGAGCTTTGATAAGCCTCTTCCTTCTCCTCCATTCCTGAATGTGATCAGAAATGTGAGTTGCCTCATCCTGCTTAAAATTAGCCAGGAGTTCGGTCCCAGCCTCATATCTGACAGGCAACTGAAAATGGTTTAGAAATGTGACATCCAGCTCCCCAAATGTGGCGAAACTTCCCCCAGTGAGCTCGATATACCATTTGGCGGCATTTCCAGTTAGGGTGCGTTGAAATAATCTCAACCTAATCGAGTCATCAATCAGGGAGTTTGAAGAGCACCATAAGTGGAAAGTGGTAATGTGGTCCGCCGGATCCTCTCCACTCTTACCTTCAAACTTTGGAATGTCTGAAGGAAGTTTGGTTGGGACCGGAGGCCACCCCGGACTATAACGAATCGGGTCATTAGTCAACTTCGACAAATCTGGCAAGTTTAACGTTGCCAGAAAAGGTAAGCGAGGCGGAGCCTGAGGATTCCATCCTTGATGGGATGGATTCCCAACATTATGAAAAGAATAGCCTGGATTTGATGAGGCACCAGGTTGCCAAAAAGGACTCGTAGAAAAAGGAGAAGAACCTCCTCCCCATGCCGAGTTACCAAAGCCCAGACCAGTTCCCCCCGCTGAAGTATTAAATGAAGAGGAGAGCCCCTGGTAGGGGTTCCAAGCATTAGACAGAGGAGAAAAGGACTGATAAGCACTCGATGAAGGGAAAGAAGCATTCCATTGATGACCTGCGTAAAACTGATTCCCTGCCCCCGCTGTAGTAAACACAGGATTCCATCCCGTAAAAGTAGTCGAACTTTGCCCCCCAGACCAAGGGTTGAAACTCTGGGTCTGGGACGTAAACGGAAACAACCCTAAAGAAGGATTGGAACTAGGAATGTGTCCAGTCCCAAAGGGGAAACCCTGAAACGAAGTTGACCCACTAGCCATGTTAGACATGGGCGTAGATCCGGCTGAAGCAGCGGAAAAGGAAAAAGAGGGATTTCCACTAGAGGGGAACCCTGAACAGAAGGGACCAGAATGAGAAGCATGTGCTTGGGTGAACCCAGAGCCAAACACAGCAGCACTAGAAGCAATCGAAGATGAAGCAATAGTGCCCCCTGCTTCAACAGAAGCAGGAGTCTGAATGCCTGCAGCACTCATGGTAGAATCCGCGTTCCCAGTCGTGGCCATCGAAAGATAAGAATGATACGGAAGATCCGGCGGTCTCTCCGACTCAGGTCCGATGTAAGAGGAGATGGACCTGTAGCAGGAGGCTCAGGTACGTCTTCTATTTGAAAATCTTCTTCCTGAGGAAACAAAACTCGCGAGGTGAGCGGGACGCTCCTCTCGCGACCGACACCAGAATCAGCTATAAAACCTTCAGACCTTTGTGGAGGATCTCTCTCCACTGTGTCAGACGCCACAGGGTGGTAACCACCTGCTAGATCACTCCTACGCCTTCTCGAATAAGGCTTTGGACTCTCGGGAGATAACCCCCGGATTCTCCTCGATCGTCGAGGCGCGTGATCAGCCACTTTTATAGATTTTAAATTAGACTAAAAAAAGTGAAAAGCTAGGCAAGCTAGGAGCAAAGAGCACTCACTAAAATAAAAATCTCTGAGATACAGTCAAGCAAACAGCCTCCAAGTATTTCCGCTCTGGGTGATGAGGACCAGACACCAAAATACAGGAAAGCGAAAAATAGGACCTCCCGAAAGCAGTCTGGGATGATTAGGGCCCAGAACAACTAGCGAAGGTATCAGAAATAGTTACGCCGACCTCCTAATGACAGCCTTTTCCGGCTCAAGCACCCAAGCTTCGCAAGGGCACCCCCCAGAAGTACTGCTGAAAGTGATGCGACGTCTGCCTCAGGTACCACGGGTATTCCCCCCCGTAGTCACCTGTGTGGAACCTAGGAGTGGAAACTATGGGCACCAATCCGTATCAGAAGCCGGGCGGAACGGTCTTGAGGTCAAATTCAGCCAATCAGAGAGGGGGTATCCCTCTTCTCAGCCTTCACTTCCCCTCGCTCTTGACTCTCGGATGAGAACTTTCCCGGTCCACCTAACGGAGTTGGATTTCGCTCAATTAATCAACTTCTATGTTTGTTTGAGCGGCCTTGGAGAGTTAACTCTCCACTCACCTATTCCAAGGCCCTACAACCTAGCTAGTTGGTGATTGACACTTAGAAAACTTGCTAGTTGATTTTAGATTAAATCGCTTATTTTAATGGCTGTTATGTTAAGTCACAAGGATGCGGAGATGAAACGTATGGTGTTTTGACGCAAAAGAAATTAATAAAAACTTAACAACATGCAAATGCAGTTCTTTGTCTTTCGATGAAGAGCAATCTCTATACAGGTTCTACGAGACTAAAAATTGTATTTTTCTTTTCAATTAGCAAACTCACACTCACAAAAACTATGAAATTGACTAAATGATTAAATGCACCTAATGCAAATCACTACAAGCATGCAAATCCTAAGATGAAAATCTCCTAAAGCAGAGTGAAATTTCCAAAAAGGTCCTTCAGTTTTAACTCTTATTTTGTTGTCCAGAAAGCTAATTCTCGAAATCAAGAACTCTTAAAATGAGGACACCAAAAACACTTAAAAACAAGAAGAGGAAATCAAATGACAACTCCTCCTCAAAATCAAGCCAAAACTAAAAGCAAGAAACCTCACAAGCTTCAAAAGTTATAGCAAACAAAAATGAAAATGCAACAAAAAAAGCCAATAACAAGTGAAAATGTTTTTTAAGCCTTTGAAATGCAAAAACAAAAAGCAAAGAAAATGTTTTTTGAGCTTTTTAGTTTTATAGAGAAAGAGCTCGAAAAGACCAAGCACAACTATCAAAATCCAAACCAAACAAGACTGAATTTCAAGCACAAAATTCAACAATGCTCCCAAACCTTATAAGGCTAACTCGTAGCAAGATCAATAAGAGAAAAAGAAGACTAGAAAACTCAGCCACTCAGCCTAGACAAATAGTGCAAACTCGTCGCAAACAAAAACTCCAAAGAAGCAAGAAAATCTCTTCAAAAATTGCAACAAAACCTAGCCTATGGAACTCAAGAAAACCAATAAAAAACGAAGCAAAAATCGTAATGCGAAGCACAACACAAAGATAGGAGTGAGTAAGTGAGCAGAAGCTCTCTGTTCTGATAAAGCAGAACAGCCAAGAATGCTCAGAAAGCGATCTTGGAACTCAATCCAGAAGTGCCAACACCAGAAACAACACTTTGCCAAAAAGACTAGTTTTCAATCAAACGAAAGAGAGAAAAGACATGAAACCACTTCCTTCACAATCCAGAGAGTACAGAGACACTGTAGGAACAGGTCTCCACAGCCAGAAAGGACCAAAATTCAAGAAACCCAAAAATTCAAAATCTTCCTAGGTATACGCTACTTCACAGTTATGCAACCAGCGTGCATACGCGTCTGTGCTAAGGGAAACTCGCGTATACGCGAGTCCCTTTAGACAAAATTGCGTGTATACACGACTGTGTGCAGAAAAAGGAGCGTATGCAAAGGTAAATAATGAAAAAAACAAAAAGGACAAGCCTGGAAAAGAAACCAGGACTTCAGATTGACTGAAAGAAAGTAAACTGGACTGCAAATGAAAGTTAAAATTGCTGGAATCCTACCAAACAGCTGAAACAACCCAATAGGAGAATCACAAGAATGTGATCCCCAGCGGAGTCGCCAGTTCTGTTTCGGGGAATATCACCCTAGAGGTTCGTTGGGTTACAACCTCCATAGAGCAGGGGCATGCTACTTAAGAAGGACTCACACAACCATGCACGTTCAGAAAAACTAAATAGAGTAGAATGAGAAAGTTACCCATAGGTCCTACGGTTGAAGAAGATCCCGCAGGGTTCAAACCCCCAGCAACCGTCCTTCCTTCTTAACCTGAAAGACAAGAAGAAACAAGCACGAAGAACTGGTTTTACAGCATATATCTACTCTAAATGTTAGTGAAATTCATATAAAACATTAAATAAATCATAATGAATGCTTAAATAACAATTTTCTCATATATGTAAGCAAACACTAACACGTATATTTCGGGAACAAGATGGTACTTCTGTATTATAAATAGCATGTACAAATAACGAGTGGAGAGATCACCTGAATCCTTCCATGATCTTCGAGCAGACCGTCGTCCGGATCCGTCCCGCCCTTGCCTCACTAAGACTCCTTCCAAACTGGTGCATATGAGATGACATATAGGGAGATGAGCATCTCAAGGAAACAAGGGTTTCCTGTAATGAACTGGGAAAGTGCAGGAGGCACGGGGAATCAGACTTGGATAGGGAATACCAACAGAGTATAATATCAATAATTCTCTCTCTCCCATAGGCCATACACATGAGGGGTTTTTATACTCCCTCCAAGTAGTTTCAACAGTTGGAAACAGTTGGCCACGTGCTGGGGTGGTTGAACTACCTGAGTAACCATCAACCCAACCCGAAAATAGGGAATAATTATATATTTTTTAATCATTTTAATGGCATACGCGGAAAAGTGCAGCTGGACTCGCGTATACACGCGGAAAAGTATGGGCATAGTCGCGTATGGGGATTTTTACACTGTTTTTAAGTGAATTTGTCCAAGTCTGTAGGAATGGGTGCCCAAAGCCATATAAGCAATCATGAATCATATCAAGGTGAGAAATGATGCTATAACATTTAGGCACCCTATGTTTCTGCTCTCCTTGCTTTTATGTTTTCTACTAAATGTATTATCTAAGGATTGATTTCAATTAATTTAACTAGTGTAGAGGTCTGATATATTGCTAGCTGATGTATGAATTAATGGAATCTGTCTTTAGATGTTCTTGTTTAGATATAATTAAATTATTTGAGAACACTGGGGGGTTTAGAACTCTGTCTCTACCTCACTAGGATCTTTCCATTTCAATTAAACTTTCCAAGTTCCCTCAAGTTGCCTCTGATTATGTCCAAGCAAGTCTCGAGTTAAATGACCTCTGACCTGATCTATAGACAGAATTGGATGGTTTTCTTCTTTTCACTTTCAATCCTTAATGGTCCATGCCACACAATAATTTTAGGATCCAATGCTTTAGATGACTAGCCCAACTGAAAGCTTGCACATTGAATAGCAAGTAAACCCTTTCCTGACTCCATTACCCAATGGCCTTGATGTTCTCCAAGTTATCTACCTTATCCTAAAATCCTCTCTGCTCATTGCCTTGTATTATATTGAACCCTTCATTCCTGATTCCCAACAACCAAACTCAAACAATCAAACAAAAAAACTCCGAGCCTTATAACTAGCCTAACATCTTAAGATTTGAGCTTTCAAAGACATAAAACTTTGCTCACATAGAGAGATCCCTCTCTGGACCCAGGAGGGCTAGATCCTGAGGTCTTAAAGTGGTTTTTATGTTGTCTCATATTTTGGTATTGCCAACCTTGCCAAAACATGGGAACCCCAACATAATGGTGACTCTGCTGGGGAGAATCTAAGTACCATCCATCTTACTATAGCATAAGAACCTCAGAAACCTACAATCTCTGGTTAGGTTGGCAGTTAGACATTCCTATTCACACATCAACCTCTATACCATTTGTTGTGTTTTCCCCATACTATTGGACAGAGTGTGGAAAGGGCCAGGTAGCCTCCAGATCTCACACTCTTTCAGAGGTGACATATCTGGTAAATTCCCTCCCATTCAATCTCTGGTTAGAGTTTGTTGTGTTTGGAAGATATCCCTGAAAGGGGACATCTCATAGGCACTGTGGTGGATAGTGTATCCTCTAGAAAACATCCTGAACCTTCCACCTAGTGACTCCATCAATTCCTAAATGATTCAAAGACTCCACTGGTGATTAATAGGCCTGCTGATTAGCTTGGTTTCACATAAGGCTCCACTGGGAGACCAACCTCCATAACAACATCAACCACAATAGAAGAAACAAGTAGGGTTAAGCTTCTTGGTTGGAAAGCAACATTCGAGCTTCCAAAACCATTCACACAAGAGCTTACCCTAACCCAAACTCACCTGAAATAGTTGATAACCCTGAGAGCATCCTCAAGAGATCTCCTACACTTAAAAGACCAACTATTTCTAGCCACATCCATAGAGCTAACACTACACCAGAAAACTTTACAGCTCTACCAAACCCATTTTTTGACCTAGGCACTCAAAATAGTTTGCCAAGAACTAGGTCATTCAGTGTTCTAGATCAGCCAGACCTTGAGCTTCCAAATTCACCACCTCAAAGTGGTAAACACATTAGGGACAGAGAAACCCCTCCATCTACACCTCTTGATATTCACTTCATTCAAAACTTGGGGCTCAGTCACCCTAGATCTGCACATCAGTCTTCTACTGGTCATAATATCCCTGCCATCCATATACCTGCTGCCCAAGTCAACCCTTTACCTCATCAAAACATCATCATGGCGGCCTGGTATGCACCTCTGGTTTTACTTCAGCCTCTAGTACCCTTATCCAATGATTATCAATCAAAGATTCCACACTTCACTGCAAAAGAGTCTACCACAGCCCAACACCATGTAGATAGGATGGAATATTCTTTTGACTACATGGAGATAGACGATGATACAGTCAAAATGAGAATCTTTGCCCAGAGTTTAGGGGGTGATGTGAAGAAATGGTTTAAGGGCCTACCTTCGAGTAGCATCAATGACCTCCCAGATCTATATTAGACCTTCATAAACAAATGGGAAGCTAAGTCCAACCCTCGCCAACTCCTAGCAGAATATATGAGCCTTAAAATAAACGTGGGGGAGAGTGTCCATGATTACACAACAAGGTTTAAAAACATCTATACTGCTCTTCCTCCACATATGAAACCTCCCCAGGGCATGGCTCTGACCAAATACCCTGAGGGCTTTGATGCTGACATGGCCTACCAGCTTATGGAGAGAGATTACAACACGTTGGAGGACATGCAAAAAGGAGCGGTGAGTGTAGAGGCTAATTTGATTGAGAAAAGAGCAAGATTGAGAGCTGAGAAGAGGGTAACATATAGAGACGACACTGTAGCTTCCACATCTGATCCCAAATATGACCGTTTATCCAAAAATGTGGAAAGACTACAGCAAATGATGGAAAAAATGGTTGTCACAGTTAGCAACCAAAACAAAAACTAGAACCAAAACTTTAGAAGAAACAATGCCACTCCCAATAGACAAAGAGAATCAGATCAACAAGTTATTCCCCCATTTCGAGAGAACTTTCTCGATGAATATGAGGGAATCATAGAAGAGTCTAAGGGGAATACAATAAACATGTTTGAAACAAAGGATTCAATCCATAACTGTTACACAGTAGAAGATCAGCCCTCACCCTCATATTGGGATGAGGAAAGATCAGAATCTGATGATTACAGACTTGGGTTTGAAGATGCCATCATGCAGGTCAGACAGTATGAACTTAGAAGCAAAAAGAGCCAAGAAACTCCTAAACCAAAAGCTTCTGAGATCAACATCAAGAAAAGGCCTGAGAAAACTTCTAAAGCAACTATTGAAAGTAACAAATCAGCAGCCGAGAGTTCTGGAAAGAACAAAGAAAGGGACAACCAAAACACTGACACACAGGGTAAACCGACTAACAGCACTGACACTATAGTTAGTGCTCCTGATAAAACTATCACAAACACTGTACATAACGAGAATCAGCACATTGATTTAGCCACTAAGGTAGTGGCTAACAAAACAGAGTTGAACATTCCAAAGAGTCAGTCCACTTTCAATTTGGAGAGTGAGATTGCAAAAATTAAAATCTCTGTCCCACTCTCTGAGCTAGCCACTCAGGATGTATATAAAGGCCAAATTTTGAAAGCATTAAATTTAGGTGAGAACAGTGACACTGTAAATCTAAGTGATGATCAACCTACCTTTCTGTTTGGTCCAAATATAGAAGGAAATTTTTAGGAAGGGGTAGTGCCCCCTTTTTATATCAGTCTTAATGTCCATGATAAGATTCTCCATAATGCAATGCATGATTTTGGGGCATCACAAAACCTGATGCCTAAAGTAGTGATGGAAAGATTAGGCCTAGAGATAACCCGTCCCTATAAAGACCTATATTCATTTGACTCTAGTAGAGTAAAGTGTCTTGGCCTGATCAAAGATTTATGTGTGAGCCTGACTCAGATTCCTGCCAAGTGTATGGTCATGGATGTTGTGGTGGCAGATGTTCTGCCCAAGTATGGCATGTTATTATCAAGATCATGGGGAGCCAAGCTACAAGGAACAATGCAGATGGATGGGGCTTATGCCACAATCCAAATCTTTGGCCAACTTAGAAGACTATACCGAGAGGCACAAATGAAATTCCTGGTTAGTAGCCCTGAAAAGCCTGAAAATTATCCTCTATATTCTATACATACAGACCTGGATTCCTTTATCCTCTGCAATGATAAATCTTTGGGGGAACCAGAGTCTAAAAACGTAGATACAAGCAAAGGTGCACATGATGAAACAAAGCCAATGGATTTTAACATAATGGCTACCCTAGGCTCAGAGGAGGAAGATGTAGAAAACTTTGAACAGTGCACTGAAACAACAACGCAAAGTGAACCAGAAACAGAATGCGATCAGCCAACTAGTCACCTCTCTGACTTCCACACCCATAATGAAAAACTAAACAACCCACAACCTAGTGCAGACCCTATAATGCAAAATAATGGCAAACCCAACTATAGGGAAAGAAATTATAACAAAAACGAGAGTGAACCCCTGTGGGAAATGAGTTTCGATGGGTCCTGCACAAGAAGAACTGCTAGAGCTGGGGTTTCGCTACGTAACACAGAGAGTGACTACGCAGAAAGCCATGCCTGCAATCTTCATTTCAAATGTACCAATAATATTGCAGAGTATGAGGCCCTTATCCTGGGTTTAAATCTGTTGAAGAAAATAGGAGCCCGTAGAATAGCCGTGCAGGGAGACTCTGAATTGGTTATCAAATAGGTGAACGGTGAATACACAGCCAAACACCCTAGGTTGAGAGCATATAGGAACGATGTTGTGGACATATTGAAAACATTTGTTGAATAAGAATTAGTGTTTTTTCCTAGAAATCAGAACGCCATTGCAAATGGATTAGCTTTCCTAGCCAGTTCATACCCTAAGACTCCAAGCGACCAACAAATCATAATACAAACCAGATTCAGACCTGCAGTGCCGGATAACGAAAAAATATTGGTAGGTTTTTGAGGGAGATAAACAAATTGAATATTTTTTTATGGGCAGGAACGAGTTTGATTTTTCCGATTCAGACTCTACGTCTAGTGATAGCTGCCTAAGTGAGGAACCCTCGGCCGAGGAAGAAAATACTCCCCACGATGTAGAAATAAACGCTTTAAATGAAGAAACTGTAAATTCAACCACGGAGTGTGAAAACATAGACAGTGAAGAAGTAGAGGTGCTACAGGCCAAAGATAAGAACATACCTTGAGGTCTAGCACCGTTAGAAGACCTTTTTGACTTTGATGATGTGGCAAAAAAGCCCACCATTGAGCACGTGGACTCTGACGTTGAAGAATGCAACGTAGGCACAAAAGACAAGCCCAAAATAATTAAATTGGCCAAGTCTCTCCCAGCAAACATGAAAAATAAATACATTTACCTTTTCAAATAATTTATTGACGTGTTTGCTTGGAGCTATGAAGACTTAAAGGCTTATGACATGAAAATTATACAGCACAAAATACCTTTAAATGAAAATTAGAAACCTTTCAGGCAGAAACTTCTTAGGATAAATCCAAAACAACTGCCTGCAGTTCAAAAAGAGATTAAAAAGATGTATGAGGCAGGCATAATAGTTCCTGTGAGGTTCTATGATTGGGTATCAAACTTAGTGGTTGTGAGAAAGAAAACAGGGGAAATCAGACTGTGTATAGACTTCTGAAATCTTAATAGAGCCTCACTCAAAGACAATTACCCATTGCCAAAAAAGGAACACATTCTACAATGGGTAGTAGGCTCAAACAGGATTTCTTTGTTAGATGGTTTTTCAGGATACAACCAAGTATTAGTAATCCCAGAAGACCAACTCAAGACAGCCTTTACCACTCCATGGGGCACCTTTATGTATGTAAAAATGCCCTTTGGATTGATGAACGCTGGGGCAACCTTCCAAAGAGAAATGGATATAGATTTTTCAGATGAGAGAGTACACTTCATTGTTATTTACTTGGATTACATAATAGTCTATTCTAAGACTGAAGAAGAACACTTGAAACATCTGAGAAAAGTGTTTGAAAAATGTAGAAGGTTTGGTCTGTCATTGAATCCTAAAAAGACTATATTTGGGCTGCAAGAAGGAAAGCTTCTTGGCAACATTATATATAAAAAGGGCATTAGGATAGACCCACAAAGAGTTGAGGGAATACTATAGATCACACACCCAAGAAACATCTAATAATTACAGTCCTTCATTGGGAAAATTAACTTCCTCAGGAGGTTTATTCCCAACCTAGCTTAACACCTTAGGAATATGACTAACATGTTGAAGAAAGGTGTAGGAGTTAAATGGATTGTGGGAGCGAAACGATCTTTTGAATCAGTAAAACTTGCACTTACCCAAGCTCCTGTTCTGATTAGCCCTGATTTCTCAAAGGACTTCCTGATCTTTTCATTTTCCTCTGAGCATACAGTGGTTGCAGTCTTGCTGCAGAAAAACACAGAGGGAATGGAACAGCCAATTGCCTTTTTCAGCAAAGCACTAAGGGATGCACCCTTGAAATACAACATAATGGAAAAACAGGCCTATGCCTTACTCAAGGCATTAAAGGACTTTAGGGTGTACATATTGCATTCTCACACCATAGCTTATGTGCCTAACATAGTTGTCAAAGATATATTGTCCCAAGATCCTGATGGAAAGAGGGGCAAATGGATTGCTGTGATTTTAGAATATGATCTTGAGATAAAACCCACCAAACTAATCAAAGGGCAGGGCTTAGCTAAATTAATGGTTGAATCAAATCTGCAGGCCCTGGACATTAACATGGTAAATGCCTTGGATGAGCAGGAAGGACTACCTGATCCCACTATTGAGGAGAAGTTTCAGAACTCTCCTTGGTACTTTGATATCCTTTATGTGCTCACCAACCTCCATGCTCCACCTGAACTGTCAAAGACCAAGGCCAGATTCCTCAAACTAAAAGCTGGAAGCTATTGTGTTCTGAATGGAAACTTATATTGGAAAAATCCAAATGGCCTATTGCTTAAATGTTTTCCTAAAGCTGAAGCTGAGAGGATTAAGCAAGAATTCCATGGTGGAGAATGTGGAGGCCACCTGAGTTGGAAAGCCACTACAAACAAAATACTCAGGGCTTGTTACTACTGGCCCACACTCTTCAATGACATCCACAAGATGACAATTTCCTACCACAAATGCCAGATTTTTGAAGGCAAAAGAAAACTCCTCCCCTTACCTCTACAACCCATCACTGTTGAAGGTCCCTTTCTGCAATGGGGCCTAGATTTCATAGGGGAGATTCACCCTGCTTCTTCTGCACAACACAAATGGATCTTAATAGCCACAAACTACTTCACTAAGTGGATAGAGGCCATACCTACTAGGAATGCCACAGATTTAGTCATCATTAGGTTCCTAGAAGATCATATCCTCTCTCAGTTTGGCTGCCCAAGAAAAATAATCACCGATAATGCTGTTGCTTTTGGATCCAAGAAAATGGTTGATTTTTGTCACAGGTATCAAATAATACTTGGTCATTTAACTGCTTATTACCCACAAGGTAATGGCTTAGCTGAATCATCAAACAAAAGCCTGGTGATCATCATCAAAAAGCTGCTAGAAGAGAACAAAAAGTCATGGCACAACAAGTTAGTGCATGCCTTGTGGGCTGATAGAATTACAACCAAGAAGTACATTGGCATGTCACCTTTTCAGCTTGTCTATGGTGCAGAAGAAGATTTTCCTACCAGCCTTGGGGTACCAGTGATTAAGCTGGTCCAAGAGATTCAAACAGAAGAAGACAGTATGGTGAGAAGGATAAACCAAACAATTCATCTCCAGCAAACAAGGGAGGAGGTCTATAATAGAGCTATCAAAGTTTAGGAAAACATAAAGAAGTTGTTTGACAAGAGAACCAAAGCTGTTGATTTCAAAATTGGAGATAAAGTGCTGAAGTGGGACTCAAGGAGAGAGGATAAAGGTAAGCATGGAAAGTTTGACAGTTTGTGGCAAGGGCCATACATCATCCAGGCCACTGTGGGTCCAAATGCTTTCTTCCTACAGGAATTAGATGGTACAGAGCTGTTTGGGGGTCCTGTCAATGGCAAGATGCTCAAACACTACTTCTGTTGATTTAAAATTTCCAGTTTCCATTTCCAATGTACATACCATTGTAGTATTTTGTTTTCAAGAAAAAGAGAAAAATGTTTCAAAAAACAGAGAGGAAAGAGAGGTTCAGACATGCTCAAAACATGAACCTCTGAAGTGAAAAATATTGGCTCTAACATGATCAAAACCTGAGCCAAAAGAAGCAAAGTAGCAGGTCCTAACATGCTCAAATCTGGACCAGCAAAGGAAAAATAAGAATCAACTCTAACATGCCCAAAACCAAAGCCGGAATGAAGAAAAAGAGTGACTCTAACAAGCTCAAAACTTGAGTCACAAAAAGGAAAGAAGGATACGACAAGCTTAAGATTTCAAGCCTTCACAGTTTTGTTTTCAGTTTTCAGCAATTTTATGTCCATGTGCAATTGTCTTTATGCCTTGGATCCACCCAACAAACTAGACTGTCTAATCCTAGTTTGACTGTTTTTAAATTTCTGTTGTAGAATGTAGAGAAGAAATCTGCTGGACAGTTTAATCCCAGCAGATATTAGATTAGGTAGAGAAACATATGAGACCAATAGTCTAATATGGTCTCATGGAGCAATAAGGGTAGAGTTAGAATAGGTTTATTTTCTGTTTGTAAAAATAAAATGATGTAAAGGGTCTGATAGCTCAAATGCACCCTAGAAGAAGAAAAAATGCTAGGATTGTAGTGTGGGTAGGTAGATTGATTGGGAATTTTTTTCTGCTAAATTGATGTCTTCACAATTGTGGCAGCTGAAAATCAAAGAAGAAGGTGGCTTAAAGCAGTAGGCATCTGGCCTACAACAGAGATCATTTTATGAATTCTTGACTCCTTCAAGAAGAAGCCATCCCCATGTGGAGCCACTGTTAGCCCCCCTATAAATTTTTGACAAAGCAAAGTAGGGGGCTAAATTGTTTTTGAGCCTTCAAGGAATGCATCTCCCCTGAATACACATCATCCTTGAAGTCTCTTGTGCCTTTTCCTTTGATAAATTTCCCTCTGCTTACTCCCTTTATAAGGTCTCATTGTTTGCAGAAATTGTGCTCCAAAAGGTCAATATTTATCCCCTGTATCCCTACAGAGTGTCCCTTTTCAACCCTTTTTCCCTCTGTTAAAGTCCCCCTTTTCATCCCAAAAATCCCCTCTAAAACATCCCTACACCCTTTGGTTAGCCAAATTTCCCCTTATTCCCTCTATCGTTTCCCATTTTTGGCCTCAAATTTCACTAAAAAGGGCTGAAAAACCCATACTCTACACATTGGGTCTTAGCCCCCTTCAGGGCAGCCCCTTTACCCTTTCCCTCTATGTGACCTAGAGCCATGACCAGGTGCCCGGGCGAAAGGCGCTTATTGCATATGATATCGGGGGCAACATCGATCGTTGATCTTCGCAGATCAGACGGTCCCCGTTAACTCCGCAAGCGCCTGTCGTTCTTCACGTTCACCTCTCCAACCACATCCGCCGTTCGCTTAAACCACAGATCAATGGACAGATCTTCATTCCCACCTGGTGGTCCCCATGCCCGCAGACACTATTCAGAAACAGCCCGGCTTTCATCGCACCGGTAATGGGGGTCAGGCAGTATTTTCCCATTGCGCAGCGATTTCACTCATCTATCGACGCGTGTCAGGCACACTATTTCAAAACCGCTACCTCATCGCGCGTTATTGTTCAACTGAGGATACGTAGCAATATTGCTGTGCACCGTTAGATCTAGGGTAGCCCATCCAACGGTTGTCGCTCCCCGAAGCTGCGCAGAGGTTAGCACAGGGAAACCATACCCCTAGCGCACCGTCCATTGCCCTCCGATGCATCCTCAGCCGTCGATCTCCTCCTGAGATCGGACGGTCCAAATTTGATTGCCCCCACCAGTTGACCCTATACCGCCACATCGCCCTTTCCACGTCATTTTGTCGTATTCATCTGTCCCTCTTCTATAATCAGTCAAAGGTCGATTTTTAAGGTTTTCTACTTGATTTTACATCTCCGCCAACCTTCGCCAGAGCATTTCTCCACCATTCCTCTGCATTTTTTAGCCATTTCTCCATAGTCTCACTATCATCCTCGCAGTCGTCCACATCATCCAACTCCCCACGCATGGTTTTCTGAACCAGTTTTTGCATTTTGTAGGGATACAGAGAGGCATAAAACTTCCATGATCCACAGTCCCGTTACAGTGACAGAAAACACAGAAAGGACTGTTTTCACAGGCCGAAATTATGGAGAAAAGCCTAGAGAGTGTTATGACATGACTGCCATTAAATAAACAGGGTTTAAATTCTGCAAAACCTCTTCAACGCCATTAAAGCACAGATTCTGTAGATAGAGATTTAAATTAAGTAGCAGAGAGCTTAAGGCACACAAATGAAAATATTTAAGCCTTATGTTCAGAGTTTTAAAGGTAAAGCATCAGATTGAAGACCCATGGATCACGCAGAAGGTACAACATGAAGAAATCAATGTATCAGGGTTTCTACATCAGTAGAATGTTTTCCTCTAAGAAAGGATGAAGCACCCATGCGTTCTTTATTCTATGCCGTGTCCTAGAAATATTTGCTACCCTGACAACAGTCTAGATACTATCAGAAGCATTTGTTTCATAGTATGGATACCCTAGCATCGTTTTTTGACCTTTTTTTAAGTCACCAGAAGTATCACAGAAACCTACAGGCCAGTGTACATCAGGGTCAATATCATAGTAATTGGAAGCCTAAAGAAGATCATTCGTTCACCCAAAAGAGTGCCAAAGATAAATGCATAGAATTTATACAGAGTGGGCTTCGGCCTTCTACCTTGTCTGAGTGTTAATGCTGCATTTCGTTTTTCACCTACCTCCTCTGCTCCACTGGAGCTATAAATTCATGAAGAAACTCATTGTAAAGGTTGTTGATGATATATCAGAGAACTGCAAGTTGTTTCTGTGAGATATAGTTCTGTGTAAAGTTGTAAGATAGGCTGAAGAAAGATGTATTCAGGCTAAATGTTCAAGCTATGGGCAATGTTGTACATGACTGGTGTTGTTTTTTAATATGACAAGAACATTTCTTTGGATCCTA
This sequence comes from Pinus albicaulis, assembly GCA_034641835.2. Taxonomy (NCBI): domain Eukaryota; kingdom Viridiplantae; phylum Streptophyta; class Pinopsida; order Pinales; family Pinaceae; genus Pinus; species Pinus albicaulis. The sequence continues at coordinate 1,194,046,288 of CM076583.1, forward strand.
ATCTAAAGCATTTAGTGATGTTTTTCTATCTCTGTGTTTTATTTCATTTCATTACACTTCTTCTGGCTTGCATCATAAATCTGGTATAGGACTTGCCCTTGTTAGGCACCCTATGTTTCTGCTCTCCTTGATTTTATGTTTTCTACTAAATGTGTTATCTAAGGATTGATTTCAATTAATTTAACCAGTGTGGTGGTCTGATATATTGCTAGCTTATGTATGAATTAATAGAATCTGTCTTTAGATGTTCTTGTTTAGATTTAATTAAATGAGTTGAGAACACTGGGGGGTTTAGAACTCTGTCTCTTCCTCACTAGGATCTTTCCATTTCAATTAAACTTTCCAAGTTCCCTCAATTTGCCTCTGATTATGTCCAAGCAGGTCTGGAGTTAAATGACCTTTGACCTGATCTATAGACAAAATTGGATGGTTTTCCTCTTTTCACTTTCAATCCTTAATGGTCCATGCCACACAATCATTTTAGGATCCAATGCTTTAGATGACTAGCCCAACTGAAAGCTTGCACATTGAACAACAAGTAAACCCTTTCCTGACTCCATTGCCCAATGGCCTTGATGTTCTCTGAGTTATCTACCTTAGCCTAAAATCCTCTCTGCTCATTGCCTTGTCTTATATTGAACCCTTCATTCCTGATTCCCAACAACCAAACTCAAATAATCAAACAAACAAACTCCGAGCTTTATAACTAGCCTACCATCTTAACATTTGAGCTTTCAAAGACATAAAACTTTGCTCACATAGAGAGATCCCTCTCTGGACCCAGGAGGGCTAGATCCTGAGGTCTGAAAGTGGTTTTGATTTTGTCTCATCTTTTGGTATTGCCAACCTTGCCAAAACATGGGAACCCCAACAAAAACCATGGCTAAGAAACATGATCCAAACAAAGACAAAACTAGCCAACAAAATGGTGACCCAAGCTGCCCTACTACCTCTACTAGTGGCCCTCAAAAATTTGCTCTAAATGACAGTCCTATTAAAACTCAGCAAACCATAATTGTTGAAAAGACAAAACAGATTTAAATATGTCACAAACACTAGCACCTTTCAGTTTTGAAGGAGAGATTCCCAAAATAAAAATAACCATACCTCTCACTAAACTTGTAGTCCAAGATGTATATAGATCCCAAATTTTGAAACTTTTGAACATAGGAAATTACACCCACACGCTAAAATTAACCAATGACAAGCCTGAGCTATTGTTTGGACCTGAGGTGGAGGAAAAATATCAAGAAGGAGTTGTCCCTCCTTTCTATTTTAGCCTAAAAATTCATGAAAAAATCTTGCACAATGTTAATGTTTGGGTCTAATTAAGGATACGTGTGTCAATCTGGCACAAATCCCTGCCAAGGGTCTAGTCATGTACATAGTATTTTCTCAAATCCCCCCGAAGTATGGCATGATTTTATCTAGATCATGGGGAGCCAAACTTCAAGGGAGATTCCAAATGGAGATGTCATACACTACCATCCCGGTATTTAACCAAACAAGGAGATTTTACCGAGAATATCACATGAAATATATGGTAAGCAGCTTAGATAGGCCAAAAAACACCCGTATTTATTCCATTCATTCAGACCTTGAATCATTTATCTTGTATAATGAAGACAACATCAGTGAACAAGTAAATGAAAATGAGAAGGAGCTCGACCTACTAGAATGTTCAAATCTATCTCCAAATGAAGAACATGATAGCCAAAACTCTAGCAGCCCCAAACAACAATATAGTGGCGAATATGAATTGGAAACACTTTGGAACATGAGCTTTGATGGTTCTTGTGGCAAAACTGGTTCGGGAGCTAGTGTATGGATACATAACACAAGCGAATTCCATTCCTACAAACTAGATTTTAAATGCACTAACAACATTGCAGAGTATGAGGTTGTCCTCCTTGGTTTACACTTGATTAAAAACATAGGAGCTAAAAGAATCTCATTCCAAGGAGATTCTGAGCTGATCATTAGGAAAATCCAAGGGGATTATTCAACCAAGAATCCTAGACTAAGAGAGTATAGGAATGCCACCCTAGACCTCCTGAAAACCTTTAAGAAATATGAACTCACTTTCATCCCTAGAGCTCAAAACAACCTTGCCAATGAACTTGACTTTTCTACCAGCAATTGTCAAATACCTTAGGCAAACGAACAATACACTGTCAAAGTCAAAAACTGGCCTACAGTACCTGACAATGGCAAGTGTTTGAGGGTGATAAACAAATTGATGACTTTCTGCAATCTAAGAATGAATTTGCAATACCAAAAACAAGCTTAGGGCATCAAGAGGATCATTTTTTGATGAAGAAGCCCACAAAATAGAGTTGTGCTCTACTGCTGATATAAATATGCTTGAACATCATTACGAGGCAGAATTTTTTGAAAATCTAGATCAAAAGGATATTATGGTTTTACAATGTAAAGATGATACATTACCAAGGGGCCTTGCACCATTAGAAGAGTCGTTTGATTTTAGTGATGTGACTAGAAAATTGTTAGTCATCAATATTTTTTTCCTTTTTATAGATGAATAAATGCTTATCCTAGATTTATAGAAACAAAATTCATGAATATTGTGAGTTCTAGAAATCTCACTGCCTTCATTATCCTTAGGATACATTTTTCACTATTTCACTACTCTATCAAGTCATGGCCAACCTATCACTCCCAAAAGACACATCATGGGCTCATGCCACTCATATTCATCATTTTTTTCCACCTTTGACCCCAACACTCTGTTTTGCCTTGCCTAACCCCTCCATTTTCCACCTAGGATCACCAACCAACCTACTCATTCTTGTGTTTCCCAAATGCCTCAAGCATTGGTGGTCTCAAAACTATCTCTGTATGCTCTTTAAGATAAATCAAGTACATTGGATTTTGGATCTTCAATACATTAAAATATCAAAAGCTCTATTTTTCGTACTGGAGGACCCTAAGCCAAGTTTTCAATCAAGGGACAAAGTCTAAAGAGCCTCCCACTAGGTCACTAGGGTTTCATAGGTTATAGGTTTGTCTTTGATGTTCTAAAAACACTTGTTTTCTTATGCCAAGAATATGAAACCAAATGTGAGAGAATGTCAAGTAAATGTTTGTCCAAATTAGATCAGAAAGACCTTCAAGAAGGAATACTTTGCCAAAAACAACATTCTACCAGAAGATAACTATGCATCTTAAACATTTCTGCAGAAATCAATGAGATGGCTTTCATGCAGAAAATGAGGTAAGGTAAGAGGAAAACTCCTCACTAAAGGACATCTACAACAAAGAAAGGGAAGCATGCCTACGTTCAAACAAAATCAGGTTTTTGAGGAATAATTTGATAAACAATGTTGCCAAGAAAGAAGCCAATGCAAAAGACCACAAGGACATAAGCACATCAACACAACCAAGGACAAATTGAAGAATTTTAGAAGTTATAAATGAAGAAGGAAAAAGGTGAGGTGAACTAACCATAGATTAATGAACTTGAAAGGGCTATGGAGAACTTAGAAGAAAACACTAATTATTTTTCTCTAACAACCCTAAAACATAAAGTTTTTGGAAGATAGGCAAAGAAGGTAAAATGAAGATGATGGGCCTCCATCATCACAACAGAAATTTTCCTAAAAGTTATTGAAGGTGATTCCTAGAGTTGACCAAGGCAATGGTGCTTCACTACATCAATGGAAGAAAATGCATAGAGTATCAGTGTGAAGGAGGTCAAGCCTCCATTTTCAGTCACAGCCTGTAGAGGGTCAAAGGAATAAAAGTATGGTTTTGGGTTATAAGGTAAAAAAATAACATGAGAATGAGTTTATTGTTGAGTAACTTAGTGGTCCAACTCCAAAGAATCACTAAGGAGACTAAAACAACTGTGTCATGGCACCTGCAACAATCAGAAGTGGCCAAGAGGAGACATAAGGTATAATTTATAATCTTTGTCAAAATGGGTACACCACTATCAAAGATCAGTAAGAAGGTAAGAAAACATTGTTTCAGTTCACTAACACTTAGAGATGCCAAAAGAAATAAAAAAATGTTTTTCATTGTCTCATATGTAAATAAAGGAAGTCTGACAGTGCTAAAACCCTAAATGTTAAAAGGGACATCTTCACCTCCTCAGCAAGCCATCACCACAGATGAAGAAAATATGCCTTGAAAAGTTTTCAAAACCCTTGCAAAAGATTAAAAAGGATATCAGTCAAAAGGATAAAGTGACCAAAAATTTAAAAAAGTGGGTTTTCTCATTTTGATTTATTTTTAAAAAAGTATAAATGCATCTCAGGTACCATGTTTTGAACTCATTTTTCATTTTCGAAAGGAGAAAAAGCATTATGGAGGAATTTTCAAGTTTCATGAGAAAATCTGGGCCAAGTCACTGGTGCTATGCGCAGACACTGGCGCTGCGCTCACAGACCTTGGCACTGCGCTAATACAGGTCTCCACAGTGTAAAATTTACTCAGTGCTATGTGTATATTGGGTGGTGCTAAGTGAATAGGGTGGCGCTACACGCAGGCAAACACAACACGCCTAGGACCCATCTCACCATTTTTGCGGCACAACACTGCATGCAGAGGCTGACCCAGCACTCATTATCCTACCTGACGCTGCGCCCATCAGTCGATAGGGCTACATGATGAGGCATGTCTGCACATAGAATGCCCAACTCTGCCCGGCGCTACACTCAGACGAAGGCTCAACCCGCTCGGCGCTGTGCTCAGAGGATGACCAGACAGTGTGGGTAGGGCACTGCACTAATGAAGAAACTCTCCCAAACTACAAACAAATTGCGAAGGAGTCAAGGGGGACACCTCCAAATCACCTCCAAAGACCTGCATGCAAGATAAACCTAGTAGGTGCCCTTTTATCCTCCTCTCAAGTTTTTTTAGTCCTTTGGTGGTTAAATTAATGACTAAACCCTAAATAGTTGCAAACCCTAGCTCATAATTACAACCTGTCCTTTGTTTTAAACCTCTAAACCATTTTCAGTGAAGGGGAGTGAATTAGGGTAGTTGAATTTCATGTAAAAACCTTCATCAACCTCAAAGGCACTCAGTCATATACCTCACCTCTACATCACTCATTTGCAAAGAGTTGCCTACCATCATTTTCTTTTTACTCTTGTTGCCCAAGTTTGCCCACCATCAGCCATAAATCATCATATCAGGAGCAGAAAACAGTAGTAGCAGTAAAAAGGGCCAAGGGCCTATGAGGCCAAACCATAAAGGAGGGAAAGTGAACATATTTGAACCCCAGAGCACATTGCATATCACCTCATCTCCCATGATCCTTTCATGTTTCCAGAATGTAGGGTGTTTCCAATTTTGTGAGAGTCAAACAAGTGCAAAGCCACCCAGAGCTTATAAGGCTTTTTATTCTTAACCTGCACAACAAAAAATCAAGCCTTGTAGGAGTGGACTTTGAAATATCAGTAGATGCCATCTCTAATGCTACATGTATCCATGATTATGGTGAAAAGTGGTTTAAGAAAGCTAAATTGGACAAGGACTATTATGAGCCATTTGTTAAGACTAGATACAGAGAAGGCTGCAAGGCAATTTTCCCTTTCTCACACCTCAAACATAGATTTTCACCCTCGATGAAATTCATTATGAAGTAATTTACTAGTGAAGGTAGATACTCTAGGCTTTACTCCTACCATGTTAGACTCCTCATGCATTTCACAAGGGTTAAAATGCTCAACTTTCCCTATTACCTCTATAGCAGTATGGACAAAATGTCTTCTATTGTCTGGAGAAGGAGTCCTTCCCAAAAAATGAAAAGTTTTTTTCACCATTCCTTGATCAAGATGGTGGTTCTACATTAGTTGGAACAAAAGGGAATACCTTGGGAGGTATTCATATCACATGAAGTCTTCACGAGCCCACAACTCCCTCATCAACCCAACTTGCCCTCATCATCTACACAAATATCCTCACCTCAAGAAAACCTCCCTTCTTCCCCTTCTCTTGATGCATCAAATGAAGAAGAGGTAGATGATGAAGAACAAGAGGAAAATGATGATGAGGAAGAGGGAAATGATTAGGCAGAGATAGAAATTGATGAAGAGGAAGAAGAAGGAAATGATGATGAAGATGAAAATAGTAAGCAAAACAATGATAATATGGAAAAGGATGATGAAGAGGATGAGGAGGTTGAAAGAGGAAATGAAATGAGCATTGATGAAGGGGAGATTAGTAATAAAATAGAGGATACAGAGGTAGTTAATGAAGAGGAAAATGATGAGGCAGAGACTGAAAATGATCATGAAGCATAAACGGATCATGAAGACATGGAAGAAGATTACAATGAAAAAGAGGATGACAGTGAGGAAAAGGCGGAAATTGAAGGCAACAATGACCAAAATTAAGGAAGCCTCAATGATGAAAAGGAAAACAAAGAAGAAAATAGTCATGACAGCTGTCATGAAAGTCATGAAAATAGTCAGCTCCTCAGTGATAATGAGAATAATGACAGTGCAGAAGATAAAGAGAAAGCAGTCCTAGTCCTGATGATAGTTAAAATGGGGAAGGGGATGATAGTTTAAATTATGATCACAACAAGGAAGAGGAAAACAGCTCAAATGAAGAGAAAAATGAAAATTCAGAAAACAGTGAAGAGGATGAGAGTGTTGATGATGTAGAAGACAATATTGAGGCAGAAAATATGATGACTTATGATAGCAATAATGAAGATGAAAAAGTTTATGACAACAACAAGGATCACAGTCATGATAAGGACACCAACAAGACCACAATCACACCCTTTTCACTCACATACCAGAGAGGGTCAAGGCTAGTGTTTTTTTCCTCCAAAAGGCAAGGGACCATGCCATCCACCTCAGCTCAAAAGCTTGACAAGGGCAAACAAAAGATGAAGAAAGGTAAGAGAGGTAAGAGATGTAGGCAAAAAAACAAAAGCCCCAATTCATTGACCTTGACAGTTGTTATCACCCAAAATTTTTAAAAACATTATTGGGTTAAATCTATTTTTTATCATGATTTCACAATAGGTTTAGAAGTCATTTTAGGATTTGGTTAAGGGTAGGTTATATTTTCACAAGTTCAAAGGTCATCATTAAGTACAAATAAAGTCTTTTCAAGGTCCATTCATGGTCAAATACTCATATTTTCCATTTAGGAGTCATTCCATAAGGTTTGGGTTCAAAAATTTGCAATTAGCCAATAATCCACATTTTCATAGCGTCGTTATTTCAAAAAAGTTGATTTGTGCTATGAAAGCGCTAATAGTTTCATAGTGCAAACTGGGAAAAATACACTGTGGGCACTACGAAAGTGCGGTTTCTTAACTGTCTTGACAATTGAGCTGAAATTTATCAAAATTCATTGGGAAATGATATGTTAGTGGTATGTTGAGTCCGTTAGTGATGAGATTCAATGTACCTACCCGTCCTATAGTCATCATTGTCATGATAGGGTATGAATGAGGCATCATTCAGTTATGAGATGACATTCCAATTTCAGAATCTTGCCTAATTTGGTCATTCTCATTTCATTTTACTCCATTCGAGTGTCTGAGGTCCGTAGTAGTCAAGCCAAACATTTTATTGTTCTATAAAAATGTTATCTTCATCCTAATCAAGAGAGATAGATATATCCTAATCAAGTGAGGTTGTTTCATATATTCAAGCAAGGTTGTTTCATATATTCAAGTGAAGCTGATAGGTTTTTCTGAGAAGCATGGTAGAGGAAAAGAAATTCCATAGAGTGGGACATTGTTTAAGATATGAGCCTAAAAATATGAAGGCCATAATTGAATACCAAACAATGATGGAGGCATTTAGTAGAGTATGTTGTCTTCGATTTTGTGAAAAGTTGAAGGGTTGCCACACACAGGTGTCTGAAGAATTTTCTTTTCACTTCAATGGAACAATTACCAAGGTTGGGATGCTAAATGTGCCAATTACACAAGAGATTGTTTCTTCTGTAACAAAAATACCAAGGTGTCAAGAAACTTCGTTCAAAGGTTTTAAATTTGACATGGAGCCATGCAAGGAATTCATGAAACCTGAGTATGTAGATATGGACCTCAATAATGCAATACTTAGAAGCTACATTAAAGACACCTATGAAAAGCTATTGTTTAACATTTAGAGATACTTTACATGTGAAGGAAGATACCATAATATCTACACATGTCATTTCAAGTTGATTCTGAATTTCACTGGTAAGATCTCACTCGATTTTCCCTTTTATCTACATAGGAGTCTTGCCAAAATGGCTGATAAAGTACAAGCCAAATATGATGGTTGTGAAACATCTTTGTTTCATCATGGTTTGATGAAGTTATTGATTTTGAATGAGCTTTATAAGATAGGAAGGGATTGGTATTCCTTTTTTTTTATGAATGGTTTTGAGCTAGAAACCCTAACCCTAGCTAGAAACCTTAAAACTAAAGGAACTCCTTCACCACCAGTAGTAGAGTCTAGTCAGCCTGTGGTTGCAAAACCAAAGGAATTTTCAAAACTGAAACCAAGGAAACAAGTTGAGAAAACGATAGAGTAGACACAAGTTCTTATTTCACCAACTCCATCGCCTACAAAATAGAGGTCAAATAATTTCAAAGAGGAAAAATAGAAAAAGGATGTCAGCAAGCAGAAAAGCACAAGAGTGACAAGAAGCCAAGCAGTGGCATCAAAAGGAAATATAGTTGTTTCATTCTCAAAGGATAGCCCAGTAATTAAGGGAAATTTAGATGGCATCATGCATGCCATTGACATAGAGGAGACACCCATTCTGCAAGCTAACTCCATTGGATTAGATGAACACAAACAGAGAAAGGTTAAGTCTGCAAAGAAGCTTGAATTTGAGGATGAAAATGCAACATTTATCTTTCAAGCAAGGAAACCTTTAACTAGGCATGCTAAGAAACTCAAGGAAGGTAGCAAGGAAGTCCAAGAACCTATTGAAACAACTAAAGTCCCTGAAGAAGTGGTTGACCTATCATCACCAATAGTAGAGCATTCAGCCAGTAGAACAATGAAGGGAAAAGAAGGAATGACAAAGTGTAAAAATTTTGAGGAGAAATTGAGATTAGAAAACCAAGAGATTCATATGATGAGAAAGAGGGCTAGGAAGCATAGTATTGAAAAAGAAAAATTCAAAAGAATGAAGGCATTGTGGGAGGGACAAATTGGTTCTATTTCTGAAACCCCAAGCAGTGCAAAACAAATTTTCACATGGACAGTTTCAACCATCAAAGAAGCTAAATTTTTGAAAGTAATCAATACTTACTTGAGAGCCAGTAATAAAAGACTAAGATATCAAGTGGGGGACTTGGAGTAGCATCTCAAATTGACTTAGGATGAATTAAAGAACAAAGGTGCAGAATGACAATCATTAAAAAGTCAAAAGCTAAATCAAGTGAAAATTAAGAAGGAACCTCATGAAAACTGTGTTTTTCACTTCATATGGATTTTTTATTTGATGAAACTAGTGTTATTTTAAGTTTTGGTACGTTTTTGGTTTTCATTTTGAAAAAAATTGGACAAAATTTCTCACTTAGCAGTTTCATAGCACAAACAGTGTAAAAAGAGTGAAAAGCGCTACGAAACTATTGTAGCAACTTTTTTTTCATTCTTTCTCATAAATGTTTGAAGGGAAAAAGTGTGAATTATGACTTGAAGTTTGTGGGGAGGATGCAATAAATTTTATTGAAGATAATCCTAAAGGAAAGAAATAAAAATTTTGGAGAAAAAAGGGTAAAGGATCTACGCTACAAAAAGCGCTATGAAACTGTGTTGTTTTCGTAGGACATTTTGAGCAGTTTGATGATGGTTTTGGATAGCTAGAACTTAGGGAGGCTTTTGGGCAGGTGTTACTTCAATTTCTAACAGAAAGAAACCTCTAAGTGATGGGTTCATGATGGTCAGAGTGTCTCAAGAAAACAAATGATCCTATGCCTAGAAAACAGGGGAAAATTTCCTACTTTGATGGAGATCAGTGTTTGTAATGTTCCGAAATGGAAATCAGTAGATTTTTCTCCACTCAAATGTTCCTTTGTCGGAAATATGAACAAGGTTATTTCAGAGATGGAATAAGTGGGAATTTACTTGATATTTAACCTCTAAAAAGAGGATGAGATCCGGAGGCTAGATGGCCCCTTCTCAGGCTCTGTCTATAGCTATGTAAATATTTCTCCTTGGGAAAACTCAAGAAGCAAGAAGTAAAAATAGATTTCTAGCCATGAATGAAATAAAATACTGAAATTAACTCTTCAATCCCATATATACAACAATAAGAAATCTAAATCCAAGAATAGAGCTGAAACAAAGAAAACTAGGTGGGCTAAACAGATCTCCCACTACTAGTATTTCCATGAAGTGCTAAAACCCCAAGACTGCAAAATACCGGAGTTGCTGCTTGATGGAATGTGCAGTCTATGAGAAATTTTATACTTATAATATCAAGGAAACACTATATATACTCATATATTAATAAAAAATGCTCAAGGAATGAGATATAGTCTCCTTATACAAAAAGAAAGACAACCCGCCAAGGGTTTCTTGTCAAACTCTCTGAATACAAAATTAATATTCAGAAATTTTCTGAATACTCACTACAACATGAAGAATTATAGTTTAAGAGGCTGATATAAATATGATCTGATGCAGATCCTTCAAAGGCTTTCTCCCATGAGAGAATGAAGCTCTCAATCACAAGGAAAAACCACAAAGAAGCCACCAAACCCTGTAATGAAATCTTCCTCCCAAAATAACGCAGTTCCCAGCTACAACTGTGCTGGAAACTCTAAGAAGTGTGTGGTATGATACCACTGATCTGAAATCTTCTCCAAGAACCTCCAAACAGATCTCTCGATGAAAGGAAATCTTCCTCCAACAAAATATTAGCTCAAAAAGTGGGATTTCACTCCCTTCTGTTGCTGCACCCAGCAACACTACACAAAATCTGGAAAAGTTGTGCTGATGAAGATGGCTGAAGCTTGGCCTGAAAACTTGATGTGGAATGTTGAATAAAAACTCTCCCAATGAGCTCCTCAAATGAAAGAGGTGGGATTCCCGCCCGAGAACACCCAAGTGCTAAACAACACTTCTACACTGCGAAACAACAAGAGTAAGAAAATGTCAAGAGAGACATGAATAATGATCTAAAACATGTAGAAAAATGCTCCCATCCTCTTCCTCATATATAATACGAGTTTTATTCTTCTTGGGCCCACCCAATTAGGTCTCCTCTATCCAAATATGCACTTCCCTCCAAAATTGCGTTATTCTTCCTAGGGTTTCCTCTCCTCCAAGACTGCACAGTTGACCAAGTCAAAGAAACTACATTTTATCCTTGTTCACACATAGAGGTGTTTTATTGAGCTTGAAAGAATGTCTCCTTTCACACTTGGAGTGTTTTTATCCTCCTTAGGAGACTTATGGGCTTTTCTACCCATTTATTTGCCGACTATAGCTACTGCTAACTCTAATGTTCCATTTAGCTTGGAAGCTAAAAATTTGGAACATTACAGTACTCTCCTCAAAAATATTTGCTTGTCCTAAAGAAAATGCATAAGGAGAGAAAAATATCTCCCCACCTCCTCATGTGGCCTCCATCAATAGCCTCCATTACTGTATCAAGAGAATCTGCAAATAAACTGTCATCCAATGCTTCCTCCCAAGGGTGCAAAACCAAAGTGTCTGCATCAATCAAAGGTGTAAAGTGTGAATGGAAACATGCCAGCTGTCTCATGGCCTCCACAAAGTAGGAGTGATGATAAAAATGGTGAATGAGTGTCTCCCTCATCCATGCAATCATCCAAATGAAGTGAGTCACCCTCCAACATGGTAGCTCATGAAAAGTCTCTTCTACCTTGTGCTCCTGAAATGAAGGTGGGCTGAATAAGTGAACATGATAGGAAATAGGGCCTATCCCAAACTGCCCTCCTCTCCACTCATGATACGTGTAGAGGGTATGCTGATATTGGGCTGAAACATGATTTCCCTCCAATGGCAAGAAGAAGATTGAGCCTCCAAAGACTCTTCCTCCAAGATCATGAGTCATGCCAACCCAAACCATTCCATTCAAGATGAATGGAATATCATCACCACATGGCATCCAAATCAGAAAATGGCTGAAGGTTAGGTGCGAGTTTGGATGATACATATGGTCTCTCTAGTGGATACTGCGCAGTTCTCCCAACTGCTGCTTGAGAATGTCATATGGCAAGTGTTCTTGCAACAAGTTACAAACTGAATATGTATGCTCTCCCAACATGTGGAAGTAAGCATAAATGTATATCAGCTCTACATATAAAAAATAACAATACACCTACCCAATGTCATGTATAGATGGGCTACTATCATCATAAACATTGGCCCTCAATTGATCATGAAACCCAAAAATACTCCTGCTCTTTTGGGGAGCAATGCACTGTGCAAACATGGTGAGAAAGTACAAATACACAATAGAGTAATCAACAAGTATAGAAATGCATTCTCTACCATACATAGTGAGTAGAATTAAAGTGAGATCCTCCAATAAGTCCTTGTATGAGGGTATACTCATAAAAATCTGCAAGAAGAAGGGATTCCTCGTCCCTTTGGAATATCTCATCCATAAGAACATGCTCCTATGTGACAGTGCTGTAGGCCTTTGTAATAAGGCTCCATGACTTGTCCTTGTGATATTCCACATGCCAAAGCCATCCACCATTATGCTGCTATGTGATAATATCTCCTTCCAGCATGAAAATCTCTCATGATCCTTCAATTCTTAAGCGTAGCCTCCTTGCACCATGAATGTGCCTTTTTTCTCTTCGGAAATATCATGGAAAGTATGGGAAGAATTTTTCCCATACTCTCCCAAGTGCAACCATAGCAACACAAAAATTTGTTGCTGCCTCACCTCTCCCTCATACAAGCTCCCTCCAGACAAAAACACATTAGCAATACATGGAAGCATGATACAATAAGAACTAGTTGCCAAATGAAAACCGGAGAGTGAATCTTGGTCCCTCTCATGGAACCAGCGCAGGGCACCCTTGGCCTACATCAGAATAAGAATTAACAAGTGCTTTACCAGCCACTTGTTTTCTGCCATATTCATCTCATAAGATGGAAACATGAAATTACAATTTGGTGTCATTGGTGCACACCAAGAGACATATGGCTTCCCCCACAGCTCATCAAAAAGATAGCCAAGATCAATGCTACAAGTAGCTGCAAGTACATCATCATATAATATGCAAGAAGAAATATTTCTTCTTGTTACACCATGCTGCTCAAATAAAGAGAAGGAGTAAAATACAAACATGAAATGATACCTCCTCCATTATGTACTTGAGATCTTGAGCTAAAATGGCTCAACTGGAAATTCTCCCTCACTCCTAATGAGTAGGAAGGTAGCTGTGACATCCTCTCTATCACCATCCGGGCTATGCATCTCTCCATATGATGATATATGTCATGCTAGATGCCCTCCCAAGTGAACTCCTCTATCAACTGGAAATATGCATCAAAGTGCATAGAAGAGAAGTCCTCATGTGATGCATGTAGCAGCCTCTCCTTGAGACTAGAAGATCTAGTCAAGAATATCCTGCCATAGGAATAGATGACCACATCATCTACCATGTATCTGTCATCTCTATCTGGGTCATCAAGAATCATGCATGCACCAAGATACTTGGAGTACTCCACTAAAAGTTGAGACCTCCAATAAGGATCAATCCTCCTCAGTGACAACGCTGGTGATCTGGCATGTGAAGCTCCACTCATGCTGTTGCCTGCTACTTTGACATCCCCCATGCCAAATTTCTCATAAAAACTCTTCACCTCTCCAAAATCCAAGAGTGGTGAACCCAAAGAAAAGACATATCTCATTAACTGAAGATTAGGTGGCCTCCTAGGTGGAATGCCTCCATATAGTGAGATATCAATGTTAAGAGTAGACTGTATAAATGATTGGGAAACCTTGCCCTTTCCCTCACTGTGCAAATCATCTTGCCTCTTCCTTGCATTAGCTTTCTGAAATAGAGAAGGGTGTATGCCTCTCATCAACTGATGTTGCTCTTCCTCCTTTCCTCCTCCTTCCAGCTGCAATGCTGCACAATCATGTTGTTCACTGATTGTGCTTGGACCTCTATGTATGAGATCCTAGGGAATTCCTTGCAAAGAAGCAAGAATCCATCCTGTGTGAGAATGTGATCCTCCCTCCTCTGCATGAGGCACTAGCTGTGCTCTAGATATGACATCGTTGTTGCCCTCTTCTCCAATAATGTGCGTGGGCAACCTTCCAACAAATTGATCCCTTTGTGAAAAAGAGACCCCCATGTCCTCTTGTTCAAGAATATGAACTGAAGGTCTTGCCTCCGACAATATAAAATGCAATATGTCAGCTCCATTCCTCCATATCAAGATATATCTGGGCTCTTGACTACGCTGTGCACTATGGTGTGCAGCTGCATGCTCCACCTCACCATGTGCAAATCTAGACTCTGCTCTAGATTCATCCTCCTTTGGAGATCCCATCTCGAGTCTTGTGTTCTTCAGCTCTCCTTGAAAGCTCTGCATAAATTATGGAAGAATTTTTTCAGCTTTATCTTCCTTTCCTTCTGCACATACTGAAGCTTTCTGGTTTCTATTCACCTCTTCTTTTTTCTGAAATGCAATGGCTTGAGATCTCATTGCAACCTCTTCTTCTTTGAGACCCCCTTGGAATATCAATGCATTTTCCCTCTTTTTGTTGAGATCTGAAGATGGATGAGAGTAAAATCATATTATTCATCCTTGAGCCCTCTGCTTCTGAATTCGGAACTTCACAGGTTGTGCCAAGTTCGAAGCTCTGATACCACTGTAATGTTCAGAAATGGAAATCAGCAGATTTTTCTCCACTGAAATGTTCCTTTGTCAGAAATATGAACAAGGCTATTTCATAGATGGAATGAGTGGGAATTTACCAGATATTTCACCTCTAAAAAGAGGATGAGATCCAGAGGCTAGTTGGCCCCTTCTCAGGCTCTGTCTATAGCTATGTAAATATTCCTCCTTGGGAAAACTTAGGAAGAAAGAAGTAAAAATGCATTTCCAGCCATGCATGAAATAAAATACTGAAATAAACTCTTGGATCCCATAGATACAGTAATAAAAAATATAAATCCAAGAATATATCTGAAACGAATCAAACTAAGTGGGCTAAACAGATCTCCCACTACTAGTATTGCCAGGAAGTGCTAAAACCCCAAGAATGCAAAATATCAGAGTTGCTGCTTGATGGACTGTGCAGTCTATGAAATGGTTTATACTTAGAAGATGAAGGAAAAAATATGACTACTCATATATTAATAAAAAATTCTCAAGGAATGAGATCTAGTCTCCTTATAAAAAAAGCAAGACAACCCGGCTAGGGTTTCTTGTCAAACTCTCTGAATACAAAATGTAATATTCAGAAATTTTCTGAATATTCACTGCAACATGAAGCATGAGAGTGTAAGATGCTGATAGAAATATGATCTAATGCATATCCTTCAAAGGCTTCCTATGATGAGAGAATTAACATCTCAATCATAAGGAAAAACCACAAAGAAGCCACCAAACCCTACAATGAAATCTGCCTCCCAAAATATCGCAGTTCCCAACTACAAATGCGTTGGAAACTCTGAGAAGTGCAAGGTCTAATACCACTGATATGAAATTTTCTCCAAGACCCTACAAAAAGATCTCTAGATGAAAGGAAATCCCCCTCCAACAAAATATTAGCTCAGAAAGTGGGATTTCACCCCCTTCCACTGCTCCACCCAGCAACACTACACAAACTCCAGCAAAGTTGTGCTGATGAATATGGGTGAAGCTTGGCTTGAAAACTTGATGTGGAATGTTGAAAAAAAACTCTCCCAATGAGCTCCTCAAAGGAAAGAGATGGGATTCCCGCCCGGGAACACCCAAGTGCTAAACAACACTGCTACTCTGCTAAACAACAAGAGTAAGCAAATGTCAAGAGAGACATGAATAATGATCTAAAACATGTAGAAAAATGCTCCCATCCTCTTCCTCATATAGAATAGGATTTTTATTCTTCTTGGGCCCACCCAATTAGGTCTCCTCTATTCAAAGATGCACTTCCCTCCAAAATTGCATTATTCTTCCTAGGGTTTCTTCTCCTCCAAGACTACGCAGTTGACCAAGTTAAAGCAGCTGCATTTTATCCTTGTTCACACATAGAGGTGTTTTATTGAGCTTGAAAGAATGTATCCTTTCACACTTGGGAGTGTTTTTATCCTCCTTAGGAGACTTATGGGCTTTTCTACCCATTTATTTGCCGACTATAGCTGCTGCTAACTCTAATGTTCCATTTAGCTTGGAAGCTAAAAATTTGGAACATTACAATGTTATGGTTATAAAGTGTTGAATCTTATCATCTGGATTCGACCATATGTAAATACACTTGGCATATGATGTATTTTAGTTTATATAAGGTTGTTATGAGTAGAGATAAGGAGTTTGAATCTTATTTGTAATAGGACTGTTTATTAGATATGCAGCTGCCTTTTTGTAATAAATACCTTGTCATATGGTTAGGAAAGGTGTCAAGAGTCAGGAGTTCGATGTATATAGCTCAGGATAAGGTTACCTTATGTTTTAAATGATCTATAAAATATCAAGAAGTCGAAAATGCTAGGGGTTGGACATTTTTAGCAAGAGACTGTGTTTATTGTAAGTGACTGGTTTTCAGCTTAATACAAATATTTCTACTTGGCCAACTTGAGATTTAGAAAGATTTCTAGTGTGTTTTTATTCTAATTTGAATCCTTTATTATCCTATTGCAGTGATGTTTGTATATGTTACTCAAAATTCATCTATGATTCTTTGACTTCCTATATAGGCAAACTGACTATGTGTTTTACAGTTTCACATGTGTATCTCTTAAGTAGAACTATGATATCCCTCAATTTCCATGCTAAGTATATTTTTTGGTTTTTTCCGAAGCTATTTTGACTCCATAAGCCCAATGTGAACTTGATGATGTGATTTGCAACCAATATCAATCATTTATCTGCTTATTACCCCACATAGAATTAGCCATATATATTTCTATCAAAAATCATTAACCCTTGAGAGAGCCCTCTCAGGTTGAGGAGGCTAAGTATCAATAAAAATATTGGTTTGAAGCAATTACATGAGATTGATTTGATTAATAGCCTATCAGGTCTAATTTTGTGATAACAATAGTGATAATGAAGATGAGGAGATGGCCACTAAAATACTTCTCCAAAGCAAAGATGCAGAAATTATGGAGTTAGAGAGATATTTTTGGATGGCCCAACGCATCATTCAGTATTATAAGAATGAAAAAAATTATTTTAATAAGATAAAAAGGGACCTTGATCTCCAGAAAAAGACTACCAAGAACTATGCAATGAAAAACAAACTTGCTTGTGCCAAACTCAAAGAGGCCCTCATTGAAATTCAAGAAATAAAAGGAGGAAAATACCAAGCTAGACTTGGAATTTTTGCATCATCTTCTCTACAGGTCTCTCAAACCCCTTGAAGGAGACATCCACCAATTTTGAAGGAATTTGGACAATTTTTTTTTTTTTGAGAATTTGGAGGCCTATAAGCGCAACACACTGGTGCAACACTTTTCCCTCAGGCATCGTCAGAGGAAAAAATCTAAATTTTTTTATTTCTCATGACCAGCACACTGTTCTCACCATAATTTAGAGAAATTGGAGAATTTTTGACCCCACAAAAGGTAAAAAAACACCTCATTTTTCACCATTCTCCCTCCTTTTCAAGCTTGGTGTTGTGCTCAAAGTAGTCTTGGGGATTTTACTTTCTGAACAGGTTACATGTGATAAATTATAAAACCAAAGGTATATATGGAATGAGGACTCAATGGTATTTCGAATGGGCCATCACAGAGAAAAATTCGACATCGGGAAGGTCCCCAAAACTTGGCTGCATCAGGACCTAATTTCTACCTAAGATGGCATTGCGCTTATGGACAACACTGTGTGTTTTGGGCCAAAAGTCAACAAAACAAAATCATTTATTGAAAAATCATATTTTAGTGTTTTTTGAGGAAAATCACTCTAGAATTAGGTGCTAGAAGTTATTTTGACATTTATTTCATTGGATATTTTATGCCTTGGGACTTGCATGGTCTCTTAAGCATTAATGACATTTATGAGTGATTTTGACATTTTCCAACCCTATCTAGGGTTTTTTCCCTCCCTTTCTAAGATAAATAGAGCATGAGGGTTTCATTGTAAATGTTGGCATTTGATCAGTTTTGAGAGAAATACATGGTTTTATTGAGTTTGAAGGAGAAATTGGTCTTGTGGAGTTTCTGAATGACTTGCTTTCATTGATGATGAAGGAGGATAGATTGAAGGATCCCTGAGCTTGGTTATTGGTGAAGTGCTTCTCTTTTATGTTATTGTTTTCTCATGTTTTCATTATGTTTCCATCCTTCTATGTTGCAGTAGAAAAAAAGAGTATAGGCTAAGAAATGTTGTTGGAGGCACCTTAGTCCTTCCTGTTATCTATTGTCTTTATGTTTTCCTCTACTAGGTTAGTCTAAGGAATTCTTAGCTGCTTCTTAGACCTACCTATGCTTGTTTATTCTACAAATGGTTCAATATAGTAGTTTTCAAATATGCTTCATGGTTAGCCTTTCTTATTTGATACTATTTAAACTCTGTTTTGGAATCTCTCTTTGAAGTATTACTTGTTAGGTTTTAGCCAAAGAGGCCATGTTTTGATCATGCCCTTTGTCCATGCTTGAGAAGTTTCCTTAAATTTATTTGTAGCTTGATCATGGATTCTTAGGAGTTCCCTCTTCTTTGATTAAAGTTATATTTTATCTCATATTTTTTCTAAACCTTGAAGGTGAAATCACTAAAAGTTAGATTAGTTTCTTGCTTTCTATGGTTCACTGAATTGTTCATCTTGAATGCGTGTTTGCTTAAGTATAATAAAAAAGCTATTGTTTTTCCATGTATTATGATTATGTTCTTATTTTGATCAGTATTTGAACATCTTGTTTAAAAGGTATTTTTTTAAGGATTCTTCACTTCCCTTACACACCTACTATGCTCACAAACTTATTTTTCATTTCACTTCACACATACCTTAAAGATCCATTTGACCATGCTAGATTTTCCCTGTTATGCATCTTGTTTCATTGTTGAGATATCCATGAATTTCATAGACTCCATAGCCCAATGATTTGAAGACCTCTCACTCCACCTATTCTACTTAACCATCTTACCCAACCAAAACAAACAACAAACCCTACACTTGATAGCTAGCCTAATATCAAATCCTAACAGCAAACAATTTCACATCCTTTGCATACAATAGAGAGAGCCCTCTCTAAGTCTAGGAAGGCTAGGTCCTCGGACTCCAAAGACTGGTCTGATATTACCCTATGCATTTGGTCTACCAATATATCAAATCAAGGGACCCTAACAAAAGCCAAAGATGGAATCCACCGAGACGAATGTAGAAGAATGTAACATAGGCAACATAAAAGAACCGAAAATGATCAAGTTGTCCAAAAAATCTCACTCCTCACATAAAAAAGAAATATATAGAGCTTTTCAAAGAGTTTCAAGGTATTTTTGCATGGGGGTATGAGGACTTGAAGTCCTATGACACAAGAATTATTCAACATAAAATTCCTCTCAAGGAAAATTAGAAACCATTCAAGAAAAAATTGAGAAGAATAAAACTCGTCTTAGTACCTCTAGCTGAAAAGGAAATAAAGAAGATATATGATGTTGGTATCATAGTGCCACCTAGGTATTCAGAATGGGTTTCTAACCTTGTGTTAGTAAGAAAGAAAATAGGGGAGATCAGGTTGTGCATAGACTTTAGAAACTTAAACAAGGCCTCCCTAAAGGACATCCACCCTTTACCCAAAATGGATCATATAATCCAAAGGGTGGTAGGTTCTAAGAGAATATCATTGCTTGATGGATCTTCGTGGTACAATCAGGTATTGTTGCTGCCAAGTGATCAACACAAAACCACTTTCAAAACACCTTGGGGCACATTCATGTATGTAAAAATTCCATTTGGGTTGATGAATGCAGGGGCTACTTTTCAAAGAGCCATGGGCATAGCTTTCTCTAAAGACATAGGTTAATTCATAGTGATATACATTTATGACATCACTGTATATTCTAAAATTGATGAAGAACACTTAGTTCATTTGTGAAAGGTCTTTGAGAAGTGTAGGAAGTATGGCCTATCTTTGAATCCTAAGAAAAAATTGTTTGTTCTTGAAGAAGGAAAACTATTAGGCCACATCATTTCTGAAGGAGGGATAAAGATAAACCCCAAAAGGATTGAAGGTATACTACAAATCAGCCATCCTAGAAATATTAAAGAGCTGCAATATTTCATTGGAAAGATAGAATTCCTGAGAAGATTCATTCCTAACCTCGTTGAACTCCTAAGAAATATCAAAAACATGCTGAAAAGAGAAGTAAGAGTCAAGTGGACCACAAAAGCCAAGCAATCCTTTGAACTGGTGAAACAAGCCCTTACCCAAACACTGGTTCTAATCAGCCCCGACTTTACCAAGGATTTCTTCATTTTCTCCTTTGCTTCTGAGTACACTGCTGGTGCTGTATTTCTTCAAAAGAACAGGATGGGACAAGAACAGCCCATAGCCTTCTTCATCAAAGCATTGAGGGATGCTCCTCTAAAATATAACATCATGGAGAAACAAGCCTTCGCCTTGGTCAAAGCATTGAAGGACTTCAGAGTTTAAATTTTTCACTACCATGTTATTGCTTTTGTTCCACATATAGTTGTTAAAGACGTTATGAATCAAGACCATGATGGTAAAAGGGGTAAATGGATTGATATTATCTTAGAATATGATTTAGAAATTAGACCCACTAAACTAATTAAAGGACAAGGACTCGCAAAACTCATAGTTGCATCAAATTTTCAAGCACTAGACATGAATATGGTTGATGGAATAGAGGAATAGAAAGAAGTCACAACTCCACACATTGAAGAAGTATTTCTTAATTCATCTTGGTATGCTGATATTATATATGTACTTTTTTATCGTAATGCTCCTCCTACTTTATCCAAAACAAAAGATATATTATTGAAACAAAAAGCTTTAAATTTCTGCATTTTAGATGGAGCTTTGTATTGGAAAAATTCTGTTTTCATATTTCTTAAATGTCTTCTTGAAGAAGATGAAAATAGAATTATGCATGAATTCCATGAAGGAGAGTGTGGAGTTCACGTCTACAATAAAACCACAACCAATACAATCCTTAGAGCTGGTTACTATTGTCCCACTCTTTTCCCCGATACACACAAGCTAGTTGCAACTTGCCATAAACACCAAATCTTTGATGGCAAGAAAAAGCTACTACCTTTACCCTTGCATCCTATTTGTGTTGAAACTCCTTTTCAACAATGGGGTTTAGATTTCATTGGCGAAATCTACCCTACCTCATCTACCCAACACAAGTGGATTCTCACTGCTACTGATGATTTAACCAAATGGATAGAAGCCATCCCTTCAAGGAATGCGACCGACTTAGTCATCATAAAGTTCCTTTAAACCAACATGCTGTCCAGATTTGGCTGTCCCAAAAATATCATCAACAATAATGCTACTGCGTTTAAGTCCAAAATAATGGTGGACTTTTGCAACAGGTATCACATTACACTAGGGAACTCTACAACTTATTACCCTCAAGGTAATGGGATAGTTGATTCCTCTAACAAAAGTTTGGTGAACATCATCAAGAAGTTGTTGGAAGAGAACAAAATATCATGGCATGGCAAATTGATACATGCATTATGGGTTGATAGACTAACAACTAAGAAATCTATCAATATGTCTCCCTATCAGTTGGTTTATGGCATGGATGTTGTTTTCTTGACATCCTTGGGAGTTCTGATTATGAAGCTTCTTCAAGAGGTTCAATTAGAAGAAAATTATACGAAAAGGAGTCTGAACCAAACCATTCATTTTCAGCAGTCAAGTGAAGAAGTTTACAAAATAACACAAGCAGTGCATGAAAACATAAAGAAGATATTTGACAGAAGAACCAAATCCAATGATTTCCACATTGGAGACACAGTGCTGAAATGGGATTCTAGGAGGGAGGAAAAAGGAAAGCATGGCAAATTTGAAAATTTGTGGAAAGGTCCTTATATCATTCATTCGGTTAGAGGTAATAATGATTTCTTTTTACAAGAGCTGGATGGAGTAGAGGTATTCGGAGGTCCTGTCAATGGTAGGATGCTCAAACACTATTTTTGTCAAAGTTCCTAGTTTGAAGCTTTCATTCATTGTACATGACATTGATTAATAAAAAAATCAGAAAAACAAAAACACAAAAACATAAAAAAGAATTAAAAGAGGGCAGGAAAAGAATAGGTACATCCCCATACCCAAAAAAGAGTGTTGCTAAAAGTGTGCAAGCCTAAATGCCACTACTAGTTTAAAAGAAATAATCTTGTTCAGTCATCTAGCCTAATCATGACTAAACATGTTTTAAATTTCTGCTGATAGGATAGTAAAGGAATACTTGTCAAACCATTTGAAATTGAATTTTCAATACATTAGATTAGGAAAATATTGTTGGTTATTAAAGCACAAACCTGAACCAAAGAGAAATATAGGAATGCCTAACAAATTATAGATCACAAACCTTATAATTTCTAGTTTTTATTGCACAAAAATAATGTTTGTGTGCATCTTGTCTGAATGCCACAACCCATGGAAAATCATATTGCTCAATCCTAGTTTACTCATGTTTTCAATTTCATGTCAGTAGATTAGAGAATATTTTTTTTTCAAACATCTTAATCTTGAAAAATAAGTAGAATAGGTAGAGAATAAGAGAGTTCATTAGCCTAATCTGAACTCTTGGGAGTAATAAAGGTACAAGTAGATAGTTTTTGTTTTATGCTTTCAAAGAAAAAAGAATTTCAAGGCTTTGCCAGTCCAAGTGCACCCAAAGGAAGAAAAATAGTTAGAAAAGGTAGGATTGGTAGGTAGAAATGAGGTTGAAGCAATCATGTTTTCAGATTTTTTGAAATCATACCTTCAAGAGAACATCAGCTAGTGAAAGAAAGAAATATGATAAGTGAAAGTAAGGGAATGGTCTTCAAAACTAAGAGATTTGAGCTCTGAGGTCCTAGACACCTGCTGAAAAGGTGTGTCCCTCCCCAAGTGGAGCCACTATTAGTCATCAATACTTTTTAATATCTGTAGATGACTAAATATCAGTCCTAGATTTTTAAAAACAAGATTTCTGAATATTGTGAATTTTAGAAATCTCACTGGCTTCATTATCCTTATCAGAAATTTTTCATTATTCTACTATTTTACCATTCCATGTTAACCTGCCATTCCTGAAGGGCCCCTCATGGGCTTATGCCACTCATCTATTTTCTATTTTCCCACCTATAACCTCAACACTCTTGTTTGTCTTTCCCTCACTCCTTCACTTTCCATCTACGGTTACCAATCAACCTATTCATTCCCATCTTTCATCAGGTTCCTCAAACCTTGATGGTATAAAAAATACCTATATAGGCTCTTTAGATCAATCAAGTACATCAATTTTTATATATTCAAATAAATCAATTTGTCAAAAACTTTGTTTTTACACTATTAAGATCCCAGGCCTAATTTTAGTCAAAGACCAAGTTAAAACCCTCCCACTAGATCATTAGGGTTTCCTAGGTTGTAGGGTCTTCATTGGTGTTCTAAGATTTGTTATTATTATGCTAGGACCTATTTCAAATGTAAAAGAAGAGCAACACATGATTGCCCAAGAAAGAGGAAAAAATCTCCAAAGAGGGCTACTTTGTAAATTTCAAGTTTTGCAAAAGGTAAATGTGCTTGGCATTTCTGTAGGAATTTCAAGAGGTAAATCAACAAAGGAAATTGATAAAGTAACTGATGAGTTCCTAAAGGAATACTTAAATTTGTGTTCAAGAAGAATGAAGCTTATTAAGGCTGATTGGGCTAGCAGTGTGCCAATCAGGGATCTAGTGCAACAATCACATTGAGAAAGCATCCCACAAACCTAGGGTTTGGTAAGATGGTCAAAGGAGGAAAATGAAGATGTTAGACCTCCATAATGACAACCAAAAGAGGATTTTAAAGGGCTACTGTGTATGTCATGCCATATTTTTCCAAAGTGAAATTCATCACTGTTTCAAAGGACAAAGAAGTAAAGAATATCAGTGAGAGGAGGATCAAATTTTCATTTTAAGTTACTCACACTTAGTGGTAAAAGGAATAAAAACATAGTGTTGAACTCTAAGAGGAAAACCCAAGGTGACTATAAGGTTGTTGTTGTGCAATTGAATATATCAAACTTCAAGAATATCAGAAAAGGCTAAGTTAATATTTTATGGCACCTGCCAATTAGAAGTGGCCAAAAGAGAAGGTAGCAAGCATGATTTAAGTTCTATAGTGCTTATGAAAAGTGAGTTTATCATGCATAAGGATCAATGAGAAAGGTAAAGACAGGGTTCTCATAATCACCTGTCAAGCAAATGTCGAAAGGCATAAATAGGCCAAAAGGAAGTCAAAGCTCACTAACACTAAAATTTTGGACTTTATTATAAGTGGGCTTATAAAGTGATAAGTCCTGAAAGGTTATGTATGTGGTTTTTGGAGCGTAAATGGGATTCAAAGCACTAACTTATGGGTTTTGAAAGAAATGAAGCGTGGGACATTGAAATATGGAAAAATGAAAAGGTAAAAAGAGGGTAGATGGAATGAATGAGGGTAGTATGGAGTTTTCTCACCATCACACTTAAACAGAAACACTTTCCTCTTTCAACTGAACTGAAAAGCAGATAGCTTCATTTGATACTCTTGACAGTCAGGATTTCCCTTCTATTTCTGAAAATAAATGATAGCCATGGAATATTAATTTCAATATGAAAAATCTGGGAAATAATTAGTCACCTTGTGATACTGTAAATTATAGGAGTCTAACAGGTCCTATAATATAGGGATCAAAGTGTGTTTGTCTGACTATTCATTTTGGGGGTCTTCTTGCAATATTTAGCCTGTGAATTCACCAAGTATCATATTCTAAGGGTTTTTTTGTGTACAAAGGGTCAAAATAGTCAAAGTGATTGTAAATATGTGTGTCATAAAAGAGTCTATTAACCCTATTTTTAATTTGTAAAGTCATAAAATTCCATGAGGGGTTAAAATTTGAATTTTTAGATTATAGAGGGAATGGGTCATTATGAGAGTTAAAGGGGTCATTCCATGAGGGATTTGATCATGATAAGTAAGTTTTTGGGGTCATATTAGTCATGCAAGTTAGTTTAGGGTTAGTAATGATTAAATCAATCTCATATCCTACTCATGATTGCAAGAGTACCCTCTCATGTCACTTCAATTTTATCATTCAAAACCATTATCATGATAAGGAAGAGGTTTTCAATGGCATACATTTTAAAATTTATTTGAAAAATCTCCCATTCTCCCTCATTTGTGGTTCATTGTCAACCCTAGTGTTTGGTTCCAATTGATGATGTCAATTAGAGTTTAATTTAATGTCAACCCGGGAAGGTAAACTTAGAAGTGCTTATTTAAAATATATAGATCTAGAAAGATTCCTAATTTGTCCAAGATCTTTGGTTCTCTTACAAGAACATATTCGACAAGATCTCTTCCAATAACTAAACAAACCTAGATCTAATAATTGTTTGAGATCTATGGTTCTCTTACAAGAACATATTCTACAAGATCTCTTCTAACATTAGAACATCTAATAAGAACTTAAAAGCTGAAATGAAATAAACCTAGATCTAATAATTGTCTGAAATCTTATGGTTCTCTTACAAAAACACTTTCAAATAAGATCCTTCCAATATTAGAACATTTAACAAAATTTAAAAGCTGAAATCAAACAAAAACATAAATTAAGTTATACCTAAGATAAACAAATAAGCATGCAAGTGAGGCCATGGGGGCCCTCCATAACTCCACAAGCACACCACTTCAATGGAGACTCAGATGTAGAAGCAAAATCGAAGTATGATCCTTTATTTCAAAATCTCCATTACAAACCAACTCTAAGCTTCTAAGATTACATACTCCAAAATTCTAAGATTACAAAACTTCAAGATTACAAATGGAGGAGATTGTACTCCTATTTATACAATGGGATGAGTAACAAACTCATAATGATCATTCACTAATCTCTCTTTAGTTCCATACATCTCTCAACCATCTAGACACATAACCCCCTTTTGTCCTTGATCTTCTCCATGAGGTTTATCTCTTCAAATTCGAATTTGATCATTCAAGGCCACATAAAGGTGTCTTGGAAGCTCCCTTGGCACCTACACATGTCACAAAAACAACCCACTTTCCATATATAAAGTAAAATAGATTATTTTCTAATATTTAATCAAGAATTTCTCTTAAAAATGGTTAAAAATAAATAATATTTGGAAAATATAAATGAGACCCATTAACGGTGAATAATAGGGAAAATGAAGTGACATGGTGGTGAATAATGGGTGATATAATGGAAGCATAGGTGAAAAATGTATGGTAATGAGTGACATTTTGAAACCCAAACATACTCCCCAACTGAAGCTCTTGCATGTCCTCATGCAAGCTACTACAATGACTTATTTGATTTGATTCTTAGATGAGCTTCCTTTTACAAGATGTTTGGTTCTTGTGTAACAAGCATATTTCAATCATGGACTTCCTTTTAACTTTGCACTTCTTTGGATAACTTTTATTTTTGCAAAGCATTTGCATCTTTTAATGATTGGTTCTTGTGTTACAATCATTATTTACTTTGTTGAGATCTCTGTTTAATGATTGGTTCTTGTGTTACAATCATTATTTACTTTGTTGAGATCAATAATTTTAAGAAGTCATTTAATATGCTCATCATTTTGTAGTAGTTTTTATTGTGGGAAGACTATGTGGGTTAAGATGTAATATGAATGAGAGAAAAAATGAAGTGTGAAATTCCCCCCTCCCCAACTGATGGTTTTTGGCAATTTTTAATGAGAAAGGGAATGGTGAAATAGTGGAATATTTTCCAAATATCATCATTTTAGCATCTAAAAATAATTTCAAGATTAAAGGTTAGAAAACATCATACCTTACTTACCTACAGAAGTGGATGAATCATACATGTTCAGCTGCTACAATTCTGATCTGAAGCTTCTTCTGCAAGTTGTGGATGAAAGATGGATCTGTATTGTCGTATCTGCTGCTGGATAGTCTGATGAATCTAATGAGTCTGCTGAATATGGCTGAAAATCTATAAGGCTTGGAAGGTATACAAAATATATAAGTTACATTTTCCTCCCCCCAACCTTATTTATTGACTTGTCCTCAAGTCATGACAAGCTGAAAAAGAAATGAAAAGAAATCTGCTTCATCTGCTACAAAATATGGGTCTTCAAGTCTTCAACACTCGATGGCATAAATCTTACTATGTGATTAAATGTGCTGGTGTCGAACATAGCAAGAATTTGTTGACTTAGTGGCCATTAATGAATGCCACTAGCCAACACGAGAGCTCCCACCATTGATTCCAATGGGAGTCAAGATGCCTAACACATCTTTGTAGGTACGAATAAGTTTGTTGTGGTCGAGTCACCTACAAGATTCAACGAACAAGGGATATTAATGTACTCTCATTGTTCATTGGCAAGAGTACTTGCCATTAAGGAATGCAAGCCTTTAGGTGTTTTTACAAAGATAATTAGACTCTAGGACTTTGACTCAGTGATATGTAGAAGCAGGATTTTATTGGTGGAAGATGAAAATGGTAGGAAAAAGGAAATGGAAATGACAAGGAAAATGAAAATAAGTGAGCTTCTTGTAAGTGAGCTTCTTGGTTTTATTTTGTGGGTTAGGGGTGCACGAAAAGAAGTGGATTTGACTACATGATTGAAACTTGCTCGAAAAAAGGGATTTTGGCTTGCATTGAGGACTCATTGGGATTTACAATTTTTCAAAGGGAAGAAAAGACTAGTTGTAATGAATATGGACTTATTCACATGATTCATCATAAAATTGATCTGTTGGAAGTCCAACTGTCGACAAATTAGACTCCTTGAATGATCATCTGATTAACGCAAACCTGCAAAAACTTGGCATTCACAAAACATAAATATATCCAAGCAAAAGTGATCAATTTCTACTTGGTTTTTTTATGCAAAAATTAAACACCAATGAAACAGATTTAAGTAAAATCAAATGTGTAAGTTGGCTCAATTCAATGATTTTTTTATAAATCCATTTTAAAATATGAAATCAGTATAATTAATTCCCTTCTTATGTAAATAAAATTCAATTTTGTTGCAATTATGCAAATCTTGACGACCATCGAAATTGTTTCATGATTTGTGTATATGATATTGAATTTCACATGTCATCATCGATCTTGTATTTTCCAAAATATGCATCATTTAAAAATTGCAAGATTTTAATACAGATGCATCAAATAAAAATAAAAATAAAAATAAGAAATTCAAGAAGAAAACTAATTGTTACTCCTCGTTGAAAGTTTCGCCGTGTCGTGATTTTATGTGCTTTTCCCATATACCATAACATCACCAACCCACAACGTTACACATGAACAAATATCAAATGCTTGAATGGAGCGCACATACAAAATGAATGTATATGCATAAGATATATGAACCAATTTACATTTAATATGTGAACTTTTGTACGAAAGTGATTGTAAAAACAAAATTCCAACCTACAATAAAATAGCCATGAAAGAAATTACCAACGGTATCACCTTATTTTTGACCTTCAAATACTTTTCAGCGCACCAAATAGAATGCATAAACATATTTGAATTTAAACGTACCAAATTTCACTTACGTTGTGAGCAGAGAAGGGCATTTTTTTTTCAAGGAAATAAAGTTGAAGGTTTTGAAAGCATAATATGCTGATCGATTTTTTTAGAAATGGTGTGCTTGATACGTCTTCAATGTTCCACGGAAGCACATTCGAATCTAATCAGGAATAGCCTTCAGTCATTGTCACCAATTGTACTCTCCATTCTCAATTTCTATATAGGAGATTTTCTGTGCATTTAATTTTTCAAAAACCGTTTTTTTCTTTACACTGTCACCAAAACAGGGTACCAAAGAACCGCAATTTCCCCTCGAACTGTTAACAATACAAAGAAACTATTTCTGGGTTATGTAATTCATTCCGTTCTGGAAAAAACCCATGTCTTTGTTCTTTTTAATTCATTCTGGTTTGCTCATAAAATCCATTTTAAAATTGCGTGTTGAGATTGGTACGATTTCGTGAAGGCAACAGAAATCAATCGTTGTGCGTGGTAATGGAGTCAGAGATATGAAGGTAAAGAATTCAACAATTAAAAAACACAACCCCAAAAGTAATGCTGTCAATGGGTATAGAGAGGGCTTGCACTAGAAGCACAGCTACGCCCCCAACCATATAACCCAACACAACGAATGCTGCCAAACCCATGTAAAAACGAAGAGAATTCATGCATCTGTCATAGAAAAGGCATACTAACAGGAACATGACCACTGTGACAACAACTACAAATAAAAGGGCATTCAGAAGAGCACCCCCAAATTTTTCCAATCTGAATCGGAGGATTTTTCATCATATATGCCATTGTTAGTCCCATTATCCTGCAGTGTCAAAGTCTAAGAAAGTTTCAAACAACTGAGAAGAAGATGTGAAGCTTGTGGAAATTAGGCATTGCACAAGTGCTATGCATGAGGGTCGAAGTGTTTTCGGATTTCTATGTAAGGTTTTCTCCTTTGATGTTGGATATTTTACGTTGCATGAGCTCTGTATAACACCTCCCAACCACTTTTCTAGCATAAAAAATTATCCTGATATATAATAACCTTGTAACTACATTCATTTCTGCTACACACATGCTGCCCAAGCCTATGTAATTCGTGTGTGTGCATGTTGTCTTGTATCGAGGGGTTTATTTGGTTGGTTCATATTGTAAAAATAATTTTCTAAAATTCCAAATCATCACCCTCTATTGAGATTGAATTTGTTCCATTCATTCAAAACCCTCCATCATGGTGTTGCACATCTTCTACGCAAAATACCATGTTTTAATTGTGACATTGTTTTATCATTTTCCTTTGCATAAATTTTCTTGGGGGGGTGGGGGGTTTGAATCCTACAAACAAAAAATGAAGAAAACAGGAAAAATAATAAATCCAGAGGAGGAGATGTGGAACATTATGAACCACAAAATATCGATTTAGTTAATGCAGACCCAACCATTCGGGTTGCTTTCAAACATATGGGATGCATTTCTTTTCGTGAGAAGGTTCAAGTCACAAGTTATAATTTTAAACTCACCAGAATTTTTTCATTTAGTTTCAAGGGTACTGAAGTAAATATGGGCGATCTTGATTTCAATGTTTCAGAGAAAATTGTTTTAAAAGAAACAGATATACCCTTGATAAGAGAAAATTGGTTTAAGGGCATGGAATTGGATGTTTCACATTACAAAGACTTCCTCAACAATAAATATAAAAATAAATTTAAGCCTATATTTCCAGGTAGCTACATGTTAGATCATTACAAGAAGATTCTTAAATTCATACAAAGGTAGTTCAATTTTTAAGGGCACTATAGTACGGTATAGCAATATCAAATAAGCCTCCTAATTCATTTTAGTGGAAAGAGAATTCTAAATTTGCCTCATTATCTATTCAAGAGTTTGAGTAAGATGGCAGTCAGGGTCCAATCAAAGGGAGAAAATAATGTGCCTAGTTTATTCCACTTTTACTTAGTTAAATTTTTAGTTTCGAAATAGCTTGAGAAGAGGAACAAGAATGGGGATATTTTCTTGGTAGCTTCAGGCCTTTTGGCTCATTTTGATAGTGTAAAGATAGAAAGCGACACTCCTTTTATGGAAACACCTAAAATTTCATCAGAAACGAAAGAATCAGTTAAGAAGCCTTTGATAGAAAAGAGTAAAACAAAAAAAAAAGGTAAGAAACTTTTGTTTAGACATGCGGAAAAGAAAGTGACATACAAACCAACAATTACAACTACAACAAAGAATATAATTGAAGAACCTAATCCTAAAGAGATCGTAGAGTCATCAAATGATGTACCAAAGGAGTTTGAAGTGGGTGACCAAGAGGTTTAAATGGAAGAAAAATATATGAGAATCATGGAGTTGTAAGACTATGTAATATCCCCAAATGGGATTGCTCAGCAAGGCATGCCTAAAAAACACATTTTTCAGGAATGGCTGCTATAGGATTTTAAACCAAGACTTAGATCCCTTAGATAAATGTATCTAAGACCGGAATCCAAGAGGAGGCTCAAAAGGAATCACTCTAGGTAGGTTAAACATGTCTCCCACACCTAGTTGTCTTGAGAAAGTGCCCAATGAAGGGACTGTAGAAATGTATGAACATATAATAGAGAAAAAATGTTATCTTTATAACATAGAACACATGAAGATCTTAATAGAAAACAAATGTATAATATAGCAGCAATTAGATACAATTACTTGAGGAAAGAGACACTCAGGCAAGGTAATGCAACCTCAATGGAACATGTACATCAAAGTAGAGAAACACTGCTACACATGAATTTCTGCAGGCTAAAAGGACGCAGTTTATTGGAGATACTGCGTGATATTGAATAATAATAGAAATATATGACAATGTATGTTTCAAGAAATGAGTTGGAGCAAGCTCTCAACCCCAGAAAACAATAATACATCAATCCTTAGAAGGATTGGCTAGAATATACAAAAATGGAAAAATGCCGGAGTTGCTGAGTAGCAGCTACAACTCAAGAAATGAAAATGAATAGAGAAGGCTGAAGATGTTGCATCAGGTAAAATAACTCCTCCAATGGATCTTCCAAGTGAAAGGATGATCCTAACACTAAAGATCTCACCCTCTGACAATCACTGCAAACCCTCACTGCAAGTGTACTATGAAAATAACGCAGTCACTAAGGGATATTGTGTTGTTGGTGGAATAGAATGTATTGGAAAAGTTCCAAAGTTTGAAATATGCTCTGAATCCTTCCTTACTTGTCTCCCAAATGAAATAAG
Source organism: Pinus albicaulis (assembly GCA_034641835.2). Taxonomy (NCBI): domain Eukaryota; kingdom Viridiplantae; phylum Streptophyta; class Pinopsida; order Pinales; family Pinaceae; genus Pinus; species Pinus albicaulis. The sequence goes on from CM076583.1 coordinate 1,194,078,351, forward strand.
GCTCCCTCCTCTGAAAAACAAGCAAAGGAATGGTGTTGTGGAACCTCCACTGCAACACCCTGCAACACAACATTATACATGAGCAGAAATAACACTATAGCTGAAGGATGTGGCTTGGCCTTGAGCCTGGATGTGGAGAAATGAAGTGCAATCCCTCAAGAGGCCTCTTAAGAAGGAGAAGGAATCATAAACAGGAATCTCTTGTGCTAAACAGCACTGCAACTCTACTAAACAGCATGAGACTGTAAATAGTCTAAGCAGACATGAAATCAATAATCATATGTATGAATAAGAATGGCTGACTTGCCCTCCTTTTAAAAAATGCAAGCTACCTATCCATGGGTCCGAATCATTAGGGTTTCCTTCATCAAGGAAACTTCCCTCCTGTTTCACTGCGTTGTCCCACAAGATGATCTCCACATCCTACCTTTGTGATGTTTGACTTGGTCAAACTTGACTTATCTTCTTGAAAATGTCCCCTTTCACACATGAGGGTGTGAAATCCAATTCCACTAATGATAGCCTTTCATACTAAGAGGGAATTTATCCATGTTGTATTATATATGGGCCTCCTTACCCAATTATTCAACTCCTTAGTGAAAACAACAAAAATTAATATTCCATTTAGTAGCATGCTAAAAGTGGAATATTACGGTCCTCCCCTGCAAATGTTTATTGTCCTCAAGCAACTGAAAGAATAGGACTAAGAAATTGTCTCCAAGGCATGGGTACTGAAAATTATTGGGAAAACACCTCTCCTCAAGTGGATCCTCCATCCCCAAGCAATCATCCATACAAAATGAGTCACCTCCCAACATGGTAACTCCTGAAAATCTTCCTCCACCTTTGGCTCATGCAAAGTAGTTGGGCTAAAAATCTGATCATTGTAGACAAGGTAGTCTACCCCACATTTTCCTTCTCTCCGCTCATGATGAGTGTAGAGAATGTGCTGATCTTGGGCTACAAAATTATTTCCCTCATGTGTCAAAATAAAGAACAATCCTCTAAGGATATCCCCTCCAACATTGAAGAACAAGCTGGCCCAAAATAATTCATCCATGATGAATAGGACATGGTCATCATAGAGTATCCAAATGAGAATTTTTCTGAAATTTTTACATGATGATGCATGATACAAACAATGTCTTAAGAGGAAACAACGCAGTCTCATCTGTTGCAACTTCAGAAAATAGCATGGCAAGTAATATACAAAATTCATCACACCCAATAATGAATAGTAAATGGCTGAATGTGTCAACAATACATAATCAAACACTTTCCCTTGGTTATACAATGGATAGCTATCAAAATCATGGCTCACCTCAAAAGGAAACAAATATGTGGATGTGGTGGCCATATCTCCCATTCTCCCATTAGAACATGTGATCCAGAAAATATGGCAATTCTCTCCCCTCATGGACATATCCAACTCATGTGTCAATTCCCCAATCATGCTCTCAACAAGAATAGAAACAATATCAGCAAATGGAGTCATGATCAATGCAAGAATGAAGGAGGTACTGGTGGCTTCATGTGGTGCTTGAAGATACCAACAGTCTCCTAAGTATGTATAGCACAGTTTTACCAATTGCTGCTTTAGAAAATTACAAGGCAAAATGTCTCTTGATGCATAGTTAATCATGTATGTCATCATATGGAAAATAGTTGGATATAAAAACTGAACATACATGTAATGAGAAAATTTTTTCCCAAGCCCACATAAAATATGGCTGCCTCCATCATATAGTTTGGCCCAACAGTGAACATGGAGCAATGTGAAAAGCTTTCCCTCTTGTGGAGCAATGCACTGCATAGTGATGGTAAGAATATGAAAATCAATAAATGTAAAAATAGAATTCTTACCATATGCCGGAAGTAAGACGATACATGGATCCATGAGTGAGTCCTGCATAGAGTTTTGGCATGCTATGAAGAGGAATGAACCATGTTCTGCAAGAAGATCCTCCTTCTCATTCTTGGAAATCCAAGTCAAGAATACCATAACGAATAATATCATACCAATGTAATAGATGTTTCCATCCACTACTCCATCATTCTCACCTCCTCCTTTTCCACCAAGTGCATCAAATGTGAAGTGATCCTAGGGATACTCCATCAATAAACCCCTTCTCTCAAGTGATAGTGTTTTGAGCTCATGCAAATAGGCTCCTCTCAATACAAAGCTCTGTTCTTTGACATGCTCCTTGTCAAAGATTCCTCTAGTAATCCTATTGCAAATATGGAAGTCCTTCCAAGATGGGAGTAATTCCTGATCATCAAAGGCCAAGGAGTAGCCCCTTTGCACCATGATAGTGCCATCTCCTACTCTTGCAACATCATACAACATGTGAGAGAAAATTTTCCCTTGCTCTCTTAAGTACAACACAAGCAACCAAAGTGCTTGTTGCCTCCTTATTCTCCCATCATACAACTCACGTGATGAAAACATAATGAATGATATGAAGGTCATATCAACACCATGTACCCATACTCTTTGTTGCCCAATGATGCAAGCATCCTGCCACCTCTTCTCCATCCCCATCCCCCTTGGAAGAGGATATGCCAAGTGATGGCCAAACTCCTTCAAGAGTAGCCAGCGCAGCCAAGCCTCTTGTTGTCGAGTTTCATATAATTGCAAGTAGCTTTCCAACTTCTTGCTCATCAACCAAATCCACTCAATCACTTGTGGATGTCTCCTCCTTTCCTTTCCCTTGGTACTCCTTTCATGAGGGATACTCTTCTCCCAAACCAAATCTCTCCCTTTGCATTTCATGAAAGTTTGAAATGCAGTTCTTTGGAGACCTCCTAGAGAAGATCTCTCACCCATGACTATGTTGAATCCACAAGGATCCAAATATGATGAAGATAACATCTCCTCTCCACCATTGTTTGACAATGATGTTAATCTCTCCAATGATGTAATGGCTATCTCATACTCCAACTCAAGGATGGTTTCATAGTTTTTCATAGGAGTGTCATGGTTTGTTTCATCCTCCAAAAGTTCACACTCCAACCTCAAGGGTTGTGTGCAACTCAACAAAGATGTATGAGGGTGATGGTTCATCTCCTCCTTGAACCATTTGCACATCATAGTAAAATCATGTTGCTCTATATCAACAATGTGTGTTGATTTTTGGTCATTAATAAATGAATTTCCACAATCCTCTAAATGATTTGCTGAAATAGAAGGTGGAACTTCAATCATACCTTGGAGAAATTTGGGGTCTTCATCTATGGCTGCAATAGTTTTCTCCTTCAATGCAATGTCTCCCTCATTTTTTTCTTCTCCATCAAAGGTTTTGATCATCCCTTGAGTGAACTCTGCAAAAGTGTTCACCCTTGCATGGCTCAAATGGCTGAACCACCAGACATAGGATTAACCCTCCAAGTGCAGTGCTGCAAATTCTACTGCTTCCCTCTCTACCACTGGATGTAGTAGGAAGAATGCCTCAAGATTTCTTGCCCAAGCTCTAGTTGTAGTTGACCCATCAAATGTGGACAATAGGAATCTATTTCCTTTGATATCCCTTTTACTGTAGGGCCTCCTCTCCTCCTTCTACTGAATAAACTGTGGGAGAGCTAGAGTCTCCTTGAAGGCTCGAGAATGAGATTTGTATTCACCCAGGTAGTGACTTAGAACCTGATGATTGAAGTATCTTTCATGTTTGTCTTCTTCTTCTTCATGATAATAGGAAGTGCATGGTCCTTCCTCTTATTTTTTCTCCTCCTCTTTGGAGAGGCTCTTCTTAGTTCTGAAAACTGATGAGAGTAATCTCATCTTCTTCATCATTTTGATCTTCTTCTATCTTTTTGGGATGAGGCTCACAGGCTGATCCAAGAAAGATGCTTTGATACCACTGTAATATCCCCAAATGGGATTGCTCAGCAAGGCATGCCTGAAAAACACATTTTTCAGGAATGGCTGCTATAGGATTTGAATCCAAGACCTGTATCCCTTAGATAAATGTATCTAAGACCAAAATCCAAGAGCAGACTCAAAAGGAATCACTCTAGGTGGGTTAAATAGGTCTCCCACACCTAGTTGTCTTAAGAAAGTGCCTAATGAAGGGACTGCAGTAATGTATGAACATATAATAGAGCAACAACGTTATTTTTATAACCCAAAACACATGAAGATCTGAATAGCCAACAAATGTATAATTTAGCAGAAATTAGATACAATTCCTTGAGGAAAGAGACACTCAGGCAAGGTAATGAAGCCTCAATGGAACATGTACATCAAAGTAGAGAAACACTGCTACACATGAATTTCTGCAGGCTAAAAGGATGCAGTTTATTGGATAAACTGCATCATACTGAATAATAATAGAAATATATGACAATTTATGGCTCAATAAATGAGGGGGAGCAAGCTCTCGACCCCAGAAAACAATAATACATCAATCTTTAGAAGGATTGGCTAGAATATACAACAATGGAAAAATGTAGGAGTTGTTGGGTAGCAGCTGCAGCTCAAGAAATAGAAATGAATAGAGAAGGGTAAATATGCTGCATCATGTAAAGTACCTCGTCCAATGGATCTTCCAAGTGAATGGCTGATCTTAACACTGAAGATATCACCCTCTGAAAATCACTGCAAGCCTTCACTGTAGTGTACTCTGAAAATAATGCAGTCACTGAGGGATATTGCGCTGTAGGTGGAATAGGATGTATTTTCCAAGTGAAAAAATATGAAATATGCTTTGAATCCTTCCTTACTAATCTCCCAAAGGAAAGAAGGCTCCCTCCTCTGAAAAACAAGTCAAGGAATGGTGTTGTGGAACCTCCACTGCAACACCCTGCAACACAACGTTATACTTGAGCAAAAATAACGTTTTAGCTGAAGGAGGTGGCTTGGCCTTGAGCCTGGATGTGGAGAAATGAAGTGAAATCCCTCAAGAGGCCTCTCAAGAAGGAGAAGGAATCCCTCATGCTAAAAATCACTGCAACTCTGCTAAACAACAGGAGACTGCAAATAGTCTAAGTAGACAAGAAATCAATAATCATATGCATGAATAACAATGGCTCCCTTGCCCTCCTTATAAACAATGAAAGCTACCTCTCCATGGGTCCCACTAATTATGGTTTCCTTCATCAAGGAAACTTCCCTCCTCTTTCACTACACTATCCCACAAGATGATCTCCACCTCCTACCTCTGCGTTGCTTGACTTGGTTAAACTTGACCTTATCTTCTTGCAAATGTCCCCTTTCACACATGAGGGTGTCAAATCCAATTCCACTGATGATACCCTTTCATAATAAGAGGGATTTTATCCATTTTTTATTATGTATGGGTCTCCTTACCCAATTATTCAACTCTTAAGTAAAAACAACAAAGTTAATATTCCATTTAGCAGCATGCTAAAAGTGGAATATTACAGACTAGCTTGAAAAAGCTAATCTCATGGTGGCATATTTGTAGTAGAAAAAAAATAACTTAGGAATCAAGCATCCCAATTAAGTTTCCAGCCAACTGAAGGAGAACCATCATGGAAAACATCAGTACATGTTGCTAAAGGAAAAGGTAAACATATTATTGATGTTGAAGATATTAAAGCTACAATTGAACAACCAAGGAAGCCTAGAAGAAGGCCAAAATCTAGAATAGAAGAACATATGAAGGACACTCTTCCACTAGAGAAAAGGGCAGTATTTGATGAGTAGAAGGAATATGATAGGTTATTGGAACAACTTCAAGGAATTCAACAATAGGTGGATCGACTTGCAGAGAAAGATGAAAGGGAAAAAATGAATTTACTTAGACAGATACAAGGTGTTGGACTGACTCTAGACAAGGATAAGCATAAGCTGAAGCAGACCTTGCCTCTACATAGGAAAGTGAAAAGTTTTTCTCTACAAAATTTGGTATTAAAAAGAAGGCTTAGATTGGTTAAGCAAAAAATCATTGAGGCAAAGGGATTTGGAAAAAAATGGAGAAGCGAACTTGATTTTCTATCTAAAGTTTCCCAAAAATGAATTTTGCAAAAAAAGAAAAGTAATTAGTTTTTGTTCTTTGAAATTGTGCTCATGTAGCCTGTTTATTCAAGCTTTTTATGAAGCTACACGTATGCAGCAAGGTCCTGCTACACAAGTTTCACACTGCCATTCTGATGATTTAATGGAAATTTTTTTGTTTTGGATGATTGATAATGTGTTATAAGGAGTTTATATGTAGTAAAGAGTGATTGTCAGCCATTTTAAGGTAGTAAATCCATTGTCACATCGAAATGCTAAATCTGTTGTGTAAGTTGGAGTCAACTATTTTGGAGATTTGCAGGAGCTGGAAATACTATTTTATAGGTTTTACAACTGTAAACAACCATTTAAAGCATGCCCATATACTCTATTATTCCCAGAAATATCTACAAACATTTCAAACTTGGAAGTCTGCTACACTCTACTACACTCTGCTACGTAAGTGAACAGTCAACTAGTCTCTTTGAAAATTCAATTTTTTAAGCTTCTAGAAGTATTTTGAGTAGTTGAATAGGTGTCTACAAGTCTTAAAGTCATGTATTTTTAATTGTTAAAGATATATTCCATTTTGGTTAATGTTGTGGAAATGTATTGGTCATACTAAAACTCTCCCTATTTTCAGCCTAGTGAGTAACTATGCAATATATCTAGCGCAATTTGACTTCTATGAAGAAAATTAAACTACATAGAGCATAAATTCAAATTCTAGATGTATATAATAAGGAAAAAACATGAAAGGAGGGTTATGGTTAGTGTGGAAAGGTAGATAATATACTTTTTTTGAATTTTTTTCCAAGTGAATAGAAGAAATAAAGGTAGATATTATACTTGGGAGGTGAATTTTTTTTGAATTTTTTTCCAAGTGAATTTAATTTAGCTAATAATATGTGTATATTTTTCTTCTATGGAAATATGAAATCATCAATGTTTTGATGCTCTATTTGTCATTTTTTCTCATGCTTCACTCACCCATTCACTACAACGAAATATGATTTGATATCAATAGGTTTACCTATTTTTCCTCTATTAAAATTTCATCATATCCCTTATTCACTTGGACCTAAAATAGTGACCTTATCTGGAGTAGCTTTACTTTCCTACACCCTCATAAACGAAGCCTTAAACTACCCTTTTGATCAATATATATAACCTAAGACCTAGATCATATCAATCATTTAGTTGATTGATAGTAGAACGTAGTGAGAGATCCCTCTCCAAGGCTAGTGGTGTTGGACCCTAGCCTAAAAGTGTTCAGTGGTTACCTCCGTATTTCTCTTTTCATCCTAGATAAATTTATAAAGAGCTAATAGAGTTTTAATAGACCCACTATAGAGAAAACATTTGATATCTAGTCGCTTGGAATTCGAGTGCACAAACAACACTACAAAATATGACGCATTCATCTTGGTCTTGCAAAGAGCCATCAACCTCAACGTTGTGTTCCTAACATAAATAGTTGACTCATAAATTATGGTACGACATGTACGTGATACCATAAACTATGTGTCACCTCATATTAAAAGTTATCAAGAAGAGGTATGGTGTTTAGTTTTGAATTTCCAATATTTTAATACTATCTATATTCCAAGAATGTGTAACCCATTTGCAGATGCATTATCAAATTTTGTTGCTAGGTTATCACCAAAAATTAATTATAAGCCATACGTCCCTGGTAATATTACTAATTTACACGTTTTTAATGATGAACAATCAATGAAGACGAGCACGAGAATTCATTGCAGGATGAAAACAATACAAGTAAAAGAAACTTCATGCCGAAAGGTGTGGTATCACTGGAAAAGATGTATGATCTCCATAACCACTTCTAGGGACCTGTCAATGCTAAAAACCATATTTCAACATTTTCGCAGGAGTAGATCAATTTGGGAACAACAAAAAAAATCTGAAGTTTGTTCATCTTGGTACTTGCTGCACACCAGAGGAGCAAAAAGATTTTATCCACGTGTTCAAGAAGTACCGATGTGTATTCATGTGGATGAATGATGATATTAAAACTTATGACACTTGAATTATCCATCACGTGATACCAATCAAATAATGGGATATATCTTTTAAACAAAATTTGAGGAAAGTACATCCAACGCTTGATCTTGTCATTAAAAAAGAGTTAAAAAAATTATTGTATGTTCAGATCATATACAAAGTGTGACATTATACCTGGGTATCAAACTCGGTCCCAATAAGGAATACATGTGGGGAAATATGCTTGTGTGTTGATTTTCGTAAGTTGAACCACACCGCAGACAAGGATAACAATCGTGTGCCATCTATGGAAAAAATATTGCAAACAAAATCAGGGTAAAAAATGTTTTCTTTCTTAGATGGATATTCTGGATATAATCAGGTTCTGGTCTCAGAGCATGACAGACTTAAAAGTACCTTCTACACAAAGTAAGGCACGTTTGAATTTAAGAATCTTCCATTTGGGTTGATCAATGCTGGTGCTACATTGCAACGTGCCATGGACATAAAATTCTAGGGATTGATTGCATAGAGCATAGTGGTCTATCTTTATGATGTAATGGTTGGTGGTGCACTAATATGATGATGAAAAAAAACCTTAATGTCTACATTAATTATCAACAAAGGATTCTTGTGTTTATTTCAAGAGTGTTGGAATTTTTTATGCAGAGTGAAATCAAAATATATTTAGGAATAAATGATTCTAAGTCATTGCAATAATTAATCTCTAATTCTCGAAGTTGAATCTAGAATAATTTAAAAGAAAACCTTAAATCATTTATAAGCCTTAAATATTGATCTACTCTCAATTTATTTGTAAAGAAACTAAATGCAACTTATGAATTGCAAGAACCACACTTAAAGAATCACTGCTTAGCATTATCTACGAGGAAGATAAGTTATAGTAAATGAACAAAAATCAACTATTCAAACCTCTAATGAAGAATAATAGTAATAAATCATCGGGTATCTATGATAACATCACTTGAAAGGAACAACAATGAAACGTAATACTATAAGAAATTCATTAAAGAATGATATGAAACTATAAGAGTAACAACATCTAAGATTTATCTCAACATTAAAGGTAACCTATGCAAATGAATTCTAACATCACACAACAATCAGAATAACGAGACACAACAATTAAAAATCACATAAATGATAGAAATGATTATGGGACAAAATAAGCAGCAAGCCTCCTAGGTACCGGGCCCAAAGCCTCCAGAATCTACTGCTGGGAATAATCAGAACACAGTTATAAAGAAAGCACACTTTTTCCCATTAATCGTAGTAGCAAAGATACGCCATCACTGTAGTGAAAATACTCAATCTTAATAGAAATAATGATGTCCAAATGAAAGTTACAACTCATAAATTAACCTTCTTTCTATTTCACCTATCAGCCTTATATAACCATATGGAAAACTAATAGATGAGAGTGAACCCTTAGGATCAAGAGATCCTGAGGATTTCAAAGCTAATAATTGAATTTTCACTATAGAAATAGCTTGATTATCCTTTTCTTCCACTAGCCTGTGCGATCGAGAAATCAATTTTTTCTTTCTTTGGCCACTATTGTTCCATCGTTTGAACAACAATTGTCCTGATTTTTTCACATAAAGGAAAGAAAAAGTTAATTTTTATGCTAAAATCATACAATTTGTCGCCAATTTATTTTATTCACCTCTCACAATATTTTCTTCTAGATTATTCCCAAGAACAAAGATAAATACATAAAAGTAAATAATTAATTAAGCTAATATGAGGATAAAAACATACCTTTTCCATGACCCAACATAATTCCCTTCTTACCCTTTTTCATGTCCTCAGGTAATAAGATAGTTGAGCTGTAATTGCGTAAAAGAGTATGCAAGATAAAATTCTTCATGATATAACCTAAAACCATTCTTCTATTCAAGCATTACAAACACACAGCTCACATGAAATTCAGGTAGATCATAATCAAAATAATATCCTTCAGGGGGGCAACAGATAATAGGACACCTATAATGACATCCTATCCAGGTAGGTCCCTTGCACATGACGATATTCCTATACAAATTCAGACGAGCAGTAGAAACCTTAAAGTTTATGCAACCGAACGACTCGCAGTTTTTGACACTGTTAGTGGAAGCTTTCCATATTTTTTTTTCCTACCAACAGAGCATCATTATTAATGTCCTGGAAATATTATCTTCCAACATGTATACCATATTTATGGATAGGTCCCAATGTGGCCACAACTCCTGGTTGTTTAGTGGGTTCTCCTCTGACCCATAAATCTAGATCATGCTCCCTCTTTTGAAAAGTATTATAGGCCTTGGCCGATTCAAGCTGGTTTTCAGCAAAAGGGAGGAAGGCTTGGAATTGAAAATCTCAAATAAAGGGACTAGGATTAGCATCCATTTCATATTCCAAGAAAAAATTGTGCAGGTATAATTCACAGAGAAGACGTTTTACATTCTCGTTTCGCTCCTTGTAGCATTGGACAAAATTTGAGGTAGTCCTGAATTTAGTACGTTTACCAGCCCTGAAAACTCTAATATTCAGTAATAAGTACCTCTTTAGTAAAAATAAGGAATAATTAGTAGCTAGTGATCGAAAATGAAAAACATCAGAGTAAATCGAATAAATGGTTTCAGTTTTCTCCCTGGTCTTTTGAAGCTAGTTTTGTATTTTATTTACTTTTTATTGCTCATTTATGAGGCTAGAAAAATTCTCATCTTCAGTTGTAGTAAGTGTATCTAGATTATTTAATAACTCCCGGTGTGCCTGTAAAGGTACTAATTTATGGTGTTGATCCAAAACCTACCGGGTCCTTGTTAATTCATTTTTCAATTTCAGGATAAAAGCTTCCCTTTGCAGGGGGACATAATGAGGTGTTTCCTCTATCTGAGCTACATTGTCACATGTTGTCACCGAATAATTCTGAACAACGGTTTCTATAGTAATGGTTGTCTTTAGAGGAATATATCAATCTACAAAAATTTTCTTGACAACAATGTTCATAACATTCTCAAAAATGTCTGTTTAAGACTCCATTGAGAAAGCACATACATTTTCAGTTTGAGTTCCAACCTCCTTAGTGGAACATTTCTCTATCTGGGTACAAATGGTTTCTAATTCCACTTTCTGCTTCCATTTCTTATCCACTTCATTCAACCATTTTCTTATCCTTCTAATCATTTTATTCAATTTTTTGTTCTTTTTCCTCAACCTTTTAGCCTGGCATTGTTTGTGTCTGTCTTCTCCTCCTCCTTTTGATTGGAGAGGGAAAAAATGTGTCCATTTCAGATAAAAAGGAGGTTGTGCCAATGTTAGGGTATTTCTCTAATGGGGTAGTGTCTCCTTATTGGTTTTTTGATTCATAATTTCTTTCTGCATGAGTTTATCCCAAAATATATTCATCTATAAAGGGAATTAGTTCCCCTTGGTTTTTAAAATCTGAAATTCCTTTAGTAGGGGGGAAATTTTCATGTGGCTAGAGCTACCTGCAGAGTTAGACATGTATTGACCCTGAAAATTCTAAAATTGGCCTCCTTCCTCGAGGAGTGTTCCCAAATTTTCTAACACTCAGGTCACCTCCTCTTCATCATCTAATAAAACAATGTTTTGAGGTTTTACAGGGGTTGCATGAGATGGCCCTACTTCATCCATTGGGTTTGTGGCATGCCATTGTGAGCTTAGCCTTGCATGACATCTCTGTTTTGTTTGGCTAGAGGCTAAGGAAGAAGTCCTCCTTTTTCTTGATCTCTTTGGAATTTCCGCCTCTTCTATTTTTTTTCTAAGTCATCAATATTCCTATCATCTACTCTTGCCTATGCATCTGGGTTTTCCTTTAATAAGGGTAAAGTAGGATTTACAAAGTTATCCCAGGTCAATTTCTGTTGGGAAAGTTCATGAATAATAATAAGATTAATCAAACCATGATGATTTATGGTAGAATGTGGATTTTTGGATTTTCTAATTTGACTAGAAACATCATGCAATAAGGAATTTAGAAAGAAAGACATGTTAAATTTGATTTTTTGTCTAAGAATTGCTAAAAATTTAAATTTTCAATGTTTTACCACATCTTGACGACCATCACAAGTGTTATATCTCTGAAAGGTGATCACTAGTTCTCACCAAGGTTCCTGTAATGATGCTGGTTGAACTCCTTTGTTTTTGCATATTAGTTTCTCCTCTGGATCCTTAAATACCGCGACTGCTTCATGCAATAGAACATGTTTATCGGTCCATTTTGTGCCTCTTGCTAGACATCCTGAGACTTTAGCTATGAATTCTTCAAAGACCATTATACTTCTTCCTTTTACAATTGTGTGCCCATTCTGAAAATTTTGTAGAAATTCAAGCACTATTTCGTTATGGAATCACTGTAATTTGATGAGATATTGAAGCCAACTAGAAGGTTAAAGAATCTCATGAGCCTGATCTGTTAGTCACAATATTGTAGGTTCACTATAGACAGATTCCCCCCCCCCCCTGCCCCCTCACCCCTCCCCTTATTTTTTGTGCTATTGTAGCCTAATTCACACTTGTGCATGCACTTTCTCATAGTTAGACAGTTTGGGACAACAAAAAATACTTCATACAAATATTTTGAATTGGGAATTTTTATTTTGATATAAGTGCAACAATAATAATATTTATCACATCATCAAGTTTTGACAGAGTTCAGTAATTATTTCACATGTTGTTCCATAATGTATACCTTCCCCCCTCCAATTATAAAAGAGCGTCCATGTTCACCGAGCATGGGAAAAGAGAAAAGTAAGAAGTGGCTTTATAAATGCGGAAAAAGATTAGTCAAAGTAGTAGAAAGACGACACGAAATATTTAGAGCAATGCTAACTATAATTCATGGAAATGGTTTGTAAAATGACCAAAAAAGGAATAAATTAGAGAAATAATCATTATGGAAATAATTTTTAGTTGGTGAACAAGTATGAACCATAGCCTTGTCCCGAGGATGAACCATAGCAGTTGGTTTGAAATGTCGACCAAATCCTAATGATGTGATTAATCCAGAAAGACATTTATCTAGATTCTAGAGTATGAAGAAGCTGAAAAAGCGATTAATGATAATGATTGATGGTGTCAATTGATTAGACAATATTAATGTAATTCACATAAAAATATAGTTTACCATGCATATTGGTTGATATAAATGTAAACATTTTTCAAATGCTAAATTCATCTTTGGAAATGAATCAATGAAATAGTAGGATATAGAAAAATTGTCAATGTAAAATATAACTTCAATACGACAAGCAAAGCCACTGCTGCCAGTAGGTGTCTATAGCCTTGAAAGGTTAATTTTTAACCCAAAAATGAGCCAAGATCCTCCATTCCTGATTTATATGATTTGTTTTATTTCTACAAATGGATCTCTGACCTCACTTGGTATGTAGATAATCACAGTGCCATTCACCAGGGCATAACAAAATTATCAGGCCGGATCATGATGAGGCCTCATGTCATTCTAAAAATTAGACTATCTGGAACACCATTACCCTAGTGTGGTAGCCATTATGTGAATATCCCTTGTTAATTTTCTTATGATAATGGTAGGCGGGCTCATAATGAGACCCCATATCTCCTTTGAGAAAGATTATATTATATTTTTCAAATGCATGTTATAAATGGAGGTAGGCTCACTAAATCCTTGAGAGTTAGAGATGGTGTGAGAAGTAAAATAATACCAATAAAAGTTATGATTGTATTTCTATATCATTATACATGTTGTGGCTCATTTGTATTTACCTTTGAAATATTTTTCAAAACACCAAAAAAGCATATATGTTAGAAAATGTAAAAGTTTGTATGTTGAAGAAGAATTTTGATTTGTATGATTGGTATATTAAAATGTCATGATGAGATGTGAAGGTAGGTCGAAGGATTGGATAACTAGAATAAATATCATAAGTGCTTTAAAACCATGGAGAAATATGGAGTCGCATGATTTCATTGAATGAACTATCGTAGGGAGTAGCGTGGAGAAGATGGAGCTGTAGAGCAGCAATAGCTGAAGAAATAGAGAAATAGGTTAAGGTAGAAAACCTTTAGAAGATTTCCAAAGGAGGCGATCGGAATGTGAGGATTAAATCACAGAATTAAAGTGAGAGATGGATGGACCAGGTTGCATTGAAAAGTTAAGTTTGAAAATTTTCGAAGTGGACACATGTTGGGCAGAGAGTTGTCGAGCGGAGAGTTCAATAGCATATCAAACATCGAAAATTTTAGAGTTTATTGTTTGAACAACACATGGTAAGTTGTTTTGATTGTCATGCGATACAAACGGGATATGGAAGTGTGAGACAGTACATCAGGACCATTGGATATGGGCGCACATCAATAGTGGAGGTTAACTCGCAAACAGAGTGATTTCGCACATCCGCAATTATTAATTTTATGGGTTAAGAACTTCAAAAGTTAAAAAAAATAACTTGCGATGCAATTAGGAGAAGGTCCACCTGTTAGCATAATGCATTAGCGCACATTGCATAAATTATGGTTTAACTATTATCAGTATAGTATTAAACTTGCAAACGAAGAATTGCGATAAGTTATAAAAGTTGCGATGTTGCGATGTGACATTGTCATCGCAAATTCACATCATCATTATTATTTTTTACCATTTAAGCCATTTTTTATAGTTTTCGACGTGTGATATCGAATAAGTTGCAAAAGGTGACTGCTTCTGATTGGTCAGATCATGTGTGGGCTTGTAAACCACAGGTTGGCAGGATTTTTATAAAGTTGCAGCCATGTATGCGATAAGGTAATGCAAAGGGGTGACCAATGAATAAAGAGGCATAGGCAGAGTCAGGCAGAAGAATGTATAGTGGCACTGTGGGAAGCACGACAGATGGGTCAAGACAGGCACTAAGGAATTGTTACAAAACTAAGCAGATATCACATCATAATCAGAAAGGACACCTCAGCACTTCAGGGGGATGCATCAACAACATCAGATTTAGAAAAACGAATGATATTTCCAGTTTTAGTTAGTTTTCTTAGTATGATTGCATAAGTAATTTTAACAGTTTAGGTAGTTGAGAAGTTTCAATAAGTTGAGCAGTTACAAAATACTTTGATGTATTTAAGTAGGTGGAAATAAAGAAAAGGGGTTTCGAGTTTTGGACCTCTGGATGGTTGTTAATTTGGTACTGAATTTTCTGGGAAATTAATGAAAGAAGATCAAGCTTCCTACACCTGTTGATCTTGATATGTCTTTCTAGTTTCACTCTGTGTTTATTCTTCTTTTAATGAAGTAAAGTAATGTAACAGTCAGTCTCTTAATTACATTTGTGAGTAAGATTTAAATAACCTTCATTTTCACTCCTTCACTCCATCTCTTCTCTCTTCACAAAATTCTGATGAAACTTTAAAGTAATAGATTCTATGTTTACAACATATTATTTTTAGTTTCCTTTCTCTCCATTAATTTCCTCTAAAACTTAAAAGTGGTAGATTTTGTGTTTTCAACATATCATTTTGAGTTTCCCTTACAGTTCTTCTTTTCATTTCATTCAAATATCAGCAGTGTATGGCTTTGTGAAGGCTTTCATTATATCATATTATTGAGGTTATTAAGTAATTAAATTCCAAAGGTGTTAAAAAGATGACATTTGATATTGTAATTTTGACATACATTTATAAAATGTCTTAAACATTGTTTCCTTACCACAACCAAGGGATTGTTTCTTGAGATACAACATTTTCTGGCGTCGTTTCCAAGGACAAAGAAACAAAGTTTATTTTTCCTTGGATTTTTCACATTGTTTCCTTTGGTTGTTCAGTGAGGAGGAAATACTGGGTTGTGTTTTTTATTTTTAAAATTTTGGCTTTCAAAAGTCCTCACACGAGGTCAGATACCTCATAGTAGATAGTCCCTGCTTTGCCAGATCCACAAAGATTGGTTTCTAAAAAGGCTTAGAACCCTAAAACTCCTTCAACACCTGATCCTACATTGTCTACTCCTGACAGTAGTTCTGGTAACCCTTTTTTTGAATATATTTCTGAAATAATTCCTTCCTTGGAACAAGGTTCACCTTTCACACTAGTTTATTTTCAAGAACCTAAGGTGGAAGAACACTCCTTTGAGTCTATTTCATTTATTTTTACTCGAGCACAACAAAATCTAGTTGCTGGTCCCTCCACTATTGTCCATCAGCTCATCCCTGTATCAGTTTTCCCTCCACCTTCGTTCATTTTCACAGTGGGTCCGTCGACTACATCTAAGGAACATTCAATCAAGGTGCAAACATGGAGACACCAGCCTTTTTGTTGAACATATATGCTCCACTTAACCTTCCTCAACCAATGAATGCAATGCCTCAAGAGTATCTTAAATTACTCACATGTTTTACTATATAGGATGAAATAACTATAGAAAAAAAGTTGCCTATGTTTTGTACTTTTGCTGAAAATATGAATGTAGAACATCTTGATGTTGTAGTGAGGCTCTTTTTTCAATCGCTTTATGGAGAGGCTAGGAAGTGGTTTAAGGGATTTCCAGATGATTCTATTAATACATGGGAAGAACTGGAAAATCAATTCACTCAGAGATGTGGTGAAAAAAGTCATCATGGTTACTCATCGACATAGGTTAATGCAATTAAAAGAAATCCTAATGAAAACATTTCCAAGTTTGTAAAAATATTCAAAAAATTGTACAACATTTTTCCTATAGAGATGAAGCCCCCTGTAGGAGCAAAGGTAGTTTTTGCTGGGGATTTTGAAGCTAATTTTAGCTTTACATTGAGAGAGAGAGGAGCCCCTACTCTTGAGTAGATACAGATAGATGCTTTAGAGATTGAAACTAATATGACTGCAACTAGAAAGGCAAAAGGGAAACAACCAGTGTAAGAGAAGGGTAAAGAAAAAGAAGAATCGTCACAAAATCTAGGAATTGAAGATATGACAAAGGTGATAAAAAATTTGACAAATAAGCTAGCTAAGATGGAGTTGGAAAACAAAACCTCTGAAAGACAAGTACAAAAAAAATGAGGGGGGTTCAATCCTCAATTCAAAAGACATCCCATGCAATTTTTGCAGAGGGAAAGAAGAGATCAAGACCAGGTTCAAGCATCGTTGTATATAGAAGAAGCACCCGCAGATCCAAAAGAACATGACCAAAGGGAGGCCGAATATTGGGTATCCTCTATGTATATAATAGAAAAGGATGAAGAGGAAGATTGTGAGGGATAATGTGTTGAGGTTGAAGTATCTTTTGATCAAGATGAAATGGATGAATACTATAGGAAATTCACATATTTCATGCAAGCTGAGTTACATAAAAAAATATTATTTAAGGTCTAGAAAGAGATCTAGAGTGCAGGATAATGAAGGTGAACAACAAGGTTCCATTCCTCCTCCAATGTCGACTCCATAACAAAAGGACCCTGTGAACAAGTTAGTAATGGGAAACAACCTATAAATTCACTTAATAGAACAAATGTGCAATAAGGTGAATCCTCCGAGAACAAATCAGTTGACACTAATATTTTGGAGAGAGCCGTTCCTATACCTGAACAAGCGGAAAATTCTAGAAAGAGTGAATAAGAACCTGAAAATAATGTTAAGGAAACTCATGCTTTTAGTTTGGCAGAAGAATTGGAGAAGGTTAAAATTCAGGTACCTCTTCTAGAATTAGCTAAAATACCAACTTACAATAAAGAAATTTCATAATTTATTAATCTCACACTGATGGAAGATTTAAGTGACACAGTGAACTTACAAGAACAAAAATGCAGTGGTCACCTTTGGTCCTCATGTATAAGAAGTAGATCCTTCTTTCCCACCCTTCTATATTTCTCTATTGCTTCATGATTTTACTCTACATAATTGCATGTTGGACTCAGGAGAATCCCATAATCTCATGCCATTATCTATTATGAAGGAACTAAACTTGTAGATTATCAAACCTTATAGGGATGTGTATTCATTTGATTCCAAAAGGGTGAAATGTGTTTGGTTAATTAAATATGTAGCAGTTTCGTTGGCGCAAATCCCAGCAAAGATTATAGTCATGGATGTAGTGATCGCTAATATTCTAGCCAGGTTTGGAATGCTCCTGTGAAGATATTGGGGAGAAAAGTTGGGAGGTGTTCTAAAATTAGATTTCACTTATGCTATCATTTTTTTTTAAATGGGGAAGAAAGGATATTGTATAGGGAAACAAGGTTTGTGAAGATCACCTCCAAGAAATATGCAGGAAATTCATCAATTTATAGTAAAGAAACAGAAGATCTTTCTTGTTTCATGCTGCATGAAGATGCAGAATTTTCTATATACACAGGGTAGTAGCTCTCTTTAGCAGTTGGAAATAATGAGTTGCACTCAAGGAATATTTGGAAATGCTACTTTAATGTTGCCTACTCTAAGGAAGGCACAGGTTTTGGATTCTTGTTGATATCACCAGAAGGTAACCTCATGCCTTTCTCTTTTAAACGAGAATTTGATTCAACAAACAATGTGGCTAAGTATGAGGCCGTAATATCAACCCTTCAAGCTGCTAAACAAATGGGAGTTCAATGTATTTCATTTTTTGGTGACTCTGAATTGATAATAAGACATATTAAAAATCATTGTCAAACCAAGCATTCGAGGTTAATATCATATAGGAATGAAGTTTGGGATCTGATAGAAAACTATTTTGAAGCCTTCAATCTTCAATTTATTTTGTGGGAGGAGAATAAATTGGTAGATTATTTAGCAGTTGCAACCAACACCTTCAAACCTCTAATAAATCTAAGGCTAAGGTATGAAATTGAAATTAGACATAGACCTTATATCCTTAACAATGTGAAACATTGGCAGGTGTTTGAAGATGATGAATAGATAAATGAGTTCCTGACCATAATTGGAAACTTTGAAGATGCTGAGATAGACCAAGAGGAAGAATAAATAGAGCAGAAAGCAGAAATAAGAAACCTTAAGCAGTCAATAGGTGAACATAAGATTATCCAATTGAAAAGATAATTTGATCCCTAAATGGTTGGTTTCCCTTGAAAGATTATTTGATTCTAACGATGTTGCTGTTGATTCAAGGAAAACACTAATTTGGGAACTCAAGAGTGTTGTGTAACCAGCTCCAAAAACAGAAGAAAAGAGATATCAACGCCTTAGAAATAAGCCACTTCGAGGGGGAAACCTCCAATACATTACATAAATGAACAATTCTTGGATGATACAAATGAACAAAACCTCCTTCTATATATAGGAGTCCATGGGGCCGCAATATAATCCTAGTGGGGCCACAATGTAATCGTAGCCGACCTAAAAATAATAATGTAAGGGCACAATAATAACAATATGGGGGTTACAGGGGTACAATAATAACAATAAGGGGGGCTACACTATTAATATAGGGACTTAACATTCCCGTCTCCTTCAAACAAGTGTTGTCCTCAACGCTTGATTATTTCTTGATGCTTCTGTATAAAATTCTCATCTGCCCATGTCAAATATTCTACAGGAAAGTTATTCCACTTGTTGAGATACTCTGAAATTGATCGTACTTGTAGAGTTCTTGTTTATATGACTGCTTCATAACTTCTTTCGATGTGATGTTTATCTTCCTGTTGTTTCATTAGATTCTGCACCAAAGTTGGGTTATCCTTTGAGAGTTGGAGAACTTGTTGTTGATGCTCGTTGTGATATTCCACTAATTTATCATCCATATTAGCTATTATTTGATCCTTCAAACCATCCAACTTAGCATCCATTTCTGCTTTTAAACCATCTATTTCATCTTTGATTGCTCTTTGTAAGATCGAAACCTGTTGCACTTGGTACCGTAATTTTGATATCTCATACTGCAACTCTTCCTCCTCATGCGTCATAGTATAGCTTTCTGAGGGCTTAATGGGTATGGAATTATTTTTTGGAGGCATAATAGAACCCATTACTAACAAAAATTCTTCAATATGCCTTTGGAATCAATTCAACTTGATTCTTCAAACAAGACTTATGCAATTCGGAAAAAACAATACACACCTTTTTCTTACTTTTGAGGAGCTTGATATTGAAATTGGATTATCTCTGTGATTGAAAATATTCGATATCTGAAATTCAGCCCTTTAGTATCCCTCTGAAGCTTCTTTCAAATGCCACAGTTCTGACCTGAATTGGATTCTCCAAGACAAAGTTGTGTCCAATCTCCCACAATGACCTAATTCTGGACTAGTTCAGTAGAGCGAACTTATACGATTTTCCACGTGTCACTGTTTTGTCCTTTGTCTCTGAAATTGATATCCAAGAAACTAGATTCCGTGTACTTGTGACCAATTTTTACGGAACTCAAATCCGATCCCCAGAGAGAGAGTTATTGAACTTTTCCCACGATCACCTCTTTGAGATGAAATTCAGGAGCCTGAAACAACACTACCTTCCATAGATCATATTTCCAAAAATATTGTGAACCAAGCTCTAAAATTTTTTGAAACATTTCCTCATTATTTTAGCTTCGCACCATACAAATTTCAGATTCTGAACCTTCGTAGAAAAAAAATTATAGCGAAAATGCCACGATGACCTGTTTAGGAGCCTGAAACAAGACCTAACTTCCACAGATGATATCTCCACAAATATTGCGAACCAAGCTCTGAAATTTTTAGGAAATATTACTTAGGATTTCAGCTTCGTACCCTAAGAATTTCAGCTTCTGAAACTTTGTAGAAAAAAATTTATAGCGAACATGCCACGATGACCTTTTTGGAGCAGCGAAACCCTAGAATCCAAAGCTCTGATACCAAATGTTGTGTAACCAGCTCCAAAAATAGAAGAAAAGAGATATCAACGCCTTAGAAATAAGCCACTTCGAGGGGGAACCGTTATTAAATGAACAATTTTTGGATGATACAAATGAACAAAACCTCCTTCTATATATAGGAGTCCATGGGGCCACAATATAATCCTAGTGGGGCCACAATGTAATCCTAGCCGACCTAAAAATAATAATGTAAGGGCACAATAATAAAAATATGGGGGTTACAGGGGTACAATAATAACAATAATGGGGCTACACTAAGGGGCTACACTATTAATATAGGGACTTAACAAACAGGAACCAAAAATAGTGAAATTGTTCAAGGGCGTTCCCAAAAATTAGAAAGAAAGATACATTGATATTTTTAAGAAATATATGGATGTGTTTTCTTGGTCACATGAAGACCTGAAAACATATGAAAAAAGCATAATTCATCATAAGATCCAATTTAAAGAAGGAATCAAACCACAAATACAGAAGCTGAAATAGATGAATCCATTGTTGCTAGCTCTAATCGAGAAAGAAGTGAAGAAGTTGTTACAGGGGAAAATTATAGTCCCTCTCATATATTCAGACTGGGTTTCTAATTTGGTTCATGTAAGAAAAATGAATGGAGAGATAAGATTGTGTGTAGACTTTAGAAATTTGAATAGATCTTCTCTAAAAAGGTAATTATCCTTTGCCAAAAATGGATTATGTCTTACAGAAGGTGATAGGAGCTTACAGGTTTTCTATGGTTGAAGGATTTTCTGGGTATAATCAGGTAGCAGTAGAAAAAGAATATCATAAGAAGACTTATTTCATGACGCCCTGGGGAACCTTCATGCATGGAAGGATGCCATTTTGCCTTATGAGCATAGGTGCAACATTTCAGAGGGCCATAGGCATATCCTTCGTTGGTGGCAGGTTTGTAGTTATATATCTATATGATGTAACTGTTTTCTCAGGG
This sequence comes from Pinus albicaulis, assembly GCA_034641835.2. Taxonomy (NCBI): domain Eukaryota; kingdom Viridiplantae; phylum Streptophyta; class Pinopsida; order Pinales; family Pinaceae; genus Pinus; species Pinus albicaulis. Next base: position 1,194,100,041 of record CM076583.1, read on the forward strand.
TAAGATGATGAACACTTGGGGCATTTACAAAAAATATTTCAGAAGTGCAAAAATTTGTGTATGTCATTTAATCCATAGAAATCTTTATTCTCTTTAGAAGAGGTAAATTACTGGGTCACATGGTTTCTAAACAAGGAGTAAAGATTGACCCAACAAGGGTGGAAATCATTTAGACGATTCCTTTACCCATAAGCAAGAAAAATATCGATCCATGTGGATATTGGTGGCCACCTGCCTATTCCACTTGGGGCCCGACCATTGTCCCTTTCAGTTTTTCAGTTTCGGCACAAATTACTATTTTTAGCAGTTGTTTGGATCTTAAACTTCCAGAACCATTTTGAGGCCCTAAAATACCTTTTTTAGGAAAGTGGGGAGCAACATGGGTCCATGGATTGATGTTTCTCACATCAGAAGTTGTAGTCATTTTATAGATCTTTCTAATGAGGTATGGTGCGCATCAAACAGAGATTGTATGCAAAAGTTACATCCTTAGGAAGTTGAAACACTAATTTACCTAAACGAGGCCCATAGTTTTGGCGCTTAATCTCATAGGGTTAGTGTTTTTTATTTTTAGGGTTTTCAATTGTTTCTAAATAATAAATATGCCCTCAAGCCTCATTGTAACACAATTCAAAGGCCTATAACCACCACATCTCTTCTTTGAGATAAGCTACCAGTGCCCTCGCTAGTTTATTTCCATTTTGTCTGTAAGAAAATTTCAGTTCTTTGATATTAATGAAATGAAGTGTTATTTCCATTGCATCTTTGTATTTATGGTTATATGTGTATTATGTTGTGTTCCTACATAAATCTGAATCAGTGGTATTAGAGTGGTCTGCTTTTTCTCGATTATTCTTTGCATGTCCCCAATGAGGTTAGGGTATAAGGAGTTAGGGCTCGATCTGGTTGAACCTTTGCAATATCAGCCTCGCAAACCCCAAATACTACCCATGGGGGACGAAAAGAAGGAGAAGGAGATATTATCAAAATATTGCTCGAGGAGGTCCTCGAAAAACAAAGGAATGAGGTGATGGATAACGTTGCCCAGATCCTTCAACGACTGCCCATCGACGACGCATCTTCATCCAACATCCACTCTGGAGGAGCGAATTCCTTTAAGGTACAAGAAAAATTTTACATTCCCATATTTGAGGGTCAAATAGATGCATATTTCATGACTAGATGGTTGAATCTATTAGAAGGATATTTCTCGGTTCATGAATTTTATGACCGGGAGAAGATTATTTTTGCACTCCTCAAAGCTACCCCCCATGTCAAGGATTGGTGGGAAACCTAATGTGAGAAAAATGATGAGACAAAACCCTCTCTGTTCTCAAACGTACCCACTTGGAATTATTTCTGAGATGCCATCAAGGAACAATACTATCCCATGGGGAGCTATGAGTACAAGTACATACAATGGACCGCACTGTGGCAATAAAGGGATCGAGATGTGCATGAGCTAACGAATTTTTTCCATACCCTACACACAAATTTCGATATCAAAGATTCAGAGAAACATTTTCTACTAAAGCATCGAAGTTGTCTACATAGATACATTAAGGAGGAAATGGAGGTCCTCGACATCTCCTCGCTTGGTACGACATACTAGTATGCTACCAAGATTAAGCAAAAATTCAAACAGAAGAAGAAATACTTTGGATCTACGAATCAAAAGCAAGGGAAAGGTGCCCTCAAACCAGAGAAAAAAGGACAAAGATAAGGCATGGTGGCCCAAGACAACCTACCAAATCCACAAGAAAATAAAAACACCGTGAAGCCAAAGAAGGACATGAGAAAGTGGTGTGAGTTCCATAAGAGGTCCACTCACAACACAAGCGAGTGTCGAGCCAAGCAGTTGCTGATGGCCAAGATGAGGGATTCTGAATCAGATGCATGCTCCGACTCTAAATCAGAACCTGACAAGGCGAATGACAAAGGGAAATAGATTATTGATGTGGAGCCCAACACCACTTTTTCCATTGCGAAGATCCATAAGTAGGAACTGGAAGATCTAGAGGAGAAGGAGTATCTCTTCCACTCCCAAATGTGGGTAAAGGGTTCCCTGCTATAGTTCATTGTTGAAAATGGGAGCCAAAATAACCTCATTTTAGTAAATGACATGAATCGTTTGGGCTTGCTGACCACAGCACACCCACAACCATACACCATTGGGTGGCTTCACCAAGGATGGGATATTCTTTAGCCAGCAATGTCGCCTTCCTTACAGCATCAAGCCCTTCATGGATGAGGTATTATGTGACATTTATCCTCTTGATGTTTTTGATGTATTATTAGGCCAACCATACTTGTGGAAGCGACATGCTGTGTATGAGTCCCGACCTTGTGCTGTTATTGTTACCTTGGGAAATAAGTTGTACATGATATCAGAGATACCACCGCCTGCTACTATCTCTTTGGTTACTACAAAACGATGCAGTAAGCTCATTTCCCAAACCAGGAAATTTTTTTCCTGATGATCTGTCCCCAGGGAAAGAAGAAGACTGTGGCCAAAGCCTCCAGACAGGGCTCCTATGCATGAAAAAAACAAATGGACAAGGTTTTGGAGGAGTATGGGGACATCTTCACCTCACCCACAGGGGTGCCTCTACACTGTCAGGTCAAGCACCTCATTGATTTGACCTCATTGATCTGCACCGCTACCCAAATGGATCGATCTATTAGCGCTTTGTTATGGAGAACGATCAAATCAAGAGGCAGATTCAAGAACTGCTACAGAAAGGTCACATCCGACCAAGTTCATCACCTTGTGGGAGCCCAATCATGTTGTTATAGAAGAAGGATGGGACTTGGAGACTCTGTATTGAATATCAAGCACTAAACAAGATCATTGTCTGGAACAGGTACTCGATCCCACTGATTGATGACCTTCTAGACCAATTCAAAGGGGTGAAATATTTCATCAAGATCGACTTGAAGTCTGGGTATCACTAGGTACCAATCGAACCCTTCCATGTGTGGAAGACTACCTTCAAAGCTAAGGAGGGCCTTTTTGAATGGTTGGTCATGCCTTTCGGGTTGACAAATGCTCCCACAACCTTGATGAGGTTGATGGAAAACATCTTGCGGCCATTCACCAACTAATTTGTAGAGGTGTACTTGGATGACATTATGATTTTTAGCAAGACTTGGGAAGAGCACCTCCACCACATCTGACAAGTCCTCCAAACACCGTGGAAAAACAAGTTGTGTGCCAAATTGGAGAAGTGTACTTTTGGCATGACCTAGGTTCAATATCTAGGATAAATTATTGATGAACGGGGGATCCATGTGGATGCAACCAAGATCCAAGTCATTCAGGATTGGTCAGCCCCAACCACTCCAACAGAGCTTCGCAGCTTTTTGGGTCTTTCTAATTTCTACCATAGGTTCATGTTGGGATTCTGTGATATCACTTGGCTGAGTCAAGTCACCAAGGGAGGATCGAAATCAAAATTATTTTTGTCAGAAGCTCAATAGAAGGCGTTCATAAAACTAAAACATTGCCTCTATTCTTCCCCAGTGCTCACATTACTAGACTTGCAACAACAATTTGATATCAAGACAAATGCCTCTGACTATGCTATTGGGGCTGTTCTTACTTAACATGGGCATCCAGTGGCATATCACTATGAGACATTTTCCACCACAGTTTGCAAGTATCCCACTTATGAAAAAGAAATTTATTCCATTTTGTAAGCTTATGGACAATGGAAGCATTACATTTTGGGGAAGGAAACAATCATCCACACAGACCACCGACCCCTGCAGTTCATATAGACACAGGGGAAGTTGCAGAATGATTTCCATCAGAAGTGGTCCACATATTTGCAACAGTTTCATTTGAACATGAAGTACAAGAAGGGTAGCACCAATAGTGTTGCAGACTGCCTCAGACGACCACCAATCATGGCGCTAGTCACCATTCTCAACTCTTGTGGGCATGAGACTTTTAATTGGCTGATTCTCTATGAGAGCGATCCAGAATTTGGCCACACATACAAGGCACCCTTGGGGGGTATGAAAATTCCAAATTTTCACCTCCAAGATGCACTGTTATGTCACCTAGGACACCTTTGGGCTCCTTGAAGCGAGCGTGCCAAGATGATATGGGAAGCACACTACAGCCGAGTCATTGGGAATTTCGGGGTCGAGAAAACAGTGGCAGTACTACAGAATTATTTCTATTGGCCGAACCTTCAACAGGATGTCAAGAAGCACATCAGATCTTGCACTGCTTGTGCCATTTCCAAATTGATTATCAAGAAGCAAGGCCTCTATACTCCGCTATCTACACCTAGTCAACCTTGGGAATCCATCTCCATGGATTACATGTCGAGCCTTCCTTATACTAAGCATGGAAACAATTGTGTTTTCATGGTCATCGATAGATTCTTTAATATGGCCATTATGGAAGCCTGCAAGAAAAATATCTGAGCAAAAGCCACTCCTAAAATCTTCCTTGAATGAGTGTGGGTGCACTTTGGGATTCCACAGTCTATCATATCAGATCGGGATAACAGGTTCCTTAGCACATCTTGGTCCAGCCTCTGGTAAATGCTGGACACCAAGCTCACCAAGTCCACAACTTTCCATCCCCAAACTGATGGCTAGACAGAGGTCGTCAACAAGTTGATTGTACATATCATGCGCATGTACAATTCAAAGCATCCACGTGCATGGAATGAGAGCCTCTCATATGTAAAACACAGTTATAATCAGGCTCTCCACAACTCAACCAGCCACAGCTCCTTTCAGGTGGGCTTGGGATTCCAGCCACTATGTCCCATTGATGTAGCCATGCCATTTGCGGCTAATCAGGCCAATTCGGCTCATGTCCAGTCTGAAGCTAACAAAGTGAACAACTTCATCGAATGCATTTAGCACATATGCCAACAAGTTCATGACATATTGGACAGAGCCAATGCTAAGTACAAGTAACAACATGATCACCATTGAGTGCCACAAAAATTCAAGGTGGGCGATAAAGTATGGCTATATTTGTAGAAGGAGCACCTTGATGGACCCTATCGCAAGCTTTGCTCGCTCCAATATGGGTCATACACCATCACCAAGGTTTTAGGGAACAATTCCTTTGAGTTCAATGTTAGGGTCCTATAATAATAGGGTTCATAATTTTTGAATTGACTTTGATAAGTCTTCTAAATATGTATATACCTTGCTTTCTACAATTTTTTTCCCCATACTTTGAAAAAATGAAAAAAATAATAAAAAGTCAAAAAGAGGGTAAAAAGTCCTAAAAGAAAGATCGAAGGAATTAGAAAAATATAGACCCCAAAAGAAAAAAGAGATAAAATGAGACCTGAAATTGAGCAATTCCAAATGCCACTACTTTTACTTTACTGCAAGAATAATGATTATGTGCAGAGTGTCAATAAATGCCATCATCCATGATCAGTTAAACAGTTTAATTTTAACTTTTCATGATTTCAATTTCATGTTTTAGATAGAGAATAAATATTTGTTAAACAGTTTAAACTTGACAAATCAGTAGATAGGTAGAGAATAATGAGGAGCTCAACAGTTTAATCTGAGCCCTCAGATGAAATAAGGTAGACTTAGATAGTTTTATGCTTTGAAAGAAAAATGTTTCAAGGTTGCAAGTCTAAATGCACCTATAAAGATGAAGAAAATTGTTACAAACAAAGGTGGGTAAGTAGAAAGAAGTTGAGCAATAATGTAATAAAGCATTATCGGGAAAAATCACTAAACTCCCCTCCCCTCCAAAAATTTAGTATTTTAACCTATTAGTTAAAAAGGCTTAGAGCATTTCTTTGACTTCTATTGGGACCGAACCCAAGGCTCGATGTCTGATTGTGTTGATCAACAGTTGTCATTGATGTCAACCCAAGTAGCACCAGGGGCTAACCCAATATTGCATGGGATTTTTGACCTACAAAATTAATATATTCTGGGTCAATAATGCTTTTTATGGTTTCTACTTGTCGAGACATTTCCATTGATATATGGCACGCCATGTAATTCTTCACGGTTTGAGAGATATTCATGTTTGAAGTTTATACCCCAAGTCAGTGGGATAAAACCCCATGGGGTTGGGGCATGGGTCATTGAAAAGTCATAATTAATATTTTTTAAGCTCCTAAAATCCCTCCCATGTTTACTTGTTTAAGCCCCTCTCAACTTAAGCATTTATATAAATTGTGATCTTCATTTCCTCCTTAGGCAAGGGATTTCGCCATCTGAAACAGGTCATCGTGGACTTTTCGCTCTAAATTTTTTTCTACGAAGGTTCAGAAGCTGAAACTTTTATGAGGTGAAGCCAAAATCGTGAGGAAGCTCCAGTAAAAATTTCAGATCCGGTTGTGCAATATTTTTGGAGATATGATTTGTGGAAGTCAGGGTTTTTACAGGCTCCTGAAATTTATCTCAAAGAAGTGACCTTGGTAAAATCGTCATAACTCTCTCTCTGAGTATCATATTGGAATTCTGTAAAAAGCAGTAGATATTGCACAATATGTAGTGTTCTCTCTATAAATTTCAGAGCCAAATGAAGAAAGAGTGACACGTGGCATGCCATACAAGTGTGCTCTGCTGAAATAGTCCATAATTAGGGCATTGTGAGAGATTGGGTATAACTCTCTCTTGAAGAATCCAAATTGGGTCAGACATATGGCATTGGAAAGATGAATCAAGGAGCTACTATAAGACTAAAAATTAGATATTGAGGATCTGAAATTACAGAGATACACCAGATTCAATATCGAGCTCCTAGAAGGCAAGAAAAAGCTAGATCATGTGTTGTCAAGATTGCAAAGGACTAGACTTTATATGGAAAAAAAGCAAAGAAAGGTGCAGTAGAGGGTAGCATGACAAGAGCAGAAACCAAGGTGCATAACAACGACAAGAATTTCATCATATGAAGTCTTCAAGTGGGCAGCACTGCATACAATCATTGTAAATGTATCATTGTACAAAGTCATTGTAAATACATGTAAAAATTGTACTAGTGTCTATCTGCTTAGGGTTGAAGAGGCAGTGTTGGGAGGTCTAGGATCATCATTAGGTGGTTGTGTCAAAGTTGTGATAATGTTCTAGTATATCTTCTTCTTCTATATCATTCTATATCATTGTAAAGTGGACCATTTTCCCTGGTACGAGAGTCCATTCTTCTTTTATTCTTCTTTAGGGTGGTAGGGTGGTGGTAGGGTGAGTTATAGCTCATTGGGTGTTGGGGCATCCGTTCAGTTGAATACTAAAGAATCTCGGGCATTAGAGTGTCCATCCAGTGGGAACTGGATAAGAATGCTTTTCTAGATTCTAGGAAGTTGGAGCTTTATTTTCAATTGGAGTTGAATATTAAATAATTATTAGAAAAACATTAGTTGGTTTTTGTCCCGGAGTGGGTTTCCACCTTAAAAATTGTGTGCATTTGTGTTCCTCTTGTTTGCTGCTATCACTGTACAAACACTGATAATAATTGAAGATTAACTAATGCTCTAATTGAAAGGAATATTGATTTACCCCCTCCCCCCCCCCCTCAGTATTTCCAACAATTGGTATCAGAGCTTGGTTCCTTCAATAGAAGTTAAACAACTGGAAGGAGGTCATGGAGCATACCAAGAATGGTGTACCTCTATTCAATGATAATAATTATGCACTCTGGAAAGGAAGAATGGAGGTCTATCTCTTGGCACAAGGTTACAAAGTATGGGACACTGTTCAAAATGGATTTACATCAACTACGGATGAACAAGGTAAGAAGAATTTGTAAATGATGCAAAATCAAAGAATATTATTATTAGTGGACTTATTGAATCTGCTTATCATAAGGTATTGGGTTGTAAAACTGCTAAAAAAGTATGGGACAAGCTTGAGAATATATATGCAGGTGAATCAAATGTCAAAGAAGCAAAGCTTCAAATCTATAGAGAAAAATTTGAGCAACTCAGAATGAAATAACATTGCAACATTGTTGCATACTTCCAATATGTTGATGAAATAAACAATACTCTAGAAGGATTGGGAGAGCTAGTTGACGAGAAGACTATTATATGGAAGATTCTTAGAACGTTACTAGGGAGATTCAACCCAAAGGTATAGGTCTTAGACTATAGTGCAAATCTGGACAAACTCAGCAACGAGGAATTACATGGAGTTCTCATAGCATATGAAATGAGACTTGATGAAGAAGAGGGTACTCCACATCTAGAAACTGCGTTTGTTGCATCTAAGAAAACCGATAAGGATAAACAACCTTCAATTGAAAATAAATGCACCTGCAAGTGTGAAGAAAAGGGAGATGATGAAGAAGGTCTTTCAGATGAAGAATATGCTTACTTCACGAGAAAACTAAAAATTGGTAAGGGACAATTCAAAGGTAAACTTCCATTGATATGTTTCAACTGTAATGAGGTTGGGAATTTTGCAAAAAAATGTCCAAACATAAGTAATGGCAACTTAAAAGGAAAGAAAGTCTTTAATAAATTCAAGAAGCAAGGATCCAAAAGGAACTTTCTCTCTAAAGAAGATAGCTCACCGTCCAATGAAGACAATGATAGTGAAGAAGAAGACAATGAGAGAGTATTGTTTATGGCCAAGCATAATAAACCCAAGCACAATAAAGAAGAGGTATCAAACAACGAAGAAGAAGGATGGACCATAGAAGAATTTTATGAGGAAGCATTCAAGCTTATAAAATATCTCAAGGCGGAGAAGATCCGTTCCAAAACTATTGAAGAACAAGTTCAAGGTCTCAAAATTGAAGTTGAAGAACACAGATGCATTGAAGAGTCACTTCAATAGAGGTTGGAAGAAAGAAACCAAGAAAGGGAAGAATAAGAAGCCGAAGTAGTCTCGCTAAATGAGGAAGTGAAGAAAGGAAAAACTATCCAAAACTATGCCAACAGCTCAAGGGCATTGGAAGAACTCATCAACAATCAACGATCTTACAATGACAAAACTGACATTGGTTACAAAGAAGAAGAAGCAGGACCGTCTACAACAAAATACAATGAACCTATGAGATCTAAAATGCATGTAGACTTCGTTGGACAAGATTCAAAAGAACAGCCTTGAAAGACAATTCCTAGATGAAAATTTCCATCCAGGTACCAACATATTTTTTTTTTGGCTACTGTTATTCATGTGGAAAATTTGGTCATAAAGTTGTAGAATGTCGCACGTACCCTAGGAACGAATACAATTCCAGGGGATCTGTCAAATATGAACCTCCCAGGGCTCAGTGAAACATCAATAGGTTTGAACATTTAAGAAATAATATTGAATGTTACAAATGTCGAAACTTTGGACACATAGCCAAAGACTGCAGACTTGAAAATCCTCCAGAAGAATCTTCGAAGCCACAGAACGAACAAACATTGAAGAAGAAGAAGAATGATAATTGTGCTCTTGCTTTCAAGGATAAAAAGAACAAAGATGTGTGGTATGTTGATAGCGGTTGCTCAACACATATGACTGGAGATAGAAATAAATTTGTATCTCTGAAAGAGAAGAAGAATGGAACCATGTCCTTTGGAAATGATGGATCTTAAAATGTTATAGGATCAGGTACTGTCACTCTTGGAAGAAAATATGCTCTAGCCAAGAATGTTCTATTGGTTGAAAACATGAATCACAATCTGCTCAGTGTTAGACAAATGTGTGATCAAGGACGCACAATACTATTCAACTCCACGAAATGTGAAATCAGGAAAGCTGTGTATGGTGAAATTGTGGCTATAGCAAGTCGAGCTCCAAACGACATATATGTTCTAGATGAAGCAACTAAAGCATGTCTAATAGCTAAAGAGGATGATAAAATAATTGGTAGAAATGATGATCGACTAAGTAAGAAGTTTGCTACAAAGGTGTAAAGTGATTTAGAGATGTCCTTACTTGGTGAGCTGACATACTTCTTAGGGCTTCAAATATCTCAGCAAGAGAAAGAAATATTTATATGTCAAGCCAAGTACATCAAGGAAATTCTCAAGAAATTTAAAATGGAAGATTGCAAACGCATCCTTACTCCAAGGGTAACAGGTTGCAAATTGAGCATAGACTACTCATTTAAGGATGTGGATGAAAGGTTGTACAGATCTATGATTAGTAGTCTTCTATATGTAATAGCCTCCCGACCAGATTTTATGCAAGAAGTTGGACAAGTAGCAATATTCCAAGAAGCACCAAAAGAATCACATATTAAATATTCCCCAGCATTGGAATATCTTTGCCAGAAGCTTGGGATTCTCCCAAGTTCTCATTATATTTTCCTTTTTCAGAATTTAAAGGGGGAGTGGAAGTATATTACAGGTCTACATGACGGTTGTGTGTCAGGGGGAGTGGAAGTGTGTACAGTTCCACATGATGGTTGTGTGTCAGGGGGAGTGGAAGTGTATACAGGTCCGCAGGATGGTTGTGTTTGAAGAGGAGTTACCCTTTGCCATTGATTTCAAAGGGGGAGAGAATGTTGTAGGAAGAGGTGTCATCATCGTAGGGGGAGTACTTGTGTTGCCATCAATGCCAAAGGGGGAGATTTTTTATCAACAGTTGTCATTGATGTCAACCCAAGAAACACCAGGGGCTAACCCAATGTTGCATGGGATTTTTGACCTACCAAATTAATATATTCTAGGTCAATAATGGTTTTGATGGTTTCTACTTGTCGAGATATTTCCGTTGATATATGGCACACCATGTAATTCTTTACGGTTTGAGAGATATTCATGTTTGAAGTTTGTATCCCCAGTTAGTGGGCTAAAACCCCATGGGGTTGGGGCATGGGTCATTGAAAAGTCATAATTAATATTTTTTAAGCTCGTAAAATCCCTCCCACGTTCACTTGTTTAAGCCCCTCTCAACCTAAGCATTTATATAAATTGTGATCCTCAGTTCCTCCTTATGCAAGGGATTTCGCCATCTGAAATAGGTCATTATGGCATTTGTGCTCTAAATTTTTTGCTATGAAGGTTCAGAAGCTGAAATTTTTTTATGAGGAAAATTTGAAATCTGAGAAGCTGCAATAAAAATTTTCGATCAATGTGCGCAATATTTTTTGGAGATATGATCTATGGAAGTCGGGTTTTTTTTTTTGCGGGCTCTGAAATTCATCTCAAAGAAGTGACCTTGGTAAATTCGTCATAACTCTCTCTATGAGTATTGGATTGGAATGCCATAAAAAGTGACAGATAGTGCACAATCTGTACTTTTTTTTCTACCAATTTCAGAAACAAATGAAGAAACAGAGACACGTGGCACGCCGTACAAGTGCGCGCTGCTGAAACAATCCATAATTAGGGCATTGTGAGAGATTGGGTATAAATCTCTCTTCAAGAATCAAAATTGGGTCAGACCTATGGCATTGGAAATATGACTCAAAGGAATACTACAAGACCAAAAATCAGATATTGAGGATCTAAAATGAAAGAGATACATCAAATTCAATATCGAGCTCCTCGAAGGCAAGAAAAGGCTAGATCATGTGTTGTCAAGGGTTGAAAAGGACCAGAATTTCTATGGCAGAAAAGCAAAGCAAGGTGCAGCAGAGGGTAGCATGACAAGAGAAGCAACCAAGGTGCATAACAGCAGCAAGAAGTTCATCATATGAAGTCTTCAAGTGGGCAGAATTGCATACAATCATTGTAAAGGTATCATTGTACTTAGTCATTGTAAACACATTATTGTATAAATTGTACTAGTATCTATCTGCCAAGGGTTGATGAGGCAGTGTTGGGAGGTCTAGCATCATCATTAGGTGGTTGTGTTAAAGTTGGGGTTATGGTCTAGTATATCTTCTTCTTCTACATCATTCTATATCATTGTAAAGTGGACCATTTTCCCTGGTATGAGAGTCCATTCTTCTTTTATTCTTCTATAGGGTGGTAGGGTGGTGCTAGGGTGAGTTGTAGCTCATTGAGTGTTGGGGCATCCATTCAGTTGACTAATGAAGAATCTCGGGCATTGGAGCGTCCATCCAGTGGGAGTTGGAGAAGAATTATTTTCTAGATTCTAGGAAGTTGGAGCTTTATTTTGAATTAGAGTTGAATATTAAAGAATTATTAGAAAAACATTAGGTGGTTTTTGTGCCGGAGTGGGTTTCCACCTTAAAAACTATGTGCATTTGTGTTCCTCTTGTTTGCTGCTATGATTGTACAAACACTGATAATAATTGAAGACTAACTAATGCTCTAATTGAAAGGAATACTGATTCACCCCCCCGTCTTAGTATTTCCAACAAATTGGTTAAAAATATTGAATTCCTACACAAAACCTACATTCATCGACATTTACCCTTCATTCATAAATCATAATACCTTTTTTCTAAGTAAAAACCTATTTTTACTTAGTAAAATCTAAACCCTAAATCGCTAACTTCATTCCCTTTCAAAATCATTCATAAAATCCTCAAAATGCATTTATCCTAAGTATAAGTGAAATAAGATTAAAAGGAAACAATGCTTTATTTTGTGTATGATTTACAATTTACTTAGAGACTAACATGTGTTTTGTTTCCATTTCATTGCATTTTTCATATTTAACACCTAACTTATTGTATTAAATACATAGCTATACCCTCCCATATATATTAATACCCTTATATTAAAATAAACCCCCAAAACCCACTATTTTAAGTTTAGACCAAGGTTTAATATCCCATGTGTGCAAATATAAAAACCCCACCCTACAAACCCATTGGTCTAAACCTATCCATAAAAAAATATCCCACCCCTATAGTTTTCAAACAAATGCCAAAAACGTTTGAAAAAACTATATAATATAATACCCCACCAATATATGTATTTAAATATAAATTATATTCCCCCCCCCCAACCCCCCGCCATCGTATAACCCAAGGTTTTGAATTAAATAAATGTTTATTTATAAAGTTCAAAACCCATTGCCGCATATGCAAACACCCTAGCCCCACTCCCATTCCGATGGACCTTCCCAACAGATCTAGACCGTTCGCATTTAACCCCGAGATCCGACGGCGAGGACACCATATCGCGTAGAAAAGTTACGTGATCACCCTTGCTCCATTTCTACACGAAATGGGTGGTATTATAAACTCCTCTCTCCTCCACGTGGTCGATTCCTATTGGATCACGTGGGTAAAGCCCAAAATCGCTTACTTCTAAATTGTGACGCGATAACCACTAGTTTTTTTTGATCCGTTAAAATTCTAAACCACCCTTCGTGCCAATGTGACAATCATTCAATGCCTAATTAATATAACCAAAATGCATATTAAACCTGCGAAATGTATTCATTTCATTTTTCTTCTATGAATTAACCAATCCTCATGCTTCCCTCACTGTAAAAGCATCAGTTTTTTCCATTTTCTCTGCCCAAAAGCCTACCAGATTTACCTTGTGACCTTTGAAGACTACAGAGGAGTTGTATATTGCTCCATACGATCTACATAAGTTGTGTTTCATTGAAAACCTTAGAAACATCTTCTCAAACCCAAATACCTGCATATAAAAGGTATTTCTCTCAATTTTGAACCAAAAATTGATTTAAAAGATATTCAAAGAACTAAAACACTCTTAAATTTCAAGAATCCTTAAAAGAAACTATTAAAAAACCCAAAAAACAAGCCAGACCCTATAAAATTGTTTCCAGAAACCTTGTTTCTCTACTGCGCACAATTTTTGAAGAAATTTGTGAATTTTTCACACTTTGATAAACTATTCCAAGCCTTAAAACAAACCTGAAAACCTCTGCAAGTATCCTAAGCCTTTGTGACACTTTTCAAAAGAGTTTTAGCTCAATTTCCCATTAAAATACTCAGGAAGCCCTTGTTTCTTGTTTTAAACTAGTTAAAAGCCTATAAACCTCTTTCACCCACCTAATTGGAAGTATAGCCCAAAGAAAAAGCTATACTTTTCTAAATTTGTCCAAGGAATCCTCTGCTAAAAAAAATTGCTTTTGAAAACTGTCTAAACTTGCAGAAGAATACCAAAATGCCTTAGAAACAGAGTATAAGCAAGCTTGAGGGTTCAAAAGTGCCTAAACCAACCCCTACCATGACTTCTAAGATTTCCATAGTGGTAAATCCTCTTTAGCCACTTGTTGTTGATATTGAACATATCCCACTAGTTGATAGTGATTATAGAATAGCAGATCCCATTGTTGAATTTAACCTACTAGATATTCATAAATGGTGCGATGAGAAGTCCTTAGATGATCAAGAAGAAATCCATATTTACGAATCCCATTTGCCTAAGTATGTTGTCCCATTAATCTACCCATGCCAGGGAGTCATTAGGTTACGTCAACAACATTATGTACCTGAGCAAAGAGCCATTGTAAATTCCAACAAAGCAGTGCTTTTTACTATTACTTCTAAATCAATTAACTAGATTCTACAGCTTCAGCCTGACCCCCAAGCAGTCCCTTTATCCATAGAGGCCCTCACCAAGTTTTATATTGGCCTAGATTTTCCCAAGAGATTAATGATTTTCCAAACATTCATACCTTCGCATGTAGAAATTCCTAAGCTAAATCCCCCATATTATACTGCTAAATTCCTAGATGGTTCAAGACATGTGATTTCCATGCTTTCCTTCATCCTTGGATATTTTACTGGTGAACACAAATATGAGTCCATCTTGGGATTCTTATCCCCTTTCTCCTTAGGACAACCCCCATCAATGATCTTTGACTATGCTGGTTTCATTATAGATAGTATTCATTATTAACTGATAAATTTTCCAATTGAAGGAGTATTCAGATATACTTCCTTCTTGTTCCATATGTTTTTATCCTTTCAATAAGATATTTTTTCATTCACTCTCCAAAAGCTTGACATAGAGGGAAATCCTCTATCTATCATTTTATGGACAACTTTGCTCAGAAAATAAAGTATAGAGTTCACTTATTCAAATTTTTCAGAGTTTTTCCTAGATCCAGTGATGACAATATTGACAAAGACAGAACAACCTAGGATAAATGAAGAAATGAAAAATATATTGCAGTTGTCAGAGCAGAGCAAGGTTGGTGACTGGTATTTATATGAGAAGCATATTAAGATAAGAGTATTTGGGACAAACTTGTTACCTTACAAGTTACCCAAACATCCTTCAATGTGGATCTTTTCCTTGGACTATATCAGGTAGATCCTAAACTCTGATTCCATTAATTTCATGGCAGCCAAGAAGAAAAATCAATTAAAACTAAAGAATCAGATTGGACCATTCATCTATAAGCACAGGGATGCAGAGAAAGAAGCATCAAATAAATTATTGGAATACAAATTTGAAGAGATTTTCCCTTGGAATTATGATACACAAGGGATCTTGAGTAAACTAAGGGTTAAATGCAAGTTAACACTCTTCATCCATGAAGAAAAACTAGAAATAGAAAAGTTTGCAAATCATATTGAATGGAGTGAAAACACTTTAACAGATGCAGTGAACAAAGGTAATACTAGTCATAGCTTATAAACTGCAAATCAGCTAGGGAATTCCACTAAAAGAGTAATGGAAGAAGGATCATATGCGGCAAAAGCTACAACTGAAATTAAGTTCAAGCTGATATATAAAAAAAGGCCCAAGTTAGATTTAAGAAGCAAAGGAAAGGTTACAATTAGTGTGGAAGAAACAGAGCTTAGAGACACCAACACTAAAGGGCCAGAAACAGATGTTGCCACTGTGATCATAAATGAGCCAGCCACTAAGAATCAGAATGAAAAGCAGGTTAACAATGAACATACACAATTGATGGAAAGACAAAAAAGCATGGAAGCCTCTTCCTCACTTGCAACTAAGGAAAAATAATTAGATATCAAAGAGAAATATAAACAAATCAAGCTGAAGAATGACGAGATAAAAAAACAATATTTATTCTCAGTATCTCAAACAGACTCCTAATGTGCAAAACATGCTTCTTTTTGCATTTGATTATTCAAATAAAAAGCTAATTATTTCAGTGTTGCACCCCATAGCCAAATCTCCAAAGACAGTGGTAGATTATAAAAAAGTTGATTTGGAAGTTCAAAAAGATAATATTCATGCTCTTGATCAGATTGAGTTCCATAGGTAGACTTCAGATATGCTTTACTCTACTATCACAACTAAAGCCATGAGTGCACAGAATCTACAAAACACCATCTCCAACATGCAAGATCAGATGAAGATGGACAAAGCCTCATTGTATGCCAAGGATATAAGGATAAAAGCCTTAGAAGAACTAATTTTGCAGGTGGGATATGACCCTGCTAATATCAAAGAAACAAAGTTATTGGTAAAAAAGAAGAATGAAGACATAGCAGCTTTGAGGAAACAACTCAAACTTCATCAAAGTGAACACCCTCAAACAAAAGAAATAATAGAAGGGAAAAAAGAAAAACTTGACATTATGAACTTGATTTTGCAGTTGAAAACTCAAATTAAGGAGATAGAGATTCAGATGGACAAACTTGTCCATGAAAAGGAAATAGTGAAAGAACTAGAAATTCCTATAGTTATTCCAGTAATCACTACAATAGTTCCCTCAACTTTAGCTAAAAAGTTGGCACCCAAATAACCACTGGCTACTGCAGTGCCAGTGACTTGTTCCACATCCTCAGCTACTGAATCATCTACAACAATGATTCAACATACAAATGAAGCTAGAAAAATAGTGAAAGAAATGGAAGGAATGTCTTTAAAGACAAATGAGATTAACATGTTGACAAAGATGGTAGAAAATCTTGAGAAGTCAAATAAATTGGCCGAGATAAATGCAAAGACACATGAAAAAAATGCCATCATATTGAATGAAGAGTTAAAGAAGTTGCAAAAGGAGTTAACTTTGAAGGATTAGACATCATACATCAAAAATTACCTTTGGAATTATGTCATTGAAGCCATCCATGATGTATGGCCTTCAATTCAGGTAATTTTTGAGCAAGGAGAGTTATTACTAGCAGCCAAAGAAGAAATTCAAAAGACTCAAAGTGAGTTGGCTGACAAACCAGAGCAAGCTATAAGGCTGATCAGCTTCCTCAATAGTAAAAATATACAGGAGTTGGAAGAACTCAAAATCACAGACAGAACTGCAATTATCCTAGAAATTAGGAAAGTCACAACAAAGAAAAATTTGATGAGGCAACTGGAAGAAAAGTATGAAAGTATGAATACTGTCATAACCATGTTTATGGTTAAGTTCACAAGTTTGAGAAAAAAATGATTGCCTGACATTATGGTAATTAATGATAACTTGATGCCTAAAAATCACTATGAAAAGAAGATAGAGAATTTTCCAAGGAACGGGTAAATAAACCATTAGGTCAAGGCATTCCAACTAGAAAATTATTACTTAATAGTTTTGAAGACTTATTCTATTTGAAACATGAGATAAATCACTTGGTTTTCATCAAGCCAACCTTTTCTATATATATTGAAGCTAATGAGAACTTCAGGAAATTAAAAAATATACAAGTTCCCAAAAATGAGTACTGGCAATCACTCATAGATTTATTGTGAAGGATAAAAGAGAGACAGATGAAAGAAGGAGAAAATTGTTTTCTGATTTACAGTCAAAACAAAATTTTTATAGTAGTAAGTAGTTGTTGATCATGGTTAAAGAGTATCATAGTTTAGAGAGTATCAGTGAATAAAGAGAATCCAAGAAAGAGTATAAAACAAGGCAGATCAGATTCCAAAACATATCTAAGAGCCAGCAAGGAGGACACCAAGGTAGCCAACTGCCTCTTATACTTAAAACAGTTTCTATTTCTTTTGGATAAACATGGCAAGTTTTTGATTTGTTAAGAAACTATCCCTATTATTGTTGTAAAGATTGTTGGGAAAAATGATGAGAGGGGGGGGTGAATCAGTATTTTGAGATGACTAAATTTTTTTCTTTTTTTTTATCAGAGATCTTACTATGCATTTAATTCTTTACTTAGATTATTGCATCATTCATTCATCAGAAGTTTAGTAAGAAGTAAGCATGTGCAGTAATACCAGAATAAGCCACTACACATAAGAAACACATATGAACACCAGTATTTAGAGTGGAAACCCAATTTGGGAGAAAACCACCGCTACTGTCGTCTCTGTCTTCAATATTTATTATAAAGAAAACTTCTTACAATTTTTGTGCTGGCGCAGACTTATACCAGCACGCAGGCACCCACCTACAGAAGGCTACAACCTTCTCTCGTTCTCCAGTCACTACTGGAAGGGAGCTCCAACCCCCTGATCTCGTTTACCAACCTCTCCTGGAAGGGAGCTTCGACCCCCTGATTTCAACACCATCTTGTACTGGCAGAAAGCTTCCACTTTCATGCTGAAGACTTCAATCCTCAGATCCACCAAATTTCTTCAATTTCTTCATCAGGCTTGCGTCAGGTCTTGATTATTACTTTTTAGATCTTCCTAGAGATTCATCATTTCTAGATCTAGAGATCTTGAACCTTCATCAACTCCATAGGTGCATCATAGATTCAGATTTATTAGAAACAGAGTTCAATCATGCAGATATCTCTTAAAGAGATTTGTTCATTAAGAAACCCTCCCCATGCACACCTTGTACTATGATCCTCTTCTCCTTATATAGTTTTTTCCTTTATTAATACCATGAGTCAAAACCACTCAACAGCTGATGGTATTCTTGGACGAGATCAAATAGATAATCCAGCAGAGTCTACCCAAGCCCCAAACAACCTCTCATTGTTCTATTTTCTTGGTCTAGTAGTTAATTAATCTAAGGCTTTGTAATATCTCAATCTAAGATTGAGATATTAATCCAATCCCTCCTTTAGTTATGAACTCCCTAAGGCATATATATATATCGACCCTAGGTTTATGTGTTTTTGAGATCAACGCATATATTAACCCACATTCATTACATCACATGTTTCATATTTTTCCAACTTCACATATTCAACATCCTTTATTAACCCCACAAACCTTAGTTTAAAAGGTCCCAATTAATATAATTTAGAACCAGGCCCACATATATAATCAATGATCCAATCACATACTCGCACCATACCGTGGTTATCCATCGTGCGCCTTCCTCATACGGCCACCGTCCGATGGCTCCCATCCAGATCGACGGTGCACAACAATATCGCGCAGCTTCCTTGGTCGGACATTAATGCGCGATGGCGCGCAGTGATGGCGGTTTTACAAATTCGTTGAGGGACGCATGTCTCTCATTCTATGGAATCACTCCCAACCTCTTGAATATTTCTTTCCCATCGAAAGCGGTGCAATGAAAACTGGAAACCCCCTTCACTGTTCATTCCGCTCGTGGTTCCTCTCCTTCACTCAAGGTTTCGTCTGCCTTTATTTCGTCATTGCTACGTTTCTCCATGAAGGAACAGGTCATATGTATTCTAGCAAACATGCTCTGCGATCATGTGTCCATTCAATTTCATTCTCCAACAAGCAGGTTAACCCTATCGAATCCACCATACAGAATTACATCCTTTTACCGATTAGATAGCTCTTGCTTTTATAGAAATCGAATCCATCAGCCCTTTACTCAGATTTACTCAGCTACATATTGCGAAGAGACCATAACCCTCCAACTTTAGAGGTTTGTCAGGATGTATGAATACACTGAACTTATTCACACATGATTTAACACGTCCTTATTCACATCGATTCTCCCAAAGCTTTGATTAATGTACATTCAGTCTTATATTCTGCTTGTATAGAACTGCTGATGGTTTTCTGAGTTTTTCATACAGTCATTATCTGCATCCTTTGTCAGAGAGTTTCCATCAAGGACAATCATATAATAGAATACAAGAAACATATTTCCAACAATCTCCCCCTTTGGACTTGATGGCAACCATGACCAAAAATACATTCAGCAACATTCTCCCCCTTTAACATCAAGGGCAAAGGGTAGATCAAGATCCTTTGTACCGACAATACCACGCTCCCCCTGAGATCATGCTGCATTTTCAAGCATAATATTCAATGAAATAACAAAAATGACTTATACAATCAAGATAAAAAATTCTCAAGCATGAGATCAGTCTTCAGAAAATAATTAGAGTGCCAACAATGCATCCTTTCCACATGATCAATGCTCCCCCTTAACTTGTGCATCCAAAGATACTCATCAGCACCGCAGTTGTGCCGAAAAATGCTGACCCAGAAAAACTTTGTCAGTGAATACCCATACGTGGTTTTCTGTGCATAAACGTGCATATATACGCAGCTGTCCTACAGGAAATCCGTATATCCAATTTAATATTCTGTATTTAAGTAGATCTGATCTTTTGCATGGAAGAGACTACTCCTAGCTTTTGTTTGAGATATTCGAACGCTTCCCTCGGTAGAGGTTTGGTAAATATATCAACAACTTGTTCTGTGGAGGGAACATACTCCAACTTCACCTTTTGTTCAAGCACTTGTTCACGTAAGAAGTGATACTTGATGGGAATGTGCTTGGTCTTGGAATGCATAACAAGATTCTTTGAGATACTGATGGCACTTGTATTATCACACATAATGGAGATCGGAGGTGAACATTTGATTTAAAAATCTTGTAAGGTTTGCATCATCCAAAGAAGTTGAGTGCAACATGATGATGCAGCCACATATTATGCTTCTACTGTAGATAAGGCAATAGAGCTTTGCTTCTTGCTGAACTAAGATACTAACCGAGGCCCCATATAGAATGCACCACCATTAGTGCTTTTCGGATCATCAACGTTTCCAGCCCAATCTGCATTAGTGTAAGAATGAAGAGTGAGATCAGCATTCTTTGGATACCATAGTCTAAAGTCTTGAGTTCCTTGCAAATATTTGAATATTCTTTTGAAAGCCTGAAGATGAGACTCTTTTGGATTAGCTTGGAATCGTCCCATAATCCCAACTGCATGCATAATGTCTGGTTTAGTCCCATTGAGATAAATTAGACTTCCTATCATAGATTTGTATTCTGGTTGATTCACCGTGGGAGAATCATCATGAGAACTGATATTACATCCGGTTATCATTGGTGTACTTACAAGTTTGCATTCTTCCATGCCATACTTCTTCAGAATTTGCTTAAGATATTTTTCTTGAGATAAGAATATGCCATCTGTTGCTTGTTGCACTTGCAAGCCAAGAAAGAATGTTAGTTCCCCAAGTAAAGACATTTCAAATTATTGCTGCATATCAGAAGCAAATTTATGACTCATAGACTCTTCATTACTTCCAAAAATGATATCATCAACATATACAACCACAATCAATAGTTTATCATTTTCAGTTTTTGTGTATAAGTTACTATCAGCAGACCCCTTTGAAAATCCTTATTGATGAAGATATTTGTCAAGATGATAATACCATGCCCTTGGAGCTTGTTTGAGACCATATAGAGCATTTTTAAGTCTACAAACAAGTTTTTCATCATTTCCCAAAATGAATCCTTCTGGTTGTTCTATATAAACTTCTTCTTCTAGCTCACCATTGAGAAAAGCAGATTTAACATCCATTTGATAAACTTTGATATGTTGGAAGCTTGAAAAATCA
Organism: Pinus albicaulis; assembly: GCA_034641835.2. NCBI lineage: Eukaryota > Viridiplantae > Streptophyta > Pinopsida > Pinales > Pinaceae > Pinus > Pinus albicaulis. The sequence goes on from CM076583.1 coordinate 1,194,121,490, forward strand.
AGAAACATTCTTATGGCTTCAAGTCTAGCTACAGGAGAAAAAGTTTCTTCAAAGTCTATACCTTCTTGTCGAGCATACCCCTTGCAAAAAAGTCTAGCTTTATTTCTTATAACATCCACATTCTCATTTAACTTATTTTTGAATATCCATTTAGTTCCAATGACATTTTTGTCATGAGGTCTTGGTACTAATTCCCAAGTGTGATTTTTTTCAATTTGATCAAGCTCTTCATTCATGGCTTGAATCCAAAATTCATCTTTGCTGGCTTGATTGACATTTTGTGGTTCAATAGTGGATAGAAATGCCAGATAGCTAGAAGATCCCACAAGAGTCCTTCTTGTTTGTACACCTGATCCCTTTTCTCCCAAAATTTGAGATTTTGGATGATTCTTTTGAACATATCTAGATGGAGCTTTTTCAGATAAATCATCTTCGGGTTCTTCATTGGGTTCACTATCTAATAACCCATCGCTGTCTTCATGAGTATAGTAACTTTTTCTAGTGCTAAACTGATTCTTATTCCTTCTTGCTACTTCCTTTCCTTTTTCATGTGTTTCTTTGTGAGGACACTTAGCAGCATAATGACAAACTCTTCCACAAGAAAAACATTTGAAAGGAAGCTTACCTCTGAACCGTCCTATACCAAGTTGGAGTTTCTTTACAAAATTTACCTCATCTTCTTCTGAGATATACCTTGATCCTTCTGTATCTTGTACTTCTTTCCCTTTTGTAGAAGCTCTAAAGACAACTTCTTGGACTTCAGATGGTCCTCCTCTTCTCATCTCATATGCAGTTAGTATGCCATGAAGTTGCACCACAGTAAGATTTTGAAGATCCTGCTTTTCTTCAAGAGCAGAAACTTTTGACTCAAATTTTATCGTTAGTGATCTTAAAACTTTCTCAACCAAAGTAGATTCGGTTATTGTTTCTCCCAGATTTCTCATACGATTTACAATATCATCAAGACGTAAAAAGAAATTGGCAATGCTCTCCTCATTATGCATTTTTAAGTTCTCATATTGAATTCTGAGAGTTTTGAGTTTAACACTTTTTACCTTTGCATCACCTTCATAGCTTAGAATGATTTTATCCCATATTTCCTTTGCTGTATTCAGCTGCATGACTTTGACAAATTCTGATTCAGTTAGACTTCCCAATAGAGCATTAACCACCTTTGCATTTGTTTCATAATTATTTCTTTCCGTTGGATTCGTTGGTACTACAGCTGGATATTGATATCCTGCTTCAACAATAGCCCATACATCTACTCCCAGAGACTGAAGATAGGATCTCATCCTTGTTTTCCATAAGATTAAATTGTTTCCATTGAAGAGCAGAGGCCTGATAGATGCTATTCCATCTTGATTGCTCATCTTGATTGATCTTCCTTCTAGCGGCTAAGCTTTTGAGAAGGACTTGCTCTGATACCATTTTTTGGGAAAAATGCTAAGAGTGGGGGTGAATCAGTATTTTGAGCTAACTAAAAACACTTTTTTTTTTTTTATCAGAGATCTTATTATGCATTTAATTATTTACTTAGATTATTGCATCATTCATTCATCAGAAGTTTAGTAAGCAGTAATCATGTGCAGTAATACCAGAATAATCCATTACACATAAGCAACACACATGAACACCAGTATTTAAGGTGGAAACCCAATTTGGGAGAAAGCCACTGCTGCTGTTGTCTCTGTCTTCAATATTTATTATAAAGAAAACTTCTTACAATTTTTGTGTTGGCGCAGACTTATACCAGCACGCAGGCACCCACTTGCAGAAGGCTACAACCTTCTCTCGTTCTCCAGTCACTATTGGAAGGGAGCTCCAACCCCCTGATCTCGTTTACCAACCTCTCCTGGAAGGGAGATTTGACCCCCTAATTTCAACACCAGCTTGTACTGGCAGAAAGCTTCCACTTTCATGCTGAAGACTTCAATCCTCAGATCCACCAAATTTCTTTAATTTCTTCATCATACTTGCGTCAGGTCTTCATTATTACTTTGCAGATCTTCCTAGAGATTAATCATTTCTAGATCTAGAGATATTGAACCTTCATCAACTCCATAGGTGCATCATAGATTCAGATTTATCAGAAACAGAGTTCAATCATGAAGATATCTCTTAAAGAGATTTGTTCATTAACAACCCCTCCCCATGCACACCTTGTACTATGATCCTCTTCTCCTTATACAGTTTTTTCCTTTATTAATACCATGAGTCAAAACCACTCAACAGCTGATGGTATTCCTAGATGAGATCAAATAGATAATCTAGCGGGGTCTACCCAAGCCCCAAACAACTTCTCATTGTTCTATTTTTTTGGTCTGGAAGTTAATTAATCTAAGGCTTTTTAATATCTCAATCTGAGATTGAGATATTAATCCAATCCCTCCTTTAGTTATGAACTCCCTAAGGAATATATATATATATTGACCCCAGGTTTATGTGTTTGTGAGATCAACTCATATATTAGCCCACGTTCATTACATCACATGTTTCATATTTTGCCAACTTCACATATTCAACATCCTTTATTAACCACACAAACCTTAGTTTAAAAGGTCCCAATTAATATAATTTAGAACCGAGCCCACATATATAATCAATAATCCAATCACATACTTGCACCGTATCGTGGTTATCCATTGTTCACCTTCCTCATACGGCCACCATTCGATGGCTCCCCTCCAGATCGATGACGCACACCAATATTGCGTGGCTTCCTTGGTCAGACATTAACGCACGATGGCGCGTAGTGATGGCGGTTTTGTAAATTCATTCAGGGATGCATGTCGCTCGTTCTATGGAATCACTCCCAACCTCTTGAATACTGCTTTCCCGTCGAAAGCGGTGCGATGAAAACCGGAAACCCCCTTCAATGTTCATTCCGCTCGTGGTTCCTCTCATTCGCTCAAGGTTCTGTCTGCCTTTATTCCATCATTGCTACGTTTCTCTGTGAAGGCATAGGTCATATGTATTCCAGCAAACATGCTCTGCGATCATGTGTCCATTCAATTTCATTCTCCAGTAAGCAGGTTAACCCTATCGAATCCACCATACAGAATTACATCCTTTTACTGATTAGCTAGCTCGTGCTTTTACAGAAATCAAATCCATCGGCCCTTTACTCAGATTTACTCAGCCACATATTATGAAGAGACCAGAACCCTCCAACTTTAGAGGTTTGTCAGGATGTATGAATACACCGAACTCATTCACACATGATTTAACACGTCCTTATTCACATCGATTATCCTAAAGCTTCGATTAATGTACATTCAGTATTATATTCTGCTTGTATAGAACTGTTGATGGTTTTCTGAGTTCTTCATACAATCATTATCTTCATCCCTTTTCAGAGAATTTCCATCAAGGACAATCATATAATAGAATACAAGAAACATATTGCCAACAAAGATATTTTATTTTCCCTTAGATAATTCCTAGAATCTTTATAGGATATTTTGTAAATAACTATATATAAATACTTCATCTTTAGAAGTATTTTGTGTGGAATGAGATTGTTATAGTCATTTCTTCTTGGACTTAAAGCTTTTGTGATTCAAATTTCGAGTTAGCAGGCTGAGTCAAACTAATTTGCATCATACTTCAGGATTCCTGTGATGAGCTATTTGGAGTGATGTATTTCCTTACTTGTCATTGTTATCTTTCTTTGTTACATGCATCCATATATGTTTTTTTCTAAATCTGAATGAATAACTAGGAGCATTACTACAGGATTTGTTAAAAGCACCATATTATTAACTAGTTGTCATTTAAATGTTTTCCTCTGATTACCAGTGTAGGGAACCCTTAATTGTTCCCTCTCTCATTTTAAATCTTCCTACTACTTCCTTTTCCATATCAAAGGATTCATAATTGCCCTCTATCCCAATCATACCACCTCATAAAAACAACTTTCCAATATCTTCAAGGGTTATCTATCTTTCCCTGAAAACGTTTGACATTTTGGCCTTGATCCTAGTCCTATTTACTTTATTTTGACTACATAGCCCAATGGAAAAATAGATCTCCCACTATCCATCTATTTCAAGTGATTTTTCCCACCAAAACTACCAAAACCAAACCAAATTTTCACTTTCATAACTAACCTAATACTTACAAATAAAAACAAAGTTAAAACTTAAAGAGAGCCCTCTTTGAACGCTAGGAAGGCTAGATCCTAGAGTTTGAACTTGGTTTGTGGTTACCTCTAGTATTATTTTGCTAAAAACCAAAAATATCACTACTTTAGAATTACTAGAGTGATAACATTACTGGCGACCATACTGGGGAACTAACCAATCCTCAGTCATAAAACTAGTCTTAAAGGAAATCTTTTTATTTATCCTTTTCTTTTAAGATTGATTTTATAAGTTGTGGGTATTAAAAACAGTAATTTTGGCTTCTAGGAAAGTTTATTATACCAGGTTTAACCCGGATCCTAAACCTGTTGTTATAGTAGACAACCCAGACTGAATTAGAAAAAAGAAAAAACAGTCAGAAAAATTAGAAGCTGAAGTATCATTTAAAAGAGTTAATTCATTAACACACGAGTTAGTAAGTCTGCAAGATATTGATTTTGATTTGAAATTTGAGCATTATTTATTTAGAAGTAAATCTGAAAGTGATCTTTATAATGTTGTTTTACACCCTGTTTTTATTTCATTCTTGAATACAAAATAGAAAAATATTACAGTAAAATGTAAATCAAAGAAAGTTCAAGATCAGAATAAAATTGAAGAATTTAATGTTACTATTCTCAAAGATATTGATGAAGCTATTGAATTAGCTCAATTATTAACCTATGAAAACAAACCTCCAGTTTCTCAGTTACATATGATAATAATACCAGCTGAAGATTCATCTCTGTATTCTGTCACATGATATATAACCTCCACTACCACATCTATAGATATATTTATCCCTAGATTACCTTTATAACCTAGAGTACTATTTCCACCACCTACTTCATCCACTATATCCACTAGCTCACCTTTTTCTTCGATCACATCATTCTCATTCCCTAGTAGTTCCACATATATTCCAATTTAATTTCCCAGCTCTTTAATTACAACTTTTAGTTCATCATCTATCACTTCCAGTTCAGCCCCAAGAACTTCTACTTTACCTCCTAGCCAAGCTAAACTTCAAGCTATGGCTACTAGGTATGCTCCCCTAGTCTTACCACAACAACTTTATGACATGCCTCAAGACTATCAGGTTAAGATACCATAGTGTTATGCCACAACCCATTATAAAACTCAACATCACATAACGAAAATGACAGATTTCTTTGAAATCCATGAGATTGGTGATTCAGATGTTCAAATGAGGTTATTTTTACAAACATTGATAAGAGAAGTTAAGAAGTGGTTTAAAGGTCTTGTTGTTGGTAGTGTAACTAATTTATCTGTGTTTCATAGACTATTTTTAAATAAATGGGAAAATAAAAAGAATCCACTCCAGATATTGTCTGAATTTGATGCCATGAGAAGAGCTCCAAATAAGTCAGTCCAAGACTATTGCACTAGATATAACAATGTTTACAATTCCATCCCTGCAAATACTAAACCCACTATTGATAATGTCCTACTCAAGTTCCTTGATGGATTTGACATGGACATGGCTTATCAGTTGAGGGAAAGAAATGCAGAAACCTTAGAAAAAATGCAAGTAGATTCTGTTAGTGTAGAAGTAAACATTTAGCCAGAAAATCTAGACTAAGAAATGAGATAAGAGTGACCATTAAAGAAGAAACTTCCAATTCAGACTCAAAAATTTACATGCTAGCTAAAACTTTAGAGAGGATAATGGATAGACTAGATAACATAGAGCGAAGACCTCAATGGGATAATCAACAACAAATCAGAAATCCCAATTTTAGAAAAAACATAAATTCAAGAAAAGCAAAAGAAACAAGCCCAGACCAGACAATAAGGCCTCCATTCCAAGAGAACTATGCTGAAAGTTCCCAGAATAATGATGATGATGAGGATGCAATAAATCTAATGGTAATAGATGATAACAATACTATTTTTCTCACTCAGGAAGATCAGGAATTATTTGAACTCCAATAACTCAAATTAGATTCAAGTGAATCCTTTGATTATAAACAAGGTTATGATTATGCAATAAATTAAATACAGAGTCAATATAACCTTAGAAATAAGAAAAAAAGTGAGTCTTCTACCAAGAAAACAACCCAAACTCAAAATAAAAAAACAATAGAAACTCCCAAAACAAAAGTTCTACAAATTCTCCCAAGGGAAAATAAGAAAAACTCTAGTTCTTCCCAAAACATTTCTAGTCCTAAAAATGCATCAAGTCCTAAGATTGTTGATATCACTGAAGAAGTTTCTCAAGCTACTAAAGATTCACAAAAATCTAATATTGCAAGAGCTTCTAATTCTGTTAAAACAACAAAATTGGATCCCAAAATACCCTCTGCTGATCCTAAATCAATGGATCCAAAAACTGCTACTTGAAAAACACTTGTTGATAATTCTGAGTCTGAAAGAACATCTACTGTTTCACAAACAACCCCTAAAAGGAAAATTAGGATTTTTAAAACACAAGAAACTCAAACAGAGAATGTAAAATCAATTGAAAATGAAAACATAGCTGTAGAAAAACAAGACAAACCAACACAAACTACAGTTATCAAAGAAGAATTGATTCAAATAAGTAAATGACAGCCTAATTTCAACATACAATCTGAAATTGAAAATCTAAAAATACCAATTCTGCTCACAGAATTGGTAAAACATGACTTGTATAAATCAACTATGGCTAAAACATTAAACATAAATAATGGAGAAGATTCCATAAATTTGAATGATGATCAACCAAAATTGATTTTTGGCCCAGATGTGAATGGAAAACATGCAAATGGAGAAGTTCCTCCATTTTATATTAGTCTTACCATTCATGATCAAAATTTACACAAATCAATGCTAGATTCAGGAGCTTCCCATAATCTAATGCCCAAAGCTATAATGGAAACTCTGAATCTTGAAATCGCAAGGCCCTACAAGATTTGTTTTCATTTGATTCAAGTAAAGTTAAATTCCTAGGTTTAATCAAAGATTTGTGTGTAACACTAGTTAAATATCGTGGTAAGAGTATATTAATGGACATTGTAGTTTCTGATATCCCACTTAAATATGGAAGCTAAGTTACAGGGATATCTACAATTGGACATGACCTATGCTACTATATCAGTTTTTGGTCAACCTAAGAAGTTATATAAGGAAGCATTGATGAAGTACATGGTCAGCAGTGCAGAAAGATCTATAAATTACCCCATTTACTCTACACCAACTGACCTTGATTCTTTTATCTTATGTAACTCTTAAATTAATGAAAGCCAAACTAAACTAATAGAGAAAAAGAAAACACCAAACAATGATAATATCTTTCATGAATCGTTATGGAATTTAGACTTTGATGGTTCAGTAAATAATTTAGGAGTAGGAGCAGGAGTTTGGATAACCAACATGGAGATTAATCACTTAGAAGGCCATGCTTTCAGGCTCAATTTCAAATGTACCAATAATATGGATAAGTATGAAGTCCTCATTCTAGGACTCAAATTTATTAGGAACTCAGGAGGAAAAAGAATATTAATCATGGGAGATTCAGAGTTGATCATAAAACAAGTAGATGGAGTATATTATTTTTACAATCCTAGACTAAGCAGATACAGAGACACTGTGATAGATTTAATTGATGATTTATTGGAATGTAAATTTGTTGCTATACCTAGAAAACAAAACATGCAGGCTCATTGTCTAGCAACCTTTGCTAGTACATGCAATTTACCATTCCAACCCAATCACAGATATACTGTTGAAGTCAAGCATAAGCCAATAATTCCAAACAACCTCAAGTATTGGCAAATTTTTTCTCAAGATGAACAGATTTACAAGTTTATGAACAATGAAGGTGAATTTCAAAACTGTAAGAAAAATGTAGATTATACTATAGATCAAGATTTAGATTGTGAAATAGATTTAAATAATATAGATGTAAATAGAATAAAGTTTGCTAAACTAACTAGATTTAGCCAATCTGATATAGATAGCTTGAGAAAGTAGAGATTGAAGAAATTATTGATGATGAATCTGACATATTGAATCTTAAGGATAATTTCTTACTTAAAGGTTTAACTCCCTTATAAGATCTTTTTGACTAAAATGATGTAGCTAGAAAACCCAAAATGGAGCCAATTAGATTTGATATAGAATAATGCAACATTGGTACAGAGTTAAAACCCAAAATAATCAAACTTTCCAAGACTTTACCTCAACAAGAAAAAGAGAAATATATTACTCTTTTAAAGGAATATCAAGATGTTTTTTCCTGGAGTTATGAGGATCTCAAATCTTATGATACCAACATAATTCAACATAAAGTTCCAATAAAAAAAGATCAAAATCCCTTTAAACAAAAGTTGCGAAGAATTAACCATGTTTTATTTCCTTTGATAGAAAAAGAAGTGAAAATAATGTATGATACATAGATAATTGCACCAATCAGATATTCTGATTAGGTTTCCAACCTAGTTCCAACAAGAAAGAAAACATGGGAGATAAAACTATGTGTTGAATTTAGGAATCTAAACAAAGTGTCCTTAAAAGATAATTTTCCTTTACCTAAAATGGATCACATATTACAAAGGGTAGTTGATTCTTCTAGGATGTCACTTTTAAATGATTTTTCAAGATACAACCAGATTTTACTTCAAAAATAAAATCAAGCCAAAACAGAATTTACTACTCCTTGGGGCACTTTTATGTATGTAAAAAATGCCTTTTGTTCTAATGAATGTCGGGGCAACCTTTCAAAGAGCTATGGACATAGTTTTTGCAAAGGAAATACATGATTTCTTAGTGATTTACTTAGATGACATTACTGTGTTTTCTAAAACTGGCAATGAACACTTGGATCATCTGAGATAGGTTTTTATTAAAAGCAGGAAATTTGGCATCTTTTTAAACCCCCAAAAAATTTTATTTGGATTAGAAGAAGGCAATTTATGAAGACACATAATTTCTAAATAAGGAATCAAATTAGTTCTTGCTAGGAAAGAAGCAATTCTTAGCATCAGTCCACCAATAATATCAAAGAATTATAAGCCTTCTTAGGTAAGGTTAATTTTTAAAGAAGATTCATATCAAATTTAGCTAAGAAAATTAGAGAATTTAATAACATGCTTAAAAAATATCCAGTTCTTAAATGGACTATTGAGGCTAAACAATCTTTTGAATCCATAAAACAAGCCTTAACTAAAACTCCATTCCTAATAAGTCCTGACTTTAAGAAATATTTCATAATTTTTTCATTTGCTTCAGAACACACCATTGCTGCAATTTTACTACAGAAAAATGATTAGGGATTTGAACAGCCCATAGATTTCATTAGAAAAACCCTTAGATATGCTACTTTGAAGTACAACATCATGGAGATGCAAGCCTTAGCTTTGGTAAAGGCCATTAAAGACTTCAGAGTTTATATTCTCTACTCTCACATCATTACCTATGTCCCAAATTCTATAGTAAAAGACATTCTTACTCAGGATGGTCTTGATGGAAGAAGAGGTAAGTGGATTTCCACTATCTCAGAATATGACATAGAGATAAAACCCACAAAACTCATCAAAGGTCAAGGATTAGCCAGACTTATGGCTGAATCTAACTGTAATGCCATAGACATAAATTTTATTGCCCACGCAGATGATCAGGAAGAGATGGCGACTCCAATGATCAGTGAAGCTTTCTCAGACTCACCTTGGTGTATATATATCATATTTGTACTCCTAAAATTACCAACTCCTCCTGTATTGTCAAGAACAAAAGCAAGATTCTTAAAGATAAAGGAAGTAAGATTTTTCATTTTAGACAATGTACTTTTTTGGAGAGATCATAGTGGGATTTTATTAAATTTTTTATTAAAGGAAGAAGCTGGCAAAATACTTCAAGAATTTCATGCAGGTAATTATGGAGGACATTAATATTGGAAAACTACTGCAGACAAGATCCTGAGAGCTAGTTTTTACTGGCCTACTCTGTTTGCTAATGTCAAAAAGTATGTGACCTCCTGTCACAAGTGCCAATTTTTTTAGGGTAAGAAAAAACTGTTACCCCGAACTTTAAAGCCTATTTCAACTGAAATGACATTTCAACAATGGGGTTTAGACTTCATTGGTGAAATTCAACCTCCATCTTCAAGCCAAAATAAGTGAATTTTGATAGCTACTGATTACTTTACTAAGTGGATTGAAGCCATACCCTCTAGACAAGCCATAGATACTGTCATTATCTCCTTCCTAGAAAACAACATTCTTTCAAGATTTGGATGTCCCCAAAAGATAATTACTGACAATGCAGCAACATTCAAATCCAATAAAATGATTGACTTTTGCCATAAATACCATATTACCTTAGGTCATTCTATTGCATATTACCCTCAAGGTAATGACCTAGCTGAATCCTCAAGTAAGAGCCTTATAAACACCATAAAAAGGTTACTTTAAGACAATAAAAATACTTGGAATAAGAAGTTAGTCAATGCCTTATGGGAAGATAGACTTACTGCTAAAAAATCCATTGGTACCTTCCCTTACCAACTTGTCTATGGAATGAATGTTATTTTTCCATCCTCTCTAGGTGTACCAGAGATGAAAATTATCCAAGAGTTACAAGTTGAAACAAATGACATTCAAAGAAGGATAAATCAAACTATTCACTTGCAACAAACAAGGGAGGAAGCTTATATCAATTCTCAAGTCATTCAGGATAAGATCAAGAATTTTTTTGATAAAAAGAGTAAAGAGGATGATTTCTACATTGGAGATAGAGTGTTAAAATGGGAATCCAGAAGAGAAGATAAACTTAAGCATGGAAAATTTGATTTTTTGTGAAACAGGCCTTATGAGATTTATGGATATAGAGGTAATAATGATTTCTTTTTGAAAGAAATGGATGGAAAAGAACTGCAATAAGGACCAGTAAATTGCAGAATGCTAAAGCACTACTATTCTCCTGAGTTAACAAATAGTTAATTTGTATTCACTTTGATCATTGTACATACACATTGCAGATTTTAGATTGGATTAGATGTTTCCCTAAAAAATTTGAAGCCCAGAGAGAAGGCCCTAATCTTTGAGAGGTAAATATCATAAGTATGAGTTATTGCAGAAACCAGAAGACATTTACAGGGTCGTCACAGTCAAATTCTTAAGGCTACTAGTCTTAAAGTTCTTGACATTTCACCAGGAAATTCCATCCCCATGTGGAGCCACTATTAGTGTCCTATAATGATAGGGTTCATAATTTTTTAATTGACTTTGATAAGCCTTGTAAATATGTACATACCTTGCTTTCTGCAAGTTTTTTTTTCCCATATCTTGAAAAAAAGAAAAAATAATAAAAAGTCAAAAAGAGGGTAAAAAGTCCTAAAAGAAATATGAAAGGACTTAGAAAAATATAGACCCAAAAAGAAAAAAGAGATAAAATAAGACCTAAAAGTGAGCAAGTTCAAATGCCACTACTTTTACTTTACTGCAAGAATACTGATTATGTGTAGAGTGTCAATAAATTCCATAATAGCACTGTTACCAATGAAATAGGTAACCTGACCTCAAAACAGGAACTCTAGCCCAAAAAGACTCAAAAAACATGAAAAAACACCCCAAAAACAAAAAAAGTGTATTCCAAAACGCACTTGGTTTTTTTTGAAGGTCAAATTTCAACATTTTATAAAATTATGCCAAAAACAAAATTGTTTCTTGAAAAAGGATTGAAAAAACACCCTCAAAACAAAACCAGTTGATGCCAGAATAACAAAAAAAAAAAATTGTGTCATATTTTTGACATTTTTAAAAATAGAAATAACATTTTTTAATTTTTAAAATTCAAACATTAAAAGAAACCTAAAATTTAAGAAAAAAAATAAATTTAAAAAATAAAAACATTTTAAAGCTTAAAATTTAAAAATATATAGGAATAAAAAAATAAAAATAAAAACAAAATAAAAAATTTAATTCAAACATTAAAAAAAACCTAAAATTTAAGGAAAAATAAATAAATTAAAGATTAAAATTTCAAAATATATAGAAATAAAAAAATAAAAATAAAAACAAAATAAAAATATTAAATTAAAAAAAAAAACAAGTTAAAAAAGAAAGAAATTATAAAAAATAAAATATAGAAATTAAATTTAAAAAAGAAAAAGAAAATGTTTATTAAATTAAAAAAAATTAAAATTTAAATAAAAAATTAAATTAAAGAAATATATTAAATTTTAATAAATTTAAAACTTAAAAAAAAAAAACATTATTTAAATTAAAAGTAAAAAAATGAAAAAAAAAAAAATATTAAATTTAAAAAAAAAATTAAAAAAAAAATCAAATTAAAAAAATATTAAAAATTAAAAAAAAATCTAAAAAAAGAATTTTTTGATCGTGGTGGCGCCGCCAATCGGCCTCCCGCCCAGGTGGCAGCGGAGGTTGGCCTCTAGGCGGGCGAAGAGGCTGCATGCAACCCCCCGCCCATCCAGTGGCCGGCCTTCGCCACCACCTGGGCGAGAGGCCGATTCCGGGAATCGCCCTCCGGCTGCGGGAAGCTGATTCCGTGAATCGCCCTCCCGCGGCGGGAGGCCGATTCCAGGAATCGCCCTCTCGCGGCGGAAGGGGCGATTCCCGTAATCGGCCTCCCGGGAATCGCCTTCCCGCGGCGGGAGGCCGATTCCAGGAATCGCCCTCCTACCTAGGTGGCGACAGAGGCCAACTGCTGGGTGGGCGAGGGGTTGCATGCAGCATCCTCGCCCGCCAAGCGCCGACCTCCATCGCCACCTAGGTTGGAGGCCGATTGGCGGCACCACCATGATCAATTTTTTTTTTTTTTTTTTTTTTTTTTAATATTTTTTTTTTTAATTTGATTTTTTTTTTAATTTTTTTTAAATTCAAGAAATTTAAAATTATTTTTTTTCAATTCAAAATTTTTATTTTAAATTTAATTTGTTTTAATTTTTTTAGTTTTTTTTTTTTTTAATTTAATATTTTAGATTAATTATTTTTTAAAATTTAAAATTTATTTATTAAATTTTAATTTAATTTAATATTTTTTTTAATCTTTCAGTTTATTTTTTTTTCATTTTTAAAAAGTATAAATTGTTTCATTTAAAAAATAATAATAAATTTATGGATATTTGTTTTTTAATTATTTGCAGGTGGTTTTTTTCAATTTTTTTGTTTTTTAATGATAGTTTTTTTTTTTTTTTTAATTCTTTTATTTTAATTTTCTTTTTCAATTTTCAATTATTTTTTTTTTTTTAATTTGTTTGTTTTGTTAATTTTAAAAATTGTATTATTATTATTATTATTTTAATTTAAATTTTTAAATTTAATTTTTTCTTTTTTGTATTTTATTTTTTTTATCTAAATTTTAATTTTGTAATTTAAATTATTTTTAAATTTTCTATTTAATTTTTTTTTTTTAATTATATGGTTTTTTTTAGTAACTTAGAAAAAAATCTTTTTGATGTTTTTTATTTTTTATTTTTTATTTTTTTGGTTAATTTTTGTTTTTTTTCTTTAAATTATGTGTGTTTTTTTTCAAATTTTGTCATTTCTTTTGATATAATTTTCGAATATTTTTGTTTTTTTTGTTTTTTTTAATTTATTTTTGTTTAAATTTTTTATTTTTATGAGTTAATTTTTTATTTTTAACATTTTTATTGGTTTTTTTATTGTTTTTATACATATTTTTTTTATCTAAGTTTTGTGTTTTATTACCAACATGAAAATCACCACTCTAAAAAAAAAAGGTTGATGCTGCATCAATACGTTTCAAAATTAGCATGAAAATCACCGCTCTAAAAAAAAAAAGTTGATGCTGCACTAATACATTTCAAAATTAGCATGAAAATCACTAACATTTTAAAACAAATATTCATACTTCATAACTAAAAATATTAGAGTGTCAAAAATGTGCACCAAAAAAAAAGGGGTGATATTGCATTACCACTTTTCAAAATCGGGTGCTTTTTATGCTACCAAAAAAAAGTAGGTAACAGTGCGGTTACCTATTTCATCGGTAACAGTGTTTAATCCATGATCAGTTAAACAATTTAATCTTAATTTTTCATGCTTTCAATTTCATGTTTTAGATAGAGAATAAATATTTTTCAAATAGTTTAGAATTGAAAAATCAGTAGATAGGTAGAGAATAATGAGGAGCTCAACAGTTTAATCTGAGCCCTCAGATGAAATAAGCTAGACTTAGATAGTTTTATTCTTTGAAAGAAAAATGTTTTAAGGTTGCAATATAAATGCACCTATAAAGATGAAGAACAAATGTCAGAAATAAAGGTGGGTAAGTAGAAAGCAGTCGAGAAATCATGTAATAAAGAATTATTGGGCAAAAATCACTAAATTCCCCTCCCCTCCAAAAATTCAGTATTCTAAATTATCATTCAAAAAGGCTCAGAGCATTTCTCTGACTTCTGTTGGGACCGGACCCAAGGCTCGATGACTGATTGGTTAAAAATATTGAATTTCTACACAAAACCCACATTCATCAACATTTACCCTTCATTCATAAATCATAATACCTTTTTTCTAAGTAAAAACCTATTTTTACTTAGTAAAATCTAAACCCTAAATAGCTAACTTCATTCCCTTTCAAAATCATTCTTAAAATCCTCAAAATGCATTTATCATAAGTATAAGTGAAATAATATTAAAAGGCAACAATGCTTTATTTTGTCTATGATTTACACTTTACTTAGAGATTAACATGTGTTTTGTTTCCATTTCATTACATTTTTCATATTTAACACCTAACTTATTGTATTAAATCCCTAGCTATACCCTCCCGTATATATTAATACCCTTATATTAAAATAAACCCCCAAAACCCACTATTTTAAGTTTAGACCAAGGTTTAATATCCCATGTGCGCAAATATAAAAACCCTGCCCTACAAACCCATTGGTTTAAACCAATCCATAAAAAAATATCCCGCCCCTATAGTTTTCAAAAAAATGCCAAAAACGTTTGAAAAAACTATATAATATAATACTACACCCGTATATGTATTTAAATATACATTATATTTTCCTCCCTGCCATCATATAACCCAAGGTTTTGAATTAAATAAATGTTTATTTATAAAGTTCAAAACCCATTTCTGCATATGCAAACACACTGGCCCCACTCCCATTCCGGCACACCTTCCCAACAGATCTGGATCGTTCGCAAGGACACCATATCGCGTAGAAAAGTTGCACGATCACCCCCGCTCCATTTCTGTGTGAAATGGGTGGTATTATAAATTCCTCTCTCCTCCACGTGGTCGATTGCTATTGGATCACGTGGGTTAAGCCCAAAACTGCTTATCGCTAAATTGTCGCGCGATAACCACTGGTTTTTTTTATTTGTTAAAATCCTAAACCACCCTTTGTGCCGATGTGACAATCATTCAATGCCAAAATAATATAACCAAAATTCATATTAAACCCAAAAAATGTAATTCATTTCAATTTTATTATGTGAATTAACCAATTCTCACGCTTATCTCACTGTAAAAGCATCATTTTTCGCCATTTTCTATGCTCGAAAGCCGGCCAGATTTACCTTGTGACCTTTGAAGACTGTCGAGGAGCTGTATATTGCTCTAGAAAATCTACAGAAGCTGTGTTTCATTGAAAACATCAGAAACATCTTCTGAATCCCAAATACCTGCATACAAAGGGTATTTCTCTAAATTTTGAACCAGCAATTGAGTTCAAGAATCCATTAAAAGAAACTGTTAAAAAACCCCAAAAACGGGCCAGACCCTATCAAAATTTTCTAGAAACCCTGTTTCTTTGCTGCGCACAATTTTTGAATAAATTTTTGAGTTTTTCACACTTTGATGAACTATTCCAGGCCTTAAAACAAACTAGAAAACCTCTGCAGGTATCGTAAGCCTTTGTGACCCTTTTCAAAAGAGTTTTAGCCCAATTTCCCATTAAAATACTCAGGAAACCCTTGTTTCTTGTTTTAAACCAGTTAAAAGCCTATAAAACACTTTCACCCACCTAATTGGAAAGATAGCCCAAAGAAAAAGCTATACTTTGCTAAATTTGTCCAAGGAATCCTCTGCTAAAACAAATTACTTCTGCGAATTTTCTAAACTTGCAGAAGAAGACCAAAATGCCTAAGAAACGGAGTTCAAGCAAGCTTGAAGCTTTAAAAGTGCCTAAACCAACCCTTTCCATGACTTCTAAGACTGTCATAGTGGTAAATCCTCTTCAGCCACCTATTGTTGATATTGAACATATCCCACTAGCTGATACTGATTATAGTATAGTAGATCCCATTGTTGAATTTAACCTGCTAGATATTCATAAATGGTGCTATGAGAAGTCCTTAGATGATAAAAAATAAATCCATATTTGTGAATCCCATTTTCCTATTTATGTTGTCCCATTAACCTACCCATGCCAGGAAGTCATTAGGTTATGTCAATAGCATTATCTACCCGAGCAAAGAGCCATTGTAAATTCCATTAAAGAAGTGCTTTTTAATATTGCTTCTGAATCAATTAACCAGATGCTATAGCTTCAGCCTGACCCCCAAGCAGTCCCTTTATCCATAGAGGCCCTCACCAAGCTTTATATTGGCCTAGATTTTCCCAAGAGATTCATGGTTATCCAAACATTCATGCCTTCACATGTAGAAATTCCTAAGATTAATTCCCCATATTCTACTACTAAATTCCTAGAAGGCTCAAGACATGTGATTTCCGTGCTTTCCTTCATCCTTGGATATTTTACTGATGAACACATAGATGAGTCCATCTTGAGATTCTTATCTACTTTCTCCTCAGGACAACCCCCATCAGTAATCTTTGACTATGTTGGTTTCATTGCAGATAGTATTCATTATCAATTGATCAATTTTCCAATTGAAGGAGTATTCATATATAATTCCTTCCCGTTCCATATGTTTTTATACTTTCATTCAGATAATTTTTCATTCACTCTCCAAAATCTTGACATAGAGGGAAGTCCTCTTTCTATCATTTTCTGGACATATTTTCTCAGAAAAGAAAGTACAGAGTTCACTTATTCATATTTTTCAGAGTTTTTCCTACATCTAGTGATCACAATATTGACAAAGACAGAAAATCCTAGGATAAATGAAGAAATTAAAAAGATATTGCAGTTGTCAGAGCAGAGCAAGGTTGGTGATTGGTATTTATATGAGAAGCATACTGAGATAAGAGTCTTTGGGACAAACTTGTTACCTTACAAGTTACCCAAAAATCCTTCAATGAGGATCTTTTCCTTGGAGTATATCAGGTATATCCTAAACTCTAATTCCATTAATTTTATGGCAGACAAGAAGAAAAATCAATTCAAACTAAAGAATCAGATATGACCATTCATCTGCAATCACAGGGATGTAGAGAAAGAAACATCAAATCAATTATTGGAATACAAATTTGAAGAGAGTTTCGCTTGGAATTATGATCCATAGGGGACCTTCATTAAAATGAGGGTTAAATGCAATTTAACGCCCTTCACCCATGAAGCAGAACTAGAAATAGAAAGTTTGAAAATCAGATTGAATAGACTGAAAACACTTTAACAGATGCAGTGAACAAAGGTAATACTAGTCATACCTTAGAGACTGCAAATCAGCCAGAGAAGTCCACTAAAAGAGTAAGGGAAGAAGGAGCCTATGTGGTAGAAACTAAAAATGAAACAAAGTTCAATCTTATATAGATAAAAAGGCCCAAGTTAGATTCAACAAGCAAAGGAAAGGTTACAATTTATGTGGAAGAAACATAGCTTAGAGACACCAACACTAAAGGGCCAGAAACAGATGTTCCCATTATGATCATAAATGAGCCAACCACTAAGAATCAGAATGAAGAGTAGGTTAACAATGAAGATACACAGTTGATGGAAAGACATCAAAGCATGGAATGAGGAGATAAAAAAAAATATTTATTCTCAGAATCTCAAATCAAGCTGAAGAATGAGGAGATAAAAAACAATATTTATTCTTAGTATCTCAAACAGAATCCTAGTGTGCAAAACATTCTTCTTTCTACATTTTATTATTCAAATCAAAAGCTAATCATTTTAGTGTTGAAATCCACAGTAAAATCTCCAAAGATAGTGGCAGATTATAAAAAAATTCGATTTGGAAGCTCAGATAGATAAGATTCATGCTCTTGATCAGATTGAGTTCCATTGGCAGACTTCAAAGATGCTTTACTCTACTGTCACAACTAAAGCCATGAGTGCACAGAAGCTACAAAACACCATCTCCAACATGCAAGATCAGATGAAGATGGACAAAGCCTCATTGTATGCCAAGGATCTAAGGATAAAACCCTTAGAAGAACTAGTTTTGCAGGTGGGATATGACCTTACTAATATCAAAGCGGTAGAGTTATTGGTAAAAAAGAAGAATGAAGACATAGCAGTTTTGAGGAAACAAGTCAAACTTCCTCAAAGTGAACACCCTAAAAAGAAAAAATAATAGAAGGGAAAAAAGAAAAACATGACATGATGAACTTGATTTTGCAGTTGATAAATCAAATTAAGGAGATGGAGATTCAGATGGAAAAACTTGTCCATGAAAAGGAAATAGTGAAAGAACCATAAGTTCCTACAATTATTCCAGTAATCACAACAATAGTGCCTTCAACTTGAGCTAAAAATTTGTAACCCAAAGAACCACTGGCTACTGCAGTGCCAGTGACTTCTTCCACAACCTCAACTACTAAATCATCTACAACAACGATTCAACATACAAATGAAGCCAGAAAAATAGTGAAAGAAATGGAAGAAATGTATTTAAAGACAAACGAGATTAACAGGTTGAAAAACATGGTAGAAAATCTTGAGAAGTCAAATAAATTCGTTGAGATAAATGCAAAGACACATGAAAAAAATTCCATCAGAATGAATGAAGAGTTAAAGAAGTTGCAAAAGGAGTTAACTTTGAAGGATCAGATATCATACATCAAAAATTACCTTTGGAATAATGCCTTTGAAGCCATCCATGATGTATGGCCTTCAATTTAGGTAATGTTTTAGCAAAGAGAGTTATTACTAGCAGCCCATGAAGAAATTCAAAAGACTCAAAATGAGTTGGCTGGAAAACCAGAGAAATTTGTAAGGTTGATCACCTTCCTCAACAGTAAAAATAGGCATGATTTGGAAGAACTCAAAATCATAGATATAACTGCAATTATCCTAGAAATTAGGAAAGTCACAACAAAGAAAAATTTGATGAGGCAACTAGAAGAAAAGTGTGAAAGTATGAATACTGCCATAACCAGGTTTATGGTTAAGTTCACAATTTTGAGACAAAAAGGACTGCCTGACATTATGGTAATTAATGATAAGCTAAGGCCTCAAAAAAATTATGATAAGAATATAAGAAAATTTTCCAAGCAACAGGTAAATAAACCATTAGGTCAAGGCATTCCAACTGGAAAAGTGTTACTTAAGAGTTTTGAAGAATTATTATATTTGCGACATGAGATAAAGCACTTGTTTGTCATCAAGCCAACCTTTTCTAGATATACTGAAGCTGATGAGAACTTCAGGAAATCAAAAAATATACAAATTCATAAAAATAAGGATTGGCAGTCGCTCACAGATTTATTGTGAAGGATAAAAGAAAGACAGGTAAAAGAAGGAGAAAACTGTTTTCTGATTTACAGTAAAAAAAAATGTTTTACAATAGTAAGCAGTTGTTGATCATGGTTAAAGAGTATCAGAGTTTATAGAGTATCAATGAATAAAGAAAATCAGAGAAAGAGTATTAGACAAGGAAGATCAGATTCCAAAAAATATCTAAGAGCCAGCAAGGAGGACACCAAGGCAGCCAGCTGCCTCTTATCCTTAAAGAAGTTTCTATTTCTTTCGGATAAGCAGGATAGCTTGCTGATTTGTTAAACAACTATCCCTATTATTGTTGTAAAGATATTTATTTTCCTTTATTTAATTCCTAAAATATTTCTAGGATATTTTGTAGAGAACTATGTATAAATACTTCATCTTTAGAAGTATTTTGTGTGGAATAAAATCGCTGGAGATTGTTATAGTCATTTCTTCTTGGACTTAAAGCTTTTGTGATTCAAATTTTGTGTTAGTAGGCTAGATCAAACTAATTTCCATCATACTTCAGGATTCTTGTGATGAGCTATTTTGAGTGAAGTATTTCCTTACTTTTCATTGTTATCTTTCTTTGTTACATGCATCCATATATGTTTTTTCTAAATCTGAATGAATAACTAGGAGAATTACTACAGGATTTGTTAAAAGAACCCTGCTTTTAACTAGTTATCATTTAAATGTTTTCCTCTGACTACCAAAGTAGGGAACCCTTAATTGTTCCCTCTCTTGTTTGAACTCTTCCTACTACTTCCTTTTCTGGATCAAAGGATTCTTAATTTCCCTTTATCCCAATCATAACACCTCATAAAAACAACTTTCCAAGATCTTCAAGGGTTATCTATCTTTCCTTGAAAACATTTGACCTTTTGGCCTTGATCCCAGTCCTGTTTAGTTTATTTTGACTCCATAGCCCAATGGAAAAATAGATCTCCCACTATCCATCTCTTTCAAGTGATTTTTACCACCAAATATACTAAAACCAAACCAAAGCTTCACATTCATAACTAGCCTAATACTTGCAAATCAAAACAAAGTTAAAAATTAAAGAGAGAGCCCTCTCTGAACCCTAGGAAAGCTAGATCCTAGAGTTTGAAGTTGGTTTGTGGTTACCTCTAATATTATTTGACTAAAAACCAAAAATCTCACAAATTTAGAATTATTAGAGTGATAATACTCAGTATTCTACCATTCCTTGGTCTGCACCCAGTATTCAATGTCGACCACCTTTGTCCCTACTTCCCACCTCTACTAGACACCTATGACATTACAAAACAACTCACACCAACAGAGTTAAAACTAGACTGCATGTAACAATCCACCACATATTTTATCATGGAAATGAAAATCAAGAACAATCGCCAACAGAAGATCCAACTGTATCGAGTTTTCAAAGCTGGCCAAATCTTGCACCAAGGCAAGTGGTTCACCAGGGACCAAGTTTAGTAGAAGTTTCCTCATCTCAAGGAAGAACTCAACACAATGGGGAGAATTTATTCCTAAGGGGGGAGGAATGATCCAGGTGGATATTGGTGGCCACCATCTTATTCAAATTATGGCCCCATCATTGTCTCTTTCAGTTTTTTATTTTCGGCACAACTTACTATTTTTAGCAGTTTTTCAGGTCCTGAACTTCCAGAGTTGTTTTGAGGCCCTAAACAACGTTTTTTGGGAAAACGAGGAGAAAAATCAGTCCATTGAAAAATGTTTCTCACATTAAAATTTGTAGCACTCGGATAGATATTTCTAACAAGGTATGGTGCCCATCAAGCGAAGATCGTATGCCAAAGTTACGTCCCCGGGAAGTTGAAACACCAATTTACCCAAACGAGGCCCATAGTTTTGCCACTTCATCTCCTAGGGTTAGGATTTTGGATGTTTATGGTTTTCCATTGTTTCTAAATAATAAATAGGCCATAAAGCCTCATTGTAACACATTTTAGAGGCCTGTAGCCACCACATATCTTCTCAGAGATAAGCTACCAACACCCTAGCTAGTTTATTTCCATTCTGTCTATAAGCAAATTTCAGTTCTTTGATATTAATGAAATGATGTGTTATTTCCATTGAATCTTTGTATTTATGGTTATATGTGTATTATGTTGCATTCCTGCATAAATATAGATCAAATATCCAAGTATTCCTGGGAAAAATAAACTTTCTGAGGAGATTTGTGCATAATTATGTTGAGATTATGAGGAGTATAACAAATATGTTGAAGAAAAATGTAGAAGTGAAATGGGATAACGGAGCAAGAGAAGCATTTGCTATAATAAAGGAAGCATTGCAGGAAGCTCCATTTCTAATTAGTCCATAATTTTAAAAGGCCTTTTAGGTATTCTCATTTTCATCCCCCACTACTATTGTTGTTGTGTTGTTGCATAAAAATGAAGATAGTAAGGAGCAACTAGTTGCATTTTTCAGAAAAGTTCTTAGAGACGATGTGCTTAAATAAAATATTCTAGAGAAACAAGTATATTCTGGTCAAAGCACTGAAAGCCTTCAGGACTTATGTGTTACAGTCCCAAATAACAACCTATGTTCCTAATTCTATTTTGAAAGACGTGCTGGTCGAAAGTGATGTTGAAGGAAAAAGCGGGAAGTGGATAGCGAAAATCCAAGAGTATGATTTGGACATAAAACCCACCAAGATATTCAAGGGATATGGGTTAGTGAAGTTGTTGGCCAAGACAATTTTTCAAGCCTTGGGAATCAATATGTTGGCACCAGTGGATGGAGTTGTTAATGAAGAAGGTCAAAGCAAGTCCAAATTAGGTATTCAATACAAATTTTTGTGCTCTGATTGGTATAAAGATATTGTGCATTACCTGTGTTTCTTGTCTTGTCCAACTTCACTAAATAGAACGAAATGCAGAGATCTCAAGCTCAAGTCTAAGCCATATGTTATAGTAGAAGAAAAGGTATACTAGAAAGGTCCTTCTAGTATTTTGTTGTTATGTTTGACCGAAGGAGAATCTATTGAAGTTAAGAAACCATATCATGAAATTCTGTGTGGAGGAAATTATAGTTGGAAGGTCACTACTCAGGAGTTGTCAGAAGTGTCAGTTGTTTGCTAAAAAAAAAAACTTGCCCCATTACCCCTCTTCCTAGTATTTATTGAAGAACCTTTTAGGCAATGGGGATTGGATTTTATTGGAGAGATCCATCCACCATCAAGTGGATAGTTCAAGTGGATTCTGACTGCCACTGATTATTTTACAAAATGGGTCAAATAAATACCCACTAAGAAGGAAAATGACCAAGTAGTGATGAAGTTTCTAGAGGAAAACATTTTCAGCAGATTCAGATGTCCAGACAAAATTGTGACTGATAATTCTTAGGTATTCAACTCTGCTCGTTTCATTAATTTTTGTCAAACATATAACATAATTTTATACATTCCACAGTGTATCATCCCCAAGGGAATGGATTGGCAGAGTCTTCAATAAGACATTGGTAAAAATCTTGAAGAAGACGATCACTAAGAATCAAAAGGATTGGGATATGAAATTGAAGTTTTCCCTCTAGGAAGTTCAAGTCACTACGAGGAGAGCTACTAGAAAGTCTCCCTATAAACTGGTTTATGGAACCCAAGAACTATTTCCTACTTAGCTGACCAAACAAATGATTTATTTCCTTCAATAATCTTAGGAAGAACCTAATGCTCTGGTAAGAAGATTGAACAAAATAATTGAATCAAGTGAAAACAGAAACAAAGTTAGGGATAAGTTGATTATTTATTAGGAAGATATGAATTCTATATTTGACTGAAAAGAAAAAAAAGTTCTCTTTTGAGCAGGAGATTTGGTACTGAGATGGGACACCAAAAGAGAAGAAAAGGGGAAGCATGGTAAATTTCACCCTCTCTGGTATAGTTCATACAGAATCTCTGAGGCAAGGTCAAACAACACATTCAGTTTAGAAGATCTGCATCGAGAGTCAATACAGATTCTTATGAACGGGAGATATTTGAAACATTATTTCCAGCATTAAGAGAATGCCACCATTGTAAATACCAGATTTCTCATTTTTCATATGTCACCAAGAAATATTTGACTCCATGCCAAATGGATAAGGAACTAATCTACGGTTCTTAGAGCTTCCGTGGAGAAATGCACTATCCCTAGGTGGAGCCAGATGCTATGGCTCATTTGCATTTACCTTTGAAATTGTATGCCGAAGAAGAATTTTGATTTATATGACTGGTAAATGTAAGAGATTGTATGCTGAAGAAGAATTTTGATTTATATGATTTGTAAATTAACATTTCGTGATGACATGTGAAGGTAGGTCGAAGGATTGGATAACCAGAATAAAGATTAGGAGGGTTTTAACACCGTGGATAAATATGGAGTCGCATGAGTTCATTGAATGAAATATTGTAGGGAGTAGCATGGAGAAGATGGAGATGTAGAGTGAAGACAGTCGAAGAAGAATTTTGATTTATATGATTGGTAAATTAACATTTCGTGATGACATGTGAAGGTAGGTCAAAGGATTGGATAACCAGAATAAAGCTCAGGAGGGTTTTAGACCATGGATAAATATGGAGTTGCATGAGTTCATTGAATGAACTATCGTAGGGATTAGCATGGAGAAGATGGAGATGTAGAGCGGAGACAGTCGAAGAAATAGAGAAATCAGTTAAGGAATAAAACCTTTAGAATATTTCCAAAGGAGCCGATCGGACAGCAAGGATTAAATTGCAGAATTAAAGTGAGATATGGACGGACTAGGTTGCAATGCAAAGTTAAGTTTGAAAATTTGCGAAGTGGACATGTATCGGGCACAAAGTTTAATCACATATCGCACATCGGCGATTTTAGCGTTTATTGTTTAAACATCACATGGTAAGTTGTGTTTATTGGGATGTGATACAAATATGAGATGGCGGTGTGAGACAGTACAGTGGGACTATTGGATCTGGGCGAAGATCAATGGTGTAGGTTAGATCACAAATAGAGTAATTATTAGGTTCACACATCGGTAATTATTAAGTTTACGAGTTAAGGACTTCGCAAGTTAAACAAAATAACTTGCAATGCAATGAGAAGAAGGGCCACGTGTCGGCATAATGCATTAGCGCACATCACATAAATTACATTTTAGCCATTATCAGTATAGTATTAAACTTGCAGGAAGCGATTTACGATAAATTGTAAAAGTTGCGATGTTCCAATGCGACATCGTCATATCAACTTCACATCAACATTATTATTGTTGACCATTTAAGACATTTGTTATAGTTTCCAACGTGCGATATTAAATAAGTTGCAAAGTGTAATTTCTTCTGATTGGTTAGGTCATGTTTGGGCCCATAAACCATAGGTCATCAGGGTTTGTATAAAGTTGCATCCATGTATGCGATAAGGTAATGCGAAGGGGTGGCCAATGAATAAAGAGGCATAGGCAGAGTTGGGCAGAAGAATATATAGTGGCACTGTGGGAAGCACAACAGCTGGGTTAAGTCGGGCACTGGGGCATTTTTATAAAACTAAGCATCTATCACATCATAATGAGAAAGGACACCTCAACTCTTTGGGAGCTGCATCAGCAATATCAGATTCAGAAAAATGAACGATATTTCCAGTTTCAATTTGTTTTCTTGGTATGATTGCATAAGTAATTTTAGAAGTTTAGGTAGTCAAGTAGTTTCAAGAAGTTCAACAGTTATGAACTACTTTGATGTATTTAAGTAGGTCGAAATAAAGAAAATGGGTTTCGAGTTTTGGACCTCTAGATGATTGTTAATTTGGTATTTAATTTTTTAGAAATTAATGAAAGAAGATCAAGTTTCCTACACCTGTTGATGTTTATATGTCTTTCCAGTTTCACTCTATGTTTATTCTTCTTTGAATGAAGTGAAGTAATGTAGCTATCGGTCTCTTAATTACATCTATGAGTAAGAGTTAAATAACCTTAATTTTTGCTCCTTCACTCCATCTCTTCTCTCTTCAAAAACTCTTGATGAAACTTTAAAGTAATAGATTCTATGTTTACAACATATTATTTCAAGTTTCCTCTCTCTCCATGAATTTTCTCTGAAATTTAAAAGTGGTAGATTCTGTGTTTTTAGCATATCATTTTGAGTTTCCTTTACAGTTATTCTTTTCATTTCATTTAAATATCAAGAGTTTATGGCATTGTGAAGGCTTTCATTATATCAGATTATTGAGGGTATGAAGTAATTAAATTCCAAAGGTGTTAAATAGAAGCCATTTGATATTGAAATTTTGACATACATTTATAAAATGTCTTAAGCATTTATTCCTTACCACAGCTAAGGGACTGTTTCTTGAGATACAACAATACCAAAGGGAATTATCCATTGAAAGTGTAATAGATAAACCATCATGGTATTAAGGTAGTGAATAATTTTATGACACATCCAAAGAAGAGATATCCAAAAATTCATTAAAATGGATGAACCATGCCAATTTCAGAATAAAGATAATCATCAACGGTGTAGAAATAATAATTTTGTTAATATAACTGCCTTTTCTTAACTTTGGTGTAAATTCCCAACCAAAAAGGTGATTTTCATAGCACAGCATGTGAGACAAAAGATGGTTGTTCGATATGGGATTGAACAATATTTGTGTGGATATTGGAACAACAACTGTTCATTTAATTAAATAGCAACTGTTCATTTTATTGAACAACAACTGTTCACTCTATTGAACAATAATGGTATGTGAAATTCGTCAAAAATAAATAAATTGTAGCTATTCATTTTACTGAACTGCAGTTGTTCATTCAACTAAATAACAACTATTTATTTTATTGAATAGTTGTTGTTCACTCTTTTGAACAAAAAATGTTCATTTTTATTGAAAATCAATTGTTCGTTTAAGAGAACATCAACTATTCATTTTATTGAACAACAACTATTCAATATATTGAATAATAGTTGTTCATCAATTTTGAAAAATAACAACAACAGTTGAAAAATAAAGCCAAAGAAAAATAAACGACAATTGTTCACTTGGAAGGAAACAATAGTTATCCAAAGAATTGAACAACAACTACTAAAAAAAAAATGTGAAGCAGTGAAAAATGAATGGTAGTTACTTTGTGTGTAAGTGACTATTTCAAAGAAAAAATCCACACATTTATACAACAACATTTTATTCTTAAAAAAACATAGAAACAAAAAATTATAAACTAGCTATGTAAAGAAAATATATACATTATTTATAGCTGAAAAGAATGATTTTTAAAAAAGTAAAGCTACTGGGTTATTACTCCCTGCAGCTAAAATTTTCATAGTCAAATCATTGCGTACCTGTTGGCAAAAGGACTCTTTGGTGAGTGGTTTGTGATAAAGAAGTACCCGATGTCCATTCACCTGGAAATAAGAGCCAGACCAATCGATGATAATTAAAATTAGAGTGACATTGTTGTGCACTTCTTAAATCTCATACGGGCCAAGCCATCTTGCCTCCAATTTACCTGAGAAGTCCTTAAATCTGGAATCAAAGAGGAGCACCTAGTCTCCTTCCTGAAACATTTTACTTTTTATGAGTCTGTCATGCCACTTAGCCCGTTGCTACTGAATAATTGATGTGTGTTGAAGGGAAAGTAACTGCACTTCATATAATTCATTTATTTGTTGAATTTGTCTATTTTGGACTTTCGTTAGGTCCAGTCCCACTTCCTGGGATGTTCTGAGTGTCTTTATTTCAAATTCGATAGGAAAAATAGGTTCTTTTCCAAAACAAGTGGGTACAAGGAATAAACAGTAGTATTTTGCGAAGTTGTGCGATAGGACCACAAGGCCTCTGTTAGTCTAGTAGCCTAGTCTTGTCGATGTGTTGAAAGTATTTTGGTAAAAAATTCTTCAATGACGTTATTGGTGCTCTCAACTTGCCCATTCGCTTGCGATTGATATGGAGAAGTGAATCTATGTGTGATATGGTGGTTCCATAGAGTGGTTGTAATATTGTGTCCTATAAACCGTGGCCCCCCATCTGCTATCACTTCCCTGGGTAAACCATACCGGAAAAATAACTCAAAAAGGATATTAATTACAGTTTCTTCTTTTGCTCTCGGAAAATCTATTGTTTCTACCCACTTAGTTACATAGTCTATAGCAACCAGTATGTAGGAATTTTGGTTTGATGGCAGATTGAATGGGCCAAAAAAATCCAATGCCCACTGTTCGAAAGGTTTTATTACTAATTGTGTCTATAACAGAATTTCATCAGATAGACTAGGAAATCCCATCCTCTGGCAGTTATCACAAGCCTAGACATACTTCTTGGCGTTTATAAAGATAGTGGGCTAGTAATAGCCCATCTGTAGTATTTTTGTCCAGTTTTTTGATCTGCGAAATGTTCGCCACAAGGCTCGTCATGGCAAGCCTTCATGATGTCGTAAATATCATATTCACAGATGCACCTACGTATTTTCATATCAGATCCTGTGTGAAAAAGGTATCCACCAATCAAAGAAAATTTGGCGCTACGTTAGACAATCAACTTCCTCTCTTTATTTGTTAAATGCTTTGGTAGTTTTCCTACCGCTAGATAATTTGCTACATCTAGATACCATGGTGCCTTAGCCATTTTGGCAAACAAATGTTCATTGGGGAATTGATGATCTACAACTAGCAAATTGTTCATCTTCAGAACCCGTGACAAAAAATCTCTAACCGAGTTTTCTTTTCAAAATCCTACAAAATTAATAGCCAATGGATCACCCTCCCATCAGTAATTGGTTTATTGGCTAAGTATCTAATGACAGAATGATAAATGTACATAAAAAATTGGTATCCTATTATATAATGTATCAATTTATTTATGACATAAATGACAACTAAAATTTCCCTTTTTGTTACAGTGTAATTAAGTTCAACAGAAGTGAGATTTTTTCTAATATAATAAATAGCATAGGGATTTTTGCCCTCCTCTTGTCCAAGGACAATGCCTATTGCTATTTTTGACACATCTGTGGAGATATAAAAAGGAAGCTCCCAATACTAGAGTAGTCGATACTAATTTTTTCAAATCTGTAAAAGCAATGTCACATTTATCAGACCATATAAATTAAAATTTTCATGTTAAAGGATACAAAGGCACAACAATTCGTGAAAAAATATTTATAAATCTACGATCGTATCCTACATATCCAAGGAAGCTAGGTACCTTGGTTTGAGTGCAAGGTCTAGGTAGTAGAATAATTACCTCTATTTTTGTTGGGTCTACCAGTATTCTAGCCACGAAGATGTAGTGTCCTAGGATTACGCCTTCTATCATCATCATGTGACATTTATCGTTGCTTAAACATAGCATGGTAGTGATCCATCATTCCAGAAATTTCTCTAAGTTTTGTAGCTCTTGGTCGAAATCATTTCCGTACGGGGTGAAGTCGTCCATGTAAATTTCAAGTCCCTCATTTATTAGATCATAGAAAATGATGAGTATGGCCCTCTTAAATGTAGTTGGGGCATTGCGTAAACCAAAAGGTAACACTCTATAGGAAAACGTACCCCAGGGGTAGGTAAAGGTATTTTTGTCTTGGTATTCAGGGGAAATTTGAATCTAGTTGTAGCTGTTGAAACCATTAAGAAAGGAAAATAATCTTTTTCCTGCCAACGTATCAAGAACTTGATCAACAAATGGAAGAGGGAAATGGTATTTTTGAATGGCCTTGTTCAATTTCCTATATTCCACACAGATCCGCCACTTCCCATTCTTTTTGGGAACAACTACTAATGGAGAGACCCGCTTACTATCCGAAATAGGATAAATAAAATTCACATCCAACAACTTATGTAATTCTTCCTTTATGATATCCTTGAGATGCAGATTTAATCTTATTTGAGATTGTCGAATAGGACAAGCATCATTTTCGATGTAGATGTGGTGTGTACACAATTGAGGGTTTATGCCCTTCATGTCTGGATAGTCCCAAGAAAAATCCCCTTTATGTTTTTGCAGAACTTGAATAAGTTTTTTTTGTTGATCACTATCCAGATTATCATTAATGTTCAAAAAATTTCCTAGTTCAATCTCAACAGGCCTGCTATTATGAACATCAGTTGTTGCTATATTCTGATCATGGACATCTTCCAAAGGATCTTCTTGGGCTTCATTGTCAATAATCGCTTTCAAAATTTCACATTTAACATTGTTTACAGCTGTTGATTGATTAATATAATTATATCATCTTTAGTATGATTCTTGAACTCAACCACTTCTGCTACTGTAAGAGGTGAACGGATGTTTTCCTCCAGGTATGTAGGTGGATGTTTATGAGTTTTTAGAATAGGCAGACTTGGCTTAGCAAGGGGATATAAAAAAAAGTTTTTTTACAAAATTTCCTCATTAGGGGAATTTTGGGGTCTAAAATGAGCCTCCTAATAAAAATGTAAAACAAAAATAAACTTTATAAGAGCCAATAGGATTTTAGATGATGATTTCAACCCTGGGGGATGATTCACCATTTTTTAAGTAAAAGGGTAAAGAGATTAAAAAACAATAAAATAATAAAAATACTTTTTCAACTCGTATTTTCAACTTATCTCCCAAATTTTTTACTCCAATTTCAAGAAGGAGTACTCATTGGATGAATATTTTAATTCCTCATCCAAGGAGTACCCATGTTGCATACTTTCGTTGAACCCTGCTACACCAAAAATTAGAAATACATGAAAAAACATGATTTCAATCACGTTTTTCATGTATTTCTCATTTTTCGTGTAGAAGAGTCCATAAAAAGTATGCAACATGGGTACTATTTGGATGAGGAATTAATTTTTTCATTCAATGAGTACTCCCTCTCGAAATTTGAGTAAAACATTTGGGAGAAAATTTAAAAATACCAGTTGTAAAGTAGTTTTTTTCTTTTTTCTCTCTAACAATTGATGATGTAATCAAATCTTATTTTATTGTTTCCACTATTATTTCACAATTTTCTTAGGAGGTCCATTTTAGACCTCAAAGTTAGCCTAATTACTTTTGTAATGGTTATGATACCAGCACGATAGCCTATATAAGCATTGGTTGTTTCTAACCAAGTTTGGCCCAGAATTAAAGGGTGTCCATATAATTGACCTCTTGTGTTGATAACTAGAAAATCCACTGGGTATTCCCATGATTCAACATAAAAAGAAAGTATTGTAGAGTTCCCTCGGGTTTAACAACATAACGATCAACAAGTTCTAACAAAGTAGTGGTCGGTTCTAGAGCTGTGATACCGAGTTCCTCACAGGTTTCTATCATTAGAATGTTAATGGTTGCACCTAAATAAACTAATGTGCTTGGAAAAGAGAAGCCATATGTTTGAATAGTAACAATGGGATTCCCTGTATCCTCATATTTTACTGGTGTTTCCCTACATATAAGAAGATCAAATAATATCCCTACGACTTGGAGGGTTGGTGAAGTTTTTGGTTTCCTTACAAGATTTTTCACACATAGTTCTTTAATTGTTTTAGCATAAATATGAATATCTTGAATAGCCTCAAGGAGAGAAATTTTAATACATAAAGTTTTGAGTTACCCTAAGATATCAAAGTTAAGATAAACAAGGGGTTTAGGTATTATTAATCTTTTATGGAAAAAAGGAGAAGTGATTATAAGTTTTTTAGGATCTTGCTTCTCGACTGTGTCTCCTCCCTGTTTTATTTCTCCGTCAGTCACAGTCAAGGGTTTAGTTATGGCAGGTGTTTCTATCTAATATTTTTGTTGGTTATTATTTTATTTAGGGGTAACTATGTGTTATGATCTCATCCTAAGTTCACTGCATTCCATCTGTTTTATTTTAGGATCTGAATTTTCAACAATCTATATCAATTAAACTAGTATATTATTGGGATTTGGGTTTGGTTTAGTTGGCAGTTGGGGATGCATAAGAGGCTGAGGATTTTGTTGAAATTGATACATATATGGTAATGTTAGTTGAGGTTGAGGACCCATCCCCATAGGTGGATTAGTTATCCGCAGAGGTCGCCTCCAATTTCAATACCAATTTGTATTTTGTGATGTGGAGGCAGGCCACTGGGATGGGTACAGATTGCTTTGCCGAGAAAAAGAATAATTTGGCCAACCAATGCTTGGAAAAGGTCAGTTTGGCCAAGGTGACATAGGAAATGATTGAGACTACCAAGTATAGAAATGTGATTGGACTTTCCATGTTGTTCCAGAATTCTGTTGTTGATTAAATGGTGGAGAATAAAATAACATAGAAGGGTCTTGTGACATAGCTACGGGTTGGGCTAGCCACTATCGATGTTGGCTCAATAATTATCCTAGTTTTGTATCTTCTTCCGCCTCTTAAAAACTACCTTTAATCCTAGAAGCGATGGACATTTCTTGGTGGCATGGTCCTTAATGCAGATGGTGCATGTCCAGACCATGTCCAACAAACATTCCCTCTAAATGTGCTTATTTCAACATTGTGGGAATAAAATAACTAAATTCTATTATGTTATTTCTTGTTTTTGTTTAGCTTGCAGGACATCGAACTATGTTGTGATGGTGCCTAGGATATCGATTTTGAAATCTTCTAAGAGATTGTCGATTTCCATCTGAGTTACGCTGCCACCAGCAGCTTTATTATTTCTGGTTATAGTGTCTCGTCCAGTTTTTCTGATGCACATACTACTTTGAGAGCACTTGATACAAAGCTAAATAATATCATCATAATTTTCCTGATAAATATCTCCTTTTCACATTAAATTTAATGTTTCT
This sequence comes from Pinus albicaulis, assembly GCA_034641835.2. NCBI lineage: Eukaryota > Viridiplantae > Streptophyta > Pinopsida > Pinales > Pinaceae > Pinus > Pinus albicaulis. The sequence goes on from CM076583.1 coordinate 1,194,153,874, forward strand.
ATCCATTCATCCCTCATCGTTTTTATCATAGTTACTTTTAAAACATATTTAGATAATGCAATATAAGGAGAACTTTGTAAATTGTATTGAAATCGTTCAACATATTCTTCTAGAGTCTCATTATCTTTTGCAGTAATATTAAAGATTTCATCCTTCAAATCTCTAGTCCTGTAGTAATCTTGATATTTAGTGACATTTTATCCCAAGATTTAATAGTTCCTCCACCAATCCCCATAAACCATCGAAAAAATGCTCCCTTTAATGTAGAGGGATTTTTTTTTAGCTTTTGGGGATCGATGGTATAATCATTTCCCCTACATAAAAAATTAAATTCGAACAAGAAATCATTAGGACATTCCTGGGTTAAACCATGGAAAGTAGGAATGCTCTGTAAAGGAATGGATTTCATGGGGGAATTAGAAATTGGGTCGATGATAGGATACTCCAACATCGATGATCGTCCCTAAGGCTGATTATGCACCATATAATCAAATATTTTCCAATAACGTTAACGAATCTCTTGGTTTGGAAAGTTGTTTGGGCAGGAATGGTAGACATATTTGGAAGGGGTCTTACAAAACTACCTTTATCTGGGACATCAGGTATATTTTCTGCAATCAAGATCTTAGGAGATCCAGGTTCTAGTGACTGTAGCTTTTCTCCTACATCACCACTAGTCTCTCCATCTCCTTCTTGTAGATTGCATGAATTTCCTTCTTGTGAAGGGTCAGAATGAAAATTTTCTGTAGCCTGAAAGCTCTATTCAGACCCTTTGGTTTTGCTATGGATCTCGGTGTGAGCTGTAGATGGTGAGCCTGCTACTTGAGAGATTACATTAGAGCTTTTTCCAGATATGGTTTGAGGTTGTACTGACACCTGAGATTCTGATTTTGTTACGATTTCGCCTATAAATTTCAATCCTCCAAGGGTCACCGACCCCTTGGGTTTCGTGGATTTAGGTGGTGGGTTTGGATCTATTTCTAATTTTTTCTTCCTAGTCATTCATATAAAACATCTATTTTTATCTACTCTATATGCATCTGCTAGAAAATAGGCTTTGGGTAAGCATTTTACTTGTTGGTACATAGGTTCTTACCTCTCATTTTCAATACCCAAGTCTTTTGCAGCAATAAAATCCAATCCAAAAATAAATCAATCTTTAACACTCTCCCCAGCAATGGCACCAAAATTTTGGTGAAATAAGATGACTATGAAAATCAACCTTAATTCCTACATTAATTATCAACCAAGGATTCATCTGTTTATTTCAAGAGTGTTGGCACTATTTATGTTGAGTGATATCAAAATCTATTTAGGAATAAATGATTCTAAATCGTTGCAATAATTAATATCTAATTCTCGAAGTTCAATCTGAAATAATTCAAAAGAAAAACTTAAACCATTTATAAACCATAAATCTTGATCTAATCTCAATTTATTTGTAAAGAAACTAAATCAAACTTATGAATTGCAAGAATCACTGCTTAACAATTATCTACTGGGAAGAGAAATTACAGTAAATGAACAACAATCAATTATTTAAACCTGTAATGAAGAATAACAATAAGAAATCATCGAGTATCTATGATAACATCTATAGAAAGGAACATAAATAAAATGTAATGCTAATCTAAGAAATTCATAAAATAATGATATGCACATGTAAGAGTAACAACATCTAAGATTTATGTCAACGGTAAAGGTAAACTATGCAAACGAATTCTAACATCATACAACGATTAGAATAATGAGACACGACAATTAACAATCATATAAAGGGTGGAAATTATTATGGCACAAAAGAGGCAACATGTCTCCTAGGGACCGGGCCCAAAGCCTCCAGAAGCTACTCTTGGGAATACTCAAAACACGATTATAAAGAAAGCACACTTTTTGTCATAAATCCCAGTAGCAAAGATACAACATCACCGTAATGAAAATACTCTATCTTTATACAAATAATGATGTCTAAATGAAAGTTACAACTCATCAATTAACCCCCCTTCTATTTCACCTATCAGACTTATATAACCAAGTGGAAAACTAATAAATGAGAGAAATTCCTCAGGATTAGGAGATCCTGAGGATTTCACAACTAGTAATCGAATTTTCACTATAGAATTAGCTTGATTCTCCTTTTCTTCCACTAGCCCATGCGATCAAGAATTGATATTTTTCTTTCTTTGGCCATTGTTGTTCCATCACTTGAACAATATTTGTACCATTTTTATTTATGCACATAAAGGCAAGAAAAAGTTAGTTTTTATGCTAAAATCATACAATTTGTTGAAAATTGATTTTATTCATCTTTCACAATATTTTATTCTATATTCTTCCCAAGAAAGAAGGTAAATACATAAAATTAAATGATTAATTAAGCTAATATGAGGATAAAAACATATCTTTTCCATGACCCAACAATGACGTTTTCGAAACAGAGATTAGATCACATACACCACTTGAATAAAATTTTCGACCAATGTTGTAAGTATGGGATATCTCTTAATCCCAAGAAGAGTATATTTGAAATGTCTAAGGGTAATCTCTTGGGCCACACCATTACCAAGGGTGCGATTAAAGTACACCCTAAGAGGGTCAAAGAAATTACATAGATTCCCTTCCCAGTGAACAAGAAGGCTATGCAGTCCTTTCTGGGTAAAATTAACTTCCTCCATAAGTTCATTTCTAACTATGCTCAAATTTTCAAGCCAATACATGATATGGTGAAGAAGGATGCAATCTACAAATGGGATAAAAGAGAAAAGGATGTTTTTTCTTGTATCAATTAAGCTATCACAGAAACACCCACATTATACAGCCTAGATTTCAATAAATATTTTTTTCTCTACACTTTTTCCTTTGACACTTCCCTCATCATTATACTCACACAAAAGGATGATCTTAACAAAAAGAAACCTATCTATTTTATGAGTGCTAGTATTTAAGGACTCAAACTCAACTACTCCACCATTGACAAACAAGCTTATGTGGTATACAAGGTGGTAAAACACTTTCAATCCTATCTCTTGAAAAATCACTGCATTATCCTTGTTCCACACCCATTAGTCAAATAATTACTTATGTAACAAGATTTGGATGAAGGAAGGGTGAACTATATGATTTTTTTGCAGGAATATGATCTAGAAATAAATCCAATTGACACAATCAATGACCTTGGTCTACGTTAACTAGTGGTAGAAGTAGTGGATGCAAAGGAAGAAGAATATCTCTCAGGGTGGGAGCAAGAAATTTAAATGTACAATGTTGAGTGAGCCTTCGCCACTACTAGCCCAAAATATTGGTACGCTAATGTGTGCCAATACCTTAAACACAACATTGTGCCCTCCCTTTTACCTTCAACATAGAAGAGGGAACTTAGACTCAAATAATTATCTTACCAGTCAGTGCATGGGGTGATTTTCAGAAAGCATCACAATGGAGTTTTGCTTAGGTATTTGGAAGCATATGGTTCAGATAATGTACTGTGTGATCTCCACAACGGACTAGACATGAGATAATTCGTGGGAAACAAAAATACACATAAATTCATGTGACTTAGTTTTTATTGGCCTAGATTACTCAAATATGCTCACACTTACACATGAAAGTGTCTGGTCTATTAGAGGTGTGCCGAAAGAAACAAGAAGTTAGTTTCCCCATTGCAGCCTATCGCAGTGGAAGAGCCTTTCCAACAGTGGGGCTTGGATATTATTGGAGAAATATTTCCACATTCATTGAAGTAACACTGCTATATTCTCACTGCCACCGACTACTTTAAAAAATCGATATAAGTAGTTCCTCTTAAACAGGTGACTGATCAGGAATTCATTAGATTTATTCAAAAAAATATCATTTCCATGTTTGGTGACCCAAATTATATCATTATATTTTTTTCCTCCATCTTGATGCATTTGGAGTGGAAAAAGTGGAGAAATCAATTCATGGGACCATTTTTACCAGTGGGACCTAGTGTGGTGAAACGAGGTATTAAACCTTTCGAGAGAATTTTGACGCATCAAACGATGTTTTTTGGGGGTAAAAATTTCTCTCTTTTGCACTGCACCTTTTCATTCTATTCTACATGCAGAGATATTTCCAATGACATAATAAGCATGCCAATCAGAGTCCGCATGCAAACATTATGCTACTCAGAAGTTGACCTTTATGTTTTCACACTTATTGTTCAGGAGAATTCCACGCCATCCCCCATTGTTCATGGAAAAGGGACTAGCCATGTGTTTTTGATGTAAAAGATTCTAGAAGAGTCGATTTTGTAACTCTAGTTAAGAGTTGATGTAGTTAAAATTAACCACTAGTAGGCTATCGACCTGTGTTATAACTGGGCCACTAGGAGGAAGAGGAGTTCCATTCTTTCGAAATCATTTTATTCCATAGCTAAGAAAATATAGCCAGGAGAGAGGAATTAGAGCACATTGAGAGGATATGTGCACTGTAGTGAGTCATAGGCCACATGAATTACTTCTTTGTACCTGCAGCCATATTTCCATATAGAGAAAGAGAGCAAAGTGAACTCACCTTCCAGCTAGGTTTTTGTCCTAAAAGGGTTTCCTAGAGAGCATATATTGTGTCTTATGTGTATGTGTGAGCTTATTTTTTTTCTCTAATTTTCTACATAATTTCCTTTTGCAAGCATGCACTAATTACAGTAAAATATATAGATCTAGGATTTGAATAAAACTTAATAGTGTAAAAATACATTATTTTAATTTATTATTATTATATCTATAGTAACAAAATGTCCATTGGAATATCCAAGGTAGTTTACAGATCATTAAAAATTCCTACTTCACTTGTTTTCAACAATTCGACATATTTTTCATCGCTCATACTTTATGATTTTTCATTGGAAAACATAACTGTATTGAAACATTCTGCTAATTATTATCCCTGGGGGAATGGTCTTGTCGAATCCACTAATAAGAAACTAATATGCATCATCAAGAAGACCATATTCTTTGAACATAGGAAAGGGTACTCTTGTTTGGTAAATTCCTTATGGCCTGATGGAGTCATGCCGAAGTCCTCCCTAAACACCTTCTCTTACTTCCTGGTATACAGAAAAGAAGCCATCCTCCCACCCAACATCTACTTTCCTACTCTCCAACTCTCACAAGAATTTGAAGGCAAGCCATGTCTATTAGTGTGGCATTAGATGGACGCCCTCCACAAGCTACATGAATAAAGGTTGAAAACCAAAGAAATTTTTTCACTCCATTAGATTCATATCAAGAGATTGTTTGATAGTAATTCTGTCAAGAAGAAAAAATTTAATATGGGTAACCTAGTCTTCAAGTGGGACAAAGCCCACGAAGACAAAGGAAAATACACTTATAATTTTCAATCCCTGTGGATTGGGTCATTCACAGTGCATGAGAAGCTTATCCATCACACTTATCATCTTCAATCACTTGACAGGAATATTGACTCTATCCTTGCCACAATTTGAAACATTACTTTCAATGAAAATCAGGCATTGTGCCCTACACTATGTACATAGTGTTATTCTATTTATTTTTGTTGTCTCTATTTCTTACTTTATTTGCGTTATGTGAATAAGTGTTTTCCTTGTACATGTTTTGGCTTATAAGAATGTGTGTGGCTAAAGTATAAAGGATTATTTTGACACTTAAATATTTGGATAAACCTTTGGTCCATGTTACTTGTGTTGTTTCTATATTTTGGGTGATGAAATTATGATGCAAAATATGATCCATCCATAAGGAGAGTTTTGGTCAAACCATGAGCTCTTTTCTAGTCGGGAAACCTTGTAACTGTATTCGGTTCTTTATGTTTTGGTGTTTCCATGATTATCCAATTAGTAGAATAGGAGAAGGGGAAAAATATAAACGAGAAAAACTAACTCTGAGGTCTTTATACTCTTCTATGAAGGAATGACTTCTCCTTATCTAAATAAGTCAGGATCCCTCTTCTGCCCAAAATGAATAAGTGCCAATGCATAGTCCTATAAAAAAAAAAAAAAAAAAGTGAAATAAGAGAAAGGCTTCCCACGAGAGAGGTGAAGCAAGAAACTCAGTCGGGGTACTGACCAGGCTCACTCAAAACAGAGCAATTTTTGTGTTCCTGTAGTGATTCTATTGGGGTATTGTTTAGACCTGTTGACACTAGAGAGACACCAAAGATGAAAAATTACACTTTGAAAATATTAAACTCATGAGATTCACTACCCTTCCCAACTCAAAACATTGTGATAATTCAAAATTTTATGTTGATTTAAATCGATAAGGCCTGATGGGGACTACATTTATTCACGGGGGAAGTAGGTAAACCAAATTAATCTGCACAATGAATCAATACTCCTTGAAGAACCAAGGCCCTAAATGAAAGAAATTAATCGAGACAATGAAGATTTAGTTTTTCCAATTTGTGGCCAAGTGTTGTATCTACTACAACAACCTCAAAAAAAATTCCTGTACCAAATTTTAGAGCCTTCCTTGATCTTGATCATCATCATCATAAAATTTGAATCTCATTCCATGTGTTTTCTTAGAGCGTTGTGTTCCCTTTTGCAAGTTGTGAAAAGTGTCATATTTTGGCATGTTTGATGTCACATCATGTATATAAGCCTATTCTGGTGGTTCCAAGAGTTCATCTCTGTGAAAATGAGTTTTTATAACATGGTAAGTATATGTCGCACTCATTTCCAAAGTTTTGAGCATTGTCGCACAAGTGTCACCATGGTCATCACAAATTCTATCTTTAGTGTCGCACTTGTCGTAACTTGTCATAAAGTTTTCTCATGAAGGGTAATCATTTTTTCATATGTTATGGGTGATCTATGTTGTTAATTCATCAAATTATTCTATGTGTGTGATCACAATCAAAGTCTTATCACTATTCACACTAGTCTCACTGATCCCACACTTATCCATTTATGAAAAAACTTCGCTACCAAGAAACCTAGATTCACCTCAACTCCTTTAGATGAGCACTATGCAGTATCAATCCTATAGCTATTAAAATTACCACTAGGCACTATGAAGTGCGCAATTACTTCCTCCCAGGACTGCTGCACTGCGCAATTTTTTTGCCCAAGCTTCGACCTTGACCTCTAGAATTGCATAATCTTGTCTCCCATGCTGGCCTAAAATGTGAAATTTGCAATCAAAATCCATAAGATAATTCCAAAATCTCTTGATCTACGTAGCTGTTCAATATACCAACCTCCCTTGTCTCCTAGAACTACGCAATATGCTCTCTCAATTCCCATTCCCTGAGCCTGTCTCATTGGCTCACGAAACTACGAAATTTTCTCCCTCAGTCCTATCTGAAATGTGCACTGTGCATTATTAGGTCTAAAACCTCACCCGTGGCTATGTGAACTATGAAACTGCATAGTCACTGAACCCCTCTTCCCAGCCTGTCACTAGTTTCGGTCTCAATCTATGGATCAAAATGCACCATCTTAGACTAGAGAATTTTTTGATTGATGTAATCTCGACATGAGTGAATTGCAAGAAAAGGTAGCCTATCATGTCATGGTAAGATGATTAAGAATTAAAATAAGGATGGAATCATGTGAAAGAAAATTTTATACCTGAATTCACAAGTCAATCAATCGGGAGCAAGAAAAGGGACACTAATTTGTGACCATTATCGTCACATCCCTTGTGGACTATTCCAATGGATGTTAGATATATCCCTCTCATTCATGTGTGTATATTATTGGGTGGTACCATTACGTCTCTCTTAGAGGATCACTTTTCTCCCCTGTCTGTGGTATAATAAATTTGACACATCTACAATTGGACAATCACCAGACACACCTTCTTTCTTTTTGAAGGAACCATTTCATCCCTCTCTCTTGCTGACAATTAGAGCTAAGGAAAATATTTAAGAACTTCACAACTAGGCCTTTATAATGGATGGGACTCATACGCCAAATGGTGTGAGGTATAATTGGAACTTCATATTGGGGAGATACCCTGAATGTTGGCGGGTCCAACACCATCAATTTTTTTTTAGAATTCTCCAAGAGTAACCAAGAATTATCAAGAGTAATTAAGAGTGACTAAGAAAGACATAGAATGCTATCCCTCTCCTTTTATTTACTTTTCCTTTTATTTTTAATTCAATTTACTTCATTTTCCCTTGCATGCATCATCTTGTCTCTTTATCATCCTTTTCTCCTATTTTCCTTTATTTATACTATTAAATTATCATTTATCACCTTTTTCCTTTTCTAATGCCATTGCATTTTCAATAGCCAATAATTGTTAAAATTATAGTAAGAAAAGGATTCATTTGACTTGTGCCTTAGTAAATTGGAAAAATTTTATTTTCCACATTATAAAAATGACTTGGATTGCAGCTAGCTAAAGTGACATGGCCTTATCTCCTAGTTAAATCAATAATTTTTGTTTTTTAGGCTAGAAGTAGAGTTGTGCATGGGTTGATTGCTAAAATTTAGAAATATAGTGGAGTTATTGTTACTTAAACTTAGCTATCTAAGCTCTAGTCATTAATAGAGTCATTATGAGTTCATTTGAGTAGTAGTTACTCTTGTAGCTCATTGATCTCTCAGTCAAGTAATCAATTAACTAAAAATAGTACGTCATGCATGAATTTAAATTTTCTAGTTGGAGTGGAGGAAAAGACACATTGTAACTGTCAATTGAATACTAGTTGAGTGTACAATTATTGCATTGGAGAAGGTGATGAATTACTTTATGATTTAAGAAAGGAAATAGGTAATTCTCCTATCTTTTAAGGGTTAATTTCCTCAAGGATTGCACAAGGATATAGGAGGAAGGATGAGGCTTATTTTGGATAAGTGTTGGTCAGTGAAGGTCAATTAGAAATAGCCAAAACTATAGTGCAGGGTGTGCTTCATGTGTGAATAAATCATTGCAATTTATCCATATTATCATCCGAATTAATGAAAAAATACAAAGGGGGATTCCCCAGTAGGGTTACCCTATAAAATAATTGTTTTCATTATGGGTTGATGGTTGTGTATGTTTCTAATGTGTGTTGTGCTTTTCGTAGAATAGTAGAAGAAATTTGTGTCTCTTATTTTTAGTTCAAATTCATTAGCAGTAGAAAGTTCCTTTTAATTTATATATGGTATTAGAGCTTTGGGAGAGTACATAGAAATGTTGTTCCATATTTTCTCTAAAAAGAAATTCAATTTGCAGTGTTTTGGGGGAAAATCTTCTTTAGTGCGGTAAAATTTTTTTTTAGTGGATTGAGACTTTAGTATGGATTCATTAGGGGAATTTTGAGGTCTAAAATGGGCCTCCTAAGGAAAATGTACAATCAAAATTCACTTTATGAGAACCAATCACATTTTAGGGGATGACATCATCCCTAATGGTTGAGGTGGCATTGTTTGAGTTAAAGGTACTTACTTTTCACATTCTCAATGGTGGATAAAAACTCATGGTTAACCATGGTAGTGCTCTAAGTACTTTTAAAGTCAAAGTAAAGTACTCATAATAAATGTCATTTCACACTTTTTGAATAAAAATATATTATTGTCGTTTCATATTTCTTGAAAGAATCAATGCATATCTCTATACATTTATTATATTATATTATATTATTTTTATATAGTATATTAATTACATGTTATTATACAATTTATATAACATAAATTTTAATTAATAGCACATAATATAATTAAGAATTTATAAATTTATATTTATATTTTATTTTAATTTATTTAAGTACAAAGGACAAATGCATTAGTTGTTCAATAATAATGAGACTTTCTTGAAAAACTCGTTCTTACTTATAGTCACATCAATACAATTTTTTTATTAATTTTAATTTGGTACAACTTTTGAATTGAATGTAACTATGGTCACATGGATTGTGGTGCAAAAAGTGAATTGCAAATTCATAAATATTATTTTATTGGTTTAGCTATTATTTTATTATTTCCTTAGGAGGCCCATTTTAGACCTCAAAATTCCCGTAATGGGAGGGCATATAATTTATTTTTTCTTGTAAAGATAGCATGGAATTTTTCCTACATAATGATGGAGTATGTGAATACACTCAAACTGATATTCCAAAACAAGCAACATTAGATGCACAAGCACTTGCTTAGTGGAAGAAATACACATCAAAATTTAGGATGAATATTCTTGAGGGTGTTAGAGATCATGTGGTTTCAAAATTTCAATGAAAGGAGACTCCCTTTTCAATGTGGAAAACTCTCACATATCTATTCCAATGTCGTAGTGATTCCAGGAAAATGTCATTGAGAGAAATGCTCGGGAAAATTCATTTGCAAAAAAATGAAACTATTCCTCAATACTTATCCAAATTCACTCAGGTTCAAAAATGTGGCCTCATATGAAATTGTGAGCTTAACACTCATTGGTCTTCTAAAATCCTGGCATAGCTATCAAGATTCAGTTAATAAAAGAGACAAGCTACCATATCGAGAGAGACTTTAGTTTTATTTGGTGTAGGAGGAGATTAGAAGAAACACTAGAGATGATGTCACATCCATATATGACGAGGAAAAATAATGTGATCTAGTTGGTAAAGGAAAGGATTCGAAATTCAATAAGTCCCAAGGCGAGGAAAGAATCCATTCAGAATGATGGAAAGAATGAAGACCTTAGTAAAATGAAATTCTTTCACTACCCCGATAATGAACACTATGCAACCAAGTGTCCACACAAGAAATCCAATAAGGATCCTAAAATAGGAGCATGCGGAGATGATCTGACATTATAATTTGAGTTGGATTTCACCCACATTTTTTACATGAAAAGAACAATAAGGGGGAGTGAGTGGTACCTATACTTTTGCGCCTCATATCATATGAGAGGAAGTAAGGGGTTCTTCAGCATCCTGGAGCATAAGGACATACAATTACTCATAGGGATTAGGTATGATGGAAGGTATAGTACCAAATGGATTGGAACTATCACCTTTAAGAGGGATTCGAGATCCCATCTTCACCTAAAGGATGTAATGTATGTTTTTGTTCTGAAGAAAAATATAGTTTCTATAGGTATACTTGATGTCTGTGGATATGTTGTGATGGTTAATAAGGGAAAATATTTTACGAAGCATGTTTCTAATAAACAAGGAAAAAAAAATGGTGTTTGAGTTAAAAATATCTACAAGCTAGTGGTAGATTTCACCATGCATGCAACTATACCTTGAGGAGTGAGGTGGGGCGATATAATGACTTAGTCCCAGGGTTAGAAATATTTGGGTAGGGTACATAGGAGAGAAGTGGTAGTTGAAGTATAGTATTCCCATGGATCATAAACCTTAGTATAGTGGCCCACAATTTTCCATAGTAGAAGGATCAGTGTCAGCTGATGCAATCAGATCTTGAGTGACCTTATCAATAAGAGACTAAATAGACAGTTGCAGCTCAAAGACACAGTTGATTCAATATTTTGGATGCTTCTCAGTTGAAGTTGTTGCAGTAGAAACAAAAATAATGAGAGGTAGTTTTAATCGTGTTATAGTACATTCCTCTGGAGTAGAATTTGGGTTGTGTAGAATCCTTTTCTTGCTAAGAGGGAGTGTTAAAATTGTAGCAAGAAAATGATTTATTTGACTTGTGGCTTAGTCAAATCGAGAAATTCAATTTTCCACATCAACAGGATGAATTGGATTGCAGTTATCTCAAGTGAAATGGCCTTGTCTCCTATTTAAATCAATAAATTCAAGTTCATATGCTATAAGTAGATTTTTGCATGGTTTGATTGCTAAAATGTAGCAATAAAGTGGATTTATTGTTAGATAAACTTATTTATTTAAGCTCTAGTCATTAGTTGAGTCAGTAGGAGTTTAGTTGAGTAGTAATTATTGTTTTTAACTCACTGATCTCTCATTTAACCGATAAATTTGCTAAAAATAGTCCCAGTCATGAATGGAAATCGAATTTCCTAGTCTGAGCGAAGGAAAATGCATATTTTAATTATTAATTGTATACTAGTTGACTGTACAAGATTTTCATTAGAGTAGGTGATTAATTCCTTCAGGATTTGTGCAAGGAAATAGGGAATTATCCTATTTTTTAGGGCCCCATTTCCTCAATGCTTACACATGGAAATATGAGGAAGGTTGATGCCTAGTTTTGCTGAATGTTGGTAAGAGCAGGCTAGTGATTAGGAGATCAAAATTGCAGTGTAGGGTGTGCTTCATGTTTGAAGAAATCATTTTAATTGATCCATATTCTCATATGATTTAATGCAAAGCAACAGAGTGTTTTTTCGTAGTTGGTTTCCCCTGTAAAATAATTACGTTCCTTGTGTTTTGATGTTTTCATGTTGTTGTATGTGTTTCTATCATGTGTTTTCCTTTCCGTAGAAGAGTAGAATAAATTTATTTCTTTTGTTTTCAATTAAAATTCATTAGTAGTAGAAAATTTCTTGCCATTTCTACAATAAAAAACCACAAGTGATTCCCACTATAATGGGTTCCCATCCATTCGGCTTTGAATACAGGTTGTATGATCTTGGTTTAATTTATTTACATGGAAAATCAAGCTGATGTTGTTACAGTTGTTTTCAATAAGTAATTAAATAAACTAACATGTAGATTAAGTGCATTTCAACTTGGTTTGAGGTGTAAATGTAAATAAAGGTTATATATCCATACCAATAAATCAAGCTATTATTCTTGGAAATTTTTCTTTTTCCTTTTGTCTCTTATTATATGTTGTTATATGGGTGCAGGTATATTGCTTCACTTTATATCTAGGGTTTATATTATTGACAAGACTGAGTTCTCATCAGTTTCTATAAAATCAATGGTCTAATCCTTCCCTTCTCTTTCCAATTCCTTTTTCTATAGTGCCCCAATTAGAAATATTTGCAACAATGACAAGAAACTTATATTTGGATTATTAGCTAACGCTCCACCATGCAACATGTCACACCTTAAAATTCATTGTGGGTTTATTTAGGGCATCCTCAAACCCCCACACAATAGTTTCAAGTTCTTGCAATGTGTATGAAGTGTTACCTTAAGGATTCCCTCCTACCCCACATGAAACAAAACATATCCATGGCCCAAATCTTAAAATTTCGATCAAAGATGCTCGAGTGTGTGTTCAATTAGATACACTAGGGAAAGCACTAGACTTATCAAACACTTGGAAAGTCTCATAATACGATATAGTCAAATTCACTGTCAATGTAACCATTAATAGATAAATTCATATACATTTTGAATCCTTAATAGGACTACCACTATCCAGATACATCCAACACTCTATTGAGTATATTCTCGAGTCTCTCCTCCCAAATGCCTTAACTCATCACCTCACCTCTTGTGTTGAGGCCACTGAAGTGAAAATATATCTAAATAATATCCTTAAATCAAGAAATATCCAACCCAATAATTCCCCTGTAGACCCCCAACATTCATTATTACAAATAAATAATGGTAGGAATGGTGTCTCATAATAGACTATAGAGCCCTCGATAGAATTGTTGTAAAAAAATGATTTCCTCTTCATCAGATTGATGATCTAATAGAACACCTTCAAAGAAATTAAATATTCACTAGATTAGACCTCATGGAAGGCTATCATCAGGTCCATATGTTAGCATGGGACACCTATAATATAACATTCAGTACTTTTGAGTTGTATAAATGGTTAGGGGTGCCATTTTGGCTCACTAATGCCCCAACCACCTTCATGGGATTTATTGATGACATTTCCTTCCACACTTGGGATATTTCATTATTATATATTTGGATGAAATTTTAATTTTTAGAAACACATGGGATGAAAATATTCCTCATGTCGAAACTACATTTTCCCTTTTGAGGATGCATAATATTCAATTCAAAGAAAAACTTCATATTTTGGATAAAAAATGACACCCTATTTGGGTTTTTTGGTATTCTAAGAAGATATTTGCCTCGATCCATCAAATATTTAGGCCATTTTCAACTTTCCACTCCATCATCCTCAACCACAATTAAAAATTTCATGCAAGGAATTATCAATTAAAAAAATAAAATCCCACACTTTTCATATGTCACTTGTCCATTGTACTAGATATCTCACCAACAATTATATACTTCATCCAAAATAATAGAAGACTTTTTCATGAAACTTAGGGAAGAAATGTTCTTAGATCTAGTATGATAAATTCTGGACCTACAATGATATTTTAAAATTGAATAAGATATGTCTCAATATGTTATAAGCATTGTCAAATAATTTTTATGATCATTTAGGTACATGAATTTGATATTAGTTTTTATATTTGTTGGGGGTAAAATGCATGTAATCATAAGCCATCATGTTTTTCTTTATAGTGCATGTTAGTCAATGCATCTAATCAAATATTTTTTATCCAATATTTTCTAATACAAAAGTTTGGTTATAAATGTATTGAAGGTTGAAGTTGATTGGGAGGAGGTCAACCTTGGTTGCCTAGAATGCAGAGTTAACTTATGAAAACGATTTTGTTAATTTTAAATTCCCATATTTTACTTCCAAAGTGAAGAACTTCCATTATTTATGCCAAGTTAGGTCAAAGTTAAAATTTCACTTTTTATATGAAATGGAGCATTTAAGTTCAATGTTTTGAAATTTATTTGGAGGTTATTTTTTTTAAACTTATAATATTGATCTTCAGTAAATATTAAAATTTTTTCTCACCTACATTTCTATATATTGCTACAGAGAAAGATTATAATAAGATGAATCTTTTGGTCAACGATAACTTGCTAGACATGTGGCATAAAAGGTCAATTTTCTTATTCAAAATGTCTGTAATTGCTAGTGCAATAGCTTAATTTCCTCACTCCACTCTTACTATGGGGATTATATGTTTCTTTTGTTGTTTTCTTCATAATTTTTCTATTACCTTGGTGAGATCAATGAATTTTTGTCATATACACTAGGTGTTAGACCTTTTTTTAATGTGTCAGAGGATTCAGATTATGTGCATGATTTGGTAGGAATATTTCTGGTTATTCGATGGTAAGTATTTGTAATTTATTTCTTTTATAGTTTGTTATGCATCAACATAGAAAGGTGACTCACAGTTGCGTTGAATAATGAAAATGGTGTCAATTTTCATAATTATATTTGAGTCATGATGTAATATATTTGTCAAAATAAAGACAAATAAATTTTATTATTAAAGGAATTGACTTATTAAAGCACAAGTTTCATTCTTGGGTCAATTGTTTTTAGGTCAAATTCTCCATTCAAGGCTTCTAGGGTTTTTTTCAAGTATATTTGGCCATGTCGTAATGTAAAAGACCCTTATTGGGCTCTATTTTTCAACAAATAAATTTATTTTAATGTAATTTAGGTCTTCTAGGCATCCTTTACCAAGTTAGCCTTAAACTGGAGAAGTCATCCTAACTAAGGGGAAAAAAATCCTATATAAAGGGAACAACTCGACCTCATTTGACTCACTCATCAAGTTCGATCTAAATATTTTGGGGTCAAAAAAATTGTGAAATTCAATAAAGAAGAATAAAAATACTAACGAAGGAAAAGGAGGACACTATCTATCTAAGATAGTCGAAATTTTCTCTCTCTTATCTCACACATGCAAAGGAATTGAAGTTGATGGAGGGTCAAAATTGAAGTTCCATTGCTGGTTCGAAATTCTATAGATAGGGGTCAAATTTGTGTAGTTGGAAAGTCAAATTTAGTAAATATTTCTATGTTGAAGCCACTAGAGAAGAAGAGACTATTGAAGTGTGCTAAATCATATTAGAATGTTGACTTGGTGGACAACGAACATCTTTGGGTCTAAGGTATTGCTATATCTCATTTTGAATCTAGTGAAGGAAGATTTTTCACTGGGTTTTCCCCAATAAAGGGGTTGTAGTCCTGGATGAGTGCCTACTTCGGGTGTCCCCACTCTTCATTTTTTTTATTTGATAATTATTGTTGAGAAGAAGATAAAGTAAGAACATAAAGAAGTTAATAAGAACATAATAATAACAAAATTAATTATCAAGATAAGAAAATATTTCTGCCTTTCTCATTTTCTAAAAATTTCTTATCAAATGCACATTTTTCAAGTTTTAATAACTTGGTTTTCCCATTACTCTTTCAGCTAAATCCATAGATGAGTACTCCACTCTATGAATGAAATTTGTAGAATTTGGTAAATATTCAGTGGAGATATATCCTAGACTCGAGGAAATAGTAGAAGGAATGCTTGAAAAGTACGCAGTAAAAATGTTGACATTTGTTTGGTGCTTTAATATGAATAATGTTTGTTATTGGAGCATGGAAATGATTCCTGTTATATTTGTATAAAAGTTGAAAGCATATGTAGGTTCATACTAGATGGAAAGTTGTAGTATGATTTGGGAATTTTGTTGGAGTGTCGAAAACTTGAAAAGTTAGAAGAGGTGATCATAAAAAGTGATAACGTTGTTGGAATGCTTTCATACTACATTGAGGTTTGTCATGGATTTGTTGGTAGAAGAGAGTATCGGCATGAGGTAAAGATATCTAACAATATTGTGCATATATGAAGAAATTATATGTTTTCTTAGTTGTTTGTTAAACCTTCTAGTGTTTTTCACTAATCTATAATCATTTGCATGGTATTTACTAGTAAATAGCAATTTACGACACAAAATTTCACAAGCATTGTCGAATAGAAGAGATATTGCTTAATATTTTTAGAGGCCATCTTATTTGACTTATAAAATATATGTTGATTTTGTAGATTCTTGCACCCATTGAAATTTATTAAAAACTTCCCTCACCTAATTATTTAAGCATTTGTTAGTGTCTCATGCTTCTGAATGAGCTTAGAACTATTGAAAGTATATTGGAAAAACTCCTAAGAGGGAAAACGGTAACCTTTTAGGAAATATTGATAATGGTTGATCTCATATTAATACTTGGTTGCATGTTTCTTTTTTTAAGGAAAATTTGATAATGGATGAACTTCAACTAATATTTAGCTGCATGTTCACTATTTAGAATTGAAACCAATATTTTTTCTCCAGTTTTTGTAGGATGATTCCTTGCTGGAATTTTATATAGAATTTGATTTTCTTGAAAATATGGATCATGGTTTCCTGATAAATGTTAGAAACCAACTTCTTGAGCCCAAGCAGCAAGGCACTATAAGTGAAGATGTTAAACAATATTCAATTGTTCTGGGTGATGCTTCTAATAATTCAAAAAAATATTTTGCTCAAACCCCTATTGCAATAGACATAAATTGTCACTTATACATTTGGGTGGAAGTTCTGATGGAAAAATCTGATTGAATGGCTAAAATCGGAAAAAGTGTTGGAAGTTAAATGTTTTTTTTTTTTTTTAATCCTGGCAACCATCAAATATTTAATGGGAGTTACTTAAAGGTTTAATATTCGATAGAATTCCCTATAAAATTGACTATTCGATGGTTTCCTATAATCCCTCCTTGCATCGAATAACTAACGGGCGTTGAAAGGTTCTACGCTTATTTTTAGGTTAATTTAAAAAAAAAAACCATCACTGAAAGTTTAGTGACAAAAAATGTCACATGACATTACTCAAGGAGACCAAAGATACATGGGATCGGAATCGAGGTATTCTGAGGATGGAAAATGTTATTACCCTTGTAGAAATTACAAGGGAATGAGGCCAAGGAGAATTTTAACAAAATTGACTAAAAATAATTGTAGAGACTACGAATATGCTAAAGGCGGACATGAATATCATCCATTTGCAATTTATTTATTATATGTATCTCTATTGTACATTGTTTTTGTAAATGTTTATATGTATATTGTATTTTAGAGTGTATGTATTTGAATTGTAAATTGTATTATCTTTATATTGTAAATGTATTTCATAATATTATTTTTGGAGGTGTTTGAACTTGTTGAAGCCTCGAAAATCGCTGCTATAACATTGGGGGATAACCACCCGGTCCGGACCTTAATACAGCTCCTTTTCCGTTTATGATAGTGGCTCCGACTGGTTTAACTAGGTCCAGTTACCTTTTCCCTATCACTATTGGTTTACGATGTATCGTTAACTACCAATAGACAGGGATATCAGATCAATTCTTCTAGCTGATCAGGCAAGAGAATGACTCTTAAGCTGATTTGGGTTCAGCCAAACCACAACTAAGATTTTGCCTCTTTGAGGAGAGGACTTAAAAGAATCTAAAAATTAATCTAAATGCAAACTTATTCTATAATGCAAGAAAAAGAAACTAATCTAAATCCTATCTCAATTAGGTAGAAATAAATCTAACCCAACTAAGAGCAAGATAATTAAATAATGAGAATTAAAATATGTCTAGTTTTAAATTAATGTTAAGCTAACGAAGAAATTCAATTAGCTCACATTTGTGAGTACCAAAACATATTCTATTGAGACCATTTGACTAAAATAATAAATCAACAACACTCCGGAAGAAATTCGCAAAAATGATATTGATTATTATTTCATTCAAACTAATAATTAAACAATAACATGTGGAAGAAATTCACAACACATTACTATTTAATAAATTAGTATTATAAGACAGATTTCTAAGTAATGGTTACTCAAAAATCAAAGTTTAATTCATAAGAGTAGAGATACTTAACAATTTGAGACAAATTATCCATATCAACAGAAATGCCAAAACATGAATAAAATGAAACAACAATTTTATTAAAATAAAAATGAAACTGGTATTTGATACAGAAATGCCAAAAATACCAGTTAATTGAACCCGCTTCTCTAATCCTGGTCTCTAACAATACTTTACATTACTTGAATTTCTGTTTTCAAAACTAGAGCTGCAGAAATGCAAACTCTGCCCATCATGCATAATACAAGACATAAAGAATAAACCCTCAATAATGTTCAGATCTGAAACTTTCTCTCCTCCCCATCTACAACTCTAAATTCCTATAACAGAAATGCTTTTAGAAGTCTGGAATTGTAGAGGAGAGCAGCCTCTGTTTACATTTTGCAATCTGCAATTTATAATCCTCTCAAAAGTATTTTTAGAAGAGAGTTTGTTTGAAGAAAAATTTGTTCAATCCAACTTTTATTGTTGGAGTCTTCTCATTGATTGAAATCTTTTTCCTCAATATCCCTTCTATTGTTTTTCCTACAAAAAGAAATTAAAAATCATTTAAGAAGCAACAATAAAATCCAAATATTATTTCTATCATTAAAACAAATCCAATCAAATTCTATTTAAATAAATAAAAAAGAAATTTGAGCTTCTTATTGATACTCATAACGATCTTAATTAACCAAGGATAATATTGATGCATGAATCTGCAATTAGAAGAGGCTGGGCAAATGAAAAATGAAGAAAACAAAACTCAGAAAATTGATTTTATTTTTAGAAATTCGGAGCTTGATCTTCTGCCTGATTTTTGACCCAATAAATGATCAAATCTGTTATTGAAACCTCTTCAGAAATGTTATCCTTGATTTTCTCTTTCCAATGAGCCATCTTAGGCCTCATTTGGCCAAGTAAAACTCAATCTATGAGCCTCCAAAGTTGATGAGTCAAATCTGATATAAATCTTGGAAATTCAGTTGCTAGGCTAAAAATCAGAATTTTAATTAAAATCTAATCTTAAATTAGCGTATAATTAACTAATAATTAATTCTAATTTAATTACTAATTATAAATTAAACTAATTAAATATTAATCTAACCAATTAATATAATTAACTATTTATAAACATATTAATCTAAATAATAATAAATCTAATTAAATTAATTATATTCTACATATTAATTAATTTAATTAATTTAAAATTAATTATTTTAGATATTAAATATTAAATCTAATATTAAATTAAAACTAAACTACCATTAAAATAATATTAAAATAACATATGCTAACACTCTACTATACTAACATTACATTAATATTATACTAACACTACACTTAATATAAAACTAAACTAACACTAACAACTAACTTAAAACTACACTAAACTAACTCAATCTAACGTTACACCTATTCGTATTGAACTAACATTACATTAAATCAATACTAACAAACACTACCCTAAACTAACATTAATATTCCACTTAGACTTCATATAACATTGACATAACACTACCTACGTGAACTCATCGCATCGGGGATTAAAAGAGCTCATCGCATCGGGGATAATTAAAAGAGCTCATCGCATCGGAAGAATTAAATGTGACTCAATCGGAGCTTTTAAAAGAGACACCCGATGCATTTTTCCGATGCGATGAAATTTTTATTTTATTTTATTTTATTTTATTATGTTCTTTGTTTTTATATATTTGTTTTTAATATTAAATTTTAATTTAATTAATTTAAAATTTAATGTTTAAAAATTAGTTTTTAGTTTTTTTTTTTTTAAATTTTATTTTAGTGATTTTAAGTTATGAATTTATCTAAAGCGCTGATTTACCTAAAACAGACATTTTGACATTTTGGATTTTTTTCGAGATTAGAAATTTATTTGAAAATTGGAAAATTGGAATAAATGACTGAAATCCCGATGCTTTATGATTTGGCTGTATAAGTAAAAATAAAAATTGTTAGTAATAACTAATCTAGGGGTTAATATTTAAACTAAATGCATTATTAAAATCCGCATTTTTTAACCCAGGCGACATAATTGATTAGACTTCAAAGGAGTGCTATTTACAAACCGGTTGACCAAATGAGATGAAACAAGCGTAAACAGGAAGCTTATAAAAAATCGATTTCAACCAAGCAATCAAAACAAGAATCTAAAGAAAATGAAAAAATAACAAAATCGTGAGATAATTGACTTAATAAAATCCTAAAAGGTGTTTAGCCAAAAAATTTATAGAAAGGGTCCCCATTATTTGATGTGAACAAGTTAAAAAAAATGGGGGGTTGTTGTACCGTACAACAGAACTGTGTTGTAATATTCATGTGGAATACAGATATTATTGGATTATTTTCGTTAGGATCATTAATGGGGTCAGGTTGAGTTAGGGGTTCATTAATTTATGAGCTTAGGGATAAGGGGTTATTGTTTAAGGGTTTAGGGGTTAGGGGTTAATGGCTTAGCAGTTAAGGGTGTAAGGGGTGCCCGTGCGACAAGTTTTTGGGTCAGATCATCTTGGCAAGGGGTGCCTGTACAAAATAAGTAATGTTGGCCCATGACTGCCCCTGAATAGAGTTCACACAAGGGGGTCTTATAATGATTTTTATAAAATTATCTAAATTAATGTTTAGGTATTAAAATTCGATTTATGATTGAATATTGATCGAGAAACATGGAAATAGAAAATACGATATTTTTTGTCATTGATGAGTTAATTATTTTTTTCACTAATATGCACAACAGGGTGAATGCCCATGCCCTGGGCATTCCTGCACAGAGGTAGGGTCCTCGAGTGCCCATGGGGGCATCGTGTGCTAGGCACGATAAGGCGCTTGGCGCCCATGGGGTTATTGTGTGATGGGCACACTAGGGAACCTTTGCAATGAGTCAGTGGATCAAGCCAACTTAGAAAGGGGCGCTAAAAAAAAATAAGTATTCCGGCCCATGACTACCCATGAACAGAATTCCCACAAGGGGGTCTCATAATGACTTTTAGAAAAGTAACTAAATTAATTTTTAGGTGTTAAAATTCAGTTTATAATTGATTTATCATACAACATGGAAGTAAAAAATGATGATATTTTAATTTCATTGATGAGATACTGATTTGTGTTCACTGATTTTCACAACAAGACGAATGTCATGCCTAGGCACTAATGGGGGCATCACATGTGGGACACACTAAGGCATCCGACAACCATGGGGGAATTTCATGTTGGGCACCCATGTGATGCGTTAGTGGGGCACCCCACTTGGAAAAGGGAACTTGAAAAAAATAATTAATGTTGGCCCATGACTACCCATGAACAGAGTTCCCACAAGGGAGTGTCATAATGATTTTAAGAAAATTCACTAAATTAATTTTTATGTGTAAAAGTTAATTTTATAATTGATTGATCATGCAACATGGAAATAATAAATTATGATATTTAATTTCAATTTCTGAGCTAATGATTTGTGTTCACTGATTTTCAAAATAGGGTGAACGTCCGTGCTCGTACAAAGGCAGGGCACTCAGGCTCCCATCGGGGCATCACTTGTTGGGCATGCCAGGGTGACCGAATCCCATAGGGGCATCACATTATGGGCACACCAGGGAACCCAACAGCCATGGGGGCTTCGCGTACTGGGTACACCAGACCGCTCGCTGGTAGGGGTGCTCGTGCGACGAGTTTGTGAGTTAGCCTGACTTGGTAAGGGGTGCCCACAAAAAATAACTAATTCTAGCCCATGATTTCCCATCAACAATGTTCCCACAAGGGGGTATCATAATGATTTTTATAAAATTACCTAAATTAATGTTTAGGTGTTAAAAGCGGGTTTATAATTTATTGATCATGCAACATGGAAATAAAAAATGATGATATTTTTTGGTAATTGATGACCTAATGATTGTTGTTCACTGATTTGCATAGCAGAGTGAATTCTTTGGCCCTTAGCATGCCTGCATGAAGGAAGGGTGCTTGGGAGACCATGGGGGAGTCGAGTGCTGGGTATATCAGGGTGCCCATGTAATGAGTTGGTGGGTCGTTCTGACTTGGAAAGGGGTGCTCACAAAAAAGAAGTAATGTCAGCCCATGACTTCCAATGAATAGATTTCCCACAATGATTTTCATAAAATTCACTAAAGTAATGTTTAGGTGTTAAAAGTTAGTTTATAATTGATTGATCATGCAACATGGAAATAAAAAACGATGGTATTTTGTTAGCATTGATGAGCTAATTATTTATGTTCACTGATTTTCATAGTAGGTCGAACACCCATGTCTTGAGCACGCCTGCATGAAGGCAAGGTTCCCGAGCACCCATGGAGGAGTATGACACCGATGGAAGTGTCACATGTTAGGCATGCCAGGGAGCCCGATTCCCATCGGGGTGTCACATACTGCGAACGCCAGAGCACCTGTGTGACAATTTGGTGGGTCGACCAGAATTTGAAAAGGGAGTCCTAAAAAAATAATTAATGTCATCCCATGACTACCCATGAACATAGTTCCCAAAACGGGGAATCATAATGATTTTTTGAAAATTTATTAAATTAAAATTTAATATTTAGGTGTTAAATGTCAGCTTATCATTGATTGATCATGTAACATGGAAATAATAAATGATGATATTTTGTTGTCAATGATGAGCTAATTATTTGTGTTCATTGATTTACACAACAGGGAAAACACCTACACCCTAGCCATGCCTGCACAAAGGCGGGGCGCTTGAGTTCCCATGGGGGTGTCACTTATTGGGCATGCTAGGGCACTTGTGTGACGAGTTTGTGCATTGGACCGAATTGGAAAGGAGTGGAAACAAAAAAGAAGTAATGTTGGCCCATTATTGGCTATGAAGAAAGTTCCAACAAGGGGGTCTCATAATGATTTTTAGAAAAATAACTAAATTAATGTTTCAATGTTAAAATTAAATTTATAATTGATTTATCATGCAACATGGAAATGAAAAATGATAATATTTTGTTGTCATTGATGAGCTTATGATTTGTGTTCACTGAATTGCACAACAAGGTGAAAACCCATGACCTAGGCATGCCCTCACAAAGGCATGGCACCTGGGCGTCCATGGGGGTGTCATGTGTTGGGCACGCCAAGGCGTCTAGCGCCCATGGGGGTGTTTCATTCTGGGCATGCCATGGCGCCTAGCGCCCATGGGGACATCATGTGTTGGAAACAATAGGAGGCCCGCCCAACAATGATGCTCGTGCAAAGAGTTGGTGGGTTAGGCCAACTTGGCAAGGGGTGCCTGCAAAAAAGAAGTAATGTCATCCCATGACTTCCCATGAATAGATTTCCCACAAGGGGGTATTATAACGATTTTTATAAAATTCACTAAATTAATGTGTAGGTGTTAGAAGTCGGTATATAATTGATTGATCATGCAACATGGAAATAGCAAATGATGATATTTTGTTGTCATTGATGAGAAAATTATTTGTGTTCACTCATTTGCACAACAGGGAAAACACCCACGCCTTGGGTGCGCTCACATGAGGGCAGGGTGAGCACACCAAAGCAACCATGGGGGAGTTGCATGTTGGGCACACTAAGGCAATGGGCACCCCAAAAAAAAATTTAATGTTGGCCCAAGAGTGCCCATGAACATATTTCCCACAAGGGGGTCTCGTAATACATCATTGAATCACACATTATTTATTATATAGCTCTCTTATGATCTTCATGTAAAACTTATTGTTACTTGTTACGGGACTACCCCTAAGTACAAATCCATCACTAATTAACATTTACCAATTAGTTGAAATTATGCTTTAGTTAATTAACCCCACAAAAAGTGACTAGTGAACGGGGCCAACATTGAAATTTTGCAGTTTGTGCTTGTATGCATTCAAATTTGACATGGTTATAGAATATACATGCATTTATGTGATGTGAGGGTTTGAAGACACATATAAGAATATGGGAGGGTTTTGAAATGGTGTATATGTTAGTAATAAGTTTTGAATTATTATTATTTTCTAAAATGAATTTTCACCAAGTGGATAAAATGAACAATATGTTTTGAGTTATTACTATTTTCTTGTTCTGTTTTAAATAATTAGTCCAAATTTTTTTCATTCCATTTATCATGGTGTTAAGTATTTTATAATATTTTCTTCAAACCGAGAACATGAATACTCTATGATCTCCCTTGTCACTCCCTCTCTTTTCTCTCTTTATGCCTTTCTTCTTCGCTCCCTCTCTCCCCCTCAAACTCTGATCTCTTTGTCCCAAATCCCTCTCTCCTCTCTATCCCTCCCTCTCCGTTACAACAATTTTTGGGCATCTAACTTGTTACTATTAGATGGACCAAAGTACACCATGTAAAACCAATTCTACCCTAGTAGAAATTTTTTCACTATGAAAAATAACTTATTAATCCTTAATTTATCAAGTTATTTATGGGCTAAATAGAGAACCCCATGAGGAATAATTAAAAAATCCTTATTTGTTTGATTTTCCTCAAGGGATAATTAGTTAAACAACTGTTTTATTAATATTCCTAGTCATATTTAACCCAAAACAGGAAAATTAATTAGATAAATCATTATTTATCTTATTATTTTCTAGGAATAATTATTTAAAACATTATGTAAATAATATTCCTTGTTGAATTTGACTAAATAATTTATAAATAATTAAATAAATCAATATTTATTTAATTATTACTCAACCACATTCTTAAAATAATAAATAAATCATTTATTTATTTATTATTCACAAATAAAGGGATTTGACCAAATTCAAGTTCTTTTTCCCTCCAACAAATATAATAAAATATTCCATAAAAGTTGGATCTAGATTTGGTTAATAATATTTTAGTTATGCACCAATATCTAGACTAACTCAATATTTTGTTATAAATAGAAGGGTTTTTCCATTCATTCACTTCCTTTTGTTGCCTAAAGATCACTCTGGATCTACACTTTTGGTCTGACTTTGATCCTCCATCATTGTCATATTTTTCTACTTTTTTTCTTGTGAAGTCCCCTTGAGTTCCATTTTTGTCTAGGTTTTCTACACCATCAAGAGAGAGAGTTCTTAGATCTGAAGTGCTGAGGACATACAAGAACCCCTCCTATTGAGGGGGACTGGTAACATCTTTCTATGTTTCCTTCCGAGGTGTCATAATACAAAAAATATTTAAAAATATTCTTGTCTTTTTCATTGGATGCATGATGCAACTCTTATTTATTTGTTGTTTAATATATTTAACTCCATAGATCTGGATTTCTGTAGCATTTGTCTTGGTTAACTAACTTCAGATCTAAATAAATTGACATCCATATTTGATGTTGGGGTTGTTTTTTATGCACAACTAAAGTGATATTTTTTCGTACCCTTGCGATTAGAATTCACACTAACCACTGGCATCTCAACAAGGTTTTATAATTATGACCGCTATCATTTTTCAAATCCCTACATGACTAGTTTCTTCAACCCCTAGGGGTTTTCTTCAGCTACTTCTTTTTTATCTTCTTGATGTTGATTTTAACCTTTAAAACCCTAAAACAATAAAAATTCATACTTCCATGTGTTTCTGGGCCTATTGCATAGGTGATAGGTATTAGCTGTAGCTGAGACAACACTTTTTCTAAAACCTACACCCGAGAATGATGGAAGTGCAAGTCCCAAATTTTGCGCCAAAACCTATGACCTCAACCTTCAGGGCATAGAAAACAGCTAGAAAACTATGACCTCTACTGAAAACAGGTCAGAAACCAAGACCTGAACATTTTGTGGGAATTTTTCTGTGATTTTTCTGGGTTTATCTGGGCTATTGTTTAGGTTTTTCTGACCTCCGTCTCTACCTATCTTGGACCTGTAGTTGTTTTGTTTTAATCGTCGAAGTAGGAACCAAGCCCCCTAGGGATTACGTACACTTCCACCTTTTGAGGAGGAGTTTAGCTGAAGTAGGTCGTCTGAGATTTCAATGTGTTTAGCCATTTTTTTAGATCTGAACCTGTACTTTTAGATCCATTTCAAATTGGTTATTCATCCATCCAAAACACCTATTTTTATTTCTGTTTGGTCCTCCTTTAGGGTCTCCCCCTCTTCCCTTCAAGTTGTAGCCTTTCTCCACCTCAGTTTGTAGCATTTTTCCCTCTGGTTTTTTGTTGTTTTTCTCCACCTATTTCCAACATATCTGACCTTTAGATCCTTGTCCCTCCCAACATTAGATCCATTTTCCATTTTTGTATTTTGACTAGATTTTTGCCACCCATAGACTAGTCGTTGTGAAGCCCTCCTTCTTGGGTTGAAATTGATGCATATTTAGCTGTTTATTTTTTGTTATATTCAGTTTATTTTACTGTTATTTGCAGATTTATTTACAATAATACAATGCCTTTTTTCTTTTTTCTCTACACACGTATGGGTTTAAAATTAAAATTAACACACTTATCACATACACGCACACCCTAAGTAAAGAGCACCTGGTTTACATCGTCAGGCTAAGACTATAACATTGTAATTAATTGATCCTTCACCTCCTTGCCCTTGTTTAAACATTGTAATCATTTGATCTTGCACCACCTTACCCTTGTTGGTCTCTCTTCCTTTTATGATCCATGTCTGTATTCCATCATTGCCCCCCAGGGCGTTTATCCCAGAGAGTCCTTGGCCTTCATCCTTAGTTTCCAATAGGACGGCTTACTCCTCCGCATAGGATTCAAGTTAGTCATCCACCGAGTCCCCATTCTGACTCTACTTCTGGTTCATCAGGTACCCCTTCTAGTTCTATCCCTAGATCTCCTCATGTCACCTTGACCATGTTTGGTTCAGGACCTAACGTTGGTGGTAGCCCTGGACCTAATGTTGGGACTACTACTAATGGGACCACAACAGGAACTATCCCGACTGCTCCCTTGCTCCCTTATATGGCACGCCTCAGTCTTCGTGATTTCAACCAGTTGATTAATGAACCTATACACCATGATCCTTGTTGGTCTACTATGCCAACCAAGTTCCCTTCTAACATCTCCAAGTTTGAAGGTCTTGTTGGAAAGGATCTTACAAACCACGTTCGTTCCTTCCACATGTGGTGTTCGTCTAACTCCATCACTGATGACTCTGTCTGTCTTCAGTTGTTCCAATGTACACTTACTAGAGAAGCTTCTAAGTGGTATGTTGACTAGGCCTTTGCCTCTCATACTACTTTTGCGACTCTTGCCCAAGATTTTCTCTCTTACTTCCATCTTCCCCTTTGTTATGACTCTGGTACCGAAATCTTAACGTCTTTCCGTCAATCATTTGCGACTCGCCTATCCGATCATGTCCGGGAATGGCGGAGAAGAAAGAACCTATATCAAGCCCCTACGTTTGAAGACCATGTCTACATGGACTTGTTTCTCAGAACTCTTTTTCTAGCTATCAACAAAGATGTCACATCTCATTTCCCTCAGACCAAAGAAGCTTCCCTCTAGATTGCGTTAAAATATGACCTGATCTACGCACAGTCTCGTTATGTTTATATTGTCTTACCTGATCTCCCTAAACCCGGTGGTGCCAGCGTGCCACGGGCATCCCATGCCACCAACGGTATCGTTGGATCCCTTTCTCATTGATACACTCATCCTCCCATGGGTTATGGTTTCCCTCAAGGAGGGGCCAGCTCCTCCAAACTTTTCCCCCTCTCGGTAGCATGTATCCAGGATACGGCGTGCCTCCTCCTTTTTCCCAACCTATTTACAACAATGTTGCCCAACCTCCTTATTATCCATATCCGTAGCCTGGTGCTCTAGCTCCTCCAACATTAGCACCTCAGCCTCCCTTTCCTTCTCAACCCCTACAACAGAAACCACCACCACCCTAAGGTCAAGTGTATGCACAGTTGGGTGAGACTAATCCTCCTACTTCCAAAAAGAAGAGGAAAGGAAAAAAAATCAATCTGCCCTAGGATCCATGAAAAAATCCCCAAGGGAATGAACCTAACACTGCTAACCAGCAAGAGGGCACTCAACCCAAGCATGACAGGCCTATTTGCATGAATAATCCTTGTTATTGTTGTGGTGTCTATGGTCACTATACCCACAATTGCCTTCTTTTACCTCAGATGCATCATATGTGAGAAGCTTAAGTAGCATCCTGAGGACAACAAGACTCCCCTTCAGTTCCTCCTAATGCTGCACCTATCCAGCTAGATCTGTTTACCAATTCTTTCCTACAGCAAGGATTCATGGCTACCCAACCCCCTGAGAGTCAGGCAACCACTCAACCTCCTCCATCTAGTACCTTTGATTACCAGATTCTTAGGATGAAATTTTACCAACCCATTACCGTTGACCTCAACCTTTAGACTCGGTCCCGTCAGTACAACAAGCTCCCCGCTATGTCTATCCCCAAGCCCCATTCTTTAGGTTCCACATAGCCTCTTTTGACAAACAATTGTCCTTTTCTCATCCCTTAGCCTAAGGGAGAGGTTCATACCACAATCCCCAAGGGATCATTATGCTAAAATTCTGATTCTGGTAGAGCTACCTATTTGTATAGTATAGTAGATGATTTGGCACAGTCCCCTACCGCCATATCAATGCTAGAACTCCTCCAGTCGTTCCCTTCACAAAAAAAAAGCTCTACCAAATTCCATGGGCATTGTGGATCCTTCAAATGATCGTTTGATTGTCTTCGATGTTTACCAATCAAAACATCCTCCCCTTCTTACTTCTGTCACCTTCCAAATCCCTATCAAGATCCGAAATTCCAATGTCTCTCATTGAATCATTGATGAGGGGGCATCCACCTGTGTGATGTCTGCTTCAGTTTGGAATCAACTCGCATCTCCTGAGTTGGCCCATTCCACTTTCACCATTTGTGTGTGGGATGGCCACTCTTCCCAACCCATAGGCTTATTCTGCAACTATCATATTACTCTTGCGGGCAAGACTATTTGTGTTGACATATAAGTCATAGATTCCCCCTTAGATTACAACATTCTACTAGGTCGTAGCTACACTTATGCGATGTGTGTTGTCCCATCTATGGTTCACCATAAGATGTGCTTTCCTCATAATGGAAATATTGTCACCATTGACCAGTTGATGTATTACGAACCGATGTCTTAGACCTCCCCTTAGTCCATCATTTCTTCGGTGGTCGATAAATAAATAGTTGATCCTTTGACCAATGTTTCACCTGGAGTGTACAAAGACTCCTCTCTGCTTGGATCATTCCCTGGTCTTTCTCCTCCTATCTTTGATCCCAGCTTTTTGAACGTTTGCATGATGCAATTTTCCTGATCCGACCTCAAACAGCTTGCTTCGACTAGTCTGTAGCCCCGCGCCCCACAACCTTCTCCTAACACCTCAACCCAACCTTTAGGACCCCCTCCTTAAGGCCCCTCATCTACATCTAGTATCCATGAGCCTATCTACCCTCCTGGAACAGTTCCCCTTGGCCTTAAACATCTCAGAGCTGTCCCGCCTGGCCATGACCCCTCCGGTCAGATACTGTTTCTTGCTCCCCCTCCTAGAGTTTTCTCGGTACCTGTTATGGCTACCTTGTCTCTTCCTAACATCACCCTGGGGATCCTAGTTTGGTACATTAATCCCCCAACCATTATCTCGCCCAGTTAGCCCAAACCTTATCTTGCTTTTACCTTGGTCCAACCAGTCACCATGACCCCTCCCTTTGCTTCCATTCCATAGCCACCTCAACAGGAACCTACTCCTGTTGTGAAAGCTTTGTGTGAGGGGGGCAAAGCTCAAAAGAAGACACTTAAGGACAAGGTCACCCAGAAAAACCTTGCTTCTCTTGAGTGTCTAAAGAATATCCCCCCTATGTGCTTTGTGTGATGTTCTCGGTCATGCCACCCATCATTGTCATGAATTTCGTCATATGAAGCCCATGGTCAATGTCGTGTTCCCTGATTCTATGGTCCTTGAAGCCTCTCTTCCTTTTTTGACTACAACTAAGAACCCCAAGACTATTCACACCAACCACCCTTGTGCTTTATGTGATCTCCATGGAAATTATACCCACCGTTGTCCATGCCTCACGCATTACCATGCCTCTTTGGAGGTAGTTCGAGAGTAAGAGATTGAACAAAACCAGACCACCTCTCTCGTCCTCGCACAATATGCTTCAGCCAAACCTTAGGATTTAGCTACTCCCATTCACATTCCTCCTCCTTATGTCAAGATGTAGGAGCCTTCGGTGACCATCCTCTACCTGTCATCATTCATGATATCCACGGTGGAAGACCCCCCCAACACTTCCCCTTCTGATTCTCCTAACCCCCATTCAACAATCACCCTGGGCTTAACATCATTGGATCCCCCATCTACTTGTTTTCCTATCACCCTTTGTGATGATGTGCATATGAACCTTTCTTCTCATGATGATGGGTTAGGTAGCCCCGTCGTGTCATGTGGTCTCTCTTCCTCCAGTCACCCCATTTTCTATTGTGATGGTGACATCATGGAAATTGTTTCCACCCCTGATTTCATCTTTCCCGACCATAATAAGGATGTCACCATTCGTGTCTATGGTGACTTTCGAAGCCTAAACACAAACTACTCTCATGTCTATTCTCCCACACCCCCCTATTTTCAGTGTGTGGGTGGTAGAAATCATACCCATAACACTCCCTCTAGTACTGTTTGTTTGATTTATACTTTGCACTTGGATTTCGAGCATTTTTCATCACCCTATCATTCTTTTTCTTGTGACACCTCTCATATGGACCCTCTATCCACACCATATATCGGTTATGCTGATGGTTCGAGTCGCTACTCTCGAATCTAGCCTCAGCATCTTGTTCCATTTTTACCCCCTTTCATGCGCTTGTCCTATATAACGTATGAATTGGTATTGCCACAAATAACCAAGATGAATATGATGCAGTGATAGGTTTATTAGTCAATGCCCTTTCCCATCGCATCCTTCACCTTTATGTTCGTTTAGATTCCCTGCTTCTTGTCATGCAACTAAATGGTGTATATCGTGTACATAATCTTGTCCTGTTTAGAATATATTTACGAGTGAAGCTTTTGATGTGTGAATTTGAAATCATTACTTTCATTTATGTAACTAGAGCACAAAATCACTATGTAGATAGCATTGAAAATAATATTCTATATTAGCATTTATCACATACATTTCACACAAGATAATAACAATAAACCATAAAATGATGTATATCCATTATATGTGTTTTAAAAAATGTTTTAGATTCCATCAACTCTGATATATATGACATGCCCATAAAATGCTACAAAACCTCGAAAATGGGGGCACGTCCTGCCCCTACACCTAATCACTATCCTGAGGATCCTAGGCCAATGGCTCAACTTCAGAAGCTTGTGGATCATGCATCCCCTGTCTGGCCATCGCCATGTGCCACATGACCCCTTACCACTCTGAGGGTAGACCAATACATGGCTCTATGTACTGGTCATCCAAGTATTTCCAACTGCACTCTGAAACACCAGTCAAAATCCTCTCACATCTACGATGGATGTCCTCTAGGACGGCAGCTACATCGTCATTTTGTGGTTCCCTCGACCCACTAGGTCCTGCAGCTCCTGATACTACAGGTTGTCCCATGTACCTGACCAGTTTTACCGGTGCTTTATTTGCATACCAAAAGTGAATGAATCAGTACCATATAAAATATTCTGAAAATTTAAAATGCACGTAAAATATTTACAACTTGTCACTTACCATTGGACCCCCATATTCGACCAAAAGGAAGTGGAAAGTCTGGGTCGCCACGATAGCTCATCCTGATCCCAATGAGAGAAAAAGTCAGGTCAAAACACTCGTTTGACTTCCCCATCTCCCCCTCTGCATAGTAGCTGCCCCTAGTGGCACATCGTGGGCTCCCTTGTGTCCCCATCCTAGATCTGTATGCGAGGTCCAAGTGTCAGGATCTTCTCAAAGAAGAGAGAGCACAACACTGTGCCATATGCACAGTCATTGTTCACTTGCCAATTGCATAGTAACAACTATCATTTCAATGATGAAATAATCACTTGGGCTCACCCATATTAAGTCCCACTCAGCACACTCTAAACAAGCATTATCTAACCCTCGATGATGTGGTGGAACTCCTAGTTGCCCAGGATCTGCAGCACCACTACGGCCACAGCATGAGTCTCTAGCATCTATAGATCCCCAATCGGTATCTATGTCCCCTTCACATGGAGACCTAGTTAGCAATGGAACTCTACAAAATCCATGATGTTCCACCCTCCTGGTAACACTAGCTGTGTATTCCCTACCATCCCAAGTGGTGGGAGACCAGTCAGGAAATATATATCCTGGACAGTCAACTCGATGTGGTGCCCCTAAACAATAAAAAACTCATGGTTTGGATCCCAATAGCTGACTATTCAGGCCAACAAGGGCTCTCCAGCTCTCATCAAAGGGTTCTCCACAAACTTCAGGATCCTAGACCTAGCCAAGTATGGCCACCATGATCCTCTCAGATCTCCGACCGTAATGTGTCCAGGTCTCTCTCTCTCTATTTGATCCTCAATTTTTCCATATCTACACAAAATCATCATACTTGTCAGTGTACAAAAATGAAATACTACATTCAACCATAAAAACTGAGCTCTCAGCCAAGAATCAACACCAAAATCCTCCTCTCTGATAGGTTGCAATTTTCAGGAAAATTCCTAGGACAGGTCACACTTTTCTACCCAAAAATTTCTACCTAGGTCGCAGATATTACCCCAAAAAGTGCAACTCAGCTGTGAAGCAAAGCAGGGGTGTGTTCCTGAGCTTTGGGCACCTAAACTGAACTTTCAATCCACTGAAATGGAAGAGTAGGGTTAGGCCTCTTACCTGCAACTGATGGATCTCGATTCCAACGGCTGGTTTGTCTAATACGATCACCACAAGCTTTAGTGCCTTTTCTCCTCTCCACATTCACCACAACTTCATTTGAAAATGAATGAATTTGGAGGGAAAATGACTCATTAAAAGAGAAACCCCAAATTTTTCTTTCGCTAGCTATGGTCAAATCCTAGCTTAGTTTGAGAAACCGTCAATACCATTGGAAAGCACTCACCAAGCTCTAAACTAGGTATCATTTATTTATTTATTATTTGATACTTCACCTGGACACATTTTTTCCAAGAAGGGTCACTTCACCACTCCTCAAAATTGAATTTCTTCACTTTCAACACTCGTACATAGGGCACCACTCTTCCTTCATACTTTTCCATGGTTGTGTCGATTTTTGTCATTAGTAACCATCTTGTACTTATGTTTTTGTGGTTCCCACTGGGCCTTTTCTGTGTGGTAGCATCATCGAGTCGCCCTTGTATAGAGCATCTGATTTGAGTCATCATCTTATTCATGGAATCTGTTATCACCAAAATCGTACCTGATTGGCTGCTGATAAGACAATCTCAATGTAATTATTTCAAACCAATCTTGTGATTGAGTTTTAGCCTCCTCAATCTAAGAGGACTCTCTCAAGGGTTTAATGATATGGCATAAATATATAGATAGATGGCTACCTCTATTATTTGTGTCTTGGTTTTGTATATTTGCAGGTTGAAAAGATAAAGGCTTCCTACCATTGGTCTTATGGAGTCAGTGATATGGATAAATATAATAATGACGCTCCTTGTGAAAGCTGAGGCTTGTATATATTTCAATGAAAAAGTAACACATTCAGGAAATTCCCAATAACTTGAGATTCAAAGGAAGTCAAAGCATGTGATACATGAGTTCTGAGTAATGAGACATCAGGGTATTGGAAGGAGAATATTAAAAGAGATTCACCATAGCTCAATACTTAAAGGAAGTTAGAGCATGAACAACCATGAATTCTGAGTAATAAGCATTAAGTCTATGGAACAAAATAACATTTCAAAGATACGACATAATCTCATTGAAATACACTAAGAATCTCAGGTCAAGGAATGTTATATTGCTTCTGTATATATCACTAAATCCAAAGCTTTACAAAATTAGTCTAGTGAAATGAAATTTTCCAGCCTGATGAGTGTAGATTGAAAATAATATCAGTATGTAGACATTGGCTTATGGATTCAAAAATTTCAGTGATTCAGTGAGTTACTTGACATAGAAGTTGAGGCTATTCAGAGTTTCTAGAAGTAGGACACACACAAATAAAACATGAGTTTACATAGTCAATTCACATATAAAGGAAGTCATAGCATCTTATAGATGAATTTTGAGTAATATAAGTGAACAAAACTGCAATTGAGATACATAAGAGGAAAAAATAGAATAAGAAAGCACTAAAAACTCCTTCAGAATCTCAAGTTTTTCAAGTAACAGATCTTTGTATTAACTGAAACACTCCATTACCATAAGCTGCAATTTTTCCAAAAATATTCCAACCCTTGAAAAATTCGACCCAATGGCCTTTAATAGGCCTCTTACATCATCAGATGATCTACCTATAGGCTAGATGCATTGAGTTTATATCCACTAACACCTTGCATAACCATAAAACATAAAATTTATGACAAACAAACACCTATCCTACTTGACAATCCTATTTCAAAAAGGACTCAAACTCCTTATTACTATATTTAACAACCTTATCAACTTGAAATTACATCATTGGAAAGTGTATCATCACATGGTCGAATTTGGATAATGAGATTAAGTTCTTCATGACCACTTTGCTAACCTCCACAAAAGCAGGAAACCATACCTTGTTTTTTAGGCATAGGATATTTTTACTTCTTTGAACATTATAACCATCAATTAATATTCATTTCATGGTCCTTGGTTGTGTAATATTTGGTTAACATGTCCCATCACTCTTTAATAACCTCTAGCTGTCCAAAACCACTTCAAATCTGTTCAAAAAGGCTGTAATGTGTTGCGCTACGAAAACATAGTAGTTTCGTAGCGCTTTCGTAGCGCTGTTATTTCAACCTTTATTCTTAAAATATTTGACTTATTTCCTCCAAGATTTTTTTAATTACCCTTTAATACATCCTCCATAGAAAATTCAGTTCTTGATTCATTCTTCAACCCTTCAAAAACTGATCAAAATAAGAAAGACAAACAACTAGAGTAGTTTCGTAGCGCTTTTCTACTTGTTTACACTAAATGAGCTACGGAATTGTTGAGTATGCAGATTCTTCATAAATTTGTCAAATGCAAAGTATGGTTGCCAAAAATCTCAAAATATAACCTGTCCTCATCATATACAAACCATAAAAACCATAAACCAACTTCATTTTAGCTTCCTTGAGGCATTTCTTGCAAATTTCTCTTGTTTTTTTCCTGAAAAATAGGTCTTGAGACAGAGCCTATATCTCCTTAGCCATGCTTTAATTTGAGAAATTGAAGGATTTTTTTGTAGGAAATTATGTCTTTTAAAAACATCTCTTGATTATTTGAAACACATCTCCTCCTGTCCAGAGACTTCCTTTGAAAAACATATGTAAAATAGGAAAACTCTGTTTTCTAAAAATAGGGCTTCAATAAAAGCCTTGTATCTCCCAACTGATAACACCTGTGAGAAATGTGAGAGAAGTTATTGTTATTTGATATGTGTGTAAAAATAACCTCTCTTATTTTCTTAAAATACCTTTTTTGTTGCTCATAAACCACCTTTGAATTTGACTGCTCAAAACCAGAAAACAGAGTTTTTGCTTCATAACTTTCAGCAATTTCGTAGCATTTTCTACCCTTTTTACACTAGATGCGCTACAAAAATAGGGATTCTTGGCTAATTTTTCACTTTCGGTACAAAAAAAATTGGAAAATGATGAATGATTTGACTTGGAGTTTAAAAATGAGTGTATTTGGACCTAAGGGTAAACACAAACTATAAAAAAATTATAATTTCCCTTGGTCAAACTCAAAAATGACTCTTAAAAACTTATTTTGAACCATGAACCTATGTAACCTTGTAAAAATGATGCTTGATTTTTTTGAGCGATAACAAAGTCTATCCTGAGTCCCGTTGTATCCTGCTATAGTCCTCCATTCTTCATTTCTTTGTTCCTCTCTCGCATCACACATTTTTTCCTTCAGTCATACTATCCCCTATCCCCTCCGGTGTTGAGTCAGTAGATACCAGGTCATCCATGCCCTTTATACTCTAACAAGGGAATTCATCATTTTGCTATTAAATACCCCCTATTGCACCATTATCCTTGGTGTCAGTCTATCAATCACTCTACTATTATCCCTCGTGCCTTAGTTGACGATCCCTTATTTCCTCACCTATGGAGGACCTCCTTCTGTCGACATCAACTTATTCATTCCAGAATACAGGTCTAGAGGGTGATATACCTTGGTTCCAACTTCCACTCTTGTTCAGTGCCTCAGATCAAGCAAAGGAACCCTTTATCACCCTTTGAATTGATAGCTTCTCATCTCCAGCTTCTCATGGCATGATTTGAGATCCGTATACTCGATGGTTTAGTGATGCAGTAGATTGTACCAGTTATTCTTGGGTATGTGTGAAATGTTTCAAACCTTATGAGGGGGTGTCCCTTCAGGTAACCCCACACATGCCTAGATGAACTCTCCATTACAACCTTGGATGCAGCTCCATAGATTTGATGGTTCCGGCCTCAGCCGCTTGCGCAGCCTCTTTAGTTTGCATGTATTTTCAGATTTCCAGAGCCCTTTCCTGTCTTACATGGCCTCTTTGGTTGTACTTATATCTCATGTACTCAGATATTATTGCATAATTTCTGGTTGTTATCCCAAGCATAGTATGTATGTGGGATCCATTATCATGTTTTTATTTGTCCCATGTTTATGCCAACATGTACAATATAGTTCAGTCCCTTGTTTACTAGACACATTATTATTTGTACTTTGTTATCTCGGCAGGCATAGGTATGCCTCCCTCGCCTCATGTAGAATAGGTACTCACTCATAAGAGAGACTTGTCACACCTATAAGTCTCACATCCTCAGTGTCTTGTCCTCTAGTAATTAATTCTACCTTATATTTCTCTCTCTCTGACTCCCCCCTTCGGTGTCTAGTGATTGAGTTCTTACAACGTACTTCGGTCATATGATTTGATCCTAACGTTCATACGCTAGGGGGAAAATGTTACACCAGTTTTTGGTCATCTAACCAATTACTATTATATGCACCAAATTACACCATGTAAGACCAATTCTACCCTAGCGAAATTTCTTTCACTATGAAAAATAACTTAGTAATCCTTAATTTATTAAGTTGTTTATGGTCTAAATAGGAAACCCCATGAGGAATAATTGAATAAATCCTTATTTTTTCGATTTTCCTCAAAGGATAATTAGTTAAAAATCAGTTTAATTAATATTCTTGGTCATATTTAACCTAAAACAGGAAAATTAATTAGATAAATCATTACTTATCTTATTAGTTTCAAGGAATAATTATTTAAAACATTATGTAAATAACATTCCTTGTTAAATTTGACTAAATAATTTATAAATAATTTAATAAATCACTATTTATTTAATTATGACTCAACCAAATTATTAAATAATAAATAAATAATTTATTTATTTATTATTCACAAATAAAGGGATTTTACCAAATTGAAATTATTTTTCCTTCCAACAAATATAATAAAATATTCCATAAAATTTGGATCTAGATTTGGTTAATAATATTTTATTTTGTGCACCAATATCTACACTAACTCAATATTTTGTTATAAACAAAAGTGTTTTTCCATTCATTCACTACCTTTTGTTGCCTAAATATCACTCTGGATCTGCACTTTTGGTCTGACTTTGATCCTCCAGCATTGTCATATTTTTCTAATTTTTTTCTTGTGAACTCCCTTTGAGTTCCATTTTTGTATGGGTTTTCTACACCATCAAGAGAGAGAGATCTTAGACATGAAGCGCTGAGGACATACAAGAACCCATCCCATTGAGGGGGATTAGTAACATCTTTCCATGTTCCCTTCCCAGGTGTCATAATGCAAAAATTATTTAAAAATATTCTTGTCTTGTTCATTGGATGCATGTTCCAAATGTTAGTTATTTGTTTTTTAATATCATTAACTGCATAGATCTATATTTATGTAGCATTTGTCTTGGTCAACTAACTGCAGATCTAAAGAAATTGACAACCATTTTTGATGTTAGGGATGTTTGTTATGCACAGCTAAAGTGAGTTTTTTTCGTACGCTTGTGATTAGAATTCACACTAACATTCTCTCCTCCTCTCTCTCATCCTAGGTCAAGCTCAACCTAGAGATTCAAATTATCAAAAAATTTACATGATTTCAATAAATATTCATCTCAAAACTTCACAATACTAGTACAATATTCTTCTTGGCTTACTTTCAACCAAATTGGAAGCTTGCATCCAACTTCCAATGAGTTTTACGTTAATGATTCCACACCTTTGTATCAACCATACAAATTACATACCAAAGGAGCCTTTAAGGCATACCATGGTACAACCCTCATGCAAGGGTAGCTCATAATTATAGAATCTTGATGATCTAGCCTAATCCCATGTAGCTATGTCAGCACTAGAGGTTCTACAAACCCAAAATTCATAAAGGAATTCTTACTATTATAGTTTGGGGAAGTCAACCATTAAAGTTCCCAAATAATTACATTTAATCTGGATAATATAGAGCCTTGTATCCACTAATTGTTAGCTTTCTAAATAACACTTGCATGTCCAAATTTGTGTTGAAGAAGTTGGTATCCCATGAGCTTACCCCATCTCCCATTAACCCTTTGATATTATCATGTAGACCCATCTCAACCCCAGTATTTATCAAAACATCCCCATAGAGCTATAAAGAAGAATGGTCGAAATAAATATTGAGGTCATAGATGCTCCCTCAGACTACAATACACTCATTGGATTTATCTATATGTATGCTATGACAATCATCTCTTCATCAATATTTCATATGATGATGATTCCTCACAATATGAAGGTCATTACCATCAACCATAATGCACTGTGAATCCTAACCAATGTATAACCTAAACAACATACTTCACCTCATAGGGGTAAGTTAATTTTTTTGTCATACATTCAAATTGGGTCTAAAACCTTCGAAGATTCTACGTTACTTGGCATATATGAAGATGAAACACCTTTGGTTTATGAGATAGGTTCAACTCAAGTGTGTATTCTAATGTCATTTGAGGAAATACCATATACCACCTTATCTATGTTAGGATCATCCTCTTTGTGTGACAAACAACCTTATGCTAAGGAGAGGGACCCACCTCCTACCTTTGTTGACTTGATGCATCCTTGGAAAGATATTACATGCCCTACCTGGGAAAAGTATTTAGATAATATTCAATAATAAATTCCCTAGGGTCATCTCGCAGCCCATGATACACATGATTGTGCACAAATTTGTTATATTTATACATATACTAGGCTTATTTCCCACAATATCCACTCCTTGCCCTCAAATATAAACACCTACCCTCTATTGACCTTGGGTAACGCTGCAAGTTCCTCTTAGCTAAAGTCTCTTTTGTTTGCATTCCATCAAATAGGCACCTTAGTGACTAGTAGTGTGTCACACACATGTGATATTTATGGGACCCAAAAGCTAATAAAAAAAACTCATTCCTATGAGAAGTCCATCACCCCTTATTCCCACATCCTTCACTTAGGGCATGAGGACATTATATATAGAGGTAATATTGACACCTGACTAGCCATGGTATTTAATGCATCATTAATCCTTCTTCCTACCCTTGGATGTGTTTCAAGTTTTTTCTTCCTAAGAAATTTTTGTAACTGAAACACAAGACTTCATTCTCCATGGAAATGTTTATTATCATAAGAACTTGATCCCTACCTAGTATAATTTTGAAGAGGGAAATATGACTAGAATTTATCCCACTATTAAAGTGGGAATTAACCCTAGACATAAAGAAAAGATTTTTCCTTGAGGAAACATGTTCCATAGATGAAGTTCTTGCATTTTAAATCCATATTTTAATAGTTTCTAATTTTACGCTAAAATTCCTAAATTCGGTCCATCCATTATCGAACAACACATCAAGCCATGGTTAGGTACATCCATTGTCTATAAAAAAGAGAAGATTATTTAACCCTCCAGAACTATGGCCTTCAAGGCTGAGTTTGACAAGTTTCATAAATATAGTTTTATCTATCCCATCACATGAACATCACCTATCTCCAATGCCATTATTGTGAACAAAAATAAAAGCACTATCTACATTTTTATTGATTTTTAGGATTTGAACCAAGCTTGTTACAATGAAAAACCCCCAACACCATTCATTGATTAATTTATTGAAAAATGAATTGAGCATGAGGTATTTTATTTTATGGATAGATTCCCTAGGTATAACCAAATTTAGGCTCACCATATCAAATAAATATAAAATTACTTCCAACAAACCATGGTGCATTTTAATCTAATATTGCGTTATTCTCTTTGGTCTCAAAAATTTTGGAGACACCTTCCAACACACCATGACATTTATCTTTCATGAGCTTGTTCATATAATCTTGGCCTATCTTAATTACCTCACTATTCCTTATCTGAATCAATCCTAAAATCTAGAAGAAATTTCCATAATCTTTCAATGATGTCAAAAATAAAATTTTCTTGGAACCCATCAATTAAAAACACTAAAGAAAAGAAAAAATTTAAAAATTTGAAACAAAACAATATATATATATATATATATATATATATATATATATATATATATATATATATATATATATATATATATACAAATTACAACAAAACATTAAAGTTGGCATGTTAACCTACCACGCGAGCCCTTGCTCTAGCTCGATCTAGCCTCCGCCCACTTGATACAAGTTGTAGGAGGAAAGCCTCTGATATCGCCCTATCCTAAGCTCACCTCCGTCCACCTCTAAGCAGCAAGGGAAACTTGAGCCTCCTTCATTGCCCCTCGCCTGCCTCAACTCAGCTTAGAGATTTAAGAGTAAGAGCCCCCTCCCACATTTGAGGTGCAAGAGGAAGAGCCTTTGCCATCGTGAAAGGAAATGAGGGAAAGCTAGCTCAAGGGCTTGAGTAAGAACAGAGTATGAAGACAATGACGCTACATTAGTAAAATTGGGAATGAATGAATAAGGCCTAGTTGAACCACAATCTCATGATGCCCAACCCCTGCAACTCCATTATGAGTACTGATAGAGGAAGAGGTTGTGGTCGTCTCTCCACCACTCTGGATGACACCTCAATTGCAAAACAATTTGATAACAACATCCCTGAG
Organism: Pinus albicaulis; assembly: GCA_034641835.2. NCBI lineage: Eukaryota > Viridiplantae > Streptophyta > Pinopsida > Pinales > Pinaceae > Pinus > Pinus albicaulis. Next base: position 1,194,195,575 of record CM076583.1, read on the forward strand.
AACATCAAATGAAGAATGGTTGAGATGGAAGAGGAGGAGACCCATAGGGGGTGCATGTCCATTTGGGCTCTCTGCAATCTACTAGCATGTTAGTTAAAATATAGGAAGAAGGAAAATTCTCTGAGCCAGTAACTAGATAGTGGATATTTCTACACAACTCAACCATTCCACCTCCTCGCTAAAAAGACTTTCCATAGACCTAAAGGTTGACTATCCCCCAACCTCCCACCCCCTACTATGTATCTCTTGTTTTCCACTCCCTCTAGATCCTCCTCCCTTCACCCCTCATCCCAAACCTTATGGGTGATACATCATGCAATATTTCCTTGAGGATTCTAGCACTATGGATGCTCAAGGCATCACTCAGGTACAAGGAGGCACCAACATGGCTACAATGAATCTCTGGTGTCGAATGCGCTAGAAACCAGTGGCTTTTCAAACAAAATGATGGTAAATGGAATTTCATTTTGATTTATGAATATCAAATTGATGAACATCAAAGAAATCCTATTTTGGCTTAACAGACATCACAAAAACCTCATCTCTTTTGTTAGCAGCCTCACCTCCTTTATTAGGCCTAAGTGTGCATGGTTCGAGCATGAGAAGCTCCCAAAACCATTACCATTTACATCTATCCTTTCTTTACAATCATCATTCATGGCACCGCGAGGCTCAATCCTCCATTGTGAGCTAAATGAAAATATATTTCACATGTTAAAATCGAAAGAAAACTTAGACTCTAGTTTCCCCTCCTAGGGGAAGATAATTTTTTATCACACACTTTTGATAAATTTTGTACATGTGTAGAGATTATGTAAATTTTGATCTATTAATATAATGTATAAATGATTCCTTACAAAAAAAAAACAAATGTATTGTGTTTTCTCCCCGTAATTCTAGCAGATTGGTGAGACCAAAAATGCGGAGAGAACACTTGAACCACTTTGGGATTCTAGGATCTAGCCCTCCTGAATATGGAGAGGGATCTCTCCTATAAGTGCAAAGATTGATTTATCTTTAAAGGCTTTTGGGTATGATATATGCTAGTTATTAAGAAAACGGGTTTTTGTTTGTTTTGGATGGTTGAGCATGATTTTAGTTGAGTGGAAAGTCCTAAAATGAAAGAGTTTCAAAGGTGTGAAGTAGCAATCAATCAAAACAAGCTTTGGCTGATAGGATAGATATGACGCTGGTTTTCAGTCCATTGGGCTATGGAGTCATAAAAGGGTTTAATTGTGCAACAATTTCAAGAGTGGTACAAGGGGAAAGTCATTTATATCACAAGATCTTTGAGATTAAATGACGGAATGGAACAATAAAAGTGTTGAAAGGGTGGAAACAAACAATAATTTCAACTAGGATTTATCAGTTTGTCCAAATAAGAAAAGCCTTTTAAGTAACTGTTTGAAACTAACCAAGGACAGGGCGAACCATTGGCTTCTTGGACGAGTTCGTATTGAAGCTAACTCAACAAAAAAACAATCCATTAATCCACATAATTACCTTCAGACGACATGAAAAAAGATAAGAGAAACAAAGCGCAGCTTAAGATCAGATAAGATACTTTTAAATCTAGACTGCTTTTAGCATACACTTAGGGAAACTTTCAGAATTACCTTTGGAGAAAGAAGCTAGAAAACAGGGCACACCATCACTTTTATAGTCTATCTTTACTAAGTAGATAATGAAAATAACATTTAAGAACAATGTTTAAAGTAAATAGTAGGACGAGGGAACGCCAACATTCCTAACTGCTTGAACCGTATTGAATCATTCTTAAATACACAATTTGGAGGAAAACATTGAGATAAAGCTTATCAGTCAGAGAAGGGTACTGTAAATAGTAAATCCTAACTCTATGTTTGTTGTTATTTTTCTAAGAATCAATGGAAAAAATGGCATAGATGAAAGGAAAAACAATAACACGAAAAGAAGCACTTCACCAGTGATATAGACTAGGATCCAAAGAATCAGCTTATATATTGATGTCAAACCAGTTACATTCTTCAAGTCCAATGTTTCAGTTCAGAAATCATCTTCACTTCTCAGCTTAACTTATTTTATCACAAACAGAGCTTCAAGAGCCTCTGAACACTATTTACATGTAGAAAATTTTGAGCACAAGTATATATTCAAAGTTTTGCAACCAACCCTTTATAATGAGCTCCTCAAGAAGATTTTATAGAGAAATGAGGAGGTCGAATGATAAAAAATATCTATAGTTTCAATTAATAAAGTTTTAATGCTTCTTGGCCTTTGAGGGGCTCAATGGAGAAGATTACAAATATTTCCTCTGTATTAATTGTTTTACATTAAGTATTAAGCTCGCTAGAATGATTTTGTTGATTTTAAGGCTCTGTGTCATCTTTGTAATAACTCTGCTGATATTTTGCAATAAGTTCCTTGATTGAATTAACTGTTCAACTATCATGAGGCAAATATCCTCTGTTCTGGAAATAACTCGGCCTCTTTTGAATGCTTTGAGGCTACAGGTGGCTTTTGGTAGCTGAGAGGATTCAATTAGCCTCTGATGTGGCAGTGGAGGCTTTCTCGGTCTGGTAGATATTTTTGTTTTGACCTAAGACATGGCTAATCTACTTCTAATCTGTGTGTTAGGCATAATTAGGCCTAATTATTTATCTTTTGTTCTTTAACTGTGTTTAATTTAGGGGATTCGGCTTTTGATTGTCGATCTTAGCCATAATCCACCCCAAAATGTATAATCAATGTTTAATTCTTCATCTCTACTATGGTTGGGTCTTTGACACTGATCCTCTTTATTTGTTTTAATTTGTTGTGTCTTGTTGATGTGCAGGTGCATAGAGGGTTCTTATGGCATCAGTGCTCATGAGGCACGGATGAAATGTGGTGATGAACCCTGTGGAATAATCTTGTTCAAATAATAAAGGCCTAGGGGATCGTCATCCCCAGCCTTCAACTTTATTTTAAATCAATTGATAAACTATTAAAACCTGCATAAACCAATAAATATTAGAAAAATCCTGCGTATATGAGTTAGACTGCTTCAGAGGTTGCGATTAGGTCGCGGCCGTTGGATGAAAGCATCCAACGGCGGAGATTTCTTGCGGGGGTCAGATAGGAGGTGGTTGGAATCAAACAGTGGGAGATTAAGTCTGAACTGTTGATCTGTGTTGATCAATGGTCAATATCAATCGAAGAAATATCACGTAGAAGGGCCACTTTATATTGAAAACAGTAGAAAATACAAATAAAAGGGGTTAAAAAACTTAATCAACAGTGAAAAAGTAAGGATGAATTTTGGGGTTTCCGAAAAGGATCTGCGCCATCGAATGAGATTAGCCCAAGGAGATCAATGGCGAAGGTTGATCTAAGAAGACCCTTGGAGAATGTGTGGAGAGTGATAATGTAATGGCCAGATTGAATGTTGGCAGTTGATCTGCAGAGATCAACGGTGGATATCAAACATGATGAAACACAATGCAACTGGGGAAAGGCAGTTTTGGCTGCAGAAACTAGCGGTATCGCGCAGCGAAAAGTTAGATAGGCAGTTTTCACTTTTCAAATGCGATATGCATTAGAGACCGACATGTGGCCTTTCAAAACCACTTATATCGCGTAGCTCTTGGAGAATTAACCTTCGTGCTTAAATCTGCGTGAAAATGCGCATCAACCATGAGATCAGAAGTCTTAGATCTGACGGTCGTGGAAAGAGCGCAATATCGATAAGATGCATGGGAAGAAGCAGGTAGGGTGGTTTTATTATGGACTGTCCGATCACGGAATCGAGGACAAATATCTGATCTGGGACGGGTAGGACCCAAAGGAATGGGCCTATCGGGACTGTTGGATGAATGGAATGGACGGCCAAGATCGATCTTTGGGGTTAATGAAATAATATATGAGGCAGAGAATCAGTTAGTATGGGTCGTTGATCTACAAATATCAATGACTGATATTTCCCCAAACAACATTACACAACGGGGTTCATGATTTTAACCAAGGTGGCCAGAAAAGATCTAGACCATCGGATTTTATTGCAAGGACGGCCCAGATGCAATCAGAGGTCTCACGATCAGAGGAGGAGAGAGGAATGGTCGCACAAAAATATCTGATGCGATTGACTGTGGGCCATCGATCTGAGGATCAGATCGACGGTGGAGAATGGATCGAAGGAGGTTACAAGTGGGGAAATGGGCTTATGAACAGAGTGATCAACACTGTTGGATCAAAGAAGGGTGGAAAATATCAACGGTCGATAATTAATTGGAAGATTTCCAATCGGTAGTAATAAATAAAACTTTTAAACACGCCTGATGGAAATCTCCGATGCGAGATTGCGCAGGCCATTGGATGAGACTGAAGATCAACGGTCATGAATGGTTTAATCAATGAGCCGATGGGACCCTTTTAAAACATAAAAATAAGATTTTTTGTGAAATAAAAAGGAAAAATTGGGTCAGGAAGGGTTATTTACAAGGTTTAGCGCCCAAGTGCAGGATCTAGGTTTTATAAAGAACACAAAGGCTCGGGGCTTAGATACAAAGGAGCCAATCGACATCTGGGTTTTATAAAACAAAAAGACTTGCGCTAGTCGAAAATTTCTAATGTGATAAGTGCTCAGGTCTATTAGTGCTTGGTTCTAGCACCAGGGTATATGGTGGGGAAGTCGTTTAGGGCTTAGCCCAAAGGGGCTTAGGGCTGTAGTTAAAAATATCATTTTTTATGATTTTTTCAAGGATTTTCAATGGATTTGGGGGTTTCGGTAAGGTTTAAAAATGAGTTTTAAACCTCATAAAAGGGGTTTTATGAAGGGAAGAATTGAATACATGAAAAATAGAGGAATTCGATGGGAGTAAAGGGGATAAAAATGAAGGGATTTCTGAGTGAAAAGGGGAGGTAAAATGAGGGAAAATGGATTTTTTGCAGCAGTCTTTTCTTCATGAAAACAACAGAATTTCAAAATTTTTAAAGGGAAACAATAGTGAAGATTAATCAAATGATAGGATGTTTTCACAAGAATTCAAGAACTAACATTTTTTTGAAATAAAACTTGTTTCTTTAAGGCTTCAAAAAAAATTTAGCTACCATTTGATATGACAAATTTTATAGGTGGCTAACAGTGGCTCCACATGGGGATGGTGCCTTCTTGAAGGCATCAAGAACTTCAGAATTGTATTCTCTGGGGGGCTGATCAGTGCCTCATCCACTGGGCTGCAAATTTCTTACTTGGATGATCTTCTTCTATTTTGAAAAATGATAGCAGCCATGAAAAAAAAATGGAACTTCATCAACACAAGCTTTCTACCTACCCAATCCTACTGATCTAACATTTTTTCTTCTTTCAAAGTGCACTTGGATTGGCAAACTCTTTTACAAACATTTTATTCTTTTGAAAGAAAAAAACAATATAAGTCTACTTCTTATTTCTCCATGAACTCAGATTAAACATTTGAGTTCATAAGCTTCTCTACCTAATCTACTATCTGTTAGGATTAAACAGTCTAACAGATTTTTATTCTCTAACTTCTAAAACATAAATTTAAAAGCATATAAGTTAGGATTGAACAGTCTAACTTGTTGTTGATATATGGCATAAAAACAAGCTGCACATAGATAATTATTTGCAGAAAAATAAATCAAAACATTGAAGGCTTAAGATCTGAAAGTTCTAAGCACGACCTTCTCTTTTCTTCAGCTCTGTTTCTGAGTTTATTCGAGCTGTTTTTTCTTTGTTCTCTAGTTCATATTTTGGGCTAATTAGAACCAGTTTACCTTTGTTTCTGACTCATGATTTAATCAGATTAGATTCATTCTTCTTTTGGACACTTAGGTTCATATTTTGAGCTTGTTTGAACCTTTATTTTCTAGCCTAATCTACCTAACTGATAAGTCAAGATTAAGCTGTTTGGAAAATATGATTCGCTAACCTATCAACAGTCAATTTAAAACTAATTAGTCATGATTAGGCTGTATTACTAAATAGGAGTGTGTTTTTTAGGAGTGGCATTTGAGCTTGCACACTTTTAGACTTTGTTTCTCTTTTTTGGTATAGGATTGTACCTTTATTTTTTTTACAGTCTGCCCTCTTTTCTTTCTTTCACTGTTTTTGTATTTTTGATTTTTATAACTTTGAATGCAATGATGGATCAAATATTTATAATGAGAAAAAAGATAAAAAGGCTTCCACACATGATAATGGTCAATAGAATTAATGTTTGAGCATCCTGCCATTAACAGGACCCCCAAACAGTTCAGCTCCATTCAACTTCTGCAAGAAAAAGGCATTGTTACCAGCAGCAGAATGAATGAGATAAGGGCCAAGCCATAAGTTATCAAATTTCCCATGCTTTCCCTTGTCTTATCTCCTTGAATCCCACTTTAAAACTTTATCACCAACATTGAAATTGATGGACTTTGTTTTTCTATCAAAAATATTTTTGATGCTTTCTTACTTTTGTAATGCTTTGTTGTAGACCTCCTCTATGGTTTGCTGAAGATGGATGGTTTGATTAATCCTTCGGATCATGTCATTATCTTCAGACTGCACCTCTTGAATCAATTTCATAGCTGGTACACCAAGGCTGGATGGAAAATTTGCATCTGTTCCATACACAAGCTGGTAGGGTGACATTCCAATAGATTTCTTAAGTGTTAACCTGTCAACCCATAGTGCATGAACTAGCTTTGTGTGCCATGACTCTTGTTGTCCTCGAGCAACTTCTTGATTATGTTCACCAAAATCTTGTTTGAGGATTCTGCTAGCCCATTACCTTGAGGGTAATAAGCAGTAAGATGGCCCAATGTTATCTGATATTTGTGACAGAACTCAACCATCTTCTTGGATCCAAATGTTGCTGCATTATCAGTGATGATCTTTCTAGGACAACCAAATCTAGAGAGGATATGAGTCTCCATGAATTTTATGATGACATAATCATTGGCTTGCCTAGAAGGGATGGCTTCTATCCATTTGGTGAAGTAGTCTATTGCAGTGAGAATCCATCTATGTTGGGTAGATGAGGGTGGATGGATTTCTCCTATGAAGTCAAGTCCCCATTGTTGAAAAGGAGCTTCAACAGTGATTGGATGTAGAGGTAAGGGCAGCAAGATTCTTTTGCCTTCAAAAAGTTGGCATTTATGACAGGCAATGATCATCTTGTGTACATCAAGAAAGAGAGTGGTCCAATAGTAACTAGCCCTTAGGATTTTGTTGGTTGTTGTCTTCCAGTAGAGGTGGCCTCCACATTCTCTTTCACGGAACTCGTGCTTAACCTTCTCTACATCATTCTGAGGAAAACATTTAAGCAATATTCCACCTACATTTTTCCAATAAAGACATTTATCTATAATGCAGTAGTTTACAACTTTTAACTTTAAAAACCTTGCCTTTGTTTTTAATAAACCAGGAGGTGTATTCAAATTAAACAAAACATATAGAATATCATAATACCAAGAGGAATTCATAAAATGGTCTTAAAAAATGGGAGTTTATAGTTCCTCTTGTTCATCTAAAGCATTTATCATATTAATATCAAGAACTTCAAAATTTGATTCAGCCATTAATCTAGCTAGACCTTGGCCTTTAATGAGTTTAGTGGGCTTGATCTCCAAATAATATTCAAGGACCACAACTATCCACTTACCTCTCTTACCATCTGTGTCTTGTGTTAGAATGTCTTTCACAACTGAATTTGGGACAAAGGCAATGATGTGTGAGTGCAAGATGTATACTCTGAAGTCCTTTAAAGCTTTGACCAAAGCAAAAGCTTTCTTTTCCATGATGTTATACTTCATAGGAGCATCTATCAATGCCTTGCTAAAGAATGCAATAGGCTGCTCTTGTCCCTGTGGATTTTTCTGCAATAGGACAACAGCTATTGTATGTTCTGATGCGAATGAAAAAATATAAAAATATTTTAAAAAATCAGGACTTATTAGGACTAGTGTTTTGTTTAACGCTCGTTTCACCAACTCAAAGGACTTCTTTGCTTCCAAGGTCCATTTCACCCCTTACTCCTTTTTCAGCATGTTTTTAATGTTTCTAAGGAGCTCAGCCAAGTTGGGTATGAACCTTCTCAAGAAATTAATCTTTCCAATGAAAGATTGTAGTTCCTTGATGTTTCGAGGATGGGAGATTTGCAATATGGCATCAATCCTCTTTGGGTCTATCTTAATACCCTCTTCTGAAATGATGTGCCTAAGAAGTTTACCTTCTGGGACACCAAATAGTGTTTTCTTAGGATTTAAAGATATCCCAAGCTTTATGCACCTCTCGAAGACTTTTCTCAAATGTTCTAAGTGCTCTTCATCTGTCTTGGAAAAGACAGTAACATCATCAAGGTAAATAATGATGAAGTAGCCCAATTCTTCCGAGAATGCGATGTGTTGTTTAGAAAATTGTTTCAACAGTTATGTGTTGTTTTCCTCCCCCTCTCTATCTTCCATTAAATCAGTTAAAGTCACCTGTTCATTGAAATTTTCATCGTTAAAAAGGATAAATGAATCAAGGCATGTGTTTACAGAATAAAGGGGAGAGTTTTGCAGTCTGTCTTGGCTAGTAACCATATACTGCATATGAGACTCCCTATAAATTCTTCTTGTCTAATTGAAAACAAGGATGGTCGCATATGTCATGTCCATCTGCATAGTTCCTTGTAACTTAGCTCCCCAAGACCTTGATAATAGCATACCATACCTTAGGGGCACATCAGCCACAACAATATCCATGACTAAACATTTGGCTGGGATTTGTGCTAAGTTAACACAGAGGTCTTTGATTAAACCTAAACATTTTACTCTGCTTGAGTCAAAGGAGTAAAGATATTTGTAAGGTCGAGTGATTTCAAGGCCTAGGCTCTCCATTACAACTTTGGGCATTAAATTGTGAGAGGCCCTTGAATCATGCATAGTGTTGTGCAAAATCTTGTCATGAACATTTAAACCAACATAAAAAGGAGGAACTGGTCTCTCTTGATATCTACCCTCAATTCGATATCTACCCTCAATCTTAGGACCGAATATGAGCTCTGGTTGGTCATCATTAAGATTGACGGTATCGTTATTCTCTTCTATGTTAAAATCCTTCAAAATTTGAGATCTATAAACATTCTGGGTAGCTAACTTAGTAAGGGGAATAGAGATTTTAATTCTAGAAATTTCCTGCTCCAAGCTAAAAGGAATCTGATTCTTTGAAGTGCTTGTTTCAGCCTTATTAACTACCATTTTATCAACAAAATCAGTTTGTTGACTTCCTCAATCTACATTTGTCAAAAAAAATTTCACAGGAGCATTAGCTGAGTTGCTAACACTACTAAGGTCTGCACTCTGTTTTTGATTGTTTTGAGTGCCTTTCTCTTTACCTTTATCGAAATTTATAGCTATTGTTTTGTCTTTCTGTCTTACAATTTTGGGTTTATTTACAGTACTGTTTTGTACATATTTTTCAGAGGTTTTACTCTTGGGAGTTTCTTGACTACTTTTACTCCTAAGGTCATATTCCTTTTGAGATTCTATGATAACATTTTCCATGTCTCGATAATAACTTTCATCCTCATCTCTTTTGTCATCATAGGGTGTGTATAGACCTTGTTTTCTATCGTAATGAACTTCAAAATCATCATTATCTACTCCCAGCATGTTGATGTCATCTTCCTCTGTTTGTTCACTTGTTTCTTCAACCTCACTTACATAGTTTTGATGGAAAGGAGGAGTGATATGTTGATCATCCTCTCTTGGTCTATTTTTAGGCTGGTTTCAACTAAAATTATGATTTTGGTTCTGATTTCTGTTTTGAGGAGCTGTTTGGTTTTGATTTGCTTGTGCTCTCTCAAGAATGCTCATCTTTTTCATCATCTCCTCCATCATTCTCTCCATCTTTGAGCTAGATGTGGAAGGTTTAGATTCCTCTCTAAAGGACACTTTCTTCTCATTTCTCATTCTTGCTCTTTTCTCCATTAAGTTAACTTCCACAACAAGAGCTCCTTTTTGCATATCTTCAAGAGTTAAAGGATCTCTCTCTCTCAGCTGATAGGCCATATCAGGATCAAATCCTTCAGGAAAATTGTTTAAAGCTGAGCCTTGTGGAGGTTTTAAGTCTGGGGGAAGTGCATTATAAACGCTATTAAACTGAGTGCAACAGGCTTGTACACTTTCCCCAGTGTTTTTGTGGAGGTTATTGTAGTCAGAAAGTATTTGGAGAGGGTTCTTCTTTACTTCCCATTTGTTTAAGAATAGCTGATGGAATTCTTGGAGATCATTTATACTATCAGGGGTTAAGCCTTTAAACCATTTTCTTACTTCTCCCCCTAAAATTTGAGAAAATAATCTAAGTTTGAAAGATTCATCATCAATTTAATTTCTGTCAACATATTCATTCATTTTATCCGCATGTTGTGAAGCGGTAATAGTATTACTGGAATCATATAATGGTATCTTGGACTGATAGTCCTGTGGAAGATTGACTAAGGGCAAAGGAAGGACTAAGGGAGCATAACACATTGCCATGATAGGAGGTGGAGGTGGATTTACAAGAGGTGGATTAACAAGAGGGAAAGTGGGCTGGAATGAAGTGGTTTGGACAGTGGATGTATGAGGAATGAAGGTGGATGTACTAGCAATAGATTGTTGAGCTGACCTTGGATGAGAGACACCTAAATTATGAAGGAAATGTAGATCTGGTGGTGTTGTTTCTCTACCACCAGGATGTTCATTTATGTCTGGGGATGAAAGTGAAGACTCTGAATCTAGCTCATCTAAATCATCAAGTGACCATGTTCTAAATGGATTTCTTAAGTCGACTTGTGATTTTTGTAGAGCTGCAAGGTTTTCAGGAATAGAATTAGCTCTAAAGGGTGATCTGAGAACAGTTGAAGATTGAATCTTAGGAGACTTCCTAAGGATTCTTTCAGGGTTATCAACTATCTCAGGAGGGTCTGGGTCAGGATAGGCTCTAGTATGAATCTTTATAGGAGCAACTTTGCTGTGTTGTTTAGACCCAAGTAATCAAGAAAAGTTTAACCAAATATGACAATTTGTAAGAGGCAAACTGATCTTTCAAACAAGAAAAATTTAATCCTAAAGCCTTCTAACTGAGTTTAAATGATGTTATGATGACAATGGGTCTTCCCAGTGGAGTCTTAAGGTATGTTTAGGATTTGTGGAGTCACCAGGTGGAAATTTTTAGCTCTTTTGTAGGTAAAAGGTTTAATGGTCCACCACCATGTTTATTGAATACCAATCTGAAATATTTTTCGGTTTTTCTGAGTTTTTTCAGTCCTATGGGTTCTAAGAGTGTCCTAAATCTGTTTCAAAACTTAGCTACGATTATGAGACAAAGACAGTCTACTCTTATGGATAAGCTTGCTAATCCTTCAAGGTTTATTAGCTCTTATGATAATCCTAAGGTTTCCTTAGTTTGTCACTGATTCAAAAAAGTTTTATCATGATTACCATTTCTTGGTAGTGCTTGAAAAAGGTTTCTTGTACTCACTGAACACTGAGTGTTTGGCCATAAATGATATGCCTAGTGGGTTAACTTGCTAACATAACAAATGTCATTAAATCAAGAGGTTTCTTGAGGTTCCAAAGTATGTAGGATGAAGTTTTGCTCAGAAAGCTCCCCAGCGGAGTCGCTAGAAATGTTAGCTCCCCGTAATTCCAGCAGATTGGTGAGACCAAAAATGCAGAGAGAACACTTGAACCACTTTTTGATTCTAGGATCTACCACTCTTGAATCCGGAGAGGGATCTCTCCTATAAGTGCAAATATTGATTTATCTTTAAAGGCTTTTGGGTATGATATTAGGCTAGTTATTAAGAGCAAGGGTTTTTGTTTGTTTTGGATAGTTAAGGATGATTTTAGTTGCGTGGAAAGTCCTAAAATGAAAGAGTTTCAAAGGTGTGAAGTTGCAAGAAATCAGAACAAGCTTTGGCTGATAGGATAGATATGACACTGGTTTTTAGTCCATTGGGCTATGGAGTCATAAAAGGGTTTAATTGTGCAACAATTTCAAGAGTGGTCCAAGGGGAAAGTCATCTACATCACAAGATCTTTGAGATTAAATGATGGAATGGAACAATAAAACTGTTGAAGGGGTGGAAAAAAACAATAATTTCAACTAGGATTTATTACTCTGTCCAAACAAGAAAAGCCTTTTAAGTAACTGTTTAAAACTGACCAAGGACAAGGTGAACCATAGAATTCTTGGACGAGTTCGTATTTAAGCTAACTCAACAGACAAACAATCCAATAATCCGCATAATTACCTTCAGAAGGGATGAAAAAAGATAAGAGAAACAAAGCACAACTTAAGATCAGATAAGATACTTTTAAATCTAGACTTCTTTCAGCGTACACTTAGGGAAGCTTTCAGAATTACCTTTGGAGAAAGAAGCTAGAAAACATGGCACAACATCACTTTTATAGTCTATATTTACTAAGCAGATAATGAAAATAACATTCAAGAATAATGTTTAAAGTAAACAGTAGGATGAGGGAGCACCAACATTCCTAACTGCTTGAACCATATTGAATCATTCTTAAATACACAATTTGGAGGAAAAGATTGAGATAAAGCTTATCAATCAGAGAAGGGTACTGTAAAAAGTAAATCCTAACTCTATGTTTGTTGTTCTTTTTCAGAGAATTAATGGAAAAAATGGCATACATGAAAGGAAAAAAAATAACACAGAAAGAAGCACTTCACCAGTGATATAGACCAGGATCCCAAGAATCAGCTTGTATATTGATGTCAAACCAGTTACATTCTTCAAGTCCAATGTTTCAGTTCAGCAATCATATTCACTTCTCAGCTTAACTTATTTGATCACAAGAAGAGCTTCAAGAGCCTCTGAACACTATTTACATGTATAAAATTTCGAGCACAAGTATATATTCAAAGTTCTGCAACCAACCCTTTACTATGAGCTCCTCAAGAAGATTTTATAGAGAAATGAGGAGGTCAAATGATAGAAAATATCTATAGTTTCAATTAATATAGTTTTAATGCTTCTTGGACTTTGAGGGGCTCAATGCAGAAGAATACAGATATTTCCTCTGTATTAATTGTTTTACATTAAGTATTAAGATCGCTGGAATGATTTTGTTGACTTTAAGGCTCTGTGTCATCTTTGTAATAACTCTGTTGATATTTTGCAATAAGTTCCTTGATTGAATTAACTATTCGACAGTCATGAGGCAAATATCCTCTATTTTGGAAATAACTCGGCCTCTTTTGAATGCTTTGAGGCTACAGGTGGCTTTTGGTAGCTGAGAGGATTCAATTAGCCTCTGATGTGGCAGTGGAGGCTTTCTCGGTCTGGTAGATATTTTTGTTTTGACCTAAAACATGGCTAATCTGCTTCTGATCTGTGTGTTAGGCATAATTAGGCCTAATTCTCTATATTTTGTTCTTTAACTATTCTTAATTTAGGGGATTAGGCTTTTGATTGTCAATCTTAGTCGTAATTCACCCCAAACTATATAATCAATGTTTAATTCTTCATCTCTACTGTGGTTGGGTCTTTGATGTTGATACTCTTTATTTGTTTTAATTTGATGTGTCTTGTTGATGTGCAGGTGCACATATGGTTCTTATGGCATCAATGCTCATGAGGCACGGATGAAACCTGGTGATGAACCCTGTGGAATAATCTTGTTCAAAGAATAAAAACCTGGGGGATCATCATCCCCAACCTTCAACATTCTTTTAAATAAATTGATAAAATATTAAAACCTGTATAAACCAATAAAAATTAGAAAAATCCTACATGTATGGGTCAGAATACTTCAGAGGTTGCGGTTAGGTCATGGCCATTGGATGAAAGCATCCAATGGCAGAGATTGCATGCGAGGGTCAGATAGGAGGCGGTTGGAATCAAAAGGTGGGAGATTAAGTGCAAACTGTTTATCTGTGTTGATCAATGGTCGAGATCAACCAAAGAAATATCGTGTAGAAGGGCCACTTTATATTGAAAATGGCAGAAAATACAAAGAAAAGGGGTTAAAAACCTTAATCAGCAGTGAAAAAGGCAGGATGAATTTTGGGGTTTCCGAAAAGGATCTGGGTTTTCGGATGAGATTAGCCCAAGGAGATCAACGACGGAGTTTGATCTAAGAAGACCCTTGGAGGATGTGTGGAGAGTGATAATGTAATGGCCAGATTGAATGCTGGCCATTGATCTGCAGAGATCAACGACAGATATAAAACGCGATGAAACACAATGCAATTGGGAAAAGGCAGTTTCGGTTATAGAAACCAGCGATATCGCGCAGTGAAAAGGTGGATAGGCAGCTTTCACTTTTCGAATGCGATATGCATTAGAGGCCGACACGTGGCCTTTCAAAACCACTTATATCGCGTAGCTCTTGGAGAATTAACCTTCGTGTTTAAATATATGCAAAAATGCGTGTCAGCCATCAGATCAAAGGTCTTAGATCTGAAAGTCGTGGAAAGAGCGTGATATTGATAAGATGCACGGGAAGAAGTAGGTAGGGTGGTTTTATTATGGACCGTCTGATCAGGGAATCAACGACAAGGATTTGATCTGGGAGGGGTAGGACCCAAAGGAGTGGGCATATCAGGACCGTTCGATGAATGGAATGGACAGCCAAGATCGATCTTTGGGGTTAATGAAATAATATATGAGGTGGAGAATGGGTTAGTATGGGCCGTTGATCTGCAGAGATCAATGACTAAGATTTCCCCAAACAACATTACACAGTGGGGTTCATGATTTTAACCAAGGTGGAGAAAAAAGATCTGGACCGTCGGATCTTATTTCAGGGATGGCCCGGATGCAATCGAAGGTCTCACGATCGGAGGAGGAGAGAGGAATGGTCGCAAAAAAATATCCGATGTGATTGACTATGGGCCATTGATCTAAGGATCAGATCGACGGTGGAGAATGGATCGGAGGAGGTTACAAGCGGGGAAATGGGCTTATGAACAGAGTGATCAACGTCATCAGATCAGAGAAGGGCGAAAAAGATCAACGATCGATAATTCATCAGAATATTTCCAATCGGTAGTGGGAAATAAAACTTTTAAATGCGGCTGATGGAAATCTCCGATGTTTGATTGCGTAGGCCATTAGATTAGACTAAAGATCAACAGTCGAGAATGGTTTAATCAATGAACCGGCGGGACCCTTTTAAAACATAAAAATCGGATTTTTCATGAAATACAAAGGGAAAATCGGGTTGGGAAGGGTTTTTTATAGGGTTTAGCACTCGATTGCGGGCTCTAGGTTTTATAAAGAATGCAAGGGCTCGAGGCTTACATACAAAGGAGCCAATCGGCATCGGGGTTTTATAAAACAAAAAGACTTGCGCTAGTCGAAAAGTTTCGATGTGATAAGCGCTTGGGACTATTAGCACTTGGTTCTAGAGCCAGGGTATATGGTGGGGAAGTGGTTTAGGGCTTAGCCCAAAGGGGCTTAGGCCTGTAGTTAAAAATCTTATTTTTTATGATTTTTTCAATTATTTTTAATGGATTTGGGGGTTTCG
This sequence comes from Pinus albicaulis, assembly GCA_034641835.2. Taxonomy (NCBI): domain Eukaryota; kingdom Viridiplantae; phylum Streptophyta; class Pinopsida; order Pinales; family Pinaceae; genus Pinus; species Pinus albicaulis. Next base: position 1,194,211,061 of record CM076583.1, read on the forward strand.
GTAAGGTTTAAAAATGTGTATTAAACCTCATAAAAGGGGTTTTATAAAGGGAAGAAGGGAATACATGAAAAATAGAGGAATTTCATGGGAGAAAAGGGGATAAAAATAAAGGTATTTCTGAGTGAAAAGGGGAGGTAAAATGAGGGAAAAATGGATTTTTTGCAGCAGGTCTTTTCTTCATGAAAACAACAGAATTTCATAATTTGGAAAGGGAAAAAACAGTGAAGATTAATCAAAGGACAGGATGTCTTCACAAGACTTCAAGAACTAACAATTTTTTGCAATAAAACTTGTTTCCTGAAGGCTTCAAAAAAGATTTAGCCACCATTTGATATGAAAATTTTTATAGGTGGCTAACATATTGTCTTCAACCTTCAGTGAAGAAGCCACGTTTCCCATTCATGGTCCTATTTCCACATGTTTGTCTTAGTGAATTCTCTTAAACGAAATTAGAATGTATCAAATAACTCATGTCCTTAGTCCCCTATTCAACTTACTAAGTCTTCTTGTCAAACTATCATTGGTAAGCATAAATTTATAATTCCAGTCTTCTTATTTTGTAAGGAATACCCCAACTAAAGGTGTGTTGAGTTGACAAAATTTTAATGAGAAATAGAAAGGTTGGTGTGAGAGGAATTATGTGAACCGCATTCTACTTGAGATTACATGCATAAATTCATTTTTGGGGAACTCTTGGGTATCCATACCACTATGTTTCAGTTACAAGACAATAACATAACTGATAAGGAAGACCAAAGCACTTATTGCTAGTTATTTCCTAGAAGAAGGATAAAATGAATATAGTCATATTCCACCTAATATCTCCTTTTTTTATATTTAAGAACCATATATGAATAGGTGAGCTCTTCGTATTAAATACCAACCCTAAATGTAATCATCATGTTTGTTATCAACTTATTGTTTATTTTTTTCCCATATGTAACATCGCGTATTTATCCTAATTAATCATATTGAATTGACTAGTACAAGAGCATCAATAGTATAACATGATTATCTATGATGTAAAAAAAATGCTTCATATAAAGGACACATAACAATAATGTTTGAACAATATTGATTACTCATATTCTTTGTTTACAAAATGGTCTTGTATTTATAGTAATTAAAATGATAAGGTATAAGCTCATTCACACTATTCAAAACACATATAATTTTAGAATCTATATTAAGGCTCATCTTCATTAGGTAGCACAAGTCATTCCATTGTTTCTAGGCCACACAATCCAAAGTTCATTTTCTCCTTAGATGTATGCCCTTTTATTCCTTATATTATTCCATACAAGTTTAATATATATGCATCTAATTTCAATGTTACTCTTGTTGGAATGAAATAGGTTGACTGGACCACTATCTTAAGGCACATCTTCATAAGGTAGCACAAGTCATTCCATTGTGGCCAAGCCACAAAATCCAAAGCTCATTGTCTCCTTACATGCATGTCCTTGTTCCATACAAGTTTAATATATATGCATCTACTTTCAATGTTACACTTGTTGGAATGAACTAGGTTGAGTGGCCTACTACACCATTTGGTCTAGATGAGATGCAAAAATTCCACCCGTTTTCTCATTTGTGTGCTCTAAGTCACTCCATCACAAGTCATCCTTTTATTCTATGCCCCATGTTTTTTATCCATTGGAATTCATTCATCCACACATATGCCCAAGGAATGTGTGCCTATTATGTATGCACAATAAGTGTTCCTAATGGTTTTGATTTGTATTAATGTGTTCCTTCAGGAACCTTATCTACCCTTCAAAATCCACCAAGCGTATAACACTCCGCTAATTTTGCTAATACATGATCTTGGCATGGCTCCTCAAGCCATATAGACAAGATCTTTCTCTCATAGTGCATACAATTTTGTTGTTCCATTTCATCACATATCCTACTAAAAGCATGATATATGTATAAGTGATCTAGGTTTGTCAACTACCATATTTACCCATGATCTTTTACTTCTATGATGTGGTTATAATTTCACTAGAAAGAGCATTAAAATAACACATATCCATGCTTTAAACAAGAAGAAACAAGAAAACAATCAACAACATAAGAACACGACACATTGATAACATAGTTTGTCCAATTTAGACTGCATCTCCGGGCCCAGTGTCGAGACCGGGTAGGCTGCTTCATATAGTGTTGTAAATGATGATGATGTACATGGACTATTTTTTCTATCATACAAGGATATATGCCCTCAACATGAGTGGCTTGTCTCTCCATGAGACGTTCTATTACAGGAACTCTCACTCACAATAAGCCTCCTATCATCACGACATAATCTCATACAAGGTGATGATGAGGATCCCTTCGAGAAGGTTACATATGGATCCATGAAAAATATGTCTCACATGAAGTAGAAACATATATCCCGCAGCATACATCAAGCAATAATAATAAAAAAATATTACATTTCATAGCACATGATAAAAGAGGCACATGACATCAATACTGCATATACCTCAATCCCTGAAGTTAACTGAAGAAGTCGATGCTCAGCTGTTGAATCTCATTGCACCATCGAATTCATGGCAATGAGAGGAATAAAATTGATTGTCCATAGTTGGGAAGATGACACCATCACTCAAATCTAGAAAATGGCTGAAAAATGGAAATATATGCTGCTAAAACGAACATCGCCATTAGATTCCTATTGCCGATAGGTGTAAAATCAACATAAAATTTGTCAAATTCTAACTCTGGCAAGTTTAGGAGCTCAAGGAATATTTTTGATGCCCCTCAAGATTCCCTGGGCAAGTTTGCGCAGCTCTGGCCGCTCATGGTTCCCTGTCTGCGATAATAAAAATATTATTCATTGAATAACTTGCTGATTTACTCCATGTTCTGCCTCCACTTTCATCATGGCTCCATTGGCCTCCCTGTGCCCTCATCTCTAATGTATTCTCCATCATTCTCCATGGTTTCCTTGAAACATTTGAATGGAATTGTATAACAATGTGTGAGGGTAAATAAGGCAAGTGTGAGGTTGGCACATTGGTTGGCGTAATCATATTAAGATACTTGTTGTCGGGAGGTTTTGGGTTCAAATCCAATTGACTCCCAATATTTTTTTAAAGCCAAATTTTAGTTTTAATATAGTTTTTTTCAAACTATATAATATATGGAATTCATATGTCCATATTGTAACAACTCCGAAAAACATGAGAATAAGACAAAAAATGGAGGCTGCACCATCCAAGTCCACTTGAGCCTAATTTGAGGTTCCATTTTGCACCATGTGATTGGGCCATGTTGCAAGCCCTCATTGGTCCACATCATATGCCACCTCTACCACCTACTTGCGATGTGTCGACTTGTGTTGCTACCACATCACCTTTTTGTGGGTCCATCTATTTTCTTGACTGGGGTGCCACATTAGCTTTTTAGATACCACTAGGCCTAATACATATCATCCATATGGAATTCCACATGGTAGAATGTTGAATTTCACTTATTTTTTTGTTGTTTGGTACAAAACTCAAACTGCAATAAATTTCTCATACAAAATCAGATTTGAGCGTCATTTGTGCCATTGGAATCGGGGCAACAAGAAATACAATCTGGTTCTGATTTGAAACATTTCTAGCTATTTTGAATTTTGACCATTTCTGAGCCCTCTTGGTCTCCTGATGGTGTCTGGAGCCACCTCGATCAATAATTTACCTCAGCAAATTGTGCATACATTTCAACTGAGAAAAGGTGCATGGTCATGCATGACCTATCGTAACACCTCAATATTTAACTCCTGAGGGGTATGTGTTACCTAACAATTTTTATGACTCTTTATTAACTACATATTTCAAGGAAGGACCCAAATAAATTCTCATGTTGTGAGAATATGTGGGGGTGGTGAAAAATAGAGAAAATAATAGTGGAATGGGAATGTGTTCAAGCGATAGAAAAGTTATTTCAAGTGAACGAGTGGAACCTGTGAGCAAAAATTGAACCACACACGAGGCTGAAATTGTGACATTGAATGAGACTGAAAATGAAAATATAAGAAATAGAATATATATATGGAATTATGGACTACCTAATTGATGAGGACATCTAGTGCTGAAACCATTAGCCTCAACAGAAGGTTCAAATGAAAATGCTAAGAAATCTTCTTGAATTTATGAAAAATTGTAATATTCCAAAATTTGCAAGCATGAAATTGGAATATTAATTTTTGCAGATTTCATAGAGGAGGAGAATAAATGGGTAAGGAGACCCATTTCCAAATAAAAACCTTAATAAAATCCCTCATATTATTAAAAGGGATAACCTTTGGAGCTGGTTTTCACACCCCCATGTGTGAACATGATTATTTGCAAGAGGTTTAGGCCCAGATTGACCAAGTCAAACTGCGCAATAGAAGGAGGAGAAGCTTGCTTAGGAAGGTAGCGCAGTTCACATGGGAGAGAGATCACTTGGTGGAGAAAACCATAAGGTGTGGGGTGCATGGAAAGGAGCTTTCACTTTCATAAGAGAAGGGTAAGGCAACCATTTTTGCTCATGTTTTTTTGATTCTAGATTTCGTTGTCTTGAGAGACAAAGGAGCATACTCCTGTTGTTCAGCAGAGTTGCCGGAGGAATTCCTGTTTAGGATTACTTCACCTTCTTGAGAGGCCTCTTGAAGGTTGTACTTCATTTTCCACACATCTTGGCTCAAGGCCAAAGCTACTATCTCCAGTGACAGCATTATTCTTGTTCAAGGGTATTGCTGCAGCGTGGAGTGTTGTAGTGGAGGGCATCTACACCATTTATGGAGCTTATTTTCAGAGGAAAGGAGTCCCTATCCCTTTGAGGATTTAGTGAGGAATATTCCAGAGAATAATTACAGATTTTGCGTCAAGGACATCTCATTCCCTTGCCCCTATAGTGTAGTTCACCCAATGACTGCGTTATTTTCTATAGAACATTTGTAGTGGGGCTCTTGCAAATTATTGGAGGGGGAGATATTTGATGAAGGGATGAACCTTTAATTAAAAAGATCCATTGGATGAAGCACATTCAGCTAGAACATCATCTACATCCATCTGCATCTAGTTCTATTTATGAGTTGCAGCTGCTACCCAGCAACTCCGACATTTTGTAGATTTTTTGTTCTATGATCAATCCTTCCAGGATTGATAGGAGGTAGCCTTTGGGAGTTATCTTCACTCCAAATGTTATTTGTACCATATTACTATATATATATATGTATTTGACATTTACAATATGCAGTTGCTCTTCTAAACTGTGCATTCATAGCTAGGGTTCACACGTGTAGCAGTGTTTATTTCATAATTTTTGTACTTGTCTCTTGATGCTTGGTGTTGTACATCTTGAGCATAATTTGCCTCAAGATATTGTATACAATTGCTGTTGCTATTATTTATTGAGATAGCTATGAGTTTCTCTTATATTTCTATGAGTTAATGTGTCACTGCTATTTTTTAATTGGTGTATTGGTATATTGATGTAGCTCACTTTTGAGTTGGATTCTTCAAGAAGCTATATAGAAAAAGTCTGAAAAGGGATAGATAGCCTCCGGATCTGACACTTCCTTGAGAAGGTGACATATCCAGTAAATTCCCCTTCATTCAATCTCTGGAATAGATTGTTGATTGCTGACATTCCCGAAAAAGGAACATTACAGTGGTATCAGAGAACCTTTCTTGGCTCAGCCTATGGCATTCAATCCCAAGTTAGAGAGAAAGATGTTGAAGAGGATGAGCTTGGTCTCATCATTTTTTGGATCCAGAAGGAACCTCTCCAAAGAGTTTGAGGAAAAATAAGAAAGAGAAGAGGAGGAACCCTGCACCTCCTATTCTCATTTAGAGCGAGACACAAGAATCAGCAGGAAAGAGACTCCATCTCTTGGGAAGAAGAAGGAGGATAAGCCCATAAAGCTTATTAATAAATCTTTCTAGGGAATTCATGAAGATCTCAAGGAGTTAAGGAGGGAGACGGATGGAGCATCCTCAAAAGAATTTGATTCTGGGACAAACTCTATATTTTCACATAGTGAGTGTGAGCATCTAGCCACACACTATGAGGACTAGTGCAAGCATATTCCCAGCAGTCACATAAGGGAGATGGAAGAAGGAGGAGGAGTGACCAAAGAAAGGAAGCAGCATGATGGATCCTATCTATCCACTTTCGATGATACATTGGCTGGTTTAGCAAAGGCTTGGGTGGAGGAGTTAGAAATCTTCTTGTGGCAGCATCAAATCCCAAAAGATCAAGCTATCAAAGTTGCAGCGCTGCATATGAAAGGTAAGGCCTATGATTGGTGGATCTTTAAATCCTTTTCTTTGAGCAATAAAAAAATTACATCTTATGCAAACTTCACTAAGGCATTAGTGAAGAGATTTGATGGGAGGATTCATGAGACACAAATGATGGGTTTTAAAAATGAGACTCAAACAAAACCCTTTCCTGAAAATGCAATGCCACTTCAGGAAAAAATGGAGGGGGCCAAAAATTTGAACCAAAACCTATTGGAGAAAGGACTTTCATCTCACACATTGGCGCAAGGAAGCATAGAGATCTCTTTTTCTAAAGAGGATCCAATTAGTGGGAGGCTGCCCACTCATGAGGAGGAGATTGGGGGCAGTAGTGCTGTCATTTCTAGAGCATATCTAGAATATCATGCAAAGAGAGAAGGAACTCATGATCCAAATGGAGGGACCCTTGCATCCTTGCAGGAATATCCCCAATATCTCATGTGCGGAGATCAAGGCACAATCCAGGTGCCATTGTTGAGGATGTGTGGAGCCATGGAGTCACAAGGAGGAGGTAGGGAGAAGAACCAACATCATGAGATGAGAAGTACACACCCCTATCTATTTCTGGAGGTTGTTGCACCTAGGAGGGAGGCTGGATTGTGAAGTCAGAGCACGGACATAAGTGTCCATCCATATGTTCATTCATCTCTTGATAGAGGTGTCTCACCAAATGGAGACAATTCACCGAGGAGGCCACTAGATCAACAGAGGAGGATGGTTGCTTCACACTTGGAGGCACAACTCATTGATTCTATAGAGGTGGGAACCTTGGGAGAGATAGAGACAGTAGTGGGAGTCTTGGATGTATTCAAGGAGGAGGGATACATTCCCTCAACATCATCTACACCTACTCTCACTTTAGATTCTGCGCTATGGTATGAATAACATGGGAAGGATAGCAACCTTCCAACTTGTGTCTTTGGCATAGGAGATGTCAAAGAGGAAGGCATCCATATGACAGATGTTCTTCCTGAGGGACCACGAACTCTGTCATTATGGAGGTTAGATCCACATTGGAACTCCCAGCTCTTGGTGGGGCATTCCAATGATCTTTTCATTGGCAGGATATCAGATGATCAACATAGGAGGAGATGCACCAGCCATATGGAGATGGGGGACTCAGCACAACCACCCCATTTCCCTCCTTGGATGAGAGGAGATTCATCTATGAGTCCCTCAATTTATATGAGCAGAGAACATGGTAAGGGTGTACATTGTTTCTCACATGATATTTTGTATGATGTATGCATGCATTCCTTAACCATACATGTGCAAGAGAATGCTCCAAGGAGGGGCATACATTTTTATAGACCTCATGTTTTAGTGGGGGCCATGAGCATGGCTAATGGCCATGACCTTTGAGGGATTGGGAAGGATATTGTCACAGAGGACATGCTCAATTTTTAGCATGTATCATTCACTTTCCCCAAGCTTATGAGGATATTGATGCAACAGACCAGTGGTTGAGCCACCACATTTTCTATCAGTCTCTATGGCAGTGGAGCACTAAGATGTGCTAGTTACATGTGAGGGACCATTTTCCTCCTCACTTGTTACATATGGCAGCAAGCATGATGCTCCTATTTTCTCCCTATGATTCTATTGCTCTTGCCTTTATGAGGAGTAGGTTTGAGGAGGAGACACATAGGATGGATGTGTCCTTTGAGGAAGAAATTCCTCACACTTTTAGCACTGCATGTTCTAATGGGAACATTGGAGATGATATGGCCACTAGAGCAGCACACTTGTTCCATTATGGGGTGAGCCATATGATGGATATGATACCATATGAGGATGAATACCAACTCATCAGATATGGAGATGTTTGGGCCAACATGATTTGCAGCGTTGGGGGAGAGACCTTTGGAGGTCCAACCTTCATCTTTCCACTTGATGGAAACTATATTGCAGCCCAGTATCAAAGGACACTCTAGTATTATCATAAGTGGATAGGTGAGCAGTGTGGGCTAGGCTACATTGTCTACCATGTACAGATTTTCAGCCCACCTACCTTGCCAGAGCCCAAGGTGGATGACATTTTCCAGGAGTTGCCTAGTTGGGAGGTAGCTCATTTTGCATGGATTATAGCTTGGATATGGAGGATTTGTATGGGAAATCCAATTCCCATGATATTTCAGATCCCCTTCTTCAAAAGGGACCTCTAGACATCAATTTTCTATGCTCTTGAGTATGCTACATGATGATGGCTTGATAACTGACCTACATGCCAGAGAGGAACAATGTGGAGCACTGATTGATGAGATATCATCATTTTCCTTGAGAGATCATCACATAGGGATGCTACAGGGAGAGGAGAAGATCACTCAGTCTATCCTTTCACTTGCTTCACGACAAGCAATATTTGAGAGGGGAGGACTGTAATATTCCAAATTTTGCAAGCAGCAAACTGGAATATTAATTTTTGCAGATTTCATAGAGGAGGAGAATAAATGGGTAAGGAGACCCATTTCAAAATAAAAACCTTAATAAAATCCCTCATATTATTAAAATGGATCACCTTTGAAGCTGGTTTACACACCCTTATGTGTGAATATGATTATTTTCAATAGGTTTAGGCCCAGATTGACCAAGTCAAACTACGCAATAGGAGGAGGAGAAGCTTTCTTAGGAAGGCAACACAGTTCACATGGGAGAGAGATCACATGGTGGAGAAAACCATAAGGTGTGGGATCCATGGAAAGGAGGCTTTCAATTGCATAAGAGAAGGGTAAGGAAACCATTTTTGCTCATGTTTTTGGATTCTAGATTTCATTGTCTTGAGAGACAAAGGAGCATACTCCTGCTGTTCAACAGAGTTGCCAGAGGAATTCCTATTTAGGATTCCTTCCCCTTCTTGATAGGCCTATTGAAGGTTTTATTCATTCTCCACACATCTTGGATAAAGGCCAAAGCTACTATCTCCAGTGACAGCGTTATTCTTGTTCAAGGGTATTGCTGCATTTTAGAGTGTTGCAGTGGAGGGCATCTACACCATTTCCAGAGTTGATTTTCAGAGGAAAGGAGTCCTTATCCCTTTCAGTATTTAGTGAGGAAGATTCCAGAGAATCATTACAAATTTGGCATCAAGGCCATCTCATTCCCTTGCCCCTACAACGTAGTTCACCCAGTGACTGTGTTATTTTCTATAGAGCATTTGTAGTGGGGCTCTTGCAGATTATTGGAGGGGGAGATCTTTGATGAAGGGATCATCCTTTCATTCAAAATATCCATTGGAGGAGGCACATTTAGGTAGAAAATCATCTACAACCATCTCCATCTAGTTCTTTTTCTAAGTTGTAGCTGCTACCCAGCAACTCTAGCATTTGGCATATTTTGTGTTCTATGATCAATCCTTCCAGGATTGGTAGGAGGTAGCCTTTGGGAGTTGTTATATTGACTCCCAATGTTATTTGTACCATATCAATGTATATGTATGTATTTTGCATTTGCATTATGCAGTTGCTCTTCTAAAACTGCACAGTCATAGCTAGGGTTCACAAGTGTAGCAGTGTTTATTTCATAATTTCTGTACTTGTCTCTTGATGCTTGGTATTGTACATCTTGAGCATCATTTCCCTCAACATATTGTATACAATTGCTGCTGCTATTATTTATTGAGATAGCTATGAGTTTCTCTTATATTTCTATGAGTTAATGTGTCACTGCTATTTGTCAATTGGTGTATTGGTATATTTCTATAGCTCACTTTTGAGTGGGATTCTTCAAGAAGCATGGAAAATTTTAGGGGCTAATATTCGCAGGTGGGCTAATTTTCCATGGTTTTTCCAAAAAAAAAGATTCGCCAATTTCCATTTTTTTATAAAAACGATTCACCCAAATGTTACAATATAAAATTATTTTACTTTAAAAATTGCCAAAATTATATAGAAAATATATATAATATCATTATAAATTTGAATAATTTTACAAATATACCAATAAATATTTTATATTTTTCATATTAGGGGCTAGTGAAATTCGCCATTTTTTTAAACTTAAAAATAGTTTTCCATCCTTAAAATTTTCCCTGTCAAGAAGCTCTATAGATAGAGTCTGAAAAGGGCTAGATAGCCTCTGGATCTCACACTTCCTTGAGAAGGTGACATATCTGGTAAATTCCCCTTCATTCAATCTCTAGAATAGATTGCTGACTGCTGACATTCCCGAAAAAGGAACATTACAAAAATGGGAACTATGAAATGGAAGTATTGAGGGTCTATATGCTTACTGAAAGGTTCACTTTGTGTTATGTAGGCAATTAATCCGGATTTATGCAGGAACGCAACAGAATAAACACATAACCATAAATACAGATATGCAGCGGAAATAACACTTCATTTCATTAATATCAAAGAACTGAAATTTGCTTACAGACAGAATGGAAATAAAACTAGCTAGGGCAGTGGTAGCTATCTCTGAGAAGAGATGTGGCGGCTACAGGCCTCTGAACTGAGTTACAATGAGGCTCGAGGGCCTATTTATTATTGAGAAACAATGGAGAATCCTCAACATCCCAAAAAACCTAACCCTAGGAGATGAAGCGCCAAAACTATGGGCCCCGTTTGGGTAAATTGGTGTTTCAACTTCCCAGGGACGTAACTTTGGCATACTATCTCTGTTTGACGTATATGATACATCATTAGAAAGCTCTATCCAAGGACTACAGCTGTCGGGACGAATTTTATCAGAAAATTCGCTGGCGCTTTCATACCCAAAAAACGTCGTTTAGGGCCTCAAAACGGCTCCGGAAGTTCAGGACCCGAAAAACTGCTAAAAATAGTAAGTTATGCCAAAGCGGAAAAACTGAAAGAGACAATGGTGGGGGCCCAAGTGGAATAGGCGGGTGGCCACCAATATCCACCTGGATCATTCCTCCCCCCTTAGGAAGCAATGGTCCCCATTGCGTTAAGTTCCTCCATGAGATGAGGAAATTTATGCTGAACTTGGTCCCTGGTGAACCACTTTCCTTGGTGCAGGAGTTGGCCAGCTTTGACAACCCGATACAGTTGGATCTGCTGTTGACGAGTGTTCTTGATTTGCATGTCCATGATACAATCTGTGGTGGCCTGTTCCATGCAGTCTGGGTTTAACTCGGTTGGTGTGAGTTGTTCTGCAATGTCCGAGGTGTCCAGTAGAGGTGGAAAGTAAGGACGAAGGCGATCCACATTGAAGACTGGGTGCAGACCAAGGAATGGTGGAATACTAAGCTCGAAGGCATTGTTACCTACGGCCTTGGTGATGGTGTACGGCCCGTATCGTAGCGGGCGAAGCTTGCGGTGAGGTCCAGTGAGGCGCTCCTTCTGCAAATGTAGCCATACTTTGTCGCCCACCTGGAAGTGGTGTGGCACCCGGTGTTGATCATTGCGCTGCTTGTACTTCGCATTGGCTCTATCCAATATATCATGAACCTGTTGGCGGATGTGTTGAATGCACTCGATGAAGCTACTTGCTTTGTCAACTTCAGACTGGACATGAGCTGAATCGGCCTGAGCAGCTGCAAATGGCATGGCTACGTCAATGGGACATAGTGGTTGGAATCCCAAGCCCACCTGAAAGGGGCTATGGCCAATTGAACTGTGGAGAGCCCTGTTATAACTATGTTGTACATAGAGGAGGCTCTCGTCCCATGTGCGTGGATGCTTTGAATTGTACATGCGCAGAATGTGTACAATCATTCTGTTGACGACCTCTGTCTGGCCATCTGTTTGGGGATGGAAAGCTGTGGACTTGGTGAGCTTTGTGTCCAACATTGACCAGAGGCTGGACCAAAATGTGCTGAGGAACCTGCTATCTCGATCTGATATGATAGATTGTGGGATCCCAAAGTGCACCCACACTCGTTCAAAGAAGAGTTTAGCAGTGGCTTCTGTTGTGATATTCTTCTTACAGGCCGCCATGATGGCCATCTTCGAGAATCTGTCGACGACCACGAAAACACAGTCATTTCCATTCTTAGTAGAAGGCAGGCCCGACATGTAATCCATGGAGATGGTTTCCCATGGTCGACTAGGGGTAGGTAGTGGAGTATATAGGCCTTGCTTCTTGATGGTCGGTTTGGCAATGGCACAAGCAGTGCAGGATCTGATGTGCTTCTCGACATCCTTTCGAAGGTTCGGCCAATAAAAATACTTCTGTAGTATTGCTACTGTTTTCTCGACCCCGAAATGCTTAGCGACTCGACTGTAGTGTGCTTCCCATATCATCTTGGCACGCTCACTTGAAGGAACACAAAGGTGTCCCAGGTGACATAAAAGTGCATCTTGGAGGTGAAAATTTGGAACTTACGTGCCCCCCAAGAGTGCCTTGTAAGTGTGGCCGAATTCTGGGTCACTCTCATAGAGAAGCGGCCAATCAGAAGTCTCGTGCCCACAAGAGTTGAGCATAGTGGTGAGCGCCACGATCGGTGGTCGGCTGAGGCAGTCTGCAACATGATTGGTGCTACCCTTCTTGTACTTGATGTTCAAATGAAACTGTTGCAGATATGTGGACCACTTATGATGGCGATCATTCTGCAACTTCCCTTGTGTCTGTATGAACTGCAGGGGCCGGTGGTCTGTGTGGATGATTGTTTCCTTCCCCAAAATGTAATGCTTCCATTGTCGGCAGGCTTGCACAATGGAATACATTTCTTTGTCATAGGTGGGATACTTGCGAACTGTCTCAGACAATGTCTCACTGTGATATGCCACTGGATGTCTCTGTTGAGTAAGAACTGCCCCAATAGCATAGTCAGAGGCATCTGTCTCGATCTCAAATGGCTGCTGCAAGTCTGGTAAGGTGAGCACTGGGGCAGAACAGAGGCGATTTTTCAATTCTTTGAACGCCTTCTGTTGAGGTTCCGACCAAAAGAATTTTGCTCTCGCTCCTCCTTTGGTGACTTGACTCAAGGGCCAATTGATATGAGAGAATCCCAACACGAATCTACGGTAGAAATTAGCAAGACCCAGAAAGCTGCGAAGCTCTGTTATAGTAGTCGGGGCTGGCCAATCCCGAATGACTTGGATCTTGGCTGGATCCACATGCACCCCCTTTCATCAATAATGTATCCCAGATATTGAACCTGGGTCATGCCAAAAGTGCACTTCTCCAAATTGGCACACAAATTGTGTTGCCGCAGTGTTTGGAGGACTTGTCGGATGTGGTGAAGGTGCTCTTCCCAAGTCTGGCTGAAGATCAAAATTTCATCCAAGTACACCACTACAAATGAGTTGGTGAATGGCCGCAAGATGTCATCCATCATCCTCATGAAGGTGGCGGGAGCATTCGTCAACCCGAAAGGCATGACCGGCCATTCGAAAAGGCCTTCCTTGGCTTTGAAGGCAGTCTTCCACACATCGGAGGGTTCAATTGGTACCTGGTGATACCCAGACTTCAGGTCGATCTTGCTGAAATATTTTGCACCTTTGAGTTGGTCCAGAAGGTCATCAATCCATGGGATTAGGTACCTATTCCGGACAGTGATCTTGTTCAGCGCCCGATAGTCAATACAGAGTCTCCACGTCCCATCCTTCTTCTGTACCAACACGATCGGGCTCCCAGAGGGCGATGAACTTGGTCTGATGTGACCTTTCTGCAACAGCTCCTGAATCTGCCTCTTGATTTCATCATTCTCCAGAACAGAGCGCCGATAGATCGATCCATTAGGTAGCGGCGCACCGGGGGTCAGATCAATCGGGTGCTTGACCTGACAGTGCAGAGAAACCCCTGTGGGTGAGGTGAATATGTCCCCGTACTCCTCCACAACCTTATCCATTTGTTGTTGTTGTGCAGAGGAGCCCTGTCTGGAGGTCGTGGCCACAGTCTTCTTCTTGCCCTGGGGGCGGATCATCAGGAAAACGAATTTTCTGGTTTGGGAAATGAGCTTACTGCATTGTTTTGCAGTAACCAAAGAGATAGTCGTAGGAGGTGGTACCTCTGGTATCCTGTACAACTTGTTTCCCAAAGTAATAATAACAGCACGAGGTCGAGACTCATACACAGCATGACGCTTCCACAAGTATGGTTGTCCTAATAATACATCCGAAACATCAATAGGAGCAACATCACATAATACCTCATCCGTGAAGGGCTTGATGCTATAGGGAAGGCGACACTGCTGGCTGACGCGGAGATCTCGTCCTTGGTGAAGCCACCCGATGGTGTATGGATGTGGGTGAGCTGTGGTCGGCAAGCCCAACCGCTTCACGGCGTCTGCTGAAATGAGGTTCTTTTTGCTCCCATTGTCGACAATGAACTGTACAGGGGAGCCCTTTACCCACATCTGGGAGTGGAAGAGACGTTCCTCCTCCTCTGGATCTTCCGGTTCCTCCTTCTGGACCTTTGTAGTGGCAACGGTGGCGTTGGGCTCCGCATCAATAATCTGTTTCCCTTTTTCATTCCCCGTTTCAGGTTCTGATTCGGAGTCAGAGCATGCATCTGACTCAGAAGCCCTCATCTCGGCCACTAGCGACTGCTTGGCCCGACACTCACTTGTGTTGTGAGTGGAGCACTTATGGAACTCACACCACTTTCCCGTGTCCTTCTTTGGCTTTACGGTGTTGTTCTTGTCTTGTGGCTTTGACGGGTTGTCTTTAGCCGCCATGCTCTGTCCTTTGTTCTATGGTTTGGAAGCACCTTTTCCTTGCTTTTGATTTGCAGATCCAAAGTCTCGCTTCTTCTGTTTGAATTTCTGCTCAATCTTGGCAGCATACCGGTATGCCGTACCAAGCGAGGAGATGTCGAGGAACTCCATTTCCTCCTGAATGTATCTGTGCAGACGGCTGCGATACTTTAGCACCAAATGTTTCTCTGAATCTTTGATACCCAACTTTGTGCGCAGGGTATGGAACAGATTCGTCAGCTCGTGCACATCTTGATCCCTTTGTTGTCGCAGCGTGGTCCATTGTATGTACTTGTCCTCATATCTCCCCACGGGATAGTACTGTTCCTTGATGGCGTCTCGGAAAGAATTCCAAGTTGGTACGACCGAGAACAGAGAGGGTTCTGTCTGGTCCTTGTTCTCACAGTAGGTTTCCCACCAGTCCTTAACATGGGGGGTAGCTTTGAGGAGTGCAAAAATAATCTTCTCCCGGTCTTAAAAGTCATGAACAGAGAAATATCCTTCTAATAGATTCAACCATCTATCTACGGCATCTGCGTCTATTTGACCCTCAAATATGGGAATGTCAAAATTTACTTGTTCCTTAAAGGGAGTCGCAACTCCAGAGTGGCTACTGGATGCAGATGCGCCGCCGGTGGGCAGCCGTTGAAGGATCTGAGCAAAGCTATCCATCATCGCGTTCCTTTGTTTTTCGAGGGCCTCCTCGAGCAATATTTTGATGGGATCTCCTGCTCCCTCATCTTTCTTTTCGTCCCCCATGGGCGTCCGTCGAGGTTTGCGAGGCTGATCTTGCAAAGGTTCCACCAGATCAAGCCCTAGCTCCTTATACCCCGAACTCGTTGGGGACATGCAAAGAAGGATCGAGAAAAAGCAGACCGCTCTGATACCACTGATCCGGATTTATGCAGGAACGCAACAGAATAAACACATAACCATAAATACAGAGATGCAGCGGAAATAACACTTCATTTCATTAATATCAAAAAACAGAAAGATGCTTACAGACATAATGGAAATAAAATAGCTAGGGTGCTGGTAGCGAATCTCTGAGAAGAGATGTGGTGGCTACAGACCTCTGAACTGAGTTACAATGAGGCTCGAGGGCCTATTTATTATTGAGAAACAATGGAGAGCCCTCAACATCCCAAAACCTAACCCTAGGAGATGAAGCGCCAAAACTATGGGCCCCGTTTGGGTAAATTGGTGTTTCAACTTCCCAGGGACGTAACTTTGGCATACTATCTCCGTTTGACGCACATGATACATCATTAGAAAGCTCTATTCGAGGACTACAACTTTTGTGACATACCCAAAAAACGTCATTTAGGGCCTGAAAACGGCTCCGGAAGTTCAGGACCCGAAAAAATGCTAAAAATAGTAAGTTATGCCAAAACTGAAAAAATGAAAGAGACAATGGTGGGGGCCCAAGTGGAATAGGCGGGTGGCCACCAATATCCACCTGGATCAGCAATAGTGGTCACATGATGAATATAATACTCCCTAGATTGGTGGCTAAAGGTATCATACTAAATCTTTGTGTATGAAGGAGAGCGGGCTTCACGTTCTGTATCATGATTTTGAAATTATGTTGAAACATGAGTGAAGTTCCTCTTAATGCATTAGATTTAGATTAGGGGTGGCTAGCTACAAGAAATATTGTTTTGTAGATGATCCTATGGTTGGGTGAAGAGTATCTATCTCTTATTCAATTTCCACTAGGTTGTTGTGAACTAGATAAGTGTGTAATTATATTTCTATTAATGAATGGTACTTTTATGTAGGGAATGTGTATGTTGCTTGTGAAATTAGTTTGAGACCATTAAATATGGTCAAACAAATATTTTTGAGTAATATCAAGTAGAGAAATGGATCAAAAAATGTTTTTGAGTAATTTGTAGTATATTTTATTAGGGGAATTTTGAGGTCTAAAATGGGCCTCCTAAGGAAATTATAAAATAATAGTGGAAATAATAAACTAATGCTAGATTACATCATCACATTTTAGAGGGAAAAAAAATAATAAATAATAATAAAATAATACAACTATTTTTTCAACTTATCTACCTAAGTTTTTGCTCAAATTTCGATCGGAAACACTCATTGGATGCATATCTTAATTCCTCATCCAAGGAGTACCCATGTTGTATAATTTTGATGGACCCTTGTACACAAAAAATGAGAAATACATGAAAAACGTGATTTCAATCACGTTTTTTCAGGTATTTCTTATTTTTCATGTAGGAGTGTCAATCGAAAATATGCAACATGGGTACTCCTTGTATGCAAAATTAAATTTTGCATCCAATGAGTACTCCCACTCGAAATTTGAGAAAAAATTAGGGAGATAAGTTGAAAATACGAGTTGAAAATGTAGTTTTATTATTTTATTATTTTATATTCCTTGTACTTTTTTACTCCAAAAATGGTTAATCATCCCCCATGGTTGACATCATCATCTTGAATCCTATTGGTTCTTATAAATTATATTTTGATTGTACATTTTTCTTAGGAGGCCCATTTTAGACCTCCAAATTCCCCTAATGAATGGAGCATAATGCATGTTCATGCTCAGAATCTTAAAGAAATTTGATCTATAATAAAGTTTAAGGGTAATTTATGGCTATAGTGAATCCAAGAATTATTATGGATATTTAATGGTATCTGATGATAATTAATTTAGTATGAGAAAAAACATAAATGTGGATGTAAATTTCCGTAGACATCTTAGATGATTTATTATAATTACGAGCCTAGATCCATCTAAACTCTAGATCTACCAAGCATTAAGAGGAATGAAATATTTTTTCGCTCTAAAAGTGGTATGCACCTCAATATATTTGATCCAACACATTTTTTTATTAATTAGTATAAATACATAACAATTATGTTTGAACAATAATGATTACTCGTCTCCTTTGTTTACATAATGATCTTATATTTATAGTAGTTACAATGATAAGGCATAAGTTCTATCACTAGTTCATTATACTAATATAGTACATATCACACTGTTCATAACAGACTTGTTGTTTCCATATTCACCTCATGATGGTTCTCATCTAAATGATGCTCATTCCAATTATGAAAACATCACGTTCCATATTATGATAAATATTTTTGATGATAAATTTTTTGAGATGAGGTATTTCATTTCTATGATTAATGAATGAATGTTATATGTTAATGAATAATTGTTAGATGTTCCTTTATGTACATAGCCTTGTTTCATATTATGTAAACATTATTTTTATGATAAAATTGATTGAGATGAAATATTTTGTGCACTTATGAATGAATGAATGAATGTTTTCCATTTGTTTTCTTATGTATCCTAATGTATTTCTTTTAAATATTTCTTATATATTAGATAGATTGGGTATTTCTTTTAACTATTCCCACCAAACGCTTGGCTACAAGGTGTGTGATTTAGTTTTTCATTGCATTTGATTTCAAGCAATTTTTTATTTCTACATTGAAAATCTTCCAAGACTGTAGATGTTGGGTAAAACTAGGTAAAATAGAATTAGGGTTTATTTTATAATGTTTTATCTTGCTATATTGACAATTCTTGTGATATGATGTTATTTCATCATCATTATTATTATTTTGTGTCCATCAAAAAATTTCCTTTCTTGACCTTAAGGAGCACAAGAAAGGTATCTTACAAAAATCACTTCAATTTTGACTAAATAAAAATCTTAGAAGCCTATAATATGGGCTTAACCTATTGACCATTAACCAAAATATGAAACCAATTCTTTAATGATTCAATAAAAATAATTTTCTTTTATTTCTTATGACTCAAATACAATTATGAAGACCGACACTAGTTACATTCTTCAACATTCCTCCTTAGCTATAAGGTAGGTATTCATAATTTTACATATAGGTAAAAGGATGAACTCAAAACTAGATTATATACAACTATAAAGAGTCATACAATGCTCCCTTAACTCATAAATACACTTTATCAGGTTCTTCTTTTCATCATGCTCATAATTAAGTCATTTTCAAGATAGGTGAACCTCTTCAACATTTTGAAGATTGTGTACCTGCAAATCTAGTAACCAAGTAAAAATATATAGGAGTATGAGATCAGGACATGGTTACCATATCAACATGAAGAGAGTATCAATCATAAGTAGTCAAAATTTCATAGCTTAAATTTGAATAATCTTTCATATCCAACTTGAGATCTTCTGCTAATTTTTTTGACATGATCCCTAGATTTCAAAGTCAAATATTAGGTATTAAGAACTTAATAGTAAAGAAATTATTTAATTCCTAAGGAATAGACTCAACATGCAAAAAATAAAATATTCTACATCTAGGGCTTCAACAATATGCTTTTGAGAATTTCATGACAGAATTTACTAGGTTCTGTTACAAAACCTAGAAATAGTAGTTTACATATAGGGTTTATTTAATACCAATATTATGCATGGATACAAAAATTAAACATTAGAAATTTTTACTAGGGTTTCAATAACTCACCAAACTCTAAAGTTTTAGGGTTTTATGACAACCCTAAAATATTAGGGTTTTACCAAAGTATTACCAAAAAACCTAAATATTGTTAGAATTACAATTCCTAATTAGCCTAGGGTTTGAATATTATCGACAATATATTCTAAGAATCAATAAGTTAGAGTTTTATAGAAAACCCTAAAAATTAGGGTTTCCAAAAAAATTAACAAATTACAAGAGATATGACAGAGGTAGATTCAATATAGTGATTGATATTCCTAACAGGAATATTTAACAATTCAAAATCCTAAACATAAAATAGATAGTAATATAAGGAAATTTTAAAATAATTTTAATAAATAAGTTTTTACAAATAGACATACCTTAATTTTATCCTTTTATAAACATTTTAGAGTTTTTCCATGGAGTTCTCTCTCTCATGAATCACAATTTATACCTACAATACTTAATGACAAGTACAACAAAGAAAACTATACAATACCAAATATTGTGAAGCCAATCTAGGATTTCCTAGGCATTTAAAGTTTTCAATTACAAACTTTGGAAATAAAAATATATTTTACAAACCCTATGACTAGGGTTATTCATGAGTTACCTAGGTTTTTATACTATTGGATAAAAACTACCAATCTTAAATTTTCTAAACCCTAAGATGACTCGAATCTTAATCATACATATCTTATAAATACATACCTTTTCCTTTTTTTGTTTCATTGAGCTTTTTTCCTTTTGAAAACTAAATAGAAGTTGTTGGATAACGATCGAAAATGGGTGGCTGACTTGTTATGCTATGAAAGAACCTGCCACTCAGTTAAACAAATTAACATCTTGCTTATACTTGATAGTGTGGAATTGAATTCTTGAAACATGTGTATGTGTTTTAAACTGTTTTAATGCTTTTAGTGTGAGGAATTAAACATTTTTTTTTGTTGATATTAAGCATGTACAACAACCATAAAGTGTAGAAAATAATCATCAACACATAACAACAAATTTAATAAAGGAGTTCACCCATATGTCGTGGGCTATGTCTCCTTGAGCCCTTGACAATTGACTTGGCCAATTGACTTGGCTCTTTGGGATTATGATGGAAAACTTATTTTACAAGCTACTAACTCAAATACAATGGATATTTATGCTGTACCAATGGATTTATATTACCAACATACCCTTGGATTGGTTTTTATCTCCCTCGAGATGGACCTAGGCTCCCTTAAACTTGACCTATTATGTCGGTGCCATTAAGCTTCCCTCAGCTTATCTATGGCACTAACTACCTTAGAAGTAATTTTTTGTCCCTGAAAACGTTTCTACTATCTCAAGCATATATTAGTCATCCAAAATAGGCTGCTCATTTTCTCCAAATGAGCTCTAGCTCCCCAATCGAGGCCTCCATCCCCTGGTGCCCTTAATGGCCCTAAAACTTCCCTATGGCGTATTTAGCTATATAAGTCTCCAAATGGCTCTGAATATCCCTCTAATGAATTCAGAATGTCCAAAATAGTTATAATAGACTACCCACTTGCTGAAATTGGCCTCTGGTTGCTCTGGTTACGCCTCCAACTTCTGGTGGCACCCTATGGCTCTAGGCTTAAGGAAAATTTCTCTAAAGAATCTCGGCCTTCAGAAGTCTCCAAAAAATTCTGAAAATCCTTCCATTGGATTTATAAGGTTCAATATAGTCAGAATAAACTACTATTTTGCTGAGAATTCCCTCTCGTTTCCCTAGCTATGTCTCATTCTCCTGCTGGCCCCTAGTGGCCCTTGTGGCCCTTGAAACTTATATGAAGCAAAATCATGCTCAGAAATCCTCTGATGGCTCTAAAATCCTCACCAATGGCTCTGTAATGTCCAATAAAGTCAAAATTGACTATTCAAACTCCAAGAATGGACGCAAAATGAGTCTCCAACTCATTTGTCCAGTAACACCTAAAAACACTCCACTAATTGTGGAGGACTCCGGTTAACTGGAGTTAAAAATGGTGGATACTGCCACTTTGAGTGCACTTCAAAATTTACCACCAGCACTAACCGTTTATGTTTAATGTTAGTGGTTGTGTGGTCACATGCCAACCCAAACCACGTGGTCTACCCGCAATCGCTAGCAGAACCCACAGTTTAAATCCAGTTGGAGTGATGGGTTAGCATTAACCAACGCATTAACCAGGCGGTGATTTTATTGTTAATGCCACCATGTGATAAGTCACAACTATTGGGGACGATTGGAGGTTTAAATGTTGGGGATAACCGTCGCATAAAATATTAGACATGGCCATGTGACAAGGTCGAAACGATTATGAAAAATATTGCAGGTTTACAACTGTCGAAGGTATCGATGCCTGGTCCTGGGCTAAGGCCATGTGGGGAAGCGGATGGCCCCCTCCAAACCCCAAATAAAAATTCCTCAAACCTTAAGTATAAAACGTATACGTTACATGTTAAAAAACATCTTGTAGCATGTTGGCACGCAGGCACACTAGCCAAGGGGTGGTCGGGGGTTCGAGCCCTACCTCCCAGATAAAAATTTTCTATGTCGTTTGAGGGCCACATGGCGGCCTCAGGCTTGGCCATGTGTCACCTTCCAATTAGTCATTCAAACCATTCGACCAATAAAAATCCAACCCTTGTCATCTCTCAATTGGCCTAAAAGGAATATTTTGGGGAATATTCTAAGAATATTCTAGGAATATTCAAGGAATATTACCTAGAATATTCTTTTTGTTGACTGTACCTTTTCCCAGTAAATCTTGGTCAAATGTCCAAAAAACTTTCAGTTTACTTGAATTTTCAAAACGTGATAGCTTCTTCATACAGTTTCAGTTCTCCAAATTGTTCACGGTGCTGGAATTAAGAAGATGAGATCTATCTAGTCACTCAGGTTCGACACACTCACGAACACTTTGAATTTGAGCTATCACTTAGGTCTTGATTTGAATCTGATCACTTCTCCCCATTGGGAATATTTTGGACCCAAAAAGACTTGAATATTTGTTCAATAGATGAGAGTACAACTCCCTCACCTTTAAAACCTCCATCCACTTTACCTTTCTTGGCTTAGTGCCTTCGAACCTCAGCTCGAAGGTAGTCAAGACTTTCCCTCTTTGATATTCTTGTCCTCCTATAAGGAATTGTATCTTCCTTGAGCTCACCCAGAAATTTATGGTGAGAAATATTGAATTGAAGGTAGTTTAACATCATGTCCTTGATCATGGATCAAAGGTGGCTCATACAAACATAAGTTTTCAACAGAAATACATGCATACATGACTAAAATTTTCATATGTACAAATGAATGTATGTCTTACTGGGTCAAGAAGTCAAACCACTTCTTACCAAGCCATTTCCATGGAAATTTTTCTTATGAAAAATATGGTCTCACATCAATGATGGAATATTTGGTTCCATTTTCACCAATATTTTTATCCTCTTGCTTCAAATTCTTGTGATGATTGGTTGGATGCAATGTCCAAGATTGGGTAATAAGTTGTCCCTTCTTTTGGCAATGTGTCTAAGTCTTTTGCATCTTTTGTTCAAGTTTCCTTCACTTCGAATGTTTCCTGTATGCCTTCATTCTCTTCCAGCATCTTGAAAATTCATGGTTACACAAACCACAATAGGAAAAAAAACTCTTTCTTCCATTCATGCATACATATTTTTCATGCTTAACAAAAATGTAATCAACTTGACTATGGGAAGAATTATACCTCAGATGTTTCTTTCCATGTCCATATTTTTTTCCTTGTTGAGGAGATGAAATTGAAGAGGTTCCACCTCTATTTTGAAGACTAACATCAGTGTTCATGTCTTGATAGTTGTCGGCACTCTCTACTCGCCATAAGCTACATGTCTACAAACATCTTGATGGATCATAGGCTTCAAAAAATTGCATTCAACTTGAAAACAAACTTGACATGTTTGTGGTTTTGAACTTGCAACAAAATTTCTTCTTGGAACTGTCTCAAATGCCTTCATGGCTTTAGAGTTTTCACCATAAGATTGAACATAGCCTAGACCAAACTTCTTAGGCCTTTCGTCAACCCTAATAGGATAAATCATGCCTTGTGCATGTTTTCCTAGGCCCTTGCATTCATATCCCATTTTTAACATCAACTTGGACCCTATAACTCTATTTTGTTTTTCAAATGAACCTACACATGTTTCTGAAGAGGAATTTGAAGGAAAATTTAAGTGATTTACCTCTGCCTCAAGCATGTGTTCGGTTAAGGCCTCTTGGAAATGATGGAGCTGCATCTCCATCTCATGCATTCTTTGAAGAAGTTGTTCTTTCTCTTGCTTCATAGCAACCAATTTATCATGAAGTCTAGTGATTTTCTTTCCATATTCATACAAACTTTGCGCCATATCCTTCAAGATGTACAAGTCCCGCTTCATCTCTTCATCAAATAGTCTTGTAAAAGTGGATTTTTAAACTTCACTTGATGAAGTTGGAATCATTATGTAAATGAATTAAGGAACTTAAAAAAAAATACACAAATCTTCAAAAACAATTGACAACGATTCTTAGCAATTTCGTTGTAGATTCAAGCTCTTCTCTGTAGCTTGTATCTCTTCTTCAAGTAGCCTCTTTTACAAACAATCCCTCTTCTGCTTCAAGGGTTGCCTTGAGGTCCTTTAGGTAAGGAAGATTCTTTCATCCTTTCTCCTTCTTGTCCTCTTATGTACTTAGCTAACAGTAGCTCCCCTTCACCTCGAGAAAACTGAAACTTGTAAGCATCAATCAATTTACAAATAGTTAAATTCTATACACTATTAAACACCTTTCAAGTCAAACAAGCAAGAAGGAAAACTTGTGCTCTTGTCAAGAAATAAACCTAGTGCTTTGATACCACTTGATCTAAAATGGGTGGCTGAATTTTTATGCTATGCAAGCACCTCCCTCTCAGTTAAACAAATTAAGATCTTGCTTATACTTGATAGTGCAGAATTGAATACTTGAAACATGTGTATGTGTTTTAAACTTTTTTAATGCTTTAAGTGTGAGGAATTAAACATTTATTTTTGTTTATATTAAGCATGCACAAAAACCATAAAGTGCACAAAATAATCATCAACACATAACAACAAATTTAATAAAGGATTTCACCCGTATGTCGTGGGCTACGTCTCCTTGAGCCCTTGTCAATTGACTTGTCTCTTTGGGATTATGATGAAAAATATATTTTACAAGTTACTAATGCAACTAAAATGGATATTTATGGTGTACCAATGGGTTTAGATTACCACCATACCCCTGGATTGGCTTCTATCTCTCTGGATATGGACCTAGGCTCCCTTAGACTTGACCTCTTCTCTCGGTACCCTTAAGATTCCCTGACCTTCTCTATGGCACTAACTCCATTATAAATCCTTTCCTATCCCTAAAAAATTTTATACTATCTCCTTCATATATCATTCATATAAAATATATTGTTCATTTCCTCCAAATGAGCTCTAGCTCCCCAATCTAGGCCTCCATCCCCTGATATCCCTAGTGGCCCTGAAACTTCCTTGTGTCTTATTCAGCTCTAGAAGTCTCCAAATGGCTCTGAAAATACATCCAATGGATTTATAATGTCAAAAATAGTCAAAATGGACCATTCACGTGCTGAAATTGGCCTTTGCATGCTCTTGTTACGCCTCCAACACCTGGTGGCACCCTATGGCTTTGGGCTCACAGAAAAATTCTTTGAAGCATCTCGGCCATCATAAGTCTCCAAGATCTTCTAAGAATCCTTCCATTGGATTAATAAGGTCAAGATATTCATAATAGACTACTGGTTTGCTGAGAATGCCCTCTGGCTGCCTTGGCTATGCCTCATTCTCCTGGTGGCCCCTAGTGGCCCTCATGGCCCCTGGAATTTCTCTGAAGAAAAATCACACTCATAAGTCCTATAATGGATCTAAAAACCTCACCAATGCCTTTGGAATGTCCAAGAAATTTGAAATTTACTATTCACACTCCAAGAATGGACAAAAAATGAGTCTCCAACTCATTTGTCTAGTAACACCTAAAAACACTCCACTAATTGTGGAGGACTCCAGTTAACTGTAGTTAAAAATGGTGGATACCACCACTTTGGGAGTGCTTCCAAATTTACTGCTAGCACTAACTATTTATGCTTAATGTTAGTGGTTGGGTGGCCACATGCCAACCCAAACCACGTGATCTACCCACAACCGCTGGCGAAACCCAAGACGAAACCCATGGTTGAACTACAGTTGGAGTGATGGATTAGCATGAACCGACGCATTAACTACATGGTGAGTTTATTGTTAATATTTCCATGTGATAAGTCACAAATTCTGGTGATGGTTGGAGGTTTAACTATTGGGGATAACCGTCGCATAAAATATTTGAACGTGGCCATGTGACAAGGTCAAAACGGTTATGAAAAATGTTGCAGGTTTACAAATTTCAGACATATCTTCGCCTGGTCCTAGGCTAAGGCCATATGGGGAGGGGGATGGCCCATGGGGCTAGGCCCCTCTAAACCCAAAATAAGAATTCCTCAAACCTTAAGTATAAACTGTATACATTGCACGTTAAGAAACATCTCGTAGCTTATTGTCACATGGGTGTGCTAGCCGGAGGGAGGTCGGGGGTTTGAGCCTTGCCTCCCAAATAAATTTTTTATATGTCATTTAAGGGCCACATGTCAGCCTCAAGGTTGTCCACGTGGCACCCTCCAATTTTCCATTCAAACTATTTGACCAATAAAAATCCAACACTTGTCCTCCTATAATTGGTCCGAAAGGAATATTTCGAAGAATATTATGAGGAATATTCAAGGAATTTTCTAGGAATATTCCCTAGAATATTATTTTTTCTAACTTGACCTTTGCCCAATCAACCTTGGTAAAATTTCCAAAATTTTTTTGTTTACTGGACTTTTCAAAATGCGATAACTTCTTCATACGGTGTCGATTTTTTGAAGTGTTTGCGGCGCTAGAATGAGGAAGATGAGATCTATCTAGTTGTTCAAGTTTAGCGTAGTCACAAAAACTTTGAAATTTGAGCTATCACTTAGGTCCTGATCTGAATCTGAATCTAAGGGAATATAACCAACCACGTTTCTACCTTTGGTGTGCTATAGGCCATCCAAAAAACTTATTGTAGGGCCTAAGTCTGCTCCTCAATGCATCCGAGAACAACCTGTCCACAAACAAATAGATATGCATCTTCTAGAACATGAGAATACCCTTTTTCTAGCTGTAGTCTACCCACATTCTCCTGTGATATCGATCTTAGAGGATGAGGCTTGAAGGGAATACCCTTACGAGGCCTCAGAACCCTCAAAACAACCTCCTACAACATGTACCTATAGCCCATAATAGAGAATA
This sequence comes from Pinus albicaulis, assembly GCA_034641835.2. Classification (NCBI taxonomy): domain Eukaryota; kingdom Viridiplantae; phylum Streptophyta; class Pinopsida; order Pinales; family Pinaceae; genus Pinus; species Pinus albicaulis. The sequence continues at coordinate 1,194,237,770 of CM076583.1, forward strand.
ATCACACATATAATAGAAAATAAATACTCACCCTCATAACTCAGAAATGTAGCTTCAATCCAACAAAAAATTCACCCCAAAAAAGTGCCAAGTCACTTCCAAAAGCATCTCTTCCTTAGCCTCAAAATTCTGTTACCCATTTTAGGGAATATCCTTGATGGATGTGTGAAATGTGGTATCCCTTACCTCTTATTTATACATTTCTCATGTGTCAACATTTATCCCAAAAGGGAACCTCTAAAAGCCAATGTCTACTTGTTTTTTGTGCCAAAAGCCCACATCATAACTTCAAAAATTCGTATCTTCACTTCTACAAGCCAGATTCAAGTGATTTTCATTGCGTATTTTTACTCTTGGAGTCCTCTATCAACTCAAATCATCACATGTTTAATTCTATGTTGGGAAAAATACTAAGAGGGGGGGAATCAGTATTTAGAGCTAACTAAAAACTTTTTACTTTTTCTTTCTCTTAAAACCATATGCTACTTTACTGAATTCAACTTTTATGTCCAGAGATCTTATTATGTCTTTACTTAGATCATTGCATCATTCATTCATCAGATATTTAGTAAGAAGTAAGCATGAATAGAAATAATAGAACAAACCATCAAACATAAGCAACACATATGAACACCAGTATTTAAGGTGGAAACCCAATTCGGGAGAAAACCACCGTTGCTGTTATCTCAGTCTTCTATATTTATTATAAAGAAAACTTCTTACAATTTTATGCTGGCACAGACTTATACTTGCACACAGGCACCCACCTATAGAAGGCTACCACCTTCTCTCATTTTCTAGTCACCACTGGAAGGGAGCTCCAACCCCCTAATTTAACACCAGTTTGTAGAAAGCTTTTACTTTCGCACTAAAGGCTTCAACACTCAGATCTACCAACTTTTTCTTAATTTCTTCATCAGATTTTCATCAGATCTTCATGACTTCATTTTTCAGATCTTCCTAGAGATTCATCATTTCTAGATATAGAGATCATATCCATAGGTGCATCATAGATTCAGATTCATCAGAGATAGAGTTCGATCATGCAGATATCTCTTAAAAAATTTATTCATTAACAACCCCTCAATCTGCACACCATGAAACATGATACACTTCTCCTTATATAGTTTTTCCTTTATTAATACCATCAGTCAAAACCACCCAACCGCCGATGGTATTCCTGGACGGGATCAATTAGATAATCCAGCAAGGTCTACCCAAACCCCCAAACAATTTCTCATTGTTTTATTTCCTTGGTTTTTGGAAATTAGATAATTAATCTAAGGCTTTTTAATATCTCAATCTGAGATTGAGATATTAATGCAATTCCCCCTTTAGTTGTTACAAACATTAACGTGCCGTTGACTTATATAAAAACCCAGCAGTAATATATATCCATATAAACTTTCGGCCCTTCAATAATATTTAATCTTCGACTTGGGGATCTGTGCTGATAATTAAAGTTCCTATCAAAATACCCAACCCGCGAACACAACTAGCGCACTGGATATCGATACAAGTGCCTCCTTAGTTGACCGAGTTGACTGCGGTGACAACAGAGATGAATGGCAGAGATTGAGTGCGGGGGCACCAACCAAAATTTTCATCCGTACCTCGAGAGCCCCCGCAGTGACGCAAGACGCTGAGTTGGTCACAACTGTCTTCCACGTTGGGTGAAGATCTCGGCATAACACAACAACATATATTGAACCAATAATGTGAAGGGAAATCAGGTCCCACACCCTTAATACATGACATAATACTTTGGGTTAAACCTGCAGACCTCAATACATGCATATGGGCCCCAACGTTAATGGTCGTCTCCATTTGACGGTTGTTATTGCGTCGCACCGCCTCATTTGATCGGACGGATATCGCTCGGCGAAGACGCGCGAACAATAACGCGTGATGGCCGCCGTAATTTGGTTAACCTTCGCGCATATTCCTCATACAACCACCGTTCAATGGCTTCCCTCCAGATCAACGGTTCTCAACAATATCACTGGGCATCCTGGGTCGAACAATAACGCGGGATGGCATGCAGTGACAAACAGTTTTTTGGAGTCGTACAGGGACGCGTGTCGCCCGTTTTATGGAATCGCTCCCCAAATCGAAGAAACCACTTATCTCCGAAAAGCGGTGTGATATGGGAAATCCGGCTTCGTAAACCCGCTCGCGGTTTCAAAACAGTGTTCTATCAGAATTCAACCATATTTAAAATATAGTTAATTGATCCATCGAGTCCAGATTTTCCTCGCAATCGCAAGTCTTTTAATAAACAATCCGCTGCGCAGTTTTTCTCCGATGCGATTAAAAATGGAACTCAAATACTTATTAATCCTGGTTTATACGCCCATCGAGTCCGGGCTTCAATCGCACTCACATCCTCTTGTTAACTTGTTCTGCTGACCTTATATGCTCTAATGCGATAAGGGTCTCTGGCCTGGGTTACGATTCCTAGAAAGTACTTATTTAGTGTATCAACCAGCTGGGGTAGAAAACCTTGGAATAATGCCTCAGCCTCTACCTCTTCTTCCTGATGCAATTCCTTCTATGCTGTCTTGCTACCTCTCTCTACTGCCTCTGTGCCTCTGCTACAATACATTGCTTCCTCTGTTCTTTTCTGCAGACCTTTTTTCTCTGCTACATTTCTTTTCTTTGTTCCTAGTTACTGTTTCTGATGCTCCTTCTTTGCCAATTCTTTTGCCATCAATGACAACATTTCCAACAATCTCCCCCTTTGGCATTGATGGCAATACTCTTCCTCTGTTTGTCTCTTAGAAGCCCCCCCTTTTTTTTTTCTTTTCCTCCCCCTTTGACATCAATGGCAAAGAATAGATCAAGATCCTTTGTACCGACAATACCATGCTCCCCATGAGATCATGCTGCATTTTCAAGACTTATACAATCAAGATCAAAAATTCTCAAGTAACATTGTTCTTTGCAGATCTTCAATACATAAAGATTGCTTGGAGTTCTGTTTCCTTTTATAATTGTTTTACCTGTATCAAGATCACGTACCACACATTCTTTTGAACTAAAGACAACTTCAGTTCCTTGATCACACATTTGACTTACACTTAACAGGTTATGCTTTAATCCATCTACATACATGACATTATTAGCTTTCACCTTTTCTTTTAGAAAAATAGACCCTTTCCCCTTAATAACAGCAGGAGTATCATTTCCAAATGTAACATTCTTCTCTTTTTCTAGAGCACTATATGCAAGAAGTTTGTTTTTGTCACCTGTCATGTGTTTAGAGCATCCACTGTCAATGTACCATTGATTTTCTTCACCTTCTACAAATAAAGCTATGCCACAATTTTCAACCTGTAATTCCTTCTTTTTCCACACTTTGGAGCTTGAAGGAAATTGCTCTTTTGGCTGGATTTTGCTCCTGCATTCAGATTCTTCATGGCCAAAGTTATTGCAATAAGCACATTCAACTTCATTTTGAAGAGGAGAAAAGTTGTTATAGGTATTCTTCTTTGTTCCAATATCCCTCTTTTTCTTTCTTGCTTCTCTTGTCATAATGGTTTTGTATGCAACACATTGAACAGCTTTATGACCAAAATTGTGACATGAGAAACATTGTCCATTGAAGAAGAATTTTTTGCGATCATGAAATCTTCTACTTGAATTTACCTGTTGGTTGGTGTTTCTTTGAAAGGTATTCTTGTTAGTGTTCTTTGAATTGAGCTGGTCATGCTTTACCTGTGAAGATTCTTTATTCCCTTGCTGAGTGGCAGAATGTTGGATACTGGCTGTAGCTGCTTTTAGATAATTTGGTGCTGAAGTCTGAGAATATTCTCTGATATATCCAAGACCTGTCTTTATAAAAGGAGAACGTTGTACCTTGATAATCTCATCTAAGGTTTCAGATCCTTTAGCAAATCTAAGATTCAAAGTCTTCACTTTCTTAATTTCTTTTCTTAGACTTACTATTTCACATTCTAATTTCTCATTGTGTTTCTCCTTTTCTTCAAGCTGATTTTTCAGAGTTTCTATGGATATTTTACTTTCTTCTAAGCATATTTTACTTTCTTCTAAGCATATTTTGAGTTGATTGAATTCATCAAGAAAATCATTGTCCTCTAAAGCATCCATAAAAGTATCTTTTTCTTCTATAGATTCCTTTTCAAATGCCATGAGAAGTCTAAGATCTTGTTCACATTCTTCCTCACTGTCAGATAACCCATCACTGTCTTCATGAGTATAGTAACTTTTCCTAGTGCTAAACCGGTTTTTATTCCTTCTTGCTACTTCCTTTCCTTTTTCATGTGTTTCTTTGTGAGGACACTTAGCAGCATAATGACCAACTCTTCCACAAGCAAAACATTTGAAAGGAAGCTTACCTCTAAACCGTCTTGTACCAAGTTGGAGTTTCTTTACAAAATTTACCTCATCTTCTTCTGAGATATACCCTGATCCTTCTATTTCTTGTACTTCTTTCCCTTTTGTAGAAGCTCTAAAGATGGCTTCTTTGACTTCAGATGGTCCTCCTCTTCTCATTTCATATGCAGTTAGTATGCCATGAAGTTGCACCACAGTAAGATTTTGAAGATCTTGTTTTTCTTCAAGAGCAGAAACTTTTGACTCAAATTTTGCCGTTAGTGATCTTAAAATTTTCTCAACCAAAGTAGATTCGGTTATTGTTTCTCCCAGATTTCTCATACGATTTACAATATCATCAAGACATAAAAAGAAATTGGCAATGCTCTCCTCATTATCCATTTTTAGATTCTCATATTGAATTCTGAGAGTTTGGAGTTTAGCACTTTTTACCTTTGCATCACCTTCATAACTTAGAATGATTTTGTCCCATATGGCCTTTGCTGTATTCAGCTGCATGAATTTGACAAATTATAATTCAGTTAGACTTCCTAATAGATCATTGATCGCTTTTGCATTTGTTTCGTAATTCTTTCTTTCCGTTGGATCTGTTGGTACTGCGACTGGATATTGATATCCTCCTTCAACAATAGCCCATACATCTGCTCCCAGAGACTGAAGATAGGATCTCATCCTTGTTTTCCAGAAGATTAAATTGTTTCCGTTGAAGAGCGGAGGCCTGATAGATGTTGTTCCATCTTGATTTCTCATCTTGATTGATCTTCCTTCTAGCGGCTAAGATTTTTCAGAAGGACCTGCTCTGATACCAATTGTTGGGAAAAATACTGAGAGGGGGGCGGGGGGGAGGTGGGGGTGAATCAGTATTTCGAGCTGACTGAAATATTTTTACTTTTTCTTTCTCTTAAAACCATATGCTACTTTACTGAATCCAAATTGTATGTCCAGAGATCTTATTATGTCTTTACTTAGATCATTGCATCATTCATTCATCAGATGTTTAGTAAGAAGTAAGCATGAACAGAAATAACAAAACAAACCATCAAACATAAGCAACACATATGAACACCAGTATTTAAGGTGGAAACCCAATTCGGGAGAAAACCACCATTGTTGTTATCTCAGTCTTCATATTTATTATAAAGAAAACTTCTTACAATTTTATGCTGGTGCAGACTTATACCAGCACGCAAGCACCCACCTGTAGAAGGCTACCACCTTCTCTCATTTTCCAGTCACCACTGGAAGGGAGCTCCAACCCCCTGATTTAACACCAGTTTGTAGAAAGCTTTTACTTTCGCACTGAAGGCTTCAACCCTCAGATCTACCAACTTTCTCTTAATTTCTTCATCAGATTTGTATCATATCTTCATGACTTCATTTTCAAATCTTCCTAGAGATTCATCATTTCTAGATCTAGAGATCATATCCATAGGTGCATCATAGATTCAGATTCATCAGAGACAGAGTTCGATCATGCAGATATCTCTTAAAAATATTTAATCATTAACAACCCCTCAATCTACACACCATGAACCATGATACACTTCCCCTTATATAGTTTTTCCTTTATTAATGCCATGAGTCAAAACCACCCAACTGCCGATGGTATTCCTGGATGGGAGCAATTAGATAATCCAACGGGGTCTACCCACGCCCCCAAACAATTTCTCATTGTTTTATTTCCTTGGTTTTTTGCAATTAGATAATTAATCTAAGGCTTTTTAATATCTCAATCTGAGATTGAGATATTAATCCAATTCCCCCTTTAGTTGTTACAAGCATTAATGTGCCGCTGACTTATATAAAAACCCAGCAGTAATATATATCCATATAACCTTTCGGGCCTTCAATAATATTTATTCTTCGACTTGGGGTGAAGATCTGGCATAACAAAACAACGATATATTAAACCAATAATGTGAAGAGTTGGTTCCCAAACCCTTAATACTACATAATACTTTGTGTTAAACCCTTAAAAAACCTAAATACATGCGCATTAACATTTCTAGCGTTAGCGATTAAATCTCCATTAAACGGTTGTTATCGCGTCAGCGCCGCCTCATTTGATCGGATGGATATCGCCCGTGACAGCGCCCGAGCAATACTTGTAGCGATAGCCCGCAGTAATTTGTAGTTAACAACTTGCATCTCATTCATATGACCACCGTCCGTCTTCCCTCGAATCAGCCGGTGCTCAACAATATCGTAGCGACATCCGCCGTCAGTATTGCGTCGCGATAACGCACTTAATGATAAGCGATTTATGCATCACCTTCGGGGGCGATGTGTCGTTCACGTAGTTGCTCCCAACCTCTTGAATACTGCTTTCCCGTCGAGAGCGGTGCGATGAAAACTGGAAACCCCCTTCACTGTTTATTCTGCTCGTGGTTCCTCTCCTTTGCTCAAGGTTTCGTCCGTCTTTATTCCGTCATTGCTATGTTTCTCCACGAAAGCATAACTCTGTTTTAATTATTCTTCCTCCACGTTATTAGTTTATATAACCATAATACTGTTATACAGCTCCGATGAAATCCTTATGGACTATTCGACTCGGTTCTTTTGCATTCAACAGGGACACCTTTCTTTGTATTGTCTAACACATGCGGAACGCACTATTACTTTGACCGATAGAGCTTATGTGCCCTGCACACACAGAGCACGTCCATGGCTCACTCTCCCAACAGGACTTCACACAGAGTTTCAGGGCATTCCGTACGAGAATTGAACCAATCAATACCCAAATACTCTCGGTATTCTCTGCCCAGCAAAGTATCACCAGAACTCAATCATACATAGGATTTCCTTTATCCTCCATCAGGATGCATACATACACTGAACTTATTCAAGAAAATATTCACACATGATTTAACTCGTCGTTATTTACATAGAATTTCCCATTAAATACAGAGCTTCGTTCAATTCACATTCAGTCATATATTCAGCATGTATAGAACTGCTGATGGTTTTCTGAGTTCTTTATACAGTCTGCATCCTTTGTCAGAGATTTTCCATCAAGGAAAATCAATTCAATATACTAGGATACCAGAAATGCCAACAATAGAACACATGGTATATTGAATATCCCTCTCAGTATCCATAAGAGGGATATGGCTAGATGAACCTAATAGGGACGACCATTTAGCCATGGCTAAAAAATTCTTTAAACTAAATGCTGACAAGACGTGCCAGCAAGCTGTAGATTCTTCCAGTGTCTTGTGTCACTGCGGGGGCTCTCGAGGTACGGATGAAAATTTTTGTCTAGTGCCCCTGCACTCAATCTCTGCCATTCATCTCTGTTGTCCTCACAGTCAACTCGGTCAATTGTGGAGGCACTTGTCTCAATATCCGGTGCGATAGTTGTGTCCGCGGGTTGGGCCTTTTGATAGGAATTTTAATTATCAGCGCAGAAATGCCAATATAATCAACCAAAGCATCTTGTCTCTTGTCATTTACTATGATTATACACCACGCTTTTACTCTATCCATCTCTCTTATTGTCTCGTCATTTATTTACATACTCTATTCTATTTACTATTTTACCCTTCATCCTTATATTCCACCGTCGGAACAACCATTGCACCTCTATTCAGTCGTAGGCGACCTCTCATTTCGAAGGGGGACAGAATTTCCATTATACTCGTGCATGCGTTGTCATTATTTCATTGAATGATAAGATATTCCATGATCATGTAGCATGCGGAAATTTAATAACACAATTAATATCAACTACACTTAGCTATTACAAAAACTTACTGTTCTATCGCTCTAAGTGTTGCTGTGTTTTAATATTGCTGCGTTTTTTCAATATTGCTGCATTTTTCCATTACACTCATCCTTTGCAATAGTAGGAAGAATTCAAGCATTATGGGTGGCAAGGCAGTGCGTCGAGAACCTTTAGTGTTAGAGGTCTCCGACAGAGCCACGGAAATTCTTATCAGTGCAGGGTGGATATCCTATCTCACAAGATTTCAGCCCTCGAATGAGGAAATTTCCATTGAATTTATACAACATTTATAGAATGGGGAATCCATGGTGAAAGGTAGAATAATTACAGTCACAGACGCTATAATAGCTGAAGTATCTGGGCTGCCGACAGAAGGAACTATATGGTCACAAAAACATGTATTGCTGCAAGACATAGTGGAAAATTTCAAAGACGAAGGTGAGCAAGTAGTCAGGAAAGGCAAAGCCATCCAACCATCTTATCTGGCAGAACCATGGGGAGAATTAGCAAGCATTATCCAAAGATACATTACCTATGATGGACGCCAAGATGTGGTAAGACCACGACAACTTAAACTATTAGCTGTCTTGAAACAAAAACTCAATGTTAATTTGCCATCTCTTTTGAATTCTTTATTGCATGATACTCCTGTTAGAATAAGACAGGCGAGACACCCTAAAGCTGTAATAAGTCACCATGGATTGATTAGATTAATCATCAGTCATAGCCTAGTTCAATACAACTTAACTTGGGATGGTTTCATGACAACCCTTAGAGAGCATGCAAAACCATGTAATCCAACATCCCACAATTGCGGAGACAAGCAAACAGAACCCTATTTCCAAAAGAAAAAATAATTCTTGTCCAAAGGTTGAACCCCATAAATGCAGGAAGTATATAAGAATTGAACTAGCCCAGAGGATGTCTGCAAATCTTCGGGATGAAAGCAACCAACCTGAAAAGGCAGCCAGTCCAGTTAGGATAAGAGACTCTAAATCTGAAGAAGAGGCACCTGATTTAGAAGAAGAACCTGAAAAAAATCCCAAAGAAGAAGTTGAATCAGAATCAGAGCCTGAAGAAGAGGCACCCGGTTCAAAAGAAGAGCCCGAAGAAGAGGCCAATTCAGAACAAGAACAAGAACAAAATTATAATAATGAACTGGAAATTGAATCAGAACTAGATTTCGAGATAGGGATGGCCGAGGTCCTGGCGAATCCTAATGTATATATGCAACTTGGAGGACCACTTGGTCTCAGCACAATGGAAACACAAGTCCCAGAGAATTCTGGGCATATAGAAACACCGCCATCTCCAAAGGCTGCAGACACAGAAATTGTTCAAGAATCTGACAACCAGTCTGTTCACACGATTCTGTTGGAATACAGCCATGAGGACCAGCAATTTGGAACACAACCCTAATGACCAACAAGCAGCTCTAGAGACCACTGATAAACCTATCAGTGGAGCAGACGCTCCTCAAAAGATTCAAGGAGCCAGAGGAAAACTTAAGAAGCTACGACAAAAATACTGAAATCTCCAGAAGACAGTCAGAAGGCTATGACGAGAAGTTAAAAACTGTAAAACTCAGAACACCACTCCTGAGGTAACTTCTGTAGCTACACAAGCAAGAATATGCGAGAATGAATCAATAGGAATTCAAACCGAGCTCACTCCCACTCGAACAATAGCCACCCAAGTTAATTTTCATGAAAACTTGGTAAATGCAGTTGTTCAAATGGATGTTTGGTCCTCCCACAATAAGGAAATAAAAACTGAAGAGGTATTCTCTCACAACATTGGCACTCAAACAAAAGGTTAATCCAAGGACTTCTTTTCAAGGAATGACCCTATTATTTTAAAACTTCGAGAAGAGCTGACGCAAGCCTATCTTTCTTTAGAACAACATCAACAACAAATAGTCTCCCTGCAACAATACCAGAAGTTACAAAAATAATTGAGGGAATTAGCCCTAGTAGAGAATGAGGCTTTTGACAGGGCTAGACAGGAAGAAGAAAAACTAAAGAGGATGAAAACTAAGATGAACAGTGTTAGGAATTAGTTGGATACTGTTTGTTCATTATATTTGAATATCTTGACCTGTTGATCCCCCGCTACGAACTATGCCTTGTTCTTATTAGAATGATATTTATTTTTAAAAATCAAATCTATTAGAGCCGACAAGCCAGTTGAGCTGAAGACAATGGATGATTTTATAAATTGTTGTAAGACACATGGAGTAAAGGTCCAAAGGCTTCTTTTTGAATTTTATTTGCATAATTTTATATTAGATAAAGAAGTGGATGTGAATCCTAGCCCTTTTATTGGAGATATTCAATTTCAGGCTTTTATCTCTTTTGCAGTCAACCAACTGAAGTGGTTGAAGGCTTATAATTTGTTCCAAAGATAGGAACACAGCTTAGATCTTTTGGTAAGAAGTGAACCGACTCACCCTCTACAATTTTTTACTAAGCATAAAAGCATGATGGCACAGGAAGGTGTGCCTAAAATTTTAGGGCTCATACATAAGGAAATTGTGTAGGAAGGAACAACATATTTCCTCTCCATTCAGGAAAGATCCCTGGTTGCATCCAAAATGAGATGGATGGTTTCAAGAAACAATGTTAAGGAAAAAGAATAATTTAATTATGGAAATTTCAAAGCTGCTACGAGACGGTTAGTCCCATACATCAATATTCTCTTAAGAGAAGGACCCTATTGGGTGGGATGTCGCTTCAGAAGCTCCATTATTTGGTATCCTCCTAAACAGTATCACCCTGACTATGAGTTACCTAAAGGACAAGAAGCAGTAGCCTTTGCAAACCTGGCATGACATCATGGTCTCAGGCCTATTATGGACAGATATTCTCCAGTCTACTATTTAACTTCTTTGCATAATAATTATTTATTTTTCATGGGGACATGAAAAAAGGTAAGCAGGGGAGTATGTTGAGCCTTGTAATAGTTATGTATTTACTCTTGATTACTATCCTTTTTCCTCTTCCTTATCCATCTTGTGCCATGATATAATAATATAATGAAAATATTTTTATGAATAATGAATGAAAAATGATCCTGATACGATTTAACCGTCCAAACTAATTCTCATTGCTTTTTATGCTGAAAATAACAGAAGGAACAGTAGGACTTAATCACAGGAAAGAAGACGTGTTAAATGCGGTTGAATCAAAGATAAATCAGTGAGGATTAGTGCAAGAATGAATGGATTGTCTGAGGATAGCATTTTGTCGTGGATCCCTCAGGATCTTCTGATCCTGAGGGATCACACTTATCTTTCCTTTTAGCTATAAAGGGATAGGGAGAGCTAGTTCTCAAGGATCGTGAATGATGTATGTTTCATTTTTGCAGAATTCACAATTTTAATTCACAGAACGTAGTTCCTAACAACAATATCGGATTGTGATGTTAATTGACTGTGATGATTATGTAATATTACTAATTTAGCTTCAACTAATAGGAATATTAAAATTTTCTTTTGGAATCTAGATGCATGAATAATTGAGCAAGGAGGATCATAATTTTCTCAAGTAGGAATAAAAATCCCTCCTAGTGTGAAAGGGGATCATGTAATAACTAGTTCAAACATCCACATGTGTGAAAAGGGCCTAAACTATGTGGGAAAGGTCAAGTTTGACCAAGTCAACATAAATTACTCTAAAAAAAGTGGATTCTAAATAAAGCTAGCTCAATGTGAATAAGGATCAAATCCAACTAGATAAAATGAAGGCCTTGAGTGTGAAAAGGGACAAGGCTTGAAGAATCATTCAAGGTTGACCAAGTCAACAAAAATTTCTAAATGAATTGAACCATCTTGTTGGACAGCATAGTTTTTTTGGAGGAGCCTTTGCATGGAAGCAACCTCATAGTGGCTGGGACCCTTGGTGAGGAAGCTCATCAATTATATAATGAAGGAGATGGAAAGCATATGGAAATATTTGAGATTATATTTTCATGAGGTCTACTTAGACTTCCTGCATACTTAGCTGTTTAGCTAAGTTTCTTCACTGCTTAGTGCAAGGCTTTGCCCGGGTGGGGATTCCCTACTCTTTCTTGGAGATCTTACTTGAGAAATCTAAGAGGAGGTTTCTGATCTGAATTTTCCACTACCTACTATTGGCCCAAGCATATACCTTCAGCAAAAATGCAGTCCCTTCAGAAAAATACGTTATTTCTTAAGGTGTGCAGTGGAAGGGGTTAAAACCCCGATTTGAGGAGCTAGTTTCCCAAGAGAAAGATAAACCTTTCTTTGGGAAAGATAGAGGAATAATATTCAGCCATTATTTGCATTTTCAGCCATATTTTTCAGATATTCAGCCATACAGTGTTATTCAGCCATATATTTTGCATCAGCTTCTCTTGTATATCTTTTCTATCAAGAAATCCTTGCCGGGTCTTCTTGGATTTGTGTAAAAGAGATTAGATCTCTGATTTTTTACATCATTGAGTATTCTAAGAACATTATCATTCATATTTCTCTATTTTCTGAGTTAAACTCTCTTTATATTGCATAGTCACTTGTGCAGCTACTCCGACATTTTGGCAGTCTTAGGGTTTTGGCAATTTTAAGTTGTCTTGAGCATGGGAGGCCTGTTTAACTAAGCTAAAGGCGTTTTTTTCTGAAAATATTTTGCATGAATGTCATATATTGTCCATTATAAGTGACAGAACCATTATTTTCCACTTTTTTAACTCAATATTCAGAAAAGAGCGTTTTTGAGGCAAAAATAGTTGCTTTTCCCCACTTGGTGAACTGTATAAATTTATAGTTTGTTGCTTTGATTATTTTTATGATGGATATGTATTCAAAAACATTACATCAGTTGATTACTTTCTATTCTCCAACTTTGTAATACCTTAAGGTATTCTTATTGTTGTAGAAAATTCCAATTTTGGAACATTACAATGGTATTGGAGCAACAATCTTGGCTCAGCCTGTGAGCTCAAGAATTATAAAGTCTTCTCATGGGGAGGAGGATATTTTCATAAGAAATCGGAGAAAACCCTTTTTTTCTAGAGAAAGGAGGTTCTCAAAAATTCTCTTGACAAATCTGCAGGGCAAAAGCAAGGGCATCAAAGAAATGAGGAGGGAAACACATGAAGATCCCTCAACAAAATCTATACAGGAGGAAGATTCTAAGTCCTCATATTTTGGATATGAGCACTAAGCCATATCATCATATATACCACGTTCTATCAACAATTTCTTCATGAAGAGGAAGGAAGGAGATGTGCCAAAGAGAGATACTCTTAGTGATTATTTGCAGGAATATGAAGGTCAATACGAGGAGTTCAAAGATCACTTGAATTTCCAAGGGTTTTTCCAAATGAAGGGAAAGAGCACAAGGAGAAATAAGCAGGGTGGGGGTAGATTCTTTCTATCCACTTTTGATGGATCACCTCTATGTCCAGCTAGGGCTTGGATGAAGGAGCTAGACACCTTTGTGCAGCAACATCAAGTTTCAGAATTTGAAGCCATTAAAGTAGCAGCACTGCATTTTGAGGGTAAGGCCTATGCTTGGTTGTTGTTTGAATCATTTTCCTTAAATAATGAAAATACGTATACTTATGAAAATTTCATTAAAATATTAGTAGAGAGGTTTGATGATATTTCATGTGAAACATCTTCTATTGCAACTATCAAACCACATCAAACAAACATTTTGCATGAGTTGGGAGGGTCTATAAATCCAACTCCATTTCTGAAAACCAATGAAGAGAAGGTGAGCTTGTTTTATTCTTTTCCAAAGGCAAGATCTCCTTTGGATGAGAGGCTTTCTTCTCAAAGGAAATACATGAAGATTCCTTATTCAAAAGAAGACCAAGATTTGAGGTCTCTTGTTGAAGATAAGGCAACTTCAACTATTGAAGAGGAGAAAGGGAAGGCAGGGGAGAAGAACATAGTCATGAGAAGGGCACCTCAAGCACCTCATGGAGAAGAGGAGGGAGCACTTGCTCCAAGAAAAGAAACTCTTGCACTCTTGAAAGGAGTTCCAAAAGGTCTCACAAAAAGAGCTCTTGGAATAACACATGAGCAGCATGTACCTTCATTGCCAAGTGATGAGATCTTGAAGATAGGAGAAGGAGAAGAGGAGGAATGGCATCATAAGATGAAGAGCATGAACCCTTCTCTATTTCAGATTTTGAAAGAATAAATAAGGCAAGAGGGTAGGGGAAAATCTGTCCACCTACATTCACATCCTACTCTATGCCTTGATGCCTCTCTTCAAGGAGGCATTTCAGCAAGAAGACCTCCTAATTGGAGGGAAATTAAAGTGTTATATCAACTATATGCAGCAGGAACCTATTTTTTTAAAGAGGGAACCTTGGAAAGGGCCACTGCAAAGCTGAAAACAATTGATGGAAGGCTAGGAAAATTTATGAAATTGACCTTGTTTTCTTCCATTCATCTATTTGCGTTGGAGGGGATAGATTCAAAAATTTGTGATTATATGAGCATAGTATCAAGAGGCTACTCCATAGCTTTGGGGCAGCAAAGGATACTCCAATATATAGTGAAGATTTATGAACATAACAAAAAAATAATTTCATTTTTGCATGCAGGAGCAAAGAGGTGGAAGTTTTTGAGAAAGAGAACCTTTCAAGGGAAGGGTGACTTTCCTAAACTTCAATCTTGTCTTGAGCAAGATCAGCTGCAAGAGGGGCAGAAAAATAAGGTTTGGAATCCTCCAGCATGTGACTTTGACATCAAGCATGTCAAGGTGGAGATCCATCATATGAAAAATGCATCATTTCATATTTCTACAACGTTGTCAATGTTGGGAAGCCTAGACCCTTATTGGGAGTCCCAACTCTTGATGGAATATTCTAAGGACCTATTCACATGTAAGGT